>OZ017739.1:429104758-429767258 GCA_963969285.1 Odontomyia ornata | reverse complement strand
AAAGTTAAGGCACTAACAAAAATTTAAGAAATGTTTGAGGGGGGTCCCCCCTAATAACGAATTGGTCCTTAAAAATTTTTTTTCTTCAAAGGTAATCGAGTGGGGTATCAAATGAAAGGTCTTGATTCGAACTTTTAGAATCTGAAATAAAAAAATCATTTTATGAATTAGGGGGTCCAGGGGAAGGCAAAATGTACCCAAAATTTGTGTCCCCCCCCCCTCGCGATTGGACACCTTTCAGCTGAAAAATCTGAAAATTATCACGAACGTGGACCTATATGAGTACAAGGGCAACAAATACCTTAGAAATCGAAATTCGCTCAACTTTGTTAATAATAGTATGATTTGTAGATTTTACATTTTTGCCCATAAAATCAAAACGGTACCTTTAAACTTCTTGAAATTTTGCAATTATATAGACTAACATAAGATATATATGTTTACAAAATTTAATTGAGATCGAATCATAATCAAGTGAGTTATAGCCATTTCAATTATATGAAATTATACCAACAATAACACGTGTTTATGGTTGATATAGGGTTTTCCAATAAGAGGTGTTATTTTGATATTAAAAGAAAAATGCCATTTTTAATACAAATGATCGAATGTTTATTTCATTATAAAGAAGAAGATATGCCGTTAATAGCAATAACTAACATTGAGCAAATAACCACTACGACACGCTTACAGGACCATATCCTCTTCATGAAATTTTACATAACCAAATCGCAAAGTGGTTGCCCTCTGTCCTCGATAGCCTCACGAATTTCATCTTTGAGATCTTGAATCGACGCTGGGCTTTTCGCATAGGCCTTCTCTATCACGTGGCTCCACGTGGCTCCAAAGGAAGAAGTCGCAAGGTGTTAAATCAGAAGAACTATTCAAAATAACACCTCTTATTGGAAAACCCTATATATATTTAAAATTCACTTAGGCACTTTCATTTTCTTTCAATTTTCATGAAAATTTAAGGAATAGTGTTTAACTTGAACATGTTTAATCGGCCGAGCATTCAGAAAAATCATTTAAGCTAGATTAAAATGGCGGCTGCACTGTGCTTATGAAAGAAACTGTGCATCTTTTGTATAAATTTGAACGATTTCATATCTAAGTATTGGATGAATAATTCAAGTTATCGATTCACGCCATTCGAAAACTTGCTTCTAACCCTAGGATGTTTACAAAGACCTTCTGGTAGGAGCACTCTCCTGCTTACTCAACTTGTTGGTTTTTGGTTTTGGTTTTTGGTTTTTAACGTTTTTAGTTTTTGGTTTTTGGTTTCTGGTTTCTGGTTTTTGGTTTTTGGTTTTTGGTTTTTGGTTTTTGGTTTTTTGTTTTTGGTTTTTGGTTTTTGGTTTTTGCTTTTTGCTTTTTGCTTTATGGTTTTTGGTATTTGGTTTTTGGTTTTTGGTTTTTGGGTTTTGGTTGTTGGTTTTTGGTTTTTGGTTTTTGGTTTTTGGTTTTTAACGTTTTTGGTTTTTGGTTTTTGGTTTTTGGTTTCTGGTTTTTGGTTTTTGGTTTTTGGTTTGGGTTTTTGGTTTTTGGTTTTTGCTTTATGGTTTTTGGTATTTGGTTTTTGGTTTTTGGGTTTTGGTTGTTGGTTTTTGGTTTTTGGTTTTTGGTTTTTGGTTTTTGGTTTTTGGGTTTTGGTTTTTGGTTTTTGGTTTTTGGTTTTTGCTTTATGGTTTTTGGTATTTGGTTTTTGGTTTTTGGTTTTTGGGTTTGGTTGTTAGTTTTTGGTTTTTGGTTTTTGGTTTTTGGTTTTTGGTTTTTGGTTTTTGGTTTTTGGTTTTTGGTTTTTAACGTTTGTGGTTTTTGGTTTTTGGTTTCTGGTTTTTGGTTTTTGGTTTTTGGTTTTTGGTTTTTGGTTTTTGGTTTTTGGTTTTTAACGTTTTTGGTTTTTGGTTTTTGGTTTCTGGTTTTTGGTTTTTGGTTTTTGGGTTTCGGTTGTTGGTTTTTGGTTTTTGGTTTTTGGTTTTTGGTTTTTGGTTTTTGGGTTTTGGTTGTTGGTTTTTGGTTTTTGGTTTTTGGTTTTTGGTTTTTGGTTTTTGGTTTTTGGGGTTCGGTTGTTGGTTTTTGGTTTTTGGTTTTTGGTTTTTGGTTTTTAACGTTTTTGGTTTTTGTTTTTTGGTTTTTGGTTTTTGGTTTTTGGTTTTTGGTTTATGGTTTTCAGTATTTGGTTTTTGGTTTTTGGTTTTTGGTTTTTGGGTTTTGGTTGTTGGTTTTTGGTTTTTGGTTTTTGGTTTTTGGTTTTTAGTTTGTTTGGTTCTTAGTTTTTGGTTTTTGGTTTTGGGTTTTTGGTATTTGGTTTTTGGATTTTGGATTTTGGGTTTGGTTTTTGGTTTTTGGTTTTGGGGGTTTTGGTTTTGGTTTTTTGTTTTTTGGTTTCCGGTTTTTGGTTTTTGGTTTTTGGTTGTTGGTTTTTGGTTTTTCGTTTTTACGTTTTTCGTTTTTCGTTTTTGGTTTTTGGTTTTTGGTTTTTGGTTTTTGGTTTTTGTTTTTGGTTTTGTGTTTTTGGTTTTGTGTTTTTGGTTTTGGGTTTTTGGTTATTGGTTTTTCGTTTTTGGTTTTTGGTTGGTTTTTTTGGGACTTGAGACTTGGGACCTGGGACTTAGGACTTGAGACTTGGGACTTGGGACTTGGGACTCGGAACACCATAACTCTAAATCGCTATTTCTCCCCTTAAACGTGCGAATTCGGCGTTTTTAACGATTTAATTTAAAGACTTGACAGATCTCTAGCTTTGATCGTTCACTGTGCCCACAATTTTTATGCGATTGTCAAACTTTTGGTCTCATTTTGTAGCTGCCTGTCTATTCTTTACGACAAGTACAAATTTGTAATATTATTTTCGAAAACACTTTTTTTATGACGGTTGAAATAAGAAAAAAAACAGCAAAACTTTAAATCGCTTTTTTTTCCTCTAAACATGCGAATTCGGCGTTTTTACGATTTAATTTAAGGGCTTGGCAGACCTCTAGCTTTGATCTTTCACTGTGCCCACAATTTCTAACCGATTGTCAAAATATTGGACTCATTTTGTAGCTGCCAGTCTATTCTTTACGACAAGTACAAAATTGTAATATTATTTACAAATACACTATTTTTTATGAAGGTTAAAATAGGAAAAAAAAATACCAAAACTTTAAATCGCTTTTTTTCCCCTCAAACGTGCGAATTCGGCGTTTTTACGATTTAGTTTAAAGGCTTGGCAGATCTCTAGCTTTGATTGTTCATTGTGCCTACAATTTCTGTCCAATTGTCAAAATTTAGAACTCATTTTGTAGCTGCCAGTCTATTCTTTACGACAAGTACAAATTTGTAATATTATTTACAAATACACTATTTTTATGACGGTTGAAATAGGAAAAAAACACCAGAACTTTATATCGCTTTTTCTCCCCCCTTAAACGTGCGAATTCGGCGTTTTTAACGATTTAATTTAAAGGCTTGGCAGATCTCTAGTTTTGATCGTTCTCTGTGCCCACAATTTCTATCCGATTGTCAAAATGTTGGTCTCATTTTGTAGCTGCCAGTCTATTTTTTACAACAAGTACAAAATTGTAATATTATTTACAAATACACTATTTTTTATGAAGGTTAAAATAGGAAAAAAAAATACCAAAACTTTAAATCGCTTTTTTTCCCCTCAAACGTGCGAATTCGGCGTTTTTACGATTTAGTTTAAAGGCTTGGCAGATCTCTAGCTTTGATTGTTCATTGTGCCTACAATTTCTGTCCAATTGTCAAAATTTAGAACTCATTTTGTAGCTGCCAGTCTATTCTTTACGACAAGTACAAATTTGTAATATTATTTACAAATACACTTTTTTTTAATGAAGGTTGAAATAGGAAAAAAAACAGCAAAACTTTTAATCGCTTTCTCTCCCCTTAAACGTGTGAATTCGGTGTTTTTACGATTTAATTTAAAGGCTTGGCAGATCTCTAGTTTTGATCGTTCACTGTCATAGAGATACAAGACTGTAGAGAGGACAATAAACACCTTTTTTGTCCGAATTTCCCCTTAATTTACTAATACTTATATAAATTTACAACCACCAAACAAATTTGTTTAGAGATGACGAAAAATAGGGGCAATAATTCATTCATTTTCATTGCAGTAACACATTATAAATTTAAGGTGGATTGTTTTATTAATATGAATATTTTACAATTTATTTTGCTGAGGCAAAATAATTCAACAAGTTTTTAATGTTATAAAATTTCAGACTAAAATAATAGCATCCAATTTCTAAACATTAGTTTTTTCGCATTACTGATATTCATGATCAATCATTTCACAAAAAATTACTAGCAAAAAAACAAATCCAAGCAAAAAATTATTTGCTGCATCCGAAACTTAACAACGTACAGAAAAATTAAAATTAAAAATTACTTGCGGCGTCCAGAACTTCGAAAACTCGCAAGCAAAATATTTCATACAATACCAAATAACAAAATTTTAAAATTTCAATTACCCCAATTAATATTTCCATTTGACTATTGCACTGACTCTTGGGGAACAAACTAAACGGGAATGTAAGCTGAGCACGAAGAAAATAGGACAAAGAATTAAGCCACGCCCACGTAAACAAACGGATGAAGTACTGACTGATTATCAAGAAAACACACGTAATTAACACTAACTAAATCAAAATGTTCAAAAAATCCACGCGCACTCAAAAAATAAAGCAGTAATTGCCAACTTACCTATGAAAAGATGTTCCTGGCGACCGGCATTTTGTATAATTTCCGCACGTAAACACTATGCACTTCATTATTAGTTTTCTATGTTTGTAACTAGTGTCACTATCACTTAATCACTTCACTATGTTCTTTCAACCTCACCTCACGTATTACAAGATATTAAAATCAAATCAACACTTTTGACTTGAAATTATTTGATCAAATTCGACGGAAATCCCGACGCGTAAAATTTTTACTCACGTCTATCAGTCAATTTGACAGAAGTGCAACTTCGTGTTCAATTTAAGTGACACGAATTAGCTCAGTTGCTACGGATAGGGAAAACGAATTTTTAAGTAATGACTTGTTCACGCTAAGTGAGCGATCTCATAGCATCAAAGATTGGTTAATGAGTTGCATCCTAACTGGTTAAATATGAATTAAATGAATCAGTGTCTATAATATGCGGCCATTTTCGTTTGCAGTTAATGTACTTTTATCAGTTTTGTCGTAAAACTATAATGAAAGTCAATAAAACTGAGCAAAAGCGTGACCATACCTTAACACCAAATACCTTCCTAACGGCAATGTAAGCTGAGTGACAGTTGCTAGCCCGACAGTGCCCGAAAATGTGCACAAATGTAAATATTAATTTGAATTTGATATTTATGAATTAAAAAATTGATTTTCATCCGAGAATATGAATTTGTAACTTGTAAAATATGTGTTTGAAGCTGATGTAACGAATATTAATCCCTTACGATTTATTTAATAAAAACTTTATCAATGCGAATTTGAAAGTGAGGTACAATAAATTTTTTAACGAATTTTTAAGTTTCCTGACGAAAATTAGAAAATTTCTTGCGCTAAAGATTTGCATTAGATTTCTAGGTAATGAGTCATTAGAATTTTGAACGCTATAAGTGCTGTCGGCAGTCATAAATCTAGAAAAAGTCATAAATGACCAGGCTGGTTCAGTATATACCAATCTACAATACCCACGAAAAGAGCCGAAGGTGGTAACAGCCAATGAGGGGAAAAACTGGTCAAATCAAATTGTTGGGACGCTCACTGACAGTAATTTATACGGTTACAGCCCCTCTAATATCTTGTTCCTCTAAGACTAGGATCGACGACAAAGTATTGACAATGCGACGAGATATTAAGGAAGTGTATTCAGCAGCTTAATCAAGGCAGAAGAGATAATCGGCGGAATTTACACAAGCCACGGGTAATATTGGCTATGGAACTTTATCAAGTAGCGCGCTGGAGAGATAATTTTGTGACGTAATTTAATTCAAGGGGCCCCTCAAACAGGAGAATTAGACGTAAGAATAGGTGTTGTAAATATATTGTGTATTTGGTACTTAACTAAACTGCAGATCATATTTTACCATTGGTTTTCTTTTTTTGAATATTGAAAGTTATTTGAAAATTATTCTTGAGTGGATTTGACACCTAGCTTGGGTGTGTTTCAGTTTCCGGAATAATTTTTTCAGGGGATTTTCAGTTCGTGTTATGTCGGGTTGACTTATACCATCTAAAGAGTGTGAAATGGTTGCCCCGGTAGTGAATAATTCTTTCTTTCTACGTAAATCCTATCGGGGAGGCTCCAGCAGCTTAGGATAATAGATCTTGTTTCCAGCTATGTGAGGGGTATTCGGCAGCCACGTTTCTCGCTTGGTGGCTACTTAGGACCAAGGAACATGCAAGTTGCGCCTCTTACGACAGTCTTCAAGGGGAAAACCGGGTCCGAGGTCCCAAGTCGAAGGACCCTCAACGTGGAGAGTGAAATATGATCCGATTCATTCTCTAAGATCTTTGAAAATATTTTGTACGCCATACAAAGTTGTGATATGCCTCTTTAATTTTCACACTGTAGCTTGTGGCCTTTTTGTGGATAGGGAATATAATTGATTGGCTCTACTCGTTCGGCATATGTTGTTGTTGTTAAATGTGCTGGTATATATAATTATTTGAGCCAGATTGTGTTCAACAGTTGCCCTGGAAAGAGTTAGAATGATAATGTGCACTTTTGAGTTAGATTTCAGTAATTGAATGACATTATCAAAAGTAACAGCTTCCTTGTTTTTCATACCAAACTCGAAAAAATAGCAATATCATAGTCTTTGCATATAGTTAAAAGTTCGATTGAACATAAGCAGAAGACAACTGCTTGTTTAAAATCTCAAAACACTATGTAGAATGGTTACATTAAGGAACAAAAAATCAGTTAATGGTCTTCAAATTACAATTACTAACTGCTCCACCCAATATCTCACATTATCGGCAGGCATTGTAAATAGGTATGAACAAGTAACAAAACTACACTCCTATCAGAGGGGTTTATACTCATCGTATAATATGCAGACGAGAATATTGAGCAAAATCAAAAGAAGTTCCGTCGAAATGTACACAAAATACTCTGTTTGAAAAAATCGTTGATTACCTAACTTTAAACTGCCCCGATATTATTCTAGAATAACATTTATTTTTGACTGAAAAGGACTCGCAAAATATCCATTTCATTCATCTTATCGTTTGGAGTAGTTCCGATGAAAATTTGTAGTGTTTAGCTCAATGTTCCTACTGTAATTGTAGAAAATTCAAATGGCCACTACTTCTGTAAATATGATTGGATTTTTATGAAACTTACAGAGTACAAAGATCTTATACTGAACTATCTTAGTATTTAATTTGATTGAATTTAAAGATAGGCGCCAATACGATTTTATTGAGAAAATTGTGGAATTTACAGGTCAAGCTATTATTAACAAAGTTGTGTAAATTTTGACTGTTCAGGTATTTGTTGTCATTGTACTTAATAAAAAACAACCTCCGTGATTTTTTCCAGATTTATTAAAACAAAAGTGCCCAACCGCAAGGGGGACACAAGTTATTGAAAAATTTCCCCTTACCATGCGACCGTGGTTATAAAACGTCTTGTTGTAAGGTCTGTTTTTGAAAGTTTTCATAAAAACTATCCATTTGGTATCCAACACAATCATTTTCGCTTAAAAATTTTTTTTTGGTGGAAGTCACTTCCATCTATGGGAAGATCCATTTAACATCCTCTGAAATTTTTTCGATGCCCAAATTTTTAAGAAACAATTACTTCTAGTACGAGGTGTGTTCAAAAAATATCACGAATTTTGTTTTTTTTCAAAAATTATTTATTTATTCATGAATATCTATTTTGTCCCCTTCAAAGTAATCCCCATGAGATATTATACACTTGTGCCAACGGTTTTTCTAATCTTCGAAGCACTTCAAAAAATCATTTTTTTAATCTTGTTCAGCTCCTCCTTCGATGCCGTCTTTATCTCGTCAAGCGTAGCGTAACGTCGTCCTTTCATGGGCCTCTTCAGTTTAGGAAACAAGAAAAAGTCACAGGGGGCCAGATCTGGGGAATACGGTGGCTGCGGCATCATTAGTGTGTTGTTTGGCCAAAAAGTCGCGCACAAGCCACGATGTGTGAGCAGGGGCGTTATCGTGGTGCAAAAGCCAATTTTTGTTCTCCCACAAATCCGGGCGTTTCTGGCGGATTGCTTCGCGCAAATTGCGCATAACTTGCAGGTAATACGAGGTGTGTTCAAAAAGTATCACAAATTTTGAATTTTCGCGGGTTACGTATATTCGAATTTCGATTTTTTTGTGGCGTTATGTTGGTACTCATGTCTGTCACTTATGCCGACAAGCTCGGCCATTTTGAATGTTCACTTAATTGGTGATAGCTGCTTTACTTGCACGTGTTTTCAATCGTCTTCGATTTTTACTTATTCAAAAAAATGGATCAAAGAACGTGTATCAAATTTTGTGTGAAAAACGAAATTAAGTGCGTGGATGCATTCCGAATGTTGACTGTGGCATACGGAGAAGCTACCTTGGACCGAAGCAACATTCATCTTTGGTACAAAATGTTTTAAGAAGGCCGAGAAGATGTGAACGACGAAGAGCGTACCGGACGCCCGAGCACTTCAACAACAGACGAAAAAATTAATGAAGTGGAGAAAATGGTATTGGCCAATCGTCGAATCACCAGTAGAGAAGTTCCTGAGGACCTAAACATATCGATTGGCTCGTGCCATTCGATTTTTATCAACGATTTGGGCATGAGACGGGTCGCCGCGAAATTCGTACCAAAATTGCTCAATTGCGACCAAAAACAGCAACGCATGAACATTGCTAATGAGATGTTAAACTCTGTCCGCGACGAACCAAATTTGCTCCAGAGGGTCATAACTGGTGACGAATCGTGGGTTTATGGTTATGACGTGGAAACCAAAGCTCAATCATCTCAATGGAAGCTGCCGCATGAACCAAGACCGAAAAAAGCGCACCAATTTCGGTCGAATGTGAAAGCTTTGCTGACAGTTTTCTTCGATTGCAGGGGCGTGGTGCATCATGAGTTCTTGCCACAGGGAAGAACGGTCAATAAGGAATATTACCTGCAAGTTATGCGCAATTTGCGCGAAGCAATCCGCCAGAAACGCCCGGATTTGTGGGAGAACAAAAATTGGCTTTTGCACCACGATAACGCCCCTGCTCACACATCGTTGCTTGTGCGCGACTTTCTGGCCAAAAACAACACACTTATGATGCCGCAGCCACCGTATTCCCCAGATCTGGCCCCTTGTGACTTTTTCTTGTTTCCTAAACTGAAGAGGCCCATGAAAGGACGACGTTACGCTACGCTTGACGAGATAAAGACGGCATCGAAGGAGGAGCTGAACAAGATTAAAAAAATGATTTTTTGAAGTGCTTCGAAGATTAGAAAAACCGTTGGCACAAGTGTATAATATCTCATGGGGACTACTTTGAAGGGGACAAAGTAGATATTCATGAATAAATAAATAATTTTTGAAAAAAAAACAAAATTCGCGATATTTTTTGAACACATCTCGTATTCCTTATTGACCTTTCTTTCCTGTGGCAAGAACTCGTGATGCACCACGCCCCTGCAATCGAAGAAAACTGTCAGCAAAATTTTCACATTCGACCGAACTTGGCGCGCTTTTTTTGGTCTTGGGTCATGCGGCAGCTTCCATTGAGATGATTGAGCTTTGGTTTCCACGTCATAACCATAAACCCACGATTCGTCACCAGTTATGACCCTCTGGAGCAAATTTGGTTCGTCGCGGACAGAGTTTAACATCTCATTAGCAATGTTCATGCGTTGCTGTTTTTGGTCGCAATTGAGCAATTTTGGTACGAATTTCGCGGCGACCCGTCTCATGCCCAAATTGTTGATAAAAATCGAATGGCACGAGCCAATCGATATGTTTAGGTCCTCAGCAACTTCTCTAACGGTGATTCGACGATTGGCCAATACCATTTTCTCCACTTCATTAATTTTTTCGTCTGTTGTTGAAGTGCTCGGGAGTCTGGCACGCTCTCCGTCGTTCATATCTTCTCGGCCTTCTAAAAACATTTTGTACCACCGATAAACGTTGCTTCGGTCCAAGGTAGCTTCTCCGTATGCCACAGTCAACATTTGGAATGCACCCGCGCACTTAATTGCGTTTTTCACACAAAATTTGATACACGTTCTTTGATCCATTTTTTGAATAAGTAAAAATCGAAGACGATTGAAAACACGTGCAAGTAAAGCAGCTATCACCAATTAAGTGAACATTCAAAATGGCCGAGCTTGTTGGCATAAGTGACAGACATGAGTACCAACATAACGCCACAAAAAAATCGAAATTCGAATATACGTAACCCGCGAAAATTCAAAATTTGTGATACTTTTTGAACACACCTCGTATACTGACGAACTTTGGTGTTAGCTGCTATAGTTTCGGGAAAACACTGTTGGGACACATAGACGGATGGAAAGTTGGATAGACAGGTCGCAATTTCAGTAGAACTTTGTAAGTTAATACAAACCTTCCATGTTTATCTTCAGCTATCTTCAATTTCACCATAGGGTTTGTAGCTGTGATTAAACCTATGCCAACCATCCACAGTTCCTAGCAAGGTAGTACCATCTTTCACCTTTGGTATAAAATTTGACGTCATAGGCTAGTTTAGGAGCGATTTTCAGTATTAAACTTTACCAACTTTTCATATGAGCTTTCCCTGCGGTCTTACAATAAGATTTATGAAATTTAATTACATATGTCATTCAACTTATGTTTGTTTTCAAATCCCATTTGTTATGCATGAATCGTGGCAAAAATTCTTGGAAAGGAAATTCACAACATATTTTGACCAGCAGTATTTTATATTTCAGATCATGAGCAACAAATCGACGATGAAAATCATGTCCATTCAATCTATGTTACACTTCGGTTATGTGTTTATGTGATTACCATTTTCGATTTGGTATTGTATTTCAATATAACATACGAGTATCAAATACGTGTACTCTTCAGTGAAAAGGAGATTTAATGCTGATTTAAAAACTACTCGTACCTTTTACGCCAATTTTATTTTAAATCACCAGAACAACTTTCATTCAATAAGAAAACTTCTTCACACAAAAATCCCGGCATTCACCTTAAGCCCACAGATAAATACCAATCCTGATAATTTGCATATTAGCAACGTGGAATTAGCATTCACCTGGGCATGCTTTTTAAACCGCAGCAAACTTTGCCACAGGGACCGGAAAAACTTTTCCTCCTCCATAATTCATTTAATTAGCAGCACATTGTCCTCATTGTTCCGGGGCTGGAACAATAGGAAGTGCAGAAAAGAAAGAAAAAAGAAAGTTCAAATAAAATACCTACCCCATTCTACGTTATCTCTGCAAGGGAACTCCTGTTAAGCACATCTTTCCTTACCAGTATGTACAATACCATAGACAGTAGAAATTTGTAATCTACTACAATGCTCTACTTTGCATGTGAAATACCGTTCCAATTGTGTCTGCAGCAAGGATCATGTTTTCTTTAACTATTCTACATGGATCACACACGACATCGTTTTAGGTTGAAATGGTTAGAGAATAGTATTTCACACTGGTTGGGCTTCGCTACACTTTTGACTCCATTTCCGTTTATTTGATTCTAGCCGGCCACAAAGAGTTATGTTGCAATGGAATGCATGTACGAGTATATTAGATTGGAATATGTGTGGATTAGAATGCATAGTCTTGTTATCATGGTTCATGTTTTATAGAAATTATTGTTGCATGGTTTCTTCTCAAGCTCTTTTACTGTACAACCGCTATTTTTAATTAAACGGTTCTTAGTATCAAAAGTTCTGGTAATTCTTGCCTCTAAAATGAATGTTATATTTTGCGGATACCTGTGTGAGTTACAATATATTTTACAAAAACGTTCTTTGATGTATTAAAAATTAAACGTTATACTGGTTAAAATAATATCAAGCCTGTGAAAGTGTAGCAGGAGAGTTCTTCTGCCAGAAGGGCTTTGTAAGCCGATTAGAAAATCAAACAATATCTTTTAAATGCTAACAACTGGTTTACAACAACAATGGACAATGGGATCGGATTGGATGCTGAACTTCTTCATCAAAAACAAGAACCGCTTAGCTTCAAGCGTATCCACCATTCATCAAACCCCGACAGGTAAGAGGATTATGAATGGGATACCAACACTACAAACACGACACATCATTAAATAATGTTAGTATTTATTCATTTTATTATATTATTATTTTTTCATGAAATAAATTTAAGCCAAACAAACGCCATGCAAAAACTTTCAGGATTTAAGGTTGTTAGAGATGGCCTTCGCACCGAAGACCACCATGCGCGATTTTGAACATTTTAATGGATGCACTACCGAACAGTACTCTGGTCTAAGCTTTTCAATAAAGTGGTATATTAAGACAAGAAAGAAGTTATAGCAACCGTTTGTAAAATTGTTAATTAAAATTTCACTTAGTTCTACATCAAAAACAACAAATAGACAGGAAAATAAAAGATTAAATTACAAACTTCCAACTAAATATAGGGTGATTCATAATGAGGTTTTTTCTTCTCAAATAAAAGGCATAAATTTGAATTCTCTAGTAGAAATTTTATTATAAGTCAAAGAAACAATGTAATACATTTAATTTTTAAAGATTGTCTTCTTTAAATGTTGACCGTGACTACGCCGTAAATGGTCCATCCTGATTGTCAAATTTTGGACGACGTGTTCTAGCATAACAACCGGTATCTCGCAAATGACACGAGAAATGTTGGCTTCCAAAGCGTCAATTGAAGCTAACTTATCCTTGAAGACCAGGAACTTCATGTAACCCCAAAAAAATAATATAAGGGTGTGATATCACACGATCTAGGCGGCCAATTTACTGGTCCAAAACGTGAAATAAAGTTCTCAATAAGTTCATTGTTTCTCTTGCTGTGTGTAAAGTAGCACCGTCTTGTTGAAACCGAAGTTCACTGATACCATGGGCTTCAATTTTAAGTCACAAAAAATCTGTTATCATAGTGGGATAGCGGTCGCCATTGACGATTACGTTCTGACCGCTGACTTTCAAAGAAATATTTTCTGATGATTCCACCGCCCCATAAGTGGTAGCTGTTGAAGCTCTTCAGGTTGTTCATCAACCTAAATACAAAAATTCTGTTTATTGACATATATATTGAGCCAAAAATGCGCCTCATCACCAAACAAAATTTTTTGAGAAAACAAACGGATTTTTATTGCCCTGATTCAGAACTCATTCACCAAAAACACGACGCAAACCTTATTCGCCCGGTTTCAATTCTTGCACCAGTTGAACCTTTAAAACCGAGAAACTTACGAAAATTACGCCAAGCTGTTGCGTACGACAAACCATGCTGTTGAAAAGACGCCGAATCGATTTGACACGGTCTTCAGGCACACTCTTAGCTACAGCTGCTATATTCTCTTCACTAAGAACTGGATGTGGTCTAATCGGTCGAGTATCATCCAATAATGTATGCTCGGTTTTAAATTTGCAGATGGTATGGTCTATAGTAGTTTCGGTAGGTCGACGATGCACACCATAAATTGCTCTAAGACCACAAAAAACATTTCTCACGCTGATTTTCGAAATATAGTTGAACAATTTGGATACGTTCTTGTGGTGGAAGTCTTTCCATGATGATTTGTCAAACAATACTGAATAAAATTTTACATTGCTGTTTGACAGGAGTCCCGCGTGACCTGTCAAAAAAGATTACTAAAAATCAAACCTCATAATGAATCACCCGTTATAAACAAATCTTTTTGACAGGCTGTACTGCCATTTAATCATATTAGTTCATTCAGCCCGTAGTTAGTTTAATTCCCGCGAAATCACCGTATTGTGGAAGCAAAGTTCGAGCTGAACCACTCTTGAAAACGAAAAAAATAGCTCTCGAGGACTTTAAGGACAAGAACTTGAGTATTTTCCCGAAAAAGTGTTGAGGGATGGCCGTTATACCACAGTTATATAGTTAAAAGAAGTGAATTTTGGGGCTGTTGCTTTCTCTCACCAATCTTGTCTTTGTTCGGACTACCTAAATTCTCGGAATTGTGTTTTGGAAGAAATAGCTTGTGATTGTAACTTTATATGGCAAATTTATTCTAGAATTGAAGTGATTTCTAGGGGAATTCGAGTCAATGCGACCAGTGGCAAAAATTTATAGAATAGCTTGCGGGGTATACATGTAAATTGATTATTTCTTAGCATTTCTTATCTGTAAAACTTCATTTTATAGATTTGTGAATACATCAGTAATGTTTGCAGTTCAATAATTCACATCAAATAAGCATTCGTATGGTGGAGTGCGGCTCAGGAGATGTTTTCCAGAGTGCTTACTAAAAAGAGCCTGGGACAAGAAAAGAAGATGGTATTGCTCGGTGGTGCAGAATATAATAAGGGTAGATTAGGTACTTCTTCTTTAGTTTCTGCTTCGTGTTCCGAGTGCTAACAAGTAGTGTGATTTGTGGCGATTGCTTTCCGCGTAATATTTGTGTAGGGAGTTTAATCTAGTATGAAAGCAGCTCAGGAGACTCGGATAAGTTATCAGTTTTGGCCTTTCTTTTCGAGGTTCACGTAATGTGTATTCTGGTTGGCCAACTTCTCGTTGGGATGGCTTTTTGCTGATTTAGCGTTACAAAAGAGTGACACTCGTTCTTTCCTCTGGGTGAGTTGGTCAGGACCAAAGAGCCTCAACTAGAATAACCCCATGACAATAAGTTGCAGTTGATACGGTAACAAGATTTACAAATACATTATCATTTTGTAAAATTAAAACTAAATAAAATATATAATATCAGTAAAAACCACATTTTGCTTTATGATTGTTTGACAAAAACATAGAGCTTTCCTTTTTGTATAATAAGCTCGTTTAAGAAAGAGGGAAGGAACATTTTCTTTCCCTGAATCAGAGCTTATATGATTTCTCATCCTAAACCCCCCGATTTAATAGTAGTAAATGTTCTCGGGTCGATCATTGGGTTTATTGGTTCCCCAATAATAAAATGCTATTAACTGTAAAGATATCTACAGATCTGCTTCTGAATCTCACTTACACCTCTTTTGTGGGAACATAAGACAGTGAAGGCGAGTCTTCCGCATCTGATAACTATTAATAACCATGCTGCCAGAATGGAGGTTGGGTGACGGGCTAACTCCCCATCCCTGGAAAACCTTACAGTGTTTTGAAAAGTGCAGATGAGCCGCCGAACGGGTTAGACTCACGGCAACGACCTCGTAAATGGAAAAAAGACTATCGCATTGGATTCTGGAATGCCAGATCACTCAATTACCCCGGCGCTGTTAAAGAACTTTTACAACAGGCCAGTCAATATAACTTAAAAAAAATACTGGCGATCCCGGAAACAAACTGGACGGGAAATGATATACAAGACATGAGATCAAACACAATATCCAAAAGTAGGAAGCCTACTGAAAACGAGAATTCAGAATGGCCTTCATTCTAGATAGGGAGTTCAAATCGCACGTTATTGTTTTTAAGGCAGTTAATGAACGGCTGTGTGTGATTCGTATAAAAGAGGATTTCTTCAAAATCTGGCTGATAAACGTTCACGCCTTAAACAACAAAAAGGACAAAGAAACGAATGAAATGTTCTACAATCACCTAGGAAGTTTAGTCAAATCATTGCCTACAAACGACACAAAAATGATTCTGGGTGATTTCAACGCTTAGGTTGACAATGAGCTATCTCATCGGAGAAAAACTGGAGAAGATAGCCTCCACGATGAAACAAATGACAAGGGCCAGCACCTGATCGACTTTGCATGTAGTAGAAATCTAGTCATACGTTCGACTTGCTTCCCACATCGACGCACTCATAAAATGACCTGGGTATCACTGGACGGCAACACACAAAACAAGGTCAATCATGTTCTGATCCAACAACGTTCGGCCTCGAGCATACATGATTTCCGTACATACCGAGGAGCCAATTGTAACTCAGATCATTACTTGACCAACTTAACCTGTCGATGTCGTTTGTCAAAGGCGTATTCAGTGAAGACCAGCTCGCTCCAAAAATTTGACTTCAAAAGGCTTCAAACGGCGTCTGTGGTCAAACATTTCACGAGGCCCTCGATAACTAGCTGGCTCTAATCTTATCAGATGCATAACTAAAGGCAAGCAATGATCTCTGGATGGAAATGAATGCGGCTATTAAGGCTGTGGCATAACAGATGATCGGAAATCAAGCCCGGTGCAAGAGAAATGATTGGTTCGATGATGAGTGCCAGAATACGTTAGACACAAAGAATCAGCCGTCTACAGAATACGCTCCTAGGAAATCCAAGACAAAGAGAGAATACTATGAAAATCTCAGAAGAATAGCGAACAAGATAATTATACCTGTAATCAAGAAAAGAAAATATCATGATGACCAATTGAGAAGTATAGATGTAAGCCTAGCAAACAACAACACAAAACAAGCATACAAAGTAGTGAAAAGCCTGAAACGTGGTTATCTGCGCAAAACCATGCTATGTCGTGATGATATCGGCAATACCATCGCTGATGAAATCAAGATTAAGGAAAGATGGGCAGCATATTTCAAGAACCTCCTTAATCCTCCACACAGTTCCAAAACCTTCGAGCATATAGATGTTTGCGGAGAGCTTCCATTGGCTCCACCAACTCGGGATGAAGTTTCATCCACCATCAAAGCCCAAAAGAATAATAAAACGCAGAGCATCGATGAGATTCCAGTGAAGCTTATCAAAATTGCTGGCAGCAGTATTCATAAGGCTATTCACAAAGTTATCCAGCACATTTCGTAACAAGAATATATCCGGAACGAGTGGAATATAACTCCCTATTCACAAAAAAAGGCAGCAAGCTACAGTGCGAAAATTATAGGGCATATGAGGCTTTATACAGCGTACAAAACATTGTTAAAAATCTTACAAAATAACAAGTTGGGTAGAAAGACCTATGCTCATGTCAAAAGGGTTTTGTACCCAATGTCTCCAAAATACGGTCATCAGCATTAGATAAAGTCAAGAAACATGTCAAAGAAATGCGTAAGTTTATAAGAAAATCCATTGTTTCTCCATTTTCAACGGTCGCCATTTTGTGCCAAACTAACAAAAATCACTCAATTCATGAATTTCAAAAAATATTAATTGTTATAAATCTTATCTGGAAATTTTAAGAAGATCAAATCAAAATTGCAGTGTTTGAACCGATGGGAAGTCCATAACATACCAAAACCGTGTGTTATTATTGTAGTAATTGCAGGAATTTCAAATGGCAGTAACTTCCGCGAATATGATTCGATTTTCATCAAAATTGCAGAGTATTAGGCCCATATGTGTAACTACTTAAATAAATTGTTAAGTTTGTTTGTTGCGATTTTATTGGAGAAAATGTGAAATTCGAAGGTCATACTATTATCAACAAAGTTGATCTAATATCGACTTCTAAGGTATTTGCTGTTGTTGCACTCATAAACATCTAACTCTATGATTGTTTTCAGATTTTTTGGATCGCATGTGTTCAATTGCCAGGGGAGGATAGACATTTTTCGTATGTTTCCCCTTCGTGTGCATCCCCAGAAGCAAAAAATGTAAATTGAAGACCTGTTTTGAAGAGTTGTCATCAAGGCCTTTCATATGATTCCCGTATTTGATGATTTTTTTTTCAGGGGCCACTCCCCTATATGGGGAGACCCCCCTTGAATACCTCACAATTTTTTTTTTGTAATTGAACACTCAAGAGAGCACCACCTTACACCTACATCCAAAATTTGATGTTTCTAGCTTAGGTACTTTGCGAGAAAAACTGCTGCTACACACGGACGGATGGACAGACAGGTCGCGATTTTAGTAGGGTTTTGTAAAATTATTTTACGAAAACGGTTCATACGTCAATAGTATTATTGGGGAGTATCAAGGTGGCTTTAGAGCAGGTAGATCCACAAAAATTAATTGTGCACAGTCAAGCAGGTACTTGAAAAATACCGGGAGTTCAACATAGACGCGCTCCAAATTTTCATTGACTTTAAGCAAGCATATGACAGTATTGATCTTAATCTACCGTACCAAATAACGCTTTGCTCTAGCATCCCAGCCAAATTCATCCATCTTATGTGAAGATGGAAAAACTTTTATCAATCTATATTTACTGGGAGAAATGCATGAAAAATTATTCAGCTTAATAACCGGAATTTGACGCTAGATGTTACAGTGTTTTGAATGGTTTCAACGCTTCAAAAGTGGCGATTTTGACATCAAAGACAAAGAACGCCCAGGACAGCCAAAAAAGTTTGAAGACGAAGAATTGGATTGCCAAATCATTGGGAGTGACTCAGCAAGCCATTTCGAAATGTTTGAAAGCCGCCGGCTATATTCAGAAGCAATGTAATTGGGTTCCCTATGAGTTGAAACCGAGAGACGTTGAACTACGCTTCTGTATGTCTGAAATGCTGCTTGAGCGCCATAAAAAGAAATCATTTTTGCATCGGATCGTGACTGGGGATGAAAAATGGATCCATTATGACAATCCCAAGTGCAAAAAGTCATACGTGAAGCCCGGCCTACCAGCCAAATCAACGGCGAAGCCAAATATCCATGGCGCCAAGGTAATGCTGTGTATTTGGTGGGATCAGAAGGGGCCGTTATATTATGAGTTGTTGAAATCGGGCCAGACAATCACAAGTGACCTGTACCGAAAACAACTAATACATTTAAAGCGTGCCATCATCGAAAAACGCCCGGAATATGCGAATAGACACGAGGCTTTAATTTTACATCATGACAACGCTCGGCCACATGTTGCAAGACCCGTGAAAAAACTATACGGAAAATAGTGGAGGGGAAGTTTTGGCCCACCCGCCTTATAGTCTGGACCTTGCTCCGTCTGACTTTCATTTATTTCGCTCAATGCAAAACACTCTCACTGGAATACGCTTCACTTCAGAGCGAGGCATCCGAAATTGGATAGATTCGTTTTTGGAAAATACTTCAAATAAAATATATTGTAAGATTTTTCCACAATAAAGCATCAAATTTGGCTAAAAAATTCCGGTTATTAAGTTGTATACCCATATTTTTTATATTACGTCATAGAAGTACTCATCAGATGCTAACTCTGCCTTCGGTGAATTAGTATGATCACAATTTAGATATTTAATAATGTTCATAACCTGTGATAAGACCCGTGTTATACTATGGGTTTAGAACATGGACCCTAACCCAAGCACCTGCAAATATATTAAACGCCTTTGAGTGGCGGGTCCTGAGGTGAATAATCGGAGCGAAGCTAGATGGGTTCCAATGGTGAACTCGACATAACTATGGGCTGTATCAAATTTTTGACTAGCCAGATGTCTCAAGAATTGTAAGACTGCGGAAGCTGCAATGGGCTGGCCACATGAATCGTATGGACAAACAACGCATACCCAAAAAGGTATTTGTTGGGGGAACTGAAGGCCAGAGACCAGTGAGGAAACCGAGGAAACGCTGGTCTTACTCGGTCGACGAAGACAGTTTATCGCTGCTCAGATTTCGAAATTGGAGGGTGCAGTCAATGGAGTGAGACAGACTATTTCCAGAAAGCGAAGTCCCCAGAGGGGCTGTAGTACTACGAAGAAGAAGAAGAATGGCAATGCAATCGGTTTTTATCTCTCGTTTCTAACTGGCCTACAATCTGAATTTTGAACAAAACCTTTAAACAAAAGATTAGCTTATTTTATTTAATAACTTACCTGCAATTGCCAATTAAATGATTGCAATTATCTGACACTTCAAATTTTCACTATTTATCTCCCAATTCTCAGCAAATTTTTCTCCTTACAATTTAAAGAAAGCCCTCTATTAGAAGTTTTTGTAACTTAATATATCCTCTCTCACCTCAAAAATAATGAAATTTAAATCTGAAATTTCAGCAATTCAAGTCAGAAAAATAACAAACTATATATGAATGGAAAAAATATAATTTTTTTTTTATTTTTAGTTAACTTCTTTTGCATTTGAAGGCTTCTATCTTTCATAAATTCACTTTGAAAAAAATATTTTTTATGTGGCTTTGGGAAATTGCAGTTGTATCTCATTAGAATGCTTCACGCAAATGTCAACTCTTCCAATCTAGGCATTTAGTAATCTATGGTTGTACCCCTCGAGACCTTGACTTATTACAGGAGATGGTGGGATTCTTAGCGTCAATGTAGCAGCGATAAAAATATCTTCAACATAATGTCAGTCTCCAAATATAAACAATGTCAACAGAATTTTTTTCTTTTTCAAAAAGAAGAATAACAATCTTAATTTTTTAGTCACTAGTAGTTTGATGAAAAGTTTGAATTTGGAATAAGTTCCGAGTAAATGGAGGCTATTCAATGAGCTAGTTTGAAAGCTATATTGCATTATTATGGCAACCATATTCCATCGATCCCTGCTGGTACTGCAGTTCACATAAAAGAAACATGACAGCCCTCCTCGACTCAATTACATACAGTGGCTCACACCTTATTTGATGCAGTAACATTTTCAAAGCTAAAAGCACTATAACTTCTGTATTAGAAAAGGTATTGAAAAAATTTAAACTGCAATAAATTAAATAAAAGCCCTTTTTTACAAATAACAATTTAATTTATTTCAACAATTGATTCTTAAATAACTAAATAACAAAAACAAAATTAAAGGCAAAATTTTAGGTCACAGCTTAATTGATGCAGTCCACGTTTTCCTTAAATTTATCCATGTAGAGGATTTCCAGTTCAACACTAATATTTCGTATGGTTTCCTTTTTGGCTCAAGACAGCTTTGAGTCTATTTGGAACAGATTCAACCAGCTTTCCTGTCATTTCTGGCGTTATTTTACTCCATTCTTCTAAAAGAGCTTTCTTTAAATCAATTTTGTTGTAAATTGCGTGGTTACGAATTTTTTTCTCCAGAAAAGCCCATAAATTCTCAATTACATTTCAGTCGGGTGACTGTGCCGGGGGAGCCATCAAATGAGGACAATTCCAAATAAGCCAAGATTGCACGATTTCTGACTTATGTTTAGGGTCATTATCTTGGTAGAATCTGATTTCACGCCGGATTCCGAGTTCGTCAGCACTTGGCAGGAGATTTTCCTTTAGGATATTACTGTACATGATCTTGTCCATGTTTCCTTCAATAAAGGCTAGCTTCCCAACTCCGGCTGCTGACATACAGGCCCAAACCATTACGCTGCCACCGCCGTGCTTAACAGTCTCATGTAAATTTGCTTTTTTGAGCTCTGTATTTGGCTTTCTCCAAACGTACGCCATTCCATCTGAGCCAAATATGTTGAATTTGGACTCGTCAGCGAAAATCACGGTTTTCCAAAAGTCCAAATCCTTTGAAATATGCTCCGTAGCAAAGTTCAGGCGGCTTTGTCGATTTTTGATACTGATGAACGGCTTCTTTCGTGCAACTCGGCCATTAAAATTATGCTTTCTTAGCACACGACGTATGGTTTCAGCACTGCATTCTTTACCAATTCCAGTAAACACTTCGTTCGCCAATTTAGGAGCTGATAACTTAGGGTTTTGCATTATTTTCCGGACGATCCACCGTTCATCAGACTCATTCAAAATTTTATTTGGTGCATTTCTACCCTTGTTTTCCAACCTTTTTTCATTGGTAAACCTTTCAATTATATGCTGAACTGTTGATGAACTTAAATTGACAACTTCGCTGATTTTGCGATGAGATTCACCATTTCTAAAATGATGAATGACTGATTCCCGCTGTTCAAGTGTTGTCCTACGGCCCATTTTAAATATTACACAATTTATCCACTTTTAAACTATCAAGGTCAAATAACTTTTTTAAAAATAAAATAAGAAACGCACTAAGTACAATATATCCAAAAAAAATCCGGTGAAAATCATGCACTTTTAATGCTAGGATACAAAGAACTAACTGCATCAAATAAGCTGTGAGCTATCCTATGCAAATGATTTTGCTTCATTACTGCTAACGGGACATTTGAAACATTTTTTCTTACTTTCTTTTGTGCTTCGAATTTCAGTTATACTAACTGTAAAATCTGCATCAAAATATTTGTAAATTTTTATTTATCTGCATAAGGACAACAGTTTGTTTAATATTTATTGAAGTGCATCAAATAAGCTGTGAGCCACTGTATGTTGAATACAAGTGGAAAATCTATGGTAATTTAAAAGCAATTGCTGTTCTCTTTTAAATGCAACCAGGCTATACAAAATACTTATAGTTTTTGTGTACGTAGGATAGTAGGGATAAGAAATCTCATTACATTCAAATAGATCAGCCAGCAAGAGATCATACCTCTAGTGAAAAAATATCATTGCCAAGCCCCTCACAGGTCCAAAAGATGTTCTTCTTCCACCTTTACGTATTAAGTTGAGTTTAACTGAGCATTTTGTAAAAAAATTAACTAAGAATGTTAGGCTTCTCAATACCTGAAAGAGAAATATCCTAGATTAAGTGAGGCCAAAATCAAAGAAGGCATCCTTCTTGGGCTACAAATACATCAACTTACAAATGACCCTGCGATCAATTTGGTTGTAGAAGCAAAGAAAAAAGTAGGTTCAGAACCTTGGAAAGCTCTGAAGGTAGTTGTGCATAGATTTTTGAAGGAACAAAAGAGATGATAACTGCGCTCAGTCAGTGACACTACTTCTTGAAAAATACCATCAACTCAGATGTAAGATATCCCTTACTATCCAATTTCTTCATTCCCATCTCGAATTTTTTCCAACAATTTGTGAACAAGCATGGAAAAGGTTCCATCAGGATATTGTGATGGAACGGAGATATCAGGGCCACTGGAATGAAGCAGTGCTTGCGGTCAACTGTCGTTTTGTGTCTAGTGATGCTCCAAATCTAATGTGCAAGGGAAAATTTAAAATATCACAATCTGACATAGCCATGAATTCATTTGCTGTAGAATCAACCATAGCGTAGGAGTTTTTTATCAATTTTAAATGTATCTAACATAAAAATACTATTCATTCTTTTAATATTTTCAGCATTTGTAATTAATATGCTATGCGCCTACCGTTTTTTTTTTTATTCTAAAAAGAATATTTTTATGCAAGTATATCACAGAAACTATGCCTTATAAAAATGTTTTGTTATCATATTCGTTTTTTTTTCATCTCAAAATCAATAAAAATTTACGCATCAGGTCAAGGAAAGATTTAACTTTTGTCCTTGTGGAGTTACTTCGAGATGACTTTTCCTGGAGGTTAACGCCCAATTTTGTCAACAGGTTTTATATCCACTGTTGAACTAGATTAAACCCAAATTTCAAGCGTACGAGTATATTCATTTGCGACTGTAGGTTTCCCTTAACTTACCGCATCTTCAGAAATTATTGTCCATACTTTAGATAAAACCCATTGTCACTTCAATTTGGCAAGCCGACTATTATTCCATCGTTCATTCTTGCCAATTAAATACTAAAATAGGGCCTGAATACATCATGATTCCTGGCCTATTCTGTAGAGGATAATTGCTTGAAGTGACTCTGAATTATTCAGCGGGATGACACAAATATTATTTCCGAGCCTATTAATATTAAATTAAACCTCCAATAATCAGTCGATAATGCTGAATTGTAGTGGTTGATTGCATTAGCATACAAAGATGTATGTGGAATTGTCAATTAGTATAGTGTGAAGGCTGGATAAAAAAGTAAAGTGGTTACAAATGCTGCTTCCCTCACTAATCACTAATGTATGTAGACTCCTTATCTTTGCATTTCAACTATTATCAAGGGCAAGAGGATGTATAAGCTTGACGTTATTTTTAGATATATGATGCATGAATAAAATCATGTAAGTTTTCTTGAAACAATTTTAGGACAACGTAAAAATTAATGGCTTCTCTACAAAAAAACAACCTCATCATTAATGATGAAGGAGTATACTTAGTATATGATATGATTTTTTTTCAAATTAACTGGATTACCTAATTAAATTAAGTAGTTTTTATACCATTTGAATAGTTTCGAAGCCCAAAAAACAATAATGGCTAATTTTGATATACTACGCAATCTAGTCTCTTCGGTAAAATTATCCTAAAGACATGATGAAGTATGAAGCATTAACTTTGGGAACTCAACATTAAAATTTGTTTTGAACAAAATGGAAGTTTTTAATGAGTATTATAATTTACTGACGAGACCAACAAGTATAATACTTATACAAAACATTCATTTTTTAAACTAAAAATTTCCATACGTCAAGACCAGCCAGTTCTCCCCACCCTCTGAGCTGTAAGCAAAATATATTGCAATCAGTCTAGAAATTTCCTTATGTCATATAAATAAGATTCTTCCCTTGGAGATAACCATGAATAACAGCATGATGTCAATCAAGACTGTCTTCTTTATTAGAGCTATTATCTCGGGAAAATAGGACATACTGAATAATAGATGATAATTTAAGTTAGCGACACAAATCTTTTCTATTCACTCCGAAGCTAATTCACATTTGTCGCTTGATGTTAATGTCATTTTATTCACTGAGGAAATGCTGGAAGAATGATGATGTGGAATGGGTTTTGAAAGAAACGTTGCCTGGTACTATTTTGCTGCTTGATTTTGATTTGATGACCAAGGCTTTTATATTTTTATTTTATATTAAGCTAAAATAATTATGCCCTGGTTCGAGTCTCGTTGGCGGCAACGAGTTTGTTTTGAGTAATTCTTTGGGCGGACTATAAGCCCCTTCAGTTATGATACGTACTTCGATGGAAAGCCCGAATGCTAGAAAAACCGTACATTGCTTTTGTTGTGCTCGGAGAGCTTTAAAATTCTTTTTACTTCCGTGAATGCGATTTAACTTCATTGAAACTTCCAGACTATAAGGATCTTCCTTTGAATTACTTTAATTTAAATTTAAAGGGTCCTTATATGAATTTAAAGGAAAAAATGTTATATAGGGTTTTCCAATAAGAGGTATTACGAGTATTTTGAATAGATCTTGTGATTTAACACCTTGCGACTTCTTCCTTTGGGGCCACGTGAAAGAAAAGCTCTACATCAACAGCCCAGCATCGATTCAAGATCTCAAAGATGGAATTCGTGAGGCTTTTGGGGACATAAGGTAGCCCCTTGCGATTTGGTTATGGAAAATTCCATGCCTGATGTTATCCTTCACTATTAACGGCATACCTTTTTCCTTATAATGAAATAAACATTCGTTCATTTATATTTAAAAATGGTTTTTTTTTCTTCTAACATTAAAATAACACCTCTTATTTGATTTGGTTATGAAAAAATTCATGAAAAGGATATGGTCCTGTAAGCGTGGTCGTAGTGGTCATTTGCCTGATGTTATTTTTCACTATTAACGGCATACCTTCTTTTTTATAATGAAATAAACATCCGACCATTTATATTAAACAAGTTGAAGTAGCAGGAGAATGCTCCTGCCAGAAGGGTATTGTAAAACAATTAGTAAATCAAAAAATATATCCTGCATATCAAAACTTGACTAATATACAGATTCCATAAATTGAGTTCGAAGAATTATTATGGTTATTATGATTTTAAACTCACCACTATTTTGTTTCAAGTGTTTTGACCCTGTCGCTTGATTAGCCATGATAACACATGAATATTACAAACCATTTCTAAAATTTTAATCAAAATTCCTACATATTTGTATAGTGTCTAGGTCCGTTGCAAGCGTGTATCTCCCTAGTATCACGTGTTAATGTTGTTGTAATTGTTAGATATTCAATCGGCTGTAACTTAGCTGTTTATTGTTCAGAAAACTTAAATTATAGATTTTGGGAAATTTAAGGGTCCCATCTTGATTTTATAGACAAAAAAGAAAATATTTATAAAATGTACTATTATCAACAAAGTTGATCGAATTTCGACTTCTAAGGTATTTGTTGCCCTTGTGAAGGGAAAATTGTCAGTTTGAGTACTGTTTTGAAAAGCTCTTATAAAGAACTTTCATTTGATATTCATATCGGCTACCTTTGATGAAATTTTTTGCTCAGCGGCCACTCCTCTGTACTGTAATCATCGATTTATGGCCTATTTTTTCGAATCCTAGAATGGTTACAAAGCCCTTTTGCTAGGAGCTCTCTCCTGCCTCCTCGACTTGTTTCAGCTATAAGAATTGTAGGTACTCATCTTCAGGCATTCATTAAATTGAATCAAGTGTTCAAAGCATGCGCCTTAAACGTTGAAGTTGGGGCAAAATACATCAAAATTATTCAATCTTCGCATTTAAAACAGCCACTGTTTTGCTTTACGATTACTAATACCGCTAGCTGAGCCAATTCTCAAAGAAATTTATGATACCTGTCATTCCTGAAATTTTCATGCAAATCCTAGCAAAGCTGTAGTGCCTAAGTCGGTAAAAAGCGCATATTGTTCCATAGCCATATGTTTCCATAGTAATACAGCGCATATTGTTCCATAGTAATACAGAAAAATTCAAATCACTATAACTTCATTAAGTACCATTTGATCTTTATGAAACTTTCAGGACAGATTGATCTTATAAATAGTCATCTGTGTACTGAATTTCGTTAAATTTAAGGGCACCGTTAAGATTTTATTCAAGAAAACATAACATCGATAAATCATACTATTATTAACAAAGTTGAGTGAATTTCGACTTCCCATGTATTTGTTGTTGTTGTACTCATAAAGGCCTACATTCATGATTTTTTTCAGATTTTTCGGGTCAAAGGTGTCCAATCGCGAGGGGGGACACAAAATGTTCGTACATTTCCCCTTCCCCTGCACTCCTCGAAGCAAAATTTGTCATTTTGAGACCTGTTTTGAAAAGTGCTCATTAAGATCTTTCATTTGATACCCATATTGCCTACATGCGATGAAAACTTTTTTTCAGGGGCAACTCCCCTATATGGGGAGACCCCCCTTAAAGAGCTTATAAATTTTTTTTTCGTGATGAAACTTTGAAGAGGGCGTCACTTTGCACCGACTTACAAAATCTTATGCTCCTAGCTTATGTAGTTTGCGAGAAAAAGTGGTGTGACACACGGACGGACAGACAGGACGCGATTTTGGAAGGGTATTGTAAAATGATTTTACAATACCCTAAAAATGGCATTTTTCTTTTAATATCAAAATAACACCTCTTATGTATATACGAATTCTACTATTATAGACAAAGTTGAGTGAATTCCAACATCGAAGGTATTTTTAACCGACTTCCAAAAGAAAGAAGGTTATCAATTCATTGCGTATATTTTTTTTGCTTTTTTTTTGTATGTTCACGCATAACTTTTAAACGGAGATAGATAGAAGAGTCCTGTTTTTGGCAAATGATGCGTCTTTTTTCCAGTTAGGTCCCGTTGAAAGGATAAGAAATTCAAGAAACGGTAAAGGACTTTTACTGTTAAAACTAAAAAAATTCCGACTTTCAACCCGATTTTTCAGCATAACCGATCGACGCGTGTAAGGATTTTGTTTGTAGAGGTTTCAAATGAAAGACAACATATTGATCTAAAATGTATCGGAACAGAATTAAAATCCCTTCAAGGACTCTGTAGATATTAACAGTTAAATATGATACATTGGTGTCAAGAAATCAAATTGAAATGATATTTCGTACGAAAAGTGCCAATTAGCAAGGATTTGTTCGAGATACCGAGTCCTTTGGTGACGGATGATAAAAATTTCCAGTATTTTTAATTTTTAGCATAAACGGTACATTTTAGTCCATCATTTCTACCGGAAATAACCAATAAATTAATTATAAATGTGGCAGAAATACAATTCAACAATAGTAAAAGGGAACATTTCAGGATGCTTTTCTCTTCCGTATTCATTCTTTGCGTACCAATGAGCTTGGTATAGGATCCTTCTTACATCCTTAGACGTAAACGTTACATATAGGATGACAAAATTCCCAGAAGAAATAATATGGAGTGAGTGATTGCAAATTATAGAGTTCAATTGTTACTTTCCAGTTAATATTATATCTACATTACAACATATGCCCAGAGATCTAAAATTAGTGATTTCCATACTAAAAACCGGCGCTAATCGCAACCTAAAAAGGGATACATTTCCTGCTATAGTTGATCATAACTGTACAGATGAAGATGAAAATGCATAGCCGAGTTTTCATTGAGCTATATGGTATGATTTTCTTGAAACTTTCATGAAAATTAGGTGCCATAGTTAACTGAAAACGAAAGAAATGAGTATCGAATAAACGTGAACGAATGATGCGGTCAAGAAGGATATTTTTAAGTAAATTTCATGAGATTGATTGCGGAGTAAACTTTATGTTTATATATATAAATACATATGTCTACACACACTCACACACACACATATATATATATATATATATATATATATATATATATATATATATATATATATATATATATACATATATATATATATATATATATATATATATATATATATATATATATATATATATATATATATATATATATATATATTGTCGCGTGTTTTTGGTTCGCGGCCAATAATTTAATGTTCCGGGAAAGTGAAAACGCAATGTCTTTTAAATTAAATTAAAAGAGTTTATTTAATTTGTCAAAAAATGCACAATCACTTCACTAACAATTTAACAACTTTAATTTTCAGTATTAAAATTCGACCTTCCACATGTCCATAAATTTCTATCGCAATTGTCTACTAAAATCACTTCACACTCAAACAATCAATATCGCCTGTACTTCGCGTATCGCAGTTTTCTATCGCGGTTGTAATGACATCGCAGGACCCTTTCCTGAATCTGAATGGGGAAATCGATACACGCTGGTTGTAGCTGATTATTTCAGCAAGTGGCCCGAGGTCTACCCCATTCCCAACCAGGAAGCAACTACTGTTAAATTGGGTCAGCCGGTACGGCGTGCCTTGTGAACTACATTCGGATCAAGGCCGTCACTAGTTTTTAGCGAAATGTGCGAGCAGCTGGGAATACGGAAAACGAGGACAACACCGCTGCATCCCCAATCCGATGGAATGGTCGAACGTTTCAACGGCACGCTCAATAAACACTTGGCCAAAATGGTTGACGAGAACCAAAGGGACTGGGACCGACATATCCCACTATTTTTAATGGCGTATAGAGCCGCTGAACATGCATCGACGGGCCAAGCCCCAGCCAAAGTCATTTTTGGAAAGACTATTCGTTTGCCAGCCGATATAAAGTTCGAAACACCCCCTGAGAAACCCCAAACGGTCTCGGAGTACGCAAGTGATCTAAGACAACGGTTGAACCAGATACATCGGACAGTGCGAAAACACCTCGAATCGGCTACTGACCGCATGAAGACCAGGTATGATCTAAAGGCTAATTCTACTGGCTTCCAGCAAGATGACTTGGTGTGGCTTTATAACCCGCAACGGCGAAAGGGTAGGTCTCCAAAGTTGCAACATAATTGGGAGGGACCATACCGAGTTACAAAGCGAATCAACGACGTCGTATACCGAATACAGGAACATCGTAAGCCGAGAGCTAAAATCAAAATCGTGCATCTGGACCGTCTTGCCCCATATTACACCCAGGGAGAATTGACTACAAATAGCGACACATCTTTTCGGGGCGAAAAGAACTGAGGTGGGGGCAGTGTTACATGTACAAATAATTACATGTACAAATAATTCTGCGAGCTACTGTCGCAATTGTTTTCATCATCATTAAGAACGTCAACGAATGAATTTACTCGAACCCACGAGAATCCAACAAGCATGATCAACATCTGCAAGTGACGTCACTCCATTCATGAACTTGCTCGAACCTACCAGGTAACTCTCGGTAGAACATTCGCCAGTGTGCGAGAAATGGGTGAATAGGTAGAGACCCTATATAAAGGCGAGCTGAATGAATGGAGGGGATCATTCATTCGACCGCGATAAGAACTGCGATTGTGTGTGGGAAGTGTGTTTCGTAATAGTGAAGTAATTTAGAAGACAATTGCGATAATAAATTTATGGACAAGTGTTAGATTTTATTTTAATAGTGACAATTAAAATTAGTGAAAGTGTTAACTGTTTATTGTGCATTTTATTTAATTAAATAAACACTTTTAACTTAAATTAAAATACATTGCGTTTTCACTTTCCCGGAACATTAAAATTATTGGCCGCGAACCAATAACACGCGACAATATGTATTATATCTATATATATGGCTATGTGTGTGTATGGGTGTGCTTTTGCTTCGATTTTCTCCAAATTTTCACCAATATTTCTGTTCTGGAAAAGTATAGCTCCAGTTTGTACCAAAACTAGTACAAAGATTTATTCAATTGTGTGATAAAGCTCACAATAAAAAATCCAAACTTGAACAATTTGAAACGAAATGGCAGTCGCTCAAAGGTCGAGAAAAGTTGAACGATAAAAAAGCACTTCAAGGTCAGGTCAGAATATAAAAATGGCGGGCTATGCAAAGTTCAAAATTCGAAAATTTCTCAAAGCTTCAATTCATATTGGATTATTATGAAATCCAAATTCTAGGTAGACTTTGATGAGATCATGGATTAAATCTACCAGAGTTAAATTCGATTCCTATGAGCGCTGCAGATTTTTGCCGTAGTGGTTTTTGCATTGCAGTAAAATTTATATTTTAATATACGAGAACATGATACAGTGTATTCAAGGAACAGAGTTTTGAATGGTTTGAAATGAAAAAAAATTGCCACAAAAAAATCATTTTCCCCATTTCAACATAGAAACTTCCAACATCTGCACCATCACAAAAAAATGGGGGAAAATATGATGTGGCACCGCTTTCAAAAAAATTATTTCATCCTTTTTAGGGCATTCCGAAGTCGGTTTTCTTTTTTTTCTAAAAGTTTTTTATTTATTATTCTACTCATGAAAGCCCGTAAGCCAAAAGTCTCTGGTTCGAGTTTCGTTGGCGTCAACGAGATTTAGTTCGAGTGATTCTTTGGAGGGACTATAAGCCTGTTCAGTTATGATACGTGCTGGTTTAAAATTAGAACGTATCGCAGCTGGGTGGACGGACACACGGGCAAAGCGTGATAATGATCATATCAACTTGTGGAGTTGCCGACACATTCGCTCATGATAATGAGATACTCTAACTATCTCTAAGCAAAGGCCCGAAAAGGGCGGTAGGGCTACAAATAAAATAAATATACGTATATATATATGTATATATATATATATATATATATATATATATATATATATATATATATATATATATATATATATATATATATATTTAGTAGCATCGTAGTCTGAAATTTCCCTACAATTTCACCTATTCATCTCATAGTTCGTTTGATGCAACTATCATTTTACTGCCGCTTTAATTATCAGATTGAAGAAATGCTTTCAAAAACGATTGCACACGGACAGACAAACAAACGGTATCCGTTTGGTTTTAGTTCAAGCCTTTTGGCTCATTCATGTGCTATACAAGAAATTTCCATGCATCCCAGCGTCAAATGTCCTTTAGGAATAATCACAAATTCCTGCGACTGCTGACCCGGCTAGGATTCACGCAAAGTTGCAGCTATCATTTAACCATGTGTTAAGGCTCCATCAGACCTGTTAGGCCTCGTCCATGACCAGGTACCAGACACGAAAACCACAAACATTGAAACATTTTTATAAACACCCAGGCGATCATCATTTCGTGGCATGTCGATCTTGAGATAAGTTCATCCCTGTGTGATATTTTCTGTCCATCTGTTAAGTCAAAAATGAGCGAGGAGTCAGCGCTAGCTGTGCTCGTTGTGAACGAATTCCTCGAAGATGACATTCAAGTGAACAAGAAGAGACTATGGTGCAAAAAATGATATAGGAAACGGCGAACATTCTCGCACGTAAATTTAATAAACGAACTAACCGTAAGTGCGCCCGCGGATTTAAAAAACTTTTTGCGAATGAACCACAACACGTGCAAAAGTTTTTTAAGTGCAGTGAGACCCCTGATAAAGAAAAAGGATACTTTTATGCGAAACGCGATTCCTGCGAATGAAAGATTATTAGCGACCCTGCGGTTCCTTGCTTGTAAACAAAGTTTTGAGGATTTAAAATTCCTCACAGCAACCTCTCTTCAAAGCTTTGGGGTTATTGTCATGGAAACATGCTCTGCTCTCATGAAGGCTTTGAAAGGATATACAAAGGTAATTTAAAAATTCAACAATTTTTAGTTGGTGGGTGATCGTTATTTTGTTTTTCCAGATACCGAAAACAAAATAACGATTGAATTTCCCGAACTTTATCAGTGCAATAGACGGAGAACATGTAAAAATCCGGAAGCTTTATAGCACGAGTTCCTATTACTTCAACTACAAGAAGACATTCAGCATTGCTTTGCTTGCGGTGGTTAATGCAGAGCACGAGTTTGTTATGGTGGAAGTTGATGCGAATGGACGGGTGTTGCAATGAACCATGCGACGCCGCTGGCGAACACCACTAACACACCTTGCTGCTAGGTGGCTTGTCATTTCACGTTGGTTGTGACGAGCGCACATCCAACGTCAATTTTGTCGTGGATGTCAAGGTGAAGTGACAGCCACATGGCAGTGCAGTGTGGTGAGTTGACGTGTCAGACTAGCAGTGCATGTACTGCTAATCGAATTCCCAGCTCCGTTGATGGCAGTTTGCGCGCAAGTTTTCAAGAAAGAACGCTCAATCCACACACTGCTATGCACTTTTCGTCGATCGTGGTGATCAACCGGCAGTTTTGTGTAGAGTACACTCGCTCCGTTGTTGTGAATTGCAATCGTGTGTAAGTGCCGTGGTTCCCACAAAGGACCACATGTGAATAACTTTAAAAAGAAAAAAACCCATCCCTGCACGGTTGCGTGCATCAGAGTAGGGAGACAGTAATCAGACTACCACCTTTCCAGAGTGAACGGGAAAAAAGTCGCACAAGCGGTTCGCTATTACTCCCCCCTCCTTGAGCACAGGATTCACCTGGTTGCGTGAAAGACCTCTATAAGCACTATTGCTGAAATAGTGCGAGCCTGTATGGGTAAGAGAATCGTTATTATAATAATAATTTTTACAAAGATTTTTCTAATATCCGACCATTAAAAATTCCAGGCGGATTTGGGCATTTTCCTTTCACGCTACTACTCCCTCAAAAAACGCCGATAGTGAAAAAATTTAAACTATGCTTGCCACGCAATAGTTGCAAATAAACCATTAAATGACACTAGAAGGAAGTAGGTTTTATCAGTATGGAGGATCAGAACTGGGCCCAGTTTAGGCGGTAAGCAAAATTCCATTAGCTTAGAAAGAATCACCTTTTCTTATGAGTGATTCTAATGGCAGGTTACAAGATTTACTCCTGCCCCAGTACTTAGAGACTATGGTCGCTGGCACAGGAGCTGTATCTTAATTATCATTTAAGTCTCTATTTGCAAATGTGGACAACAACTACAACAATACTTGCAACAATTACACTTGCGAACCGTCTTCTAAGTGCCCATGTATTGTTTTCGTCTATAATAGCATGAAACGTCGCACGTTTACACCAGCTCGTAATACCGCAATTGTCAATGGTGTTGATGCAAATAAGAAACACCAAATCCAAGTAAGTGCCGTGCCCCACCGAAGCGTAGTCATTTGATTACTCACACGTGCAACTACGAACCACTGACTTAAACAAATATTTTAATAATTCATTTTGAATCAATTGTCACTGTATTAAATCCTCTAGTCAGTTTTCTTAGTTATATTTTCTTGTAAAGGGGTAAATTTATTTGATTAACGAAATTTTTAAACATATTCTCACCACAAACATTAAATTTCAACCAGCATGTAAATAATTGGTCTATACATTATGATTGCGTGTAATCAATTCGCCCTCGAGAGGAGCATAAATTAAGAACCAGTCTAAACATAAATAAAAGTCATGGTTGAAAAAATTGTAAAAAGTCACAAAATTTTAAAATTAGCGATTTCGTGTGAATTGCAACAGCTTTGCTGAATGAGTAGCACTCACACATGATCAAATTGATAACTTTGGATCTATCGCCAATGTTATTGGAAATACGGAATAATGTAAAGTTGCGAAACGATATTTTGTGCACAAGACCAAGCTTTTAGTTCAGTATAAAAGCATGCTAGGGCTTTTCTCGATGGCAGTCACTTCTATTGTATGGCACAAGTTTTTGTCTTGAAGCGTTACATTTATTGCACGCATTTCTTTAATAATAATTGTAAAAATTTGAAAAATTGATTGTTCGATCTTCGTCCACAATTTTTAATTTTTCCCGTGGGCTTTCTGTTTCTTTTTAAATTTGCTTTTAATTCAATTGGATTCAAACAATTTAATCTATATCGAAAGTGTAAAACAGTATCGTCAATTCTTATAGCAGAGGTCTACGAACACAAATTGTTTTGTAATTTTTGGGAACCAAACTTCAAGTACCTATAGTTCTTGTTATATTCATTGTAAATATGAAACACAAATTAATCTTATGTAGATATATGCAAACCTGTAATTGCAAACAAATTTTTAAGACCAGTTTCTTAGGGAAAAAAAAATTACGAGTGTATTGAAGAAAACAAAAATCAGGAAAAATGCAGAAAAAGTTAGGTTGCATAGCGAAATAAAAACAAAAGGTAGTGCATTCATATCTGAAGAAACAGAATAAAGTACATAAACTGGAACTACCTCATATCAGTAACATAAATAGACTGTTGAAACAACCGGATATCATAGTTTATAGACTTACTTACTATATAAGTAAATTTTTTTATTTCCTTGGAATTATTTTGTCAAAACAGACTGAAAGAATGAATATAAATGAACTATGAATTGCTAACTTAAAACACAACTTTCCTTTCCAGTGTTTCCCTTCGTTCAGCGGGAAATAGGGTGCATGGTAAGTATGCCGTCGCGAGGGTAGGGTTTAAGAAAATCCGCTGAGGTCGGTTTCGCTTAGCCTGCGGTACGCGGTACCTTTGTTGATCGTGGTTTTTCTTTTGCGTAGTTTTTTTTGGATTTACGTTAACGTAGTATCGCGTCGGTGCAATTTGGGAACGCGAAACGGAAATTAGATTTTTGTTCTTTGACTGGCTGAATGAAGAAATACGGAGTAACGTAAAGTGGGTTTCCTATCCGTATGATTGTGTTTTTGACACGTTTGAAACGGGCGTTTAATGGTGACTGAAAAATTGTAAATGAGCGTAATCCATTAGGAGACCCGCGACCGAAATCCTCTCCGATCTAGCTGGCCGACAAGCAGCAACCGCGAAAATGGATTACGGTGCACGGATTGGTTGACCGATTGGTACCATCCGTTGGCACTACTCAGACTTAACGTCTAGAACCGATGAGAGGTCGGTTCCTCGTTCGGATCAAGACATTTAAAAATCATTACAGTGTCTGATGGAGGAGTATTCTCGGAAAGCAAATTTAATGGGAAATTATCAGAGAATACGGTAGCAGTTTCAGACATGTGTGTGCTTCCAAATACTCTTACGAAAGTTCCTTTTGTGTTTGTTGGTGATCAAGCATTTTCTTTCAAGACTAATATAATGAAATCATATGGCGGCGACGACATTGGGAAGGAAGAGCATATATTCAATTATAGGCTGTCTCGTGCAAGAAAGATAGTAGAAAATGCCTTTGGGATTCTGTCATCACGGTTTAGAATTCTTTTGAATGAAATAAACTTGAGTCCTCAAAAGACAGCTATTGTAACCTTAGCATCCTGCTACCTACATTATTATTTAAGGAAGAAGGACTTTGCATTATACTTACGCGACAGTGTTGATGTTGAAAATGTCTTTACTGGAAGTATAACTGATGGAGCATTGGGAGCTGAACAACGTTCATTCATTCCTTTACAACCAACAAGAGCACGTAACGTTAGGAACCATCATAAAAATTATTTAAACGGAATTGGATCTGTTGCATGGCAATCTGCAAATTTGAAACAAAAGTCATTAAGCTTTAAGAAGAAAAAATTTATTGAAAAGAATAAAATATATTATATCCAAAAATAATGTCTTCAAGTATTATTGATACTGTGTATCTTTAAACAATTCTTCAAAGCTGTTATAATTTTGTGAAGTATTGTTCGATACAACTGCATTTTCCACAGGTATCTCCACAATTGATGTCACAACTATTAATGACTTCCTTCTATGCATATAGTTACATACGGTTGCTACATTTTTTTCGAAATAGAGCAAATCTTTTCTCCTCACTCGTGGTTTTTACACCTCACTCGTGTTTTTTTTTTTTTTTGTTTTAGCTGTAAAACTTTCAACTGGCAATCATATACATATGTATAACTATGCCACATCTAAATATAATTTTTTTTATTTTAATGGCACCGTTTTGACTTTATTGGCGCAATAGTAAAACTCACAAATCAGGATAGTTCTTTCAAAATTGACTGACCTTTGATTTCTGAGGTATTTTTTGCCCATGTTCGCATTAAGGTCTACTTTCAAGATTTTTTTTCAGCTCAAAGATGTCCCATCGGTACGAGGACACTACCTCCCCCCCCCCTCTATTTTGACCTTCCCTGCACTCCCCTATGGGATTTGGAAAGTCCTCATCAATATCTTTCTTTTGATACCTATATCGAGCTTATATTGCCAAAAAATATTAAGGGTCACCTCCATAGATAGGGAGACCCTATTAAAAACCATACAGCAACATTTACAGGCCTGAATTTCCAAGGAGGTACTGCTTTTGGTCTACGTACAAAATTGCATATCTCTACCTTTTAAATTTTACGAGAAAGCTTGCTGTGATGGACGAATGGACAAATGGTACCGATTTTAGTAGTGTTTGTAAAATTAAATACATAGTAATTTTAAAAAATTAATTTAAAAACCCAGAAAACTAGAAAACCGACTGCAAAATACCTTAAAAGGAAATAGTAAAATTTTTCAAATGGGTTTTAAAACTTCACCACGCAGAAATAATTTCTTCCTTTTTGTTTTCAAAATACTATTTCCAAAACATTCTCATCAAACACTGCCAGCCGTAGTTTTTACCAATTTGCTACACATCTAGCCTATAAACACCACACCTAGCATACATTGACAACTAGCATACATACATTGTACCGCCACGTACAAAAATCAAAAGATTTTGATTGCACTGCGACCGGCTAACGACCAACTCACGGACCAAACATCGCTACAGACAGTGAAAAATCATCATCAATACATCATGTTTGAGATCTTGTCATGGGCCAAGTAATGCGACCAGTGGAAGGACCTACTTGCGGACCAACTTTCGGGCCAAACATCGCTATATTCAGTTGAATTTAGCACCAAATACCCAAAATGCGACCTTATCATGGACGATCAAAATCGGTAGTGCCTTACCTTGCACCAGTCGCATGACTATATAGTCATAGTCTGATCCATCCTTTAATTTCTCGTTTCTGGAACGGTGAAGTATGTTGAACATGAAAGAGAAGAATATTTAAGAACACTTCTAAAACACGTAGATATGAATGTGTGCGCGCTAAATCCCCATTTTCCTTGCTTACTCCAATATCATTTAGTGACGTATGTCATGAGAAACCATGTAATGTAAATTGCAATTGAAAGTTTCTGCAGAAAGCCAGGAACAGAAGGGATACTTGATAACAACGATCAACGAGACGTTAGTGCTGGAAAAGTTGTGATTGGATTATGCTATATTTGTAACGAGCGGCCTATTTGAAAGAGAATAAAAACAAGGAAATCTTAAATTGACTGTGAAAAGCTCATTTATGATCAGGACATTGCAAAAACCACAAAAACTTGTAGTTATAATCATTGATTTCTGATGTATCTGTGAGAATGGTTAAATTTAACTATATTTTGTATTTTTTTGCATAGTATTTCCATACTCTTTTTCGTCTTCGTAGCGGTACAGCCCCTCTCGGGCTTCACCTCCTGCAAATAGCCTCGGCCCGTTGACCACGTCTTCCAATTTCAAAATCCAAGCAGTGGTAAACTGTCTTCGTTGACCGAGTCAAATCAGTGTTTTCTCGGTTTCCCCACTGGTCTTCTGGACTTCAGTTCTCCCAACAAATACCATTTTGAGCATCCATTGTTTGTCCCTACAAGTCAGGCGTTTAGTCTAGTGTAGCTCCCATAGTCTTACAATCGGTGAGACCTCTAGCTCGTCAAAAATTTCACACACTTCATGCTTGTATCGAATTCTCCATTGGTCCCCATCTAGCTCGTTCCGATTATTTGCCTCAGGATATGTCTTTCGAAGGCATTAAGTATGTTTGCGGATGCTTGACTTAGGATCCATATTCCACCCCCATAGCATAACATAGATCTTATCATAGATTTGTATATTTGGAGCTTTGTTTTCCCGTGTATGCAGCTGATTTTCAAGTCTGTCAAAACTGAATAAAATATTTTGTTTGCGAGCTGTATTCTTGGGTGTATTTCGTCTCTTTCATAACCAGTTCTTGTTATTTTGGCATCTAAATATCGCGCACATGTTCAATGCTGTATTTGCCAAGCATGATATTCTAGGCGTTTGCGATATTTTTCGTTGAATGTATCATGAGCTTTGCTTTATTCAAATTGGTTGGTAGCCCTACTAGTTTTGCTTCGTCGTCGAGTTTCAGGAAAGGCTCCTTGGCGATTATTAACGACCTTGACAAAATCTTGATGTCGTTAGCATAGGCTTCCACTTGGCTTAACCGGTATAATAGAGTACCGCTTTTATCGACAGGTAGCTTTCTCATGTTACATACCAGAGCCAAATTGAATAGCGGTGGGGCCAGCCCATCTCCTTGCTTTAGTCCGGTATTTGTGTCAAAGGTGTCGGTGAGTTGGTTATTGATGCGGAGTTGAGAGGTCGTCGTTTTGGTAGGACGGACTAATTTGGCTGGAATACTAAAACTAAGCATTGTTTGGCACAGTACAATACGATCAATACTATCGTGTGCATGTTCAAAGAGAACTAAAATCTGGTGTACGTCTATGTTGAACTACAAGAATTTCTCAAGTATCTGCTTGACAGTGAACAATTGATCCATTTTCGATCTACCTACTCTAAGACACCATTGATACTCTCCAGTAATACCATTGGCGTATAATCTGATTTCATTTGTTAAGGTCTTTCAAAATATTTTATACGCCGTACAAAGCAGTGATAGGCCTCTATAGTTTTTGCACAGTAGCTTGCAACTCCTTCTGTGGGTAGGCAGTATAATTGGTTGGTTCCACTTGTTTGGCATATGTTCCTGTTGCCAAAAATGCTGGATAACTTTGTGAATAGGTTTCTGTAAACTGGTGATAATGAACTCCACTAAATCTCATCGATTTTCGGCGTTTTATTATCCATTTGGGCTTTGATGGAGAAGCAAACTTCATTCAGAGTTGGAGGAGCCAATAGGAGCTCTCGGGGAATATCTATATACTCTGCTGCTCTGGAGGTGTTCGGAAGGTTAAAGCAGTTCTTGAAATATGATGCCCGTCTTTCCCAGACCCTGTTTTCACTAGCGATGATGTTGCTGATGTCATCACGGCAGAGCGTGGTCTTGGGCTGATAACCTCGTTTCAGGCTTTTCACCACTTTGTATACTTGTCTTGTGTTGGTTATTGCCAGACTAATATCTATGCTTCTTAATTGGTCATCATAGTATTTTTTTTCTTCATTCCAATGTTCTTATTCGCCACTTTTCTGAGATTTTCACCATAACTTTTCTTCGTCCTAGGCTTCCTACGTATATATTCTTTTTACGCCTAATTATTTTTGTTTAATGCATTCTGGCACTCATCATCAAACAAATCATTTTTTGTGCCGGGCTTGATGTTCGATCGTCTGTTCTGCCACGGTCTTCATTCCCGCTTTCAACCATAGCTCGTTGCTTGTTTTCAGCGACTTTTCAGATATGATGGAATCAACTGCTTATAGAGGGTTTCCGTGAAACCTTTCGATCTAGAATTTTTGTAGATGGCTAGTCTTCGCTGAATATGCCTTTGAAATACAACATCGATAAGTTACTTTGATTAAATAATAATCTGATTAACAATTGGCTCCTCGGTATGTACGGACGTCAAGTATGCTCGAGGCACAACATTTATGAATCCAGATATGGTCAAGCTGGTTTTGTGTGTTGCCATCCGGTGATACCAAGGTCATTTTATAAATACGTCGATGTGGGAACCAAGTCGAACATATGACTAGATTTCTGCTACATGTAAAGTCAATCAGATACTGGCCGTTGTCATTTGTTTCATCGTTGAGGCTATATCCTCCAGTCGGTCCCTGACGAGATAGCTCATTGCCAACCTTAGCGTTGAAATTACCCAGATTTATTTTTGTGTCGTTTGTAGGCAATGAGTCGACTAGTCTTTCTAGGTGATTGTAGAACTTTTCCTTCGTTTTTTTGCCCTGTTTTTGGTCGGGGAGTGTGCATTTATCAGCCGAATTTCGAAGAATTTCTCTTTAAACGGATCGCATACAACCGCTCACTGATTGCCTTAAAATCAATAACGTGTGATTTAAACTGCCTATCAATAAGTCTTGCTTTCCAGCAGGCTTCCCACTTTTGAATGTTGTGTGCGATCTCATACCTTGAATATCACTTCTAGTCCAATCCCTTTTCCTGAACTGCCAGTATGTTTAATTTATATTGACTGGCCTGTTGTAAAAAGTCTTTAACAGCGTCAGGGTAGCTCAGAATCTGACATTCTAGTATCCAATGCTAAAGTCCTTTTTTTCAATTGTGAGGTCGTGTCCATAGATCCAATCCATTCCGAAGCTCTTCTGCAGGTTTCGAAACAATGTAGGGGTTTGCAAGAACGGGGAGTTAGCCCATCGTCTAACCTCCATTTCGGCAGCATGGTTATTACTTTTGATTCCGATATCAGGCGCAGAGGACTCACCTTCACCCTCTTACGTTACCACAAAGGAAGTGTAAGTAGAAATCAGGAGCAGATGTCATTTCTCGGTATTTAGTGGCCCATCACTGGGGAACCAGTGAACCCATATACAACCCCGAGACCATTGGATCTTGGGATTTAGCATGAGGAATCATGGAAACTGGAGGTGGGGGAAACAAGGGGACCCCTCCTCGTCCTTCTTATTTACTTGTTATATTTTTGCAACACGCTTAGAAAAATCAGGCTTCTTCCATGGAGTGCCCATCTTATTTTTTAATGCAAAAATTTAAAAATGCTTACCATTCAAATTTCGATAGATAATTGGTCAAATCACAGAGTTTAAAGAGCGTTTTGTCCAATCTTTTTTTTTAAAAAAAGTTATTCAACAAAACATACGCCAAAGTGTACCCGGGTGGCTTGACAAGGGGAAAATCAAGCAACTGAAAATTCTTGATAAATAAAAACTCCCAGTACGAGATATCTTGTACCTTGACAGTCTTCGAACAGATACTTACTATGACACATCTTGTAGTTGGCAGTAAATGCGTTCAACTTTATGCATATGTTGAATTTATTTTAATTTGATTAAATCTTTGGCTTGAAAGGTAAAAAGCAGACAGGATATGAAACCCGTGGGTCTCTGTAATATAGATTTCAGCGTAATACAATACTAAATACCTAGAAAATTAATGTACGATTTCGATAACCACCTCTTTCATGGAAATCGATGATAAAATATATCTCAACCTAAAGATTCACTATAGCGTTTCATGAAAATATTTCAACAAGATATTGTCTATTATAATATTGCACGAAGTTCGCTAAAACCGCTCTTTGTTACGAATAAAGGATCAGCAATCGTCAGCGGAAATTTTATACACAACCATCCATTCTAATATTTTCATGAAAGTATCCGCTTGAACAAAAAGAATAACTTGAAAGTTCCTAATTACTCTCTTTCACAGTTTACCACCTGTTGTGACACCTCAATGCTACATATAAATTATGATTGCAATGACAAAATTCTTCTTTCATTTTGTAATTATGTTGTTGTATACGAATTATAAGAATCCATTAACTGTAATGGGTTGAATTGTTCCAGGCGCTCTCATTTAATACTCGTTTCCGCCACCCACGCTTTTCCGCCTGCAGTTGAAAACTACATAAGTGATCATATGAGAAGACTCTATTGTGTGTAGAAAGTACGTTAAGAACATTTACACCAGTGAAAGCCGCTCACCCAACTATCATAAGAGAAAGGTCGCATTTTAGTCGGTAGGACTCTGCCTCGAGTAATTTCCCATAGCATTCATCTTCAAAATGCACCGCAACGCGATACAACACTGCAGTTGTTGCCGTTGTTGCAGGTGAAAAGGATGGAGTGCATTAATGACGCCGTAAAACGATTTATTGCTTGACACATTTAGCATATAAAGGTTTTCTAAGTTTCCTTCCGGACTTCATGCAGAAGAGGGATTGTATGGTGGTGGTAAGATGCTTATGTTAGATGCAAAGGGTGTCACATTAAGTGGCAATCAGTTTATACTTGAGGACTATAAATATACACCCGCGAGCAGTACAAAAGTGAGACATTTGCAGCTCGCAAGGATCAAATGAACAAGATGCTCCTGTATGTTCATCTTGTACCTAGTACACAAGAAGTTGCAAGGGGATGTGTACGTCGGGCAATGATGCCAATGTAATTTGATTATTTTGAACATTCTTCTGACAGTGTAGTGATGAACATTTTCAAAGGAACTTTCTTTAGGTTACGAAGAGTAGAGTAGTAACACTTTGATGTAACCCATTCAAAATAATATTTGTTTGATAGCTTTTAAAGAATAGATTTTGGGTATGTTGACTGAATAAGATATAAAGATAAATAAAGATCTCCATCTCCATACTCATCAGACATCAAATACTGGTGCTACCACTTGTTAGAAGTGATTTTTCTTGAATATTTAATTTGCACTAGGTATAAGGTACTTATTATATCCAAGCAAGAATGAAACAATTCGTTACTGTGAACATTGCTCCTGGATCAAGAAAATTGGTTCATATATGATACAAATAGTGAAAATTATCCATAAACTTGCATTCGAACAGCCCATTTCTAAAAACGAAAGTTTTACATCGCATAATTGTTGATATGACCACCACAAAGTTTCGGGCATCAACAGCCTTAAATCTTTATATATGGTCCGTCGAGCCGGATTCTTAAAATCCAGCTTAAGTTTATTATGGAGAAAGAGGTCTTAGCACAGGCTAACCTGGCCAAGTTAATAAAAAATTTTATGGTGAACTTCAAAAAGTCAGCCTCAACCTCAGACAGACATAGTGGTGTTGTCAAAGCTCGGCTAGAGTCACTTAAAGGTTATTGGGAAAGGTTTTCTAATAATCACAGGACAATTTCTGCAAATAGAGCATGTCTACTTTACGAAGGACCTGTTTTCGAAAGTCAAAATTGTTTACACCACACATTTTGCTGAGCTTGATGACATTCTTTTGCAGCCCAACAACAGTGTAAAAAGTATACCAGAAATTACAGGACCGTTCCAAGAATAAGTGTACCCTAGTTTAGTTGGTGCTACATAAGTTGGCCAGAATTCTGAGACCTATTTACTAGCGTCGTCATTAATCACTCGGCTTTAAACGCCGTACAATGCATGCACTACATAAAAACTGCATGCCAAAGGGATACCGCTGCAGTACTCAATAACATTGCAGTCACTTCTTCAAACTTCCAAGCATCCTGGAATTCATTAATAGCCCAATACGAAAAACGATAAGATAATAGCTTATAATTATTTTCGGCTGTTGTCAGCATAGCTCCAGATCATGAAAAAAACTACCGCTGACATTAAGCGTTTACTTGATGGCAGTTTGCTCTTCATTCAAGCCCTGAAACCCTTGAAACAGCCAGTTAATTAATGGGACGATTGGTTGATTTACGTCACAGTTCAGAAATTCAACGCCAGTTTACGCAAACAGTGGAAATCATAAACCAGTTTCAGTACGGATCTTCCAGAGTCTAGTGCATTTGAGGATTTCCTACTGCATGAGCTCCGTTCCAGTGAGGGCATGGAGTTGTTCACCTCTAGCACCAGTGATTGAAATAGTGCAAAACCTCAACACAAATCTAACCCTAAGGTACTTTAATAAAAAAGAATGACAGTTGTGCCTGCTGCACTAAAAATCATTTAATCGGGTTTTGTTTTGCATTTAAGCGGGAATCAGTTCACTCATTGCAACCGCTTGTAAACAAGGAGTCGCTTTGTGAAAAATGCTGTCATCTTGGTCACAAAACATCAGCTTGTCCTTCAATACATTCATGTCGTGTTTGTGAAAAGAAGCATTATTCATTGCTACATCAGGATGTGTCAACTATCGCACTTCCAAATTAAGAACCCACGTGTGGTTCTCATCTGTCAAATCGTCAAGGAATGGTGTACGATTGAGTGGTATTACCCACCGCGTACAAAAACGTAGTTTCATCAGCTGGCAATCAATCCTGTATCAGGACGTTGATTGATTCAGGCTCTCAAGTCACTTTTATCTCGGAATGATTGATGTAACGATTCAAGTTACAAAAGCATCCTGCCAACATACCGATCAGAGGCAATGGATCTAGTTCCACTAGAACCGCAAACTTATCGGTAGAATTTACGCTTAAGTCATGTATGGACAAAGCATTTACTGCCTCCATTCTCCAAGTGACCTTTTACTCATTTAACAAATAACCTATACTCACGTCAGAACGGTTTTGTACTCAACTTACAAAATGCAGTAATCAGCAACGAATAAAATCAAGAAACATGTCAAAAACGATTTTATTGGAGAAAATGTGTAATTCGAGGATCATACTATTATTAACAAAGTTGAACGAATTTTGACTTCTGAGGTATTTGTTATAGTTATACCCATAAATATCTCCTTTGATAATTTTTTCTGATTTTTTAGATCAAGGGTGTCCATTCGCGAGGGAGGAAACACATTTTTCATGCATTTCCCCCCTGTGCCCTCACTGAAGCAAAAACCGTCAGTTTAAGAACTGTTTTGAAAAGCTCTCATAGAGAACTTTCAGTTGATACTCACATCGGCTACCTTTCATGAAATTTTTGTTCAGGGGCCACTTGTCTGTACTGTAATCATCGATTCCTAGAATCCTAGAATGGATACAAAGCCCTTTTGCTAGGAGCTCTCTCCTGCCTCTTCAACTTGTTTCAATTGTATGTATTCATTTTGATGATACCTATCATTCCTGAAATTTTCATGCAAATCCTAGCAAAGCTGTAGTGTCTAAGTCTGTAAAAAGCGCATATGGCTCCATAGCAATATGTTTCCATAGCAATACAGGGCATATTATTCCATGGTAATACAGGAAAATTCAAATCATTATAACTTCGGTAATTACTATTCGATCTTTATGAAACTTTCAGAAAAGATCAATCTTATAAATAGTCATAGTAGTTTGCTAAACTTTATTGAATTTAAGGGTACCGTTTAAATTTTATTCAAGAAAACATGGAATCGATAAATCATACTATTACTAACAAAGTTGAGGGAATTTTGACTTCTCACATATTTGTTGTTGTTGTACTCATTAAGGCCTACATTCATAATTTTTTTCAGATTTTTCGGATGAAATGTGTCCAATCGCGAGGGGGAGGGGGTACGTGAAAAGTTCGTACATTTCCCCTTCCCCTGCCCCCCTCGGTACTCATAAGGCAATTTTAAGACTTGTTTTGAAAAGATCTCGTTGAGACCTTTCCAATGACCCCCTACTCGACTACCAATGGTGAACAATTTTATTTTAGGGGTCACCTCCCTATATGAGGAAACCCCCCTTAAACCCCTTTGAAAAATTTTTTCACCCTTGAACTTTCAAGAAGTCACCACTTCTGACCTTTCCACAAAGTTTCATGGCTGTAGCCTCTATAGTTTCGGAGAAAAAGTGCGGACAGACGGACACAGGTCGTGATTGCAATAGGGTTTTGTATTTTAGTACAAAACCCTAAAAATTGGTTGCTTCTTCAAGACATGATCCTAGCTTATACCAAGTACTATGAGTCAGCAAGTATTGACGTAATTTCTGGTGTTGACATCTATGTGCACATAATATTAGAAGGCATAAGGAAAGGTCCACCTAACACACCAATTGCACAGAGTTCAGTCTTGGGTTGGATTCTATCAGGCCCTACAAATCCTAATTTGAAAGGATTATTCACACATACCGCTATTGTCCAGTTGATCTTTTGAGTCAATTAATAGGTTTCTGGGAGAACAAGGAGTAGTTTCAAGAAACAATTTCACATCTGTCTTCTGATTAGAGAGCCTGCGAAATGTTTTTTTTTCAAAAAACTCATGTCTGAGGCTGCAACAGATGGTATATTGTACAACTCCTGCTTTTTTCGAGCCTCAAGGGAGCGCTTCTACTAGATGAATCAAGAAGTATAGCTGTTTGCCAACTTTTGCAATTGAAGCATCGATTTAAGAATAATTGTGTTCATCAGGCGTGGTATTAGGACTTCATGCAGCAATACTTAAATTTGAAGCATATGAAATGCGTTCCTGATCATCAACGAAACGTTGGTGGTACTTATTATTTACCTCATCACGATTGATGGAAGAAAATAGAACTCCAACTAAACTCCGAGTAGTTTTTGATGGTTTCCAGAAATCTGCGAATGGGTTTCCTCTCAACGATCGCTTGGGTAATGGTCCCAAGTTACAGATTGATTTACCAATGTTAATAATGAAATGAGGAAGTTGCCCATTGCCATGATTATTTGTGGCCAAGATTGGATGAAGTTGACATCAACGATATGTGGTTTCAACAAGACGGTTTTGACCTTTTGATCAATGTATCTGGAATGAAAGAGCTTTCGAAGGGCCATGACTACTTTAAGTGCCTTACTGAGCATGATTTTCACATGTTCAGTATAGTACAGATACTGATCGAGACCAAGGTATCGAACACAGGATTTATGTGGAACCCGTTCTAGACTACTCTCACCAGCCATGATGTGGAAATCTTTCCAATTACGTTTCAGGTCTTGACTGACCCCCTGCAGCGTTGTCCGAAACAAGATTGTTTCACACTTCTGCGCATTGATTTTCATTCGCCAATTGTCAGTGTACAGCTGTACATCATTGCACATTTTTTGGAGATTTCTCTGAACTATTGTAGCTTTTCGGTCTGCCGTATAGATGATCAGATCATCAGCAAACGCTACCAATGATCGCGTTGGCGAGACGTTAAAATCAAAGCCGTTCAATAGCTTGCGAATGAAGATTGAAAAGAGCAGAGGCGCAGTAACTGTTCCCTGCTGTAGACCATTCAAGACCTTGAACTCGCGCATTGTTGTCAGATTTCCATCAGTTACAACAAACGATTTCCCGTATAACATATTACACATCATGGTGACAAGGTGTCTGGGGAACCTGTTCTCAAGGAGTTTGAAAATTAGTCCATCTAACCACACCGTATCAAAGGCTTTCTCCATATCAATGCGACATGCTCCAACGCATTGTTTATCATTTAGTTTCTAACAGATGTCTGAGGTTACTTTCGTTATTGCATGTGTGGTCGAATGCCTGGCACGAAAACCAAATTGGCAATTCGGCATCAACTCATTTTCCTCAATGTGGGCGTTTAATGCTCTGTTGAGTATCACTTCAAACACCTTGCTGATGTTAGGCAGCAAGCTGATTGGGCGATAGCTTTTGGGGCATGAAGATTCTTTTCCTTTCTTCAAGATCGGAAATACCTTAGCTTTTTTCCGCTCATTTGGGAAATATGAATTGCTCAACATGTTGTTGAACAATATGCAATAGTTCCTAATAGCAACCTCAGGCAAATGTCGGAGAACTACATTTGGAATACCATCAGTACCACATGATTTCTTGTTGTTTATCTTGCGAAATATGAAACATAAGTCTTCATAGCTGACAAAATAATCAATAAGATTCAAGCTCGGTATGAGGTCAGATGTTAATGTTTCATTGAAATGAAGAATTGATTGGCCGTTCAGGCTTGATTTGAAGTCGGTAACTTTTGCTTCAACGACCTCTGTAAAAATTTCGTTCCCTCTCTCAGGGTTCGGTATATGAACCAATTCAAAATGTGTTCCAATCAGGGCAAGTTTATCCAATCCTTCACAAATAATCCTGTTTCCATTTCTATCCGGAGTCGTACTATCAATTTCGATACCAGCCCTATCGAGAAGATTTATCTCATCACTAGTGACTTCAAGATTCGATACCTTCACTCGAGACTTCTTGCGGAATATGCTATGCACTTTCGCGAACACGCTGTCTGGATCCTGTGGGCTAATACCCCTCGATTTTTCCGCCCATTGATTGCTGACCTCACTCCTGACGTATGACCGGATTAAGTTCCGGACATTCTTCAGATGTAATTTCAACAAAGACAACGAGGGATGGTTGTAGTCCAAAAATCGTCGATAAATATTGTTGACGCGTGTGAGAAGGAGGCTTTTCAATCTTTTCAACCTTGCGATGGTTGGTGTTTCATATCCTTCCATATTGTTTCGATGTTTAATCTTTGGAACTACTTTCTCAATCGTTTCCAACGTCAGCTTCTCTAAATTCGACAAATAGACATCTATTTCATCGTTAGTTAGATTCCTGTCATTAGGAACCATTGAACAAGAGTTGCCACCATCAGAAGGGGGACATTGCTTCTGGTACTCGCGATTAAACTTCTTTTGAAACTTTCCCCAGTCTGTTTTTTTTGAAATTCAACCGATGATTTTCATGTTGAACTGGAATGAGGAAGAAATCATCCCTGTGATGATTGATTTCCATTACGATTGCGTTATGGTCGCTATCATAAGGAAGCACCTGCAGTTTCCATTGAGGACTATTAAAGCTGAATTCAAGTCTTGCGTCAGCAATGCAAAGGTCCAAATATGAATTTGTCCTAGGGTATGTTGGGAACTCCGACCCATATAGATTGCACCTGTATTCAATTTGGTTCTCTGTTATCCACGATTTCAGGAATACACCTCTTGGATTATTGGTGGCGTTCAGCCATGATGTATGCTTGGCGTTCAGGTCACCAGCAAGAATATAATAGTTATGCAGCCTGTTCTATTCGAGTATTTCGAACAAGGAATTGAGCTCCTCCTTGAGCTTGAGAACAGTTCCACCAGTTGCATAGGCAGAGATAACGAAGAGGTTATCCCCACCTGGCAGTGAGATTTTGATAACGGACACTTCAAGAGATTCAAAGCTTTTGAATTCGACTTTTTCAATATTTTGGAAACGATAGGGTCTTCGAACCAATATCCCGGTGCCACCTCCCCCATCACCTGTTACCCTATCGTTTCTTACGAACTCAAAATCCTTGAATCTCATGGAGTGCCATGAACTGAGGTGGGTTTCGGTGAGAAGTACGATGTCAGGCTTTTGTCTGGCAATGAATTCAAGGAGATAATCACGCCGATGTAAAGTAACAATGGAGTTGACGTTGATCGAGATGAGACGAATCCTATCCGTGGGAATGTGGCTGGATGACAACTTATTTTGAGGCATTTGAAAGCCTTAAACGCTGAAAAAACAATGTTAATTTTCGAATCTTGTTTATCGATTCGCTCCGATAAGGAATTTAATTGCTGATAAATTTTAAAGAGCAGCTCATTATTGCCACTTACATTATTCATTTTATTTACATTGTCTGTTGGTCCTCTCGCAGCAAGTGCAAATGACACCCCGGGCTTGACGAAGTTGGTAGGTATCAAACTGCGGTGTGCTTGATTTTGTTTCGGAGTGACTTTGATCTTTGCATCTTGATACCGGGGGCATCCTCGATATGATGCTGGATGACCAAAGGCACCGCAGTTCACACAATATAGTTTTTCTTTTGGCTCCGCCTGAGCCAATTTGCACTCGCCGGGAGCATGAATGTCTTTACATTTCACACACCTCTATTTCATGGCGCAATTGGCAGCCAAATGCCCGAATCTTTGACACCTGTAGCACTGGTTGACCTCACTTTTCTGGGGGCGTTCCCAACTCACTATGCGGAAGTTCAAGTACCGTATTTTCTGCAGGGAACTCGAACTACTTTTGCTCGAAATCTGGACTAAGTAGTGAGGCAAGTTTTTGCGCTCCACAATCGATCTCCTCGTTGCAAAGTTTTTGACTATAATAAATTGTATTTCTGGTGCAGCTTCTTGGAGCACCTGAAGGAGATCGACTGTGTCCTCACCACAGTCCAGACCCTTCAATAAAAAGGTTTGGTTCTTCTCGCTTTTCGGGGTGTACGTGAAATGCGGAACATCTCCAGAATTTAAGGCACTTTTTGTTGCCTGGAAATCAACCAGCGACTTAGTCCTTATTTTCAATTTATCGGCATTGACTCTTTTTATCTGAAAATCTTTTAGTTTATTTTCGGCTGCCAAAAGCCGAACCATATCTTTGCCCGTTTGCCCAAACACATTGATTGGTGGGACTTTTTCTTTTTTTTCATTAATGTTAACGGACGGACCAGCAGACGGACCAGCAGACAAACCTTTTGGTTTTTTCTCCCGATTTTTAACTCTAAGATATTCAATGAAATCATTATCTAATTTTGACGTTTTACCTGTATCCTCTTCAACGTTCATTGTTTCTTCCAGACCAGCTAGCGCTGCATAATAATTTCTGCTTTCGTTTGCGCCTCCTGCGCTGAGGTCATCCTCTTGATTAGCTTCTTCCTGTGGCTTTTTAATTTTCTTCTCTTCGGTTTTTGGGATTGCTTGTCGGCTTTTCTTGCTATCTTTATCCTTGTTGAACGTTAACGTTCCAACAAGTGCTTCTAAAGATTTAACTCGAAGCTTGAGTTCTTCATTTTCTTTTTCGATTTTTTCAGCTTTCCCCTTTTCTTGGATAAGCTGTTCGATTTCCATAACCGATAGGATTGTCGGGTTTTGTTCTTGATTCTCGTATTTTATTTTAATTTTTTTTTCGCCCATCATCATTGGCGATGGGCATGGTCCTTCCGATTGATGGCTGAAGCCATCGGGCTCCTCCATCTCGTCGCTTTCGCAGCGAGACTAGAGGGAATGTTCTCAGACCGGGACTTCCCTTGAACGTATTTCCACTTTTGATATTTCTTCAGGAAATGAATTTCAGGTATTCGATAAATGCTCGAATAATTCGACGGTGATGGTTTTCCCAATAAAATCAAAATTTGCTTTGAACTGGCTCGTAAAAAATATTGCAATTGTTTAAAACAGACTTTTGCGAAAAATTGATTAATTTTTAAAATTAATGACAGGAGCGATTAAAAACACGTCTACACGCAACGAGTGCTAGACGTAGAATCCCTTCACCCTGCTCCCTTTCATACAAATACTTCTTCTTCGTCAAGACCTTTTATTTGATATCCATATTGTTTTGAAATATTTTTTTTTGCTCTCCGAATTTCGGGAAGGCATCACTTTTGACCTAGATACAAAATTTCGTTACTCTAGCTTGTGTAGTTTGTGAGAAAACTTGCTGTGACGCACGGACTGACGGACAGACAGGTCGCGATTTTAATAGGTTATTGTAAAAAATTTGTACAATACCCTAATAAGGGAAGAACACTGCAAAATCGCGGGCTTATATGCCTTTTGCTTAGTGGCTCCTTTCCCTGAGTTTTCCCGGTCAACCACCTTACAAGTTGCAACCACCGTATTTTTTCTCGTCCCACCCAATTTTTTTCAACTCAATTGCTTTTATTTTTCGTTCACAAGTGATTTTATTTTCTGAACATTGCAACTAGTTTTCACATTGGTAAAAATATCACCTGTTCAATCGTCTTTGCAGAAAAAGTTGAAGTAGTCAAACCAATTCGACAATTGTCAGCTGTCAAAGCAAAAACATTTTTTTGTTGTTTGCTGACGTTCTTGTGTCAATAATAGCGAATTGCTGTTAAATATTTCCACGGCTTTAGATTCAAGACTACTGAGATATCAACATGTCTTCCAATAAAACAACTGGCCACCGTGCAACCAAAAACAATTATATGTGGGCCATAACTTAAGGCATGTATTTTACTTCTCTTTATGATGCTGATTGCTACTGGTTCCACTTAATTATTATCGTATAAGAAAAGCTATTTTCGTATCTGGTTAGTGGTGAGACTGGTACCTCTTGCCCTACTTCTGGAATGTTTACAGCTTCAGTTTTTATTGGAGACGGTGTGAACAGCTTCTAGAAATATTGCACCCATGTGGTTTTAATTTCGACTGGGTTGCCTATGATTGTACACTTTTGCAAAGACTCGTTTGTGGATTGAAATCGTCTTTTAATTATTTTATAGAGGCATATGCCGATCTCACTTCATATAGGGACATGTTCTCGTTTATCTGTTGGATCTTGGTGTTGAGGGTCGGGTGTTTCTTTCTTCGGCACATGTTTTTAGCTTGACGTCAAGGATTTTAAATTCTTCTTCTTTGATCCGAGTCGGTCAATGGATGTATTTTTGTGCACCTGGCTTTGTTTTTAATTGCTTCCTTGCATTCTTTGTCGTACCAGTCGTTTCTATTTTTCGTTGGTTGATGCCCCCAATACTTCCTCGCTGTATATAATTTGCTGTGGAAGTATATACCAGCATATCAATTTAAATTGTAACAGAGTCTAAAGACCATGCGCTGAAGGTTAAAAAAGTAGATGATCACCATGGCCCTAAGGCGCCTGTTATTGACACGGAAGGTAATTAAGTGTTAATTTCACTGGCAAGTTTGCACTCATTTCCCTCTGTGCGATGCAAAGTGTAGCAATGGAGAAATAATTTTTCGTAATTTTTGGAGTCCTTGAAGCTGTTTCATGCGAAAAGAGGAAGAATTTGTTCCAAGAATTGACAACTCTACATCTTAACTGCAATATATATATATATATATATATATATATATATATATATATATATATATATATATATATATATATATATATATATATATATATATATATATATATATATATATATATATATATATATATATATATATATATATATATATATATATATATATATATATATATATATATATATATATATATATATAGGGTTTTCTATTCAGGCCATAACAATAAATAAATAAATTTGTTGTGTGTGTGTTGTGTGGCTATTGGCACCGTCTTGTTGAAACCACATTTTGTTGATGTCAGGTTCATCCAATTCTGGACAAATAATCTTCCAACATAACACGATAGCACTCTTCATTAACGGTAATATGACGGTTGGCTTCATCCACGAAAAAATTCGTCATGAAAACTGCACCAAATAGTAATTTTGCAACGGTGTCTCAAGAAGCATATGTGGGTTTTTTGCTGATCAAAAGTGCATATTTTACTTATTAACATAACCATTGAGCCAGAAATGAGCTTCATCGCTGAAGATGATATTTCGATCATAGTAATTTCTAACCATTTCCAAACGTTGCTGGTTCGTGAACTTCACCATGATAAATATGTTAACAATAACTCACGTTTTGACATCGATAGATCATTGGAAAAGTATAAGTGTGCATTCATATAACGATACTAAATTTTTATGTCCCTTGTAGTGAATTGGGTGTATATAAATATCCGTAGGACTACAGCGATGGTCTGCTGCCTCGGCGAGAGAGGATGGTAATGTTCGCCGAAATCGGCCTTGTCTGAGGGCCCGTCAATGCGCTTACAGGCTAACATTGCGGTATCGTGAGGCGGGTTTTTTCCCCAGCACAATATTTCACATTCACGAATTAACAGATAAAATGTGGATCGACAGGTATCAAGGCCGAGGTAATCTAGTAAGGGTGAAAATTGCCAAAGAAAACAACAAACTGGGCCTGGCGAAAACAGGCGAGATTTGGGAGTATTTCGTTTTTACCAATGACATTTATGGCCCCAAAAAAGAGTGGGGCATCCAGGGGGAAGTAGTGCCCCCTCATTTTTAACCAACAATTAAAATTGGATCGGTATTACGTTAGGTTTTCGAGCAGTTTGCCTAGGCGACTGTTTGATTACTTCACCCTAATTCAAAACCCTACACATTTATACATACATATAATATATATATATATATATATATATATATATATATATATATATATATATATATATATATATATATATATATGTATATATATATATATATATATATATATATATATGTATATATATATATATATATATATATATATATATATATTTATATATATATATATATATATATATATATATATATATATATATATATAGATAGATATATATATATATATATATACATATATATATATATATATATATATTGTTACATGTACAAATAATTCTGCGAGCTACTGTTGCAATTGTTTTCACAACCATTAAGAACATCAATAAACAAATGTACTCGAAAACCCGCCAAGAATGATCAACATCTGAAAGTGACGTCACTGCCCATTCATTGAGCTGCTCGAATATTCCAGTTAATTCGGCAATGTACGTGAAAAAGATTGAATGACTAGACACCCTATATAAAGGCGAGCTGAATGAATGGGGGGATTCATTACAACAACGATATTAAAAACTGCGATAGTGTGGAGTGCCAATTAAGAGCGATATTGATTGTGAAGTGATAGACAGTAGAAATAAAAATTGTTAGACAAGTAAATGTTAAAATTTGGTGAAATAGTTAAAAATTAATAATTGTTAATTTTTAGTAAATAAACTCTTTTAACTTAATTTAAAAGACATTGCGTTTTCACTTTCCCGGAACATTAAAATAATTGACCGCAAACCATAACACGTGTCGATATACATATATATATATATATATATATATATATATATATATATATATATATATATATATATATATATATGCATATATATATATATATATATATATATATATATATATATATATATATATATATGCATATATATATATATATATATATATATATATATATATATATATATATATATATATATATATATGTGTGTGTGTGTGTGTATATACATATATATGTATAGATGTATAGATATTTATATATGTATGTATATATATATATATATATATATATATATATATATATATATATATATATCAAAAATATATTGAGTGTGTTTTGTTCGTGTGAAGCGGGTAGCCACAAAAATTTAGACGCATTTTGAAGTTAGAAGTATCGAATACTAAATTGCACTTGCTTTTAAAAATAATACATAAACCGTCTGCCATGTCATTTTTGCTGGTGCACCCATGACTGAACTAACACGGTAAAATGATAGAGACACCCACACAAGAATACTTGCACCAAAATGTACATTACCCGTGAGCTGTCTAAAAATATGTTCAAGTCTAATCATTCTATTGAACCATCACCATTCTCTGAATGACAAATGAGTGCCAAGATATTGGAGCTGAATCGCACGTACACGATTCTTGAGGCAACGCGTAGTGAAGTAAAGATTATGTGACTATTTTTAATTCCGGGGGTGATGGAACCAACATTTTCACATGTTTTAGACGAGTTTAAGAAGTACCAAGCCGAATACTCATCCAGTTCTACATTTCAGTACATGTATTTGAGGAGGCAATCATGTCAATTAAAACAGTTATACATACATTTTTAGTGGAAAGCATAGCTAGCATTGTATTGAATTGGTGCATAGAACGAATGCTTTAAATGGGGGATTAAATCAAAATTCGTTTTTAGGGATGTCAAAGTTTTGCCTCTTTGGCTGCCAATGGCGCCATGTTCTATTCGTGCGTTAAATGCAAAGAAATTCATGCCACCCGGCTAGTGCAAATTGGCTCAGACGGAGCCAAAAGTGAAATTGCACTGCGTTAACTGCGGTGTATTCGGTCGTCCCGCATCATCTCCAGCATGCCCCCGATGTCGAGATGCAAAAGATAAATTTATTTCAAAATAAATGCAAATGCATTATAGTGTAATATTTTTTAGCTCTGTCAAGGCCAGGGTATCATTTGCACTTGCCTCGCTAGAGGATCAGGAGGCTATAATATAAATAATTTCAGTAGCAATAACTTGAATCTCTATCGGAAAGGATTAATAAGGATAAGTGTCAATACGTCGGAATATTGTGTAGTGAATAGTTAATATTCAAGTCCGTAAAGGACTGCAGCGATGGTCTGCTGCCTCGGCGAAAGAAGATGTTGATATCCGCCGAGAATACCCTTGTCTGGGGACGCGTAAATGCGCTGACAGGCTAGCATTGCGGTGTCGAGGGGCGGGTTCATTCCCCTTGCACAAGGACCCACTACAAAAGGATTTCGCATTCACGAATTCTTGGGTCTTAAAAAACAGGCGACCGAAGTCGAAAAATTGTAGGTAACTACAAAGAGGGGAAATGACTTGTTCAGAGAACAAGCGGAACAAGTAAAAACGGACGTGCTGAGGGTAACCTCGTTGTTACCCGACGATGCTCATGGCCCACAAATAATAGTGGGACAACCGGGTCAAGATCCATATTTGTTGTAGTGGCCATGTATTTCCCTTCTGAGTGGAAAACTCATACAACATAACTTGTATGAGCCTTCCCATCAGAGGAGAAATACCCCGGTGACCAATTTATGTCATAGAGTTATGCAATCGGATCACATAACCCTATGCCATAAAAAGGCAACTTCCTCGGGGCTACTCAACCCGCAAGAGTACCTGAAACAAAAAGGTTGCTATGTGCCCGATGGCTGGCTCATGTCTGGTGGTGTGAACCTTCCACCGTACCGGGTCCTACACATGGTCTGATAAAACTAAAGGGAAAGACCGACGATTAAGGTTTACCAATTCATTTTTATTTATTCTTTAAACTTCGAATAATTGAAAATTTCCAAATTAAATGATGAATAAATGCAAATTACTTTAACATGTTCTCGTATAACGTGGTTTGTGTGTATGTAGGAGCTGCGTAAATTTATTCACATTTCGCATGCAATATTATTAAATAAATAAATCATCTATTTTAAAAAAAATGGACTTGACAATTTTATATATTTTACTATCATATTTATCTCCTTTTCTCCTTAAAGAATAGTAAACCCCTATGGTTATGTTCCTAATATTTATATTTATGTCAATATAATCGCAATAAGATTTATTTAATAATTGTAAGAGTTTCTATTCAGAAATAGAACGTAGAACGCGATCGAAATAGCTTATATAATACAAAGCCAAGAGTTGGACTTGTCATTATATGACAAACGTTTGTTACAGAATATAATTTGGCATTATGATAAGTTTCATTAACATCAATAAAATTTATCTCTTTAAATACTGAATTTCAAGCTAGAAGACAAAAAAAGTAATAGGATTTCAAAAATGGCAATGCTAGCTTTTTGGCCAAAAAGAAAAACGTATGATTACTTTTATGTTTTTCTAAATACATATGTGTTTATTTTCAATTTTCAATCTAACTATGTATGGTTTGAGTCACCGTGAAGTTATTCAGATTATCCATAGATTTAAATTCACGTGTTTGATAAAATGATGTTTTGAAAAAAACATGCAGATACATTATTTAGTGATTTCCCTACATCCCTACGTGAAACTAACACCACCACCAGCGAAAAGATGAGAAATAATATGTTGCATTATACGCGTTCTAATTTAAAAGGATCTATCGCAAAAAAATTTGACATTTATCAATGACAGGGGTTAATGTATATTCTATTGTTTGCCGGAGATTTCTGAGTTAAACCCCAAAATCATCAAAAAGAATTTACCACAATAGTCATTAGCAAATCGAAATATGGGAAAGGTGTTATTAGGTAATAATATTGGTTTCTCATAAAAAGGTCTCGTACGTATTCCACAAATTAGTTCAAGTTCAGAAAAGAGGCACTTGCAAATAATCTTTTCTGGAAATTATAACTTTTAATGTCACTGAGCGCTTTTGGGCGCGATACACATTTCAAGACGCGACGGGACACCGTTTTCCTGTGGATGCGTGGGAAAATATTTTCCACCATTAAATTCATAAAACTTCGATTAAATCATGGCCTCGGATTCGAGCACTAACCAGGAGGTCCGACACTTGTGAAATTTGAATTGGAAATAATGCTGGCGAAAAACTTTCGCGAAACTAAACTCTGAACACGTTTTCTTTTGGTGGAAATTCTCTGACTTGTAATTTGTGTGGAGCAAAAGCAAAACCACTCACGCAAATTCGTCAGATGTCCTCGATTCACTTCGGATCGCTACGGAAAATCGAAATCGACTGACTTCTACAAGACGCAAAAAAATGAAAATTTATTTGACTGTTCTTTGTCGCTAGTTCAAATAGATTCGCAAGGGTATCAACTGTACTCAGTAAACGGATGGTAATCCAATCACGAATACAAAATAAAGTCTTAGGAGCACTGATAGAGAAACGCGATTAAGATTCTGCAAGTAAAAGTACCTTAACCACTTTCCAAGGATATCCTACAGCACAGCATAATCGAATTAACAGCAATCACACACCACTCATCGTTGAAAGCGCGACTGTGACTACGATGCATTCCTTTGTGTCTCCATTTACGTCAAGGCACCCCAAACTTGAAGAGCTTGAAGTGCTGCCTACTCGATCGCTTCAACTTCAATATTCCTGCCTTAATCGCAGCAACCACAGTACAGCACTCCTAATGAGCAGAGTCCATCATCACCTGGACAATTATTGTATCACCCTTATGTCCAGAGAACTCCACGATCAATTGCCCTCTCGCGATGGCGCTGCGAATAGCGAACCTTGAAAAAATACAAGCGCTCGGTACTGAATCTTGGCTGCGTTTTGGGTGGTTTTCGTTCTCTTCTCAAGACGCCCGAAGACATCAGTTCTTCGTTGTCGATTTACACTGACCTTTGACTGCTCCCGTTTTAGCCTAGATTGACTACGAACTAGATGGAAATAGGAAGTAATCACATTATGCTCATCAGCCTTGCACTTATTGGTTTTCTATACACTTGCCTGACCAATGTACTACAAATAGAATGGCACAAACGATACTTTATATGTGATATGATGATAATCCAGTCAAGATGAAGTGCAGTTACTAACGAATAGAGTACGCACTTTATGATCGTTATCAAATTCACCCAAACCGTCTTCCTGTTCGACTGAAACGTGTTTTGCAATATATGTTAATAAATTAAGGTCGAAACGGAGATGAAAAACGGTCTGAATTCTTAATTTTGGCTGGTGAGTATGCAATTCTGCATTCACCAATGAGCCAGATTGGCCTCAGTTGCTCTGTATTCCCGCCAAACATAGTTGCATTCCTAATTGACGTCGCGAACTTGCGTACAAGACGATCAACAAAGTGCATGATAGACGATCAGGTCTAGTGGAGTGCATACGAGCCAAATAATTTGCAACGGAGGGCATTGAATGAATGTAAATAGTGACACACATTTGCAAAGACATGAGACAATCTGAGCAGTTTAAATTGGGGTTTCAGTTTTGCGGTTGAGCTATGATTATTATCAGGATAATTGGCTAGATTACTTTCTTTTCTACTTTATGGAACGTATAATTACTTGTAGGGAGAAAGACAAGAAATTTGAGTAGCGAGAAATCAAAATTATTTCTCAAGAAGTTTTTTACTGCAACCAACTCGTTCTGCCAAACTCTTTGCCTGTTATTTGCACAATTTACATCGATCACTTTTATCACTGCGGTCCACGATCGTTCACTTCCCGACTGACCAACTGAGACCACCTCCGAGGTGATCTTAATGAGCGCAACTAAGTCTTGGCACTATATTTTATGTCTTCACTATTTTAACCCATCACTCAACCGATGATCGACTACCCGTCCCAGCAAACGCTTCAGATACCCCACTAAATCCAACCTGCCAACGGATATAAAACCAACTGCTCATGCCGAAGTAATCAAGCCGAGCAAAGAGAAGGACGCAATCACCAACACTGACGTCTTTCCACTATCGCCAACCTCGTAAATTCATCGAGGAACATAAAAATGCGTCAGCCTTTGTGTCGCCGTAAGCGTGCACCCCTTCACTCCCATCTTTTCGATGCAAGCCTCGAATTAGTTTGCATATGATATTTTTTATATGTGTGGGTGCGTATAATTAAGGAGTATAAGTGAAAATTAAGGACGAATAAACGAAATTGCTTCTTGGTGGTTGTTTGTGCTTTTAACTAATATTATTATCATCCGGTTTTATTGATAAATTTGAATTCATTTTCAACGTAAAGAAACAATAATGAATAATGCGTAATAATATATCGCAGTTTTTCTTTGATATCACGTTGATTTGAAACAAAATTGGTATGCAGGGTGTTTGTTAGTTCTTGATTATTTTAAAGAAGACATTAGATATTTAGAAAAAATTAATAAACTGAATAACCATTAATGTCTACTTGTCGCCGCCTATAGCAATATGCGTTTAATCGAACTGTCTTCACTTTTTTTAGTAAGAATTTCAATTTTCTTGATCACCATGCTGTAGAGGTGAAGGAGATAGGAAAGTTTTAGAGCAGTTTGATAGGGTAACTGCTCTATTACTACAATTGAAATAACTTCTTGCCGACATTACCTCTTGTAGAATCAATTTTACCAAAAATATCTTAAAAGTCGATTTTACCTCGAAATATCCTTATCTGAATAAAATCTCTGAAGACTTTGGTTATTTAATTTTCAAAGGAATTATTGAAATTACTTCTTTATATTCTAAGAAACGAGCACGAACAAAATGTTTTTCATATAATTTTAGTCTTGAAATTTTCCTAGTGCTTTCATTTGCCTTATGTTCAATTTATGTCATTCCTTGAAAAATCAATCAATACAATTTTATCGATAAAAAATTCAACTTTGAACGTATTTCCAGCGAAGACATTCTAATTTAATATAAGGCCTCATTGTGTTTCAGTAATTCAAAAATGTATTATTTCCAAATAAAATGCTTACTACCTTACTACTGCGAGAGTAATTCAACTAGCCACCGAAATTTACATAAACGTAGGGAATGAATTTCAAGTCTAGTTTTGAAACGGGCAATATTTTGCTACGAATTTATCTGTTTTCACAGTAAACTTTCAATATTGGAAAATTTGATAAGAGGAAAAACTCGTTACGAACGATTTCAACCGAAAATCCCGAACAATTTGAGCAGAAAATGCTGCCCTACGGCGGATACGGATGCAGTGTCGAGTTTCCGAGAGACTCCCTACTTTCATGTAGCTTCTGCGCGCTGTTTGTAAACTCAATTATTCACTGCTCCAATGTATTTCACTTTAACCAGATTGAACTGGGATATGGGCAATATAGCAGCAATCATATGATGATACTCGTATGCTACGTATTGGTAATTTCTGGAATCACTTCAGGCTATCAAACATGAGAAATGACGTGTGCATTTACCTTCATGCATTTACGCTCTGGAATTCATGTGGAATTATAGAAATGAGTAAGATGTTCAGTGTACTCGTATTACCCAGTTAATCAGAAAATTAATTATATTTTGATTAGCGCAACGATACGTTGATAACATAATATGTTATTTTCTCTTAAAGATCTCTTGACAATAAGAAATTCGATTTGCATTTGGATTACCAAAAAAAATGCAAAAGTATGGAAGATTTTAATTTATTTGACATATTTTCCGTGGGGCCAATAAAAAGTAAAATTTGGAATCTACTTTCATCTTCGCTAGTATTTCACGAATAACAACTATAATTTTATCTTGCAAGACTGGTATTAACGTTAACCTGTTGCTGCAATACCCCGAGTAGAAATTCAATTTAGACAGTGCTTAGGCCCTAATTAAGCATGCCACAACAGTATTTGGGGTCTAATGCAGATTCCGTATTAGGCGCTAATGTCAAACGTAATGCATTAACCCATCACTACCAAAATTAGGTAGTGATGGGGCTTGCCCAAACAGTTCCTAATTTCGACTATGATGGAGCTTGCCTAAGCAGCTACCAATTTACGCAGTGATGCGGCTCGCCTTAATAGTTCCTAATTTAAACAGTAAAGCAGCTTGCCTAAACAATTGTTAACTTTGATTGTGATGGGGCTTACCTAAGCATCGACACAAAAGATATAAATTTGTTCAGAATGCTTACCATTCACTTCAGTTTGCAAAATACTTACCAGCTTTCATATTTTCCAAAAAAATCCCATCTCGTGATATATAAACTCAACAACTTGGCTCTGGTGCAAATTATATGCAGTGAAATATTTTGATTCAATTTAGGCATGCCGAGTTAGGGTCCCATTAGGCCCGCACTACGCATGCGAACCTAAGCATGCCACATTACGGCCTCATAAGGCATGTCTAACTTCGGAGAAAGTGATCAACTCCTCATCACATGCAATAATAAAAGTGTTTAAAACTAAACATTCCTTCTTCTATATACGAGGGTGATCCGAAAAATAATCAGCCTACAAAAGAAAAACATTTATTTCTCAACAGAATCTCTTCTTAGCTCGATACACTTGACCCAGCAATGTCTCGACTTCTTTAACCCATCTGAAAAATATGTTTTCTCGAGCGGCAATTACCTCCTCATTGGACTCAAATTTTTGCCTGGGGAGTGACTTTTTCAAGTTTGAAAGCCAGAAGAAATCTTATGAGGCTAAACTTGGAGAATACGGCGGAAGGAGTTGCAGTTTGACGTCGTGTGAGCCGGTGCGTTGTTATGGTGGAAAAGCACTGTTATTTGCCAAACGGAGCCTTTTTTCTACAATCTGGCGTCAAATTTGCCCAGAGCCTTGCGACTGTTTTGTCCTTCTTCAGGTATTCAATGCAGATCACACCTTGTAAATGCCGGAAAACAGTGGTCATAATCTTACCTGCCGTTAAGACAGTCTTCGTCTTCTTTGGAGCACGTTCGTGGGGTGAAGTCCACTTTTTTGACGGCTCCTTGGTCTCTGGTGTGCATCAGTAGAGCCATGTTTTATCAACAACCATGAAACAAAGTGAAAACTCCTTCGAATTGCACTTAAACAGCGTCGAACGCTGATTTGAGGTGGTCTCACGGCTGCGTTGGTTGCTCGGAGTGAGCGAAGGCACCATCCACAACGCCGACAGCTTTTTCATTCCCAAAATTTCATGCAGGATATGACACATGCAGTCTATTGATATGCCTACTGTATCAGCTATCTCGTGCACTTTCAATTGGCCATCTACAAATAAAAGCTTGTAAGTTTTTTTCACATTATCCTCCGTGGTGGCCGTTTGCGGGGCATTTGGGCGTGGCTCTCAAAAATCAACGTGTGACAAAATTGAAACTCGTTAAACCGATTTTTCACAGTCGCCCCTGCAGGAGCAGGGTCACCGTATATGGCATCTACGCGCTCTTTGATTTCACTGTGCAATTTACCTTCGAAAAGCAAAAATCAAATCACCGACTGCTCCTTCTCCATTTTTCTAAAATCTTCGAACATGCGGTCAGAACAAAACGGCTAAAATTTTGACATTAGCCGTAAAATTCTAAGTTTTTACTACGAAATTTTGTGTTATAGTCATCACTTTGTTTATTTGATATCCAATTCTCTTTTTCTTAAAAAACCATTGGGCTTAGTTGGTTTAGCAGTCACGTTTCAACTTCTTTGAGTCACCTTCATACATTTGACACGTCTGCTTAAAGGAGCTGAAACACGTCTGCTAAAGCAAGAAAACAATGCCCGACGGGTTTTCAAGGAAAAAAATTTAGCGTTGCTTACACTTTTCACAACAAAGATTTTTCTTTTTAGGAATCAATAAGGAAAACCCCATTAGACTCTCATGCAGAAAGCTCCATCAGAGTCTTAAGACGTTGTCTTTAGGAATTGATGGGGTAATAATGTTTTCTTAATCAAATATTAAACAGAACCTGTTGGGGTATGTCCCATTAGAACTTCATTAAGTCCACATTAGGCATGCTTTAACTGACAAAAAATGAAAAATTGCTAACCTGACATAAAATTGCAAAATTTTCATTTGATCATTTTTGTCGTTCTCGACATTACATTAAAATTTGAAATTTTCAAAATTGCTTAAGCTATGCATTTCTAATCAGGCCCCCATTAGGGCCACATTGGACAAGTCTAAATTAGGCATGCCCCATTAGGCCTACAATAGGTATGCCAAAACTGATGAATTATGAAAAGTTCTTAATCCCCCTTTCAATTGCAAAATTTTCCTTTGAATATTTTTTTCACTCTCCAGATTGCAATAAAACGCAAAATTCCCAAAAACCGCTTGAGTGGGGCATACCTAATTAGGCCCACATTAGGTTTGTGTTAGACATGTCTTATTTTGGGCGTGCCCCATGAGGCCCACAATGTTTCCACATTAGACCCTAATGCCCGTTTATGCATGCCTAAATTGATTTCTACTTGGGGATTTAATAAAACACTTCTTCACTCATGGTTTCTTTCAAGCATACTACGGAGAAAGGCAGTCTATTTTGAAAGTGTTTTAATATTTATTCATACAAAAATGATTCAGCAATAAAATGTAAGAAGGAGGAGACATTAACTCACCTGAAGCTCTGGATACGCTAGCTAAAACACCGCGTTAGGAAGGCAGGCAGGTTTGGGGATCAAATCCAAATCAAGGTGCTTGTTGCCACCTTTTGACTCGCAAGTTCGTAGTATTGGATTAGTTCTGCTGCAGTATCATGAAGCTTATCCAAGAGAGGAAGCTTTGTTAAATTTGGTATGTCCTATAAATTGTTTGGAGGCGGATAATTTAAAAAATTGCTGTAGTAATCGAGCAGTCCACCTAGGCAAACTGCTCGAGGGACCTTCACGAAAAGAAACCTACATAAAATATTGTTAAAGACGATTCGGTAAAAGTTATTACGATACTAGGGTTTTGCTGGAGTTTTTAAATTTTGTATAAGCAATGCAATGCATGAATACATACATATAAGAAGTACGAGTATAAACATAAAATTTAACCACGTCGTGATATTTTGAAAATTCACCAAGTATTCCCACATTACGACGCAGTTCGCCTACGGGCCAGGTGGAACCATTAGAGAATCAACAAAAAAATCAAAAAACGACATCAATATATTTGCTATGATAGATATAATTTATTTATTTTATATAAAACAAATTCAATGTATACTACTGTGACCAAAAAATATGGTGACATTTGAATTTAAACTGCGCGCGTCGCAGGATTTGGAGAATTATTTTTTTTTCAGGTCGGTAGTACTATCAGTGACATCTATGTCAAATTTACATGTCAAAATATTCATTAGTGTTTGAGATACGCGTCGTTTCCGGGATGGCCTTCTGTTCCGTCTTCGCTGCGGCTTGAATTTCCTCTATCATATGTCCCCGGAGCGGTCTTTTGAGCTTGTTGAACAGTCAGAAGTTGCACGGCCTCAGATCAGGTGAATACGGCGGTTGCAGAAAAATATGGGTTGAGTTTTTGGCGAAATGATCACAAATTACGAGTGCAGTATGGTATGGTGCATTATCGTGGTGTAAAAACCAAGAATTGTCTTTCCACAATTCCCGCCTTTTTAGGCGGATAGCATTACGCAAATGACGCATAACGTTCAAATAATATTCCTTGTTGACTGTTTGGCCCGGTGGAATGAATTCATAATGCACAACAACACGATAATCGAAGAAGAGAAGAGGTTGACGGTCACCCAGGACGCTCTTCGTCTTCGACACGTTCATGGCCGGCTCGGAACTCACTATACAACTTGTTAACATTTTTTTTAAGACATAGCCTCATCACCAAAGGCTTTCTGTACTGTCCTTAACGTATCTGCAGCAGAAAATTGATTCCACCAACAAAATTTAATGCAAATTCAACAAATTTCGACATCGCAAAAAACGAAAAACTCACTTTTACCAGCTCACAAAACGACGCGTATCTCAGATACTAATGAATATTTTGACATGTAAATTTGGCATAGATGTCACTGACAGTACTACCAACCCCAAAAATATAATTCTTCAAATCCTTAGACGCGCGCAGTTTAAATTCAAATGCCACCTTATTTTTTGGACACAGTAGTATATAAATATCTAGATAGAGGGATTTCCAATAAGAGGAGTTATTTTGGATAGCCCGCTATTTCGGTAGATGTCATTTGTGAAGCTGTCATTTTTTTGACATTTGCCAAGTAAAAACTACGCCATTTTTGAAAATGGAACGATACACGCTTCAACAACGCACTAAAGTTATTAAAATTCACTATAAAAATGGTGAAAATTTGGCAGAGACGGTTCGTAAAAATCGAACATTTTTGGGTCATCGTGAAGCACCTTGTCGGACCGTAAAACAGAAATCGGCGGAAAAATTCGAACTGTTGGGAATAATAAAACCCTTGCACGTCACTCAAGAGGAAGCCGAAAGCGTGGAAGAAAACCCAGGTTTGTCGATTTCTCGTCGTTCTTTGGCATTCCACAAACCTCATTACACCGCATTTTGCATAAAGATTTGGGTCTTAAGGCTTATAAAGTTCAGTTAACACAAGAATACAAGCCTGTCGATCATCAACAACGTCGTGTCTTTGGTGATTGGGTCCTTGAAATGCTTAAAATGATCCGGAATTCCATCGAAAAATTATCTTGAGTGATGAGGCCCATTTCCACTTCGGTGGCTTCGTGAATAAGCAAAATTGTCGCATCTTGGGCTCGGCAAACCCAAGAGTTATTGTTGAAAAGCCTCTCCATACTCATTGTGTGACTTTTTGGTGCGGTTTATGGTCCAGCGGAGTCATTGGACCTTACTTTTTCGAAAATAAGGCTAGAGCAACGGTTACGGTGAATGAATTGCGCTATCGAGAGATGATTAATGATCTTTCATGGTCGTAATTGGATGGTGCTGATCTGGACAACGTTTACTTTCAACGAGACGGCGCTATGTGCCACACAAGCAACGAAACCATTGATCTTTTACGGGAAAAGTTTCCGGACCATGTTATCTCTCGAAGAGGTGATCACAATTGGCCACCAAGATCTTGTGATTTAACACTTTGCGACTTCTTCCTTTGGGGCCACGTGAAAGAGAAGGTATACGCCAACAGCCCAGCGGGATTCGTGAGGCTATCGAGGACATAGGGTAGCCACTTTGTGATTTGGTTATGGAAAATTTCATGAAAAGAATATGGTCTTGTAAGCGTGATCGTGGTGCTCATTTACCTGATGTTATTTTTGACTATTAACGGCATACCTTTTTCTTTATAATGAAATAAACATGCGATCATTTATAATAGCAAATGGTATTTTTCTTTTAATATCAAAATAGTACCTCTTTTTGGAAAACGCAGTATATATATGCATATATATACACTCACAATATATATATATATATATATATATATATATATATATATATATATATATATATATATATATATATATATATATATATATATATATATATATATATATATATATATATATATATATATATATATACGAAAAGTGTTCAAAAAGTATCGCGAATTTTGAATTTTCGCGGGTTACGTATATTCGAATTTCGATTTTTTTTGTGACGTTATGTTGGTACTCATGTCTGTCACTTATGCCGACAAGCTCGGCCATTTTGAATGTTCACTTGATTGGTGATAGCTGCTTTACTTGCACGTGTTTTCAATCGTCTTCGATTTTTACTTATTCAAAAAAATGGATCAAAGAACGTGTATCAAATTTTGTGTGAAAAACGAAATTAAGTGCGCGGATGCATTCGGAATGTTGACTGTGGCATATGGAGAAGCTACTTTGGACCGAAGCAACGTTTATTGGTGGTACAAAATGTTTTTAGAAGGCCGAGAAGATGTGAACGACGAAGAGCGTGCCGGACGCCCGAGCACTTCAACAACAGACGAAAAAATTAATGAAGTGGAGAAAATGGTATTGGCCAATCGTCGAATCACCGTTAGAGAAGTTGCTGAGGACCTAAACATATCGATTGGCTCATGCCATTCGATTTTTATCAACGATTTGGGCATGAGACGGGTCACCGCGAAATTCGTACCAAAATTGCTCAATTGCGACCAAAAACAGCAACCCATGAACATTGCTAATGAGATGTTAAACTCTGTCCGCGACGAACCAAATTTGCTCCAGAGGGTCATATGTGGTGACGAATCGTGGGTTTATGGTTATGACGTGGAAACCAAAGCTCAATCATCTCAATGGAAGCTGCCGCATGAACCAAGACCGAAAAAGGCGCGCCAAGTTCGGTCGAATGTGAAAGTTTTGCTGACAGTTTTCTTCGATTGCAGGGGCGTGGTGCATCATGAGTTCTTGCCACAGCGAAGAACGGTCAATAAGGAATATTACCTGCAAGTTATGCGCAATTTGCTCGAAGTAATCCGGCAGAAACGCCCGGATTTGTGGGAGAACAAAAATTGGCTTTTGCCCCACGATAACGCCCCTGCTCACACATCGTTGCTTGTGCGCGACTTTTTGGCCAAAAACAACACACTAATGGTGCCGTGGCCACTGTCTTCCCCAGATCTAGCCCCCTGTGACTTTTTCTTGTTTCCTAAACTGAAGAGGCCCATGAAAGGACGACATTACGCTACGCTTGACGAGATAAAGATGGCATCGAAGGAGGAGCTGAACAAGATTAAACAAGTTGGGTAGACAGACCTATGCTCATGTCAGAAGGGTTTTGTACTCAACTTACAAAATGCAGTAACCAGCAACGAATAAAATCAAGAAACATGTCAAAGACGATTTTAGTGGAGAAAATGTGAAATTCGAGGATCATACTATTATTAACAAAGTTGAACGAATTGTGACTTCTGAGGTATTTGTTTTACTTATACCCATTGATATCTCCCTTGATAATTTTTCCAGATTTTTTAGAAACACATTTTTCATGTATTTACCCCCCTTGGCCCCCACTGAAGCAAAAACTGTCAGTTTCAGAACTGTTTTGAAAAGCTCTCATAGAGAACTTTCAGTTGATATTCATATCGGCTACCTTTCATGAAATTTTTTTCAGGGCCCACTCCTCTGTACTGTAATCATCGATTCATGGCCTATTTTTTCGAATCCTAGAATGGTTACAAAGCCCTTTTGCTAGGAGCTCTCTCCTGCCTCTTCGACTTGTTTCAATTGTATGTACTCATTTTCATGATACCTATCATTCCTGAAATTTTCATGCAAATCCTAGCAAAGCTGTAGTGTCTAAATCGATAAAAAGCGCATATGGCTCCATAGCCATATGTTTCCATAGTAATATAGGGCATATTGTTCCATAGTAATACAGGAAAATTCAAATCGCTATAACTTCATTAAATACTATTCGATCTTTATGAAACTTTCAGAAAAGATCAATCTTATAAAAACTCATCTGTTTGCTAAATTTTATTGAATTTAAGGGTACCGTTTGGATTTTATTCAAGAAAATATAAAATCGATAAATCATACTATTACTAACAAAGTTGAGTGAATTTCAACTTCTCATGTATTTGTTGTTGTTGTACTCATTAAGGCCTACATTCTTGATTTTTTTCAGATTTTTCGGATGGAAGGTGTCCAATCGCGAGGGGGGGGTACGCGAAAAGTTCGTACATTTCCCCTTCCCCTGCCCCCCTCGGTATTCAGAAGGCAATTTTAAGACTTTTTTTGAAAAGATCTCATTAAGACCTTTCCAATGACACCCTACTCGACTACCAATGGTGAAAATTTTTTTTTGAGGGGTCACTTCCCTATACGGGGAGACCCCCCTTAAACCCCTTTGAAAAATTTTTCCACCCTTGAACTTTCAAGAGGTCACCACTTCTGACCTTTCCCCAAAGTTTCATGGCTGTAGCCTCTATAGTTTCGGAGAAAAAGTGCTGTGACATACAGACGGACGGACGGACGGACGGACGGACGGACAGACGGACACAGGTCGTGATTGCAATAGGGTTTTGTATTTTAGTACAAAACCCTAAAAAAATGATTTTTTGAAGTGCTTCGAAGATTGGAAAAACCGTTGGCACAAGTGTATAATATCTCATGGGGATTACCTTAAAGGGGACAAAATAGATATTCATGAATAAATAAATAATTTTTGAAAAAAAAAACAAAATTCGTCATATTTTTTGAACACACCTCGTATATATGAAATTATGAATAGTTTACCGGAGCATCGATCGCATTTGAGGCAAGAAGGTTCAACAGGAAAACAAACGGAATTATGAAAAAAGGTGTCAAATTGGGGTGGCAATATGAAGGATCCTTTTCGGATACGAAATTTCTCGGGCCTTACAAAGCAACAGCTGTTCTGCGAGGAGATCGATACTTGGTGGAGAAAGTTAGCTAGCATGAAGGACCTCATCAAACGAAAATGTCGTGGAATAACATGAAGCTTTTTCCAACTACACTGGATATTCTCGATGAAATTTCATTTGAGGACGAAAGCAACATCGATGGCGATGCAGGTATTAGGACGGCCAATCTGTAGGAACGATCTTTGAACTAACTTTTCCAAGTTTTGAATTCCGTCCGTTTATAAGGTAATGACATTGAGAGATGTAGTGTGTGGGGTTTTTAATATATACGAGAGAAGTTTTGTCTTCTTGGTTCGTGTGATATTGATTTTTATTTAAAAGCATGTGTTTCAAATGTTCACTAAATTCGATCCCTATAAATATATGAATATATAAAGTTTTGCAAAGTGTACTCTCCGCAATACGTAAATTTCTCTCGAAAAATTTACCTAAAACGATCGTCATAATCTTTACAATCTATTGAGATACTTTAAATATTCTCGAAAGACGTGCGGCTTTTTATGTCGGTGCATCGACTATTGCTTTCACTTTGGATCATAATCTTGAACCGAAATTTTATCACCTGTAATAGTTTGGGTCATAATTTCTTTTTGATACTCTCCCCAGCGATCTAGAAATTCTTGAAAATATTCGATGCAATCTCCATTTTGAAGCGGCATAAGCATTCTGCAGACAAACTTTAGCCATTCCATGATGCTGCTATTTATATCCTTGAAATGATTATTTCAGATACCCTAACCAATGCTGATAGTTGTTTCTTCGTTAATGGCCATCCTATAAAACAAGTTTTTCTACGTTCAGATAATCTGGCGTGATAGCCTCAACCAGCCTTACAGCTCGATGTTGGTCCTGAACTGAGTTCTTTCCTTGCTTGAAAAGGTTTTCCAATTATGAGGCATACTTTTATAGGAGCAAATTCCCCGTAAATAGTTAAAATCTCTTGAAAAATAATTTGATGTACATCTCCTAGTTAATGAGGAGTTTTATTACGGCGCGTTATTTAACTTTCTCTTTAGCGGTTAGTTTCTTCCGGGTTGACTGGTTGTCGTTGAAAGTTCAATATTACCGGATTATTTCAAAACTTGAATATACAGGGTTATCCATTTCGTGGCAGGAAAGTATAACCCTACCATTTAACACCTGTCAGAATTAAATGTCATCCAAAGCGTATCTTTATAAGTTGAAGTTTTGCCATTTAGAAATATGGATCGTTTAACAGTCGAAAAACGCGTTAAAATTATTAAATTTTATTATGAAAATGGTGATTCTGCTGTATCAGCATTTAGGGCTTTACGAGCCGATTACGGTCGACATAATCGACCTACACAGCAAATAATTTCAAACATACGGAAAAAATTTGAAGAGACTGGATCAGTTATTGATATTGCAAGGCCTGTGCATCATCGCAACATTCGTTCTGCTGAAAATATCGCTGTCGTTGCTCAAAGTGTGGAGGAAGACCCGAATTTGTCGATTCCTCGACGGGCTCAACATTTGGGCTTATTTTACGGCTCATTGTGGCGGATTTTACATTTGGATTTGCATCTCCATCCGTACAAAATCTAACTCACTCAAGAACTTAAGCCTCAAGACCATACACAACGCAGAATGTGTGCGAATTGGGTGATTGAACAACAAGCCATTGATAACGATTTTTCGAGCAAAATCTTCTTTACTGGTGAGGCTGATTTATTGCTCAGTGGTTATGTAAATAAACAGAATTGCCACATATGGGGCTCTCAAAATCCTCAAGTGATCGCAAAAAGGCCTTTGCATCCGGAAAAAGTGACCGTTTGGTGTGCATTATGGTCTAGTGGTTTTATTAGTCCGTTTTTTTTGAAAACGATCAAGGAAGAGCCATTACAGTCAATTCTGACCGCTATGGACGGATGTTAACCGATTATTTTTGGACAGAAATTGAAGATTATGATCTGGAGAACATGTGGTTCTAACAGGGCGGAGCCACAAGCCACACAACAGAGGCTAATCGAGCACTTTTGCAAGAGAAATTTCCAGGACGCGTAATTTCGAGATTTTGATTTCGATTGGCCCGCAAGATCCTGCGACCTAACACCTTTGGATTTCTTTTTATGGAGCTATGCGAAAGATCGTGTTTACGTGAACAATTTTCAAAATCTTGAGCAATTGAAAACCAATATTTACGAAGTTATGGCCGAGATATTGCCGGAAATGTGCCGAAAAGTCATTGAAAATTACCTCAAAAGGTTTGAGGCCTGTAAGAGGTCCCGTGGAGGACATTTGAATGATGCTATGTTTTGCGTATAATGGCAAAGTTCAATCTTTATATTGAATAAAAAATTTAGTTTCTATCTGAATATTTTCCCAAGCGTAAAATGGATAAGCCTATATATATTACATATTATACTAATAACGATTCACTTGATTAATGATTACCTGAATGAATCATCTCCCCCACCGGCAACCCATTCCTATTCAGGAACTTTTTGACCTGTCTTCGTACGTATATTATTAAATTCCGGAAATTGAAAATCATCCACCTAAGTTTAAATTGTTATATTCCTTTCATTCTTTATATGATAATCTCAGAAGTTCTCTCCAAATCACAAAAAAAATGAAAACAAGAATGCAAAATCCGTTCAAGTCATTTGAAGTTGATTCACTTCATTTATCCTGACAAATTGAATTGCTCTTTCATCCTGAAAATCTATTCAACAATGACACAGTAGCCTTCTTGCTCCCCATTCTTTCACAGCTCTATTTATACCTTGAAACCTAAAGTTGACTCAGTCCTTGGAATTGTGCTAATCGTTAGTCCACCAAAAGTAATTTAGGCTTGAATTTTCCACTCCCAAACAAAATCACTCACTCTCGATTGCATGGCGTGCCTACAAATACGAGCAGGAAAACATCGTGAAGAAAAGTGCAAAATGGCCAAGGAAAATTAAGAAACCAGCGAAGAAAATAATTTGAAGAGACGAATCCAGTTTAGGGTGAGCTGGGAAAGCTCAATGGCCGAGCGGAAAAAAAAAGCAAGACAGTAACAAACAGGCACTGGTGACAGGAAAGATGACTTTAATTTGGATTTTTATGGAAGCAGGATGGCAAAGAGATCGTTCTTGATGGCTACATAACAGGGTGCTGAATAATTTATGTTGCCTCAGGAATAGGAACGTTGCTATTTTTTGCTCAGATTACACGTGAAACTCTCTTTCAGTGTTTGTACACTGAAATCGAATTTCAGTGCTCCATGGTTTTATGAAGGAATAAATCTCTTACCTGTGTAAACTATTGTCTGGCATTAAATTCCACTTTTGGGATTTTTTAGCAAGTCTTTTTTTAAAGCTGAAATTGATAAATGATCAATATTGAGGGAAACTCCATGTATTTTATAAATATAAATATAAATTTTCGGCCGTCATTGGTTCCATGAAATGCCGTTTAAAGGACACTGCTTGAAACTATGCATAGCTAGCCAGTTGTGGACTCTTCTTCATCGTCTTGACAACATTCCTTGCTTGTTGCCAGCATAAAGCACAGGTTAAAGAATGCCTGTGTGTTTTGCCCTTTTCCTGTGAGATGGGAAAAATCTGAATTACATGAGGAAATTTATGTTGGACATGATGCCAAAGGCTAGGATTAGTTCTCATTAAAATATGGTCCTTTATTCGTTTCTTTTCTTCGCTTTAAGAATGCGAGACAATGTTCTCGCCCAAGCGACAATGGCAGTGAGCCAACTTGTACTCGTATACTGACAAAACATGTAAAAGTAATTTAATATTTTGTTCTTAGTTGAATTTCATCCCTGCGGCATCTTGTTATAACCGTAGATAATATAATTTTCGAAAATTTGTAGAAGCGGAATCTTGAAAGTAGGTACTTAACGAAAGCTTTTAAAACTGAGATGCTAGGAAGTAAATTTAAACATAGTGCAATGCATAATTATGGAGAAACTACAAATTAAATGCCATATTTTAATTTTCAAAATAACGCACACACAAAGCTTATCAAGCCATTATAATGTTGTTGATTGCCTCCATTTTGTGCACTTACTAAAGAAATCTGCAAATAAAATAATATTGCGTACGGTATTTGAGGCATGCATAAATGTGACTATAACTTCACGAATTTTTTTTTAATTTTTTTTTTCCTTTTCAGATAAGATATGGCGGACTACAACGTCACTCAAGAAATGAAGAGACATGCTGTCATCGTCGCTGTATGTGCGAGCCATCCAGATTTCAAGATCTCTAATTTTCTTAATTGCGCCCGTTCATTCATGCATAAGGTTCGCCGTGAATTGGAAGCATCGGGAGGCAATATAGAATCGGTTGCAAAACACAAAAAGCACGAACAACGTTCTGACACTGTCCGATCAGCAGAATTTTTAGAGCAAGTGTAAGCGATCATAGATTAGGACCCTTCAAAATCAATTAGAGTCCTTGCGAGTGAGCTTCATGTTTCTGAACGCCTTATTCGCAGAGTTCAGTATAAGTCTTACGTGATGCGCAGAGGACAATTCATGTCAGAACGAACACGGGAATAGAGAGTTCTCCAATCAAAACATCTTTTAAACAAAATCAAACACCCTGAAGCGCCCAATATGTTATGGTTTTTTTCCGCCGAAAAAAATTTTTGACCAAGATCAAAAGACCAACCGCAGAAATGACAGATGGCTATGTTCAAATCCTACGGAGGTTCCTGTTGTTATGCACACAAAATTTCCAGCCACTGTTATGGTTTTAGGTGTTGTCATCAACGAAGGACATGTTATGCCACCACACTTTTTTACTCAAGGACTTCGAGTGAACTCTGCTGCATACATCGAAGTTTTGGAGACGGTAGTGAAACCCTGGATAGACAATGTAAGCGGAGGCAGACCATACATTTTTCAACAAGACTCTGCTCCTTCACATAAGGCGATGGCGACACAAGATTGGATGGCCGAAAATTTTCATGACCACATAACACCGAACCTATGGCCACCTAGCTCCCAAGACCTTAATCCTTTGGATTATTAGAATTATTACGTATGGGGTGTTGTTGAGCGTGAGACCAATAAGCTTCCGCATAATACCACTTCTTCGCTGAAGACTGCTATTAACGCCGTTATGGTCAATATGAACAAGGAGCATTTGATTACGCCATGTAATCGTTTCCGGACCCGGATTGAAGAAGTTATTACTGCTAATGGCGATTATTGAATAACTTTATAGCCATATGTTAATTTAACGTTGTATGAAAAATTCCTGGAATTTCATTAAAATTATGTTAAAAATACAAGCTAATTAATTTCACTCTCAAGTTGTCCTCAAATATCGTACGCACCCTACACAAGGAACAACAAAACCTTGTCATTCAACGATTTTTATAGTTACAGAAAGCACAAATTCTTTTTTGAGATCCACAGGGTTGCGTTTGAATAGTGGAAGAAGTTTCCCCGGAACTTCTCCAATTTTCCTTTTAAGAAATTGGGTCGAAGTTGAGATACTTTAAATATTCTAGAAAGACATTTCGAGGCGCTGGCTTAATCATGCGTCAGACAACTTTCCTGATATTTCTTTCACAAACAATTGACGAGACATTGGTTTTTTAGGGTTTTGTACTAAAATACAAAACCCTATTACAATCACGACCTGCGTCCGTCTGTCCATCCGTCCGTCCGTTCGTCTGTATGTCACAGCACTTTTTCTCGGAAACTATAGGGGCTACAGCCATGAAACTTTGTAGAAAGGTCAGAAGTGGTGACCTCTTGAAAGTCCAAGGGTGGAAAATTTTTTCAAAGGCGTTTAAGGGGGGTCTCCCCATATAGGGGGGTGACCCCTCAAAAAAAAATTTCACCATTGGTAGTTGAATCGGGTGTCATTGGAAAGGTCTCAATAAGATCTTTTCAAAACAAGTCTTAAAATTGTCTTATAAGTACCGAGGGGGGCAGGGGAAGGGGAAATGTACGAACTTTTCGCGTACCCCCCCCCTCGCGATTGGACACCTTCCATCCGAAAAATCTGAAAAAAATCATGAATGTAGGACTTTATGAGTACAACAACAACAAATACATGAGAAGTCGAAATTCACTCAACTTTGTTAGTAATAGTATGATTTACCGATTTTGTGTTTTCTTGAATAAAATCTAAACGGTACCTTTAAACTCAATAGCGAAGAGATGACTATTTATAAGATTGATCTTTTTTGAAAGTTTCATAAAGATCGAATAGTATCTACCGAAGTTATAGCGATTTGAATTTTCGTGTATTACTATGGAGCAATATGCCCTGTATTACTATGGAAACATATTGCTATGGAGCCATATGCGCTTTCTACCGACTTAGACACTACAGCTTTGCTAGAATTTGCATGAAAATTTCAGGAGTGATAGGTATCATGAAGATGAGTACATACAATTGAAACAAGTCGAAGAGGCAGGAGAGAGCTCCTAGCAAAAGGGCTTTGTAACCATTCTAGGAAAAATAGGCCATGAATCGATGATTACAGTACAGAGGAGTGGCCCCTGAAAAAAAATTTCATGAAAGGTAGCCGATATGAGTACCAACTGTAAGTTCTCTATGAGAGCTTTTCAAAACAGTTCTTAAACTGACAGTTTTTGCTTCAGTGGGAGCATAGGGGAGGAAATACATGAAAAATGTGTTTCCTCCCTCGCGAATGGACACTCGTGATCTAAAAAATCTGAAAAAAATATCAAAGGAGATATTTATGGGTATAACTATAACAAATATCTCAGAAGTCAAAATTCGTTCAACTTTGTTAATAATAGTATGATCCTCGAATTTCACATTTTCTCCAATTAAATCGTCTTTGACATGTTTCTTGATTTTATTCGCTGCTGGTTACTGCATTTTGTAAGTTGAGTACAAAACCCTTCTGACATGAGCATAGGTCTGTCTATCCAACTTGTTGTTCTTGGTAATTGTGTTATGCACGTAAATAACATATGAATTAATTATAGCCATATTCACCATACCAAGGAAGTAGCAAAGAGGTCATCTTTGTGTTTTTCTGCTGCAGGACAAACTTCCACACATTTAATCAAATGTGTCCACTGAAACTTTTGTCAAGCTATAGAACTCAATAATATCGGGCTTGCCAGAAGAAGCAATTGTACCTTCGCCGTGTGTGGTAGAAATCAATAACACATTTGTTTTTTAGGGTTTCGTACTAAAAAACAAAACGCTATTACAATCACGACCTGTGTCCGTCTGTCCGTCCGTCCGTCCGTCTGTATGTCACAGCACTTTTTCTACGAAACTGTAAAGGCTACAACCATGAAACTTTGTGAAAAGGTCAGAAGTGGTGACTTCTTGAAAGTTCAAGGGCGGCAAAATTTTTCAAAGGGGTTTAAGGGGGGTCTCTCCATATATATATAGAGCTGACCCCTCAAAAAAAAATTTTCACCATTGGTAGTCAAATAGGACGTTGTTGGAAAGGTCTCAATGAGATCTTTTCAAAACAAGTCTTAAAATTACCTTATGAGTACCGAGGGGGGCAGGGAAGGGAAAATGTACGAACGCGATTGGACACCTTCCATCCGAAAAATCTCAAAAAAATCATGAAAGTAGGCCTTGATGAGTACAACAATAATAAATACATGAGAAGTCGAAATTCGCTCAACTTTGTTAGTAATAGTATGATTTATCGATTTTAAGTTTTCTTGAATAAAATCTAAACGGTACCCTTAGCAAACAGATGACTATTTATAAGATTGATCTTTTCTGAAAGTTTCATAAAGATCGAATAGTAATTACTGAAGTTATAGCGATTTGAATTTTCCTGTATTACTATGGAACAATATGCCCTGTATTACTATGGAAACATATGGTTATGGAGCCATATGCGCTTGTTACAGACTTAGACACTACAGCTTTGCTAGGATTTGCATGTAAATTTCAGGAATGATAGGTATCATCAAGATGAATACATACGATTGAAACAAGTCGAAGAGGCAGGAGAGAGCTCCTAGCAAAAAGGCTTTGTATCCATTCTAGCATTCGGAAAAATAGGCTGATTACAGTACAGAGGAGTGGCCCCTGAAAAAAATTTCATGAAAGGTAGCCGATGTGAGTATCAAATGAAAGTTCTCTATGAGAGCTTTTCAAAACAGTTCTTATACTGACAGTTTTTGCTTCAGTGGGGGCACGGCGGATGGGAAATACATGAAAAATGTGTTTTCTCCCTCGCGAATGGACACCCGTGATCTAAAAAATCTGAAAAAATCATCAAGCGAGATATTTATGGGTATAACTTTAAGAAATACCTCAGAAGTCAAAATCCTTTCAACTTTGTTCATAATAGTATGATCCTCAAACATGACGTGTTTCTTGATTTTATTCGTTGCTGCTTACTGCATTTTGTAAGTTGAGTACAAAACCCTTCTGACATGAGCATAGGTCTGTCCACCCAACTTGTTTGGATTTGTAGGAAACCAACATCCATTGTTGTCGATGTCGAGCACCTCTGCCGTAATCTCTCTTTTAATATTTTCTTATTGTTTCCACAACAGTCAGTTTGTGAGGTTCCTTCAATAAATCATTAGCTAAAGGAACAGAGGTGAATCAATTGTCCATCGTTATGTTTCGTTTGCTGGCCCACAGTAGTGAACTACTTTTGACATAACAAACACCAAGTGATTCCCCATTCGTGTTCATCTTTCCTGCATATGGCTTAAAATTGATAATGAAATTCGTTTTAGAATCACATAACATCAAAATTTTTATTCGGTATTCTGTGGGTTTTGAAGGAATATACATCTTAAATGGGCACCGGCCTCTAAAACCTAGAAGTTGCTCGTCTATTGTCACATAGGAACCGCAATTGTAATTTACTCGACAAGTCTGAATATAAGATGCCCACAAGTCACTGATAGGTGCGAGCTTATCCTGTGATCTACGTTTGCTTCTTGTAGATTTGTCATCGAAATGGAGGTAATTCAATAAAAAGTCGAATTTTTTTCGGGGCATTACCGATATATATCGACTCCCACTAAATGTTGCATCAAATAGTTCCAAAGACGTTAGATGATGGTCGTTTTTCACAGCTGATAGTAGCAATAACCCCAATAAAGATCGAATCTCTTCTTCACAAGTAGGCGAAACTGTGGCAGTTTGATTTTCTTACTTAGTACTTTTTACTGATATATCATCATTTGTATGGGTTACGATTTTACTGATAATGTCGTCAGTAATGAAAGCGAGAAACAATCAATGGGTTCTGTAATATCTTTTGCCGTACCTTTTGGTCCTTGAATGATGCGCATTATGTTTCTTGCCTATGATCGGGTACTTGTAGACTCAGCCGTAATAGAAGACCAGTTGTGGCCTCTCAAATTGCGAGTAGATGGAAAAATATTACGAGATGTGGCAGGTTGAGCAGAACTCTCCAATGTCTCTTCAGTCTTAGAATTTGATGTCAAAATAATTTTACTTTGGTGCAAACCTACTTGACTTATCGATTGTTCATCATCAGAATCCATCAGATATTCCTCCTCTACTTGAACGTCATCTTCAATGTCACTGCAATCAAGGGTATTTGGTGCTTCGTCTTCATCATCCGAATAATCATTATTCAAGAGTGCCGTTAACTGCTCGATTCTAAGTAGCAACATACCCATCCTAAAATACAATATATTCAAAATATTTTCAAAATTAAAGCAAAAGAATAGAACGAATAGAACGGAAGTGATACAAAGAAAATCGTATACCAACATAGGCATTTGAACAACATATAATATTTGTATTGTTGCAAACCTAAACATTTTCAAATAAAAATTGCCATATTAATAACAAGCTTCACTTTGCTATTGCGTACACGTGCTGATCGGTTCGCTGTCTGCAGAATCGAATGTGGGGGGATTCTTTCTCGCACAACCAAGCTGCCCTACAAAACCTTTATCAGGCTTGTTTCATTCTTCAAGACATTCAAATTTTTTCAAGTTTAGAAATTCTCTATTGAATATCAATCAAGTTACTCTATAGTTCACTATAGTCAGCACTTGCCTCTGCAACAAGTTTACCAGTTGTACGGAACAAAATGATAGAATCATCCGAGCCAAGTACTATTGGAAACTTTGTAAATAGAAATATGTTGTAATCATTATTAATACTAAGAGAAAACATAGTATGAAAGTTAGGAAGATAGCTGAACAAGAAATGCCCGGCATAATGGTTCTGCGAAATTTTGCCTCCGAAGACAAACCGTTGAAAAATGCACGTATCGTTGGCGGTACACATATCAATGCGCATACGGCAGTTTTAATCGAGACTTTGGTTAAAATAGATGCAACGATTCGATGGGTGGCCTGTAATATATACTCGACACAGAATGAAGTTGTTGCGGCATTGGCTGAAGCAGATTATCCGATATTCGCATGGCGTGGTGAGACCGAAGGAGATTTTTGGTGGTGCAACGATAAATGTGTAAATGCTGAAAATTGGCTACCAAATATGATTTTGGATGATGAAAGCAATGCAGCACAGTTAATGTTGAAGAAACATCCGGCCATTTTTAAAATGGTTAAAGACATGGTGGAGGGAAGCATCACTGGGGTACATAGACTGTACCAGCTATCAAAATCTGAGAAGTTGACAGTCCCAGTAATGAATAATGTATTGGATTCCATCACTAAAACAAAATTTGACAGTTTGTATAACTGCAAAGAGTCTATTATTCATAGGTGAAAGTGTTCAACAGAATTTATGTTTGGCGGGAAGCAAATAGTCATTTGCGGATATGGTAAAGTTGGAAAAGGATGCGCACAAGTATTGGAAGGATTGGAATTCACCGTATATATTTCTGAAATCGACCCTACCTGCGCTCTTCAGGCCAGCATGGACGGTTTTCGTGCCACGAAACTTCATGAAGTTACTCGAAATGTAGACATTGTTGTGACCGCCACCGGTAATAAAAATGTAGTAATTTATGATCATATGGACAAATGAAGAATGAGTGTATAGTCGATAATAGGGGGCACTCAAGTACCGAAATCGATGATCACAAGCATCAAATTGGTTGGCCGGAGGGTAAAGGAAGCATCTTGTTGACTGAAGGACGATTGGTGAATTTATCGTTTCGGGAACATCTACTACACAGGCTCTGGCATTGATAGAATCATTCAATGGATAGAATTATTCAATGAATGGATGTTTGCGTAGCAAGCTTCCATCTTCCCACATTCAATATCATCAACTGCTGGAAAAAATAAACATAAACAAACGGAAGACACTTGATGCCTCAATCAGGCACGGCCATCAACATCGAAAATAAGAATAACTAAATAAAAAATACAGGGGAAAAAACTTGTAGCAAAGAAGGTTGGAGCCACAGATATCTGGAGCTCCAAAGGGTCAATGATCGTACTAGAATCCACGAGTCCAAGAAGTCGCGGCCAACTTCACCGAAGAGTATTTCAACGGGGCGAAAAAAATCCCATCCAAGGTGAGGATGGACCGAACCGTGAGCAAAGGGCCCTTTTTCTTGTTTTGAACTTCGTGTCGGAAGGTCACACCATCGATTGAAGGAGGTCATCCCAGATAGCAATTCTCGAGTTGATGGCTGCATTTTTCTTTTGGAACCCAAGTGCAAGACAAGAACGTGGCTGTCACCAAAACGACAACTTCAGGAATTCTTCCACGAAGGAAACGACAAAAAAACATCGGGCCGCCAAGGACACCCCTCGAGGAATCAGTGTTGATTTTCTTTAGAATACACGTGGTTGGCGTGCAATGGGACACGAGTGAAGTGGAGAATTTACCGGGGGCCACACCGTCAAGTTATTTGAGTTTGCGTAAATATAGCCTTAGAGTTAAGGCAAAATTGCTTTGAGAATGGTTTAAATGAATATCGTAACTTGCAATGATAGAGTTAAAGTAAAATACTCTTTGAGATTGTTTGAAATAAGTAGCATAACCTGTTAAATAATAATTAATCTTGAACTTTCAGTGAATTGCATGTACTTTTATTTCTTTTCTCCCAAAAAAAAGGGTACAATCCGATAAAAGTGAAGTGTGATACTTGATTCGGGGGTGATTACGAAAATTTTAAGGCGCCCATTTTCTGCGCCAATAACCCGCAAGTGCTGGGGTATATTTAGGGTAGTTAGATTGAGGAATCGTCGCGGGTGTTAGTTAGGTGGGTTGTCCCCCTCTTCTAGGCTAGTGCACCGATAAAAGCAGTGATTCTTTCCCCTAAAAGTGAAGACTCCGGCGCGAGCCAAGCTCGTCTCGAGGCTTGGGGGACAAAGTTGCGGGTAGACGAGTGGCGCCCACGTCCGTCTCCGACGGAGCGACCCGGGACCAAAAACGCCTCCGGCCGGAGTCAGAAGGTATGGTTGGATCATCTTCTCGAGATAGTTTTATCGCGTAACAGTTGTCCAATGATTTTGGCTCGTTAAAGTTGGCATACACGGAGTTTTAAGACGAACAAGAATATAGAATAAAATGCAATTGTTACTTTCCGGGAGAAGTTGTTGCATTACAAAGGGGATGTCAAACTTAAGGATGTTACGGTGGCTAAATTGAACCCCTCAACTCTGCTTAAATTATGAAAACTTGACGGGTTTAGTTGGCTCTAGCATAGTAAAACAACAATTTGAGCAGTTTCAACGGAATGACCAGCTTTTTTTATGAGCAGCAGCCACCACTAATCACTACGGAAACGTTTGATTGCTTAGATTTACTACAGGACACTTTATGGTGGTTGGTAAATTACCTTTTGTTGTTAGTGCAATCTGATTTTTGCAAAAGAGGTTAATTCATTTCTTGCCAGTGTTTAAAAAAGACTTCGAAAAGTAAGGTTTAGTTTTGCTTAAAGTACAAACTTTTTAAGTGATATACTTTGTTACCCTCCCTGAGGGGGGGGGGGGCTGACGCCACTCACTCATCCTGCACCCCAGATTCGGCGAACAACATACTGACTCACCGGAGATGACTTCACTAAGTCTAGATAAAACCCTAAAACAGAGACTTAATCCACCTCAGCACCTTTTTCTTCTAGTTTTGGGCATATGCTATGCGCTTAATAATTGCTACTAGCACTTGTCACCCCTAACCACTGGGGTGCTCTGGCAACGGGGGCCCAGCGGTCCTGACTTTGCTCGCCGCAGACGGGCGTAGGCGTCAACTCATTGCTTTGGCCTAGGCCCCACACTTGACCGCCCAGTGAGTAAGGCGGTTTGCCGAAGCTCGTTAAACGAACACACCTTGCACAAAAAATATCATTACTCGGGGGGCCCCTATCTCCTCCAACCAACACAACCCCATTCAAACACCACCAAAAAAGAAAAAAACAAACACACTGACGAGCACCCGCGCGCGATTTGTCCCCGAACCAACCGTTACACTTCCTGAAAAGAAAAATTTCTAAAACTTTCCAAGTGAATTTAGTAGGATAGAAAAGCAAATACCACTTTCTTTGATATTAAATAGAGTCTATCAACAAAATAATCAATGAAATAAGATTTATCAACAAAAACAAATATCAACAATTTTTTGACTAACCTCGTCACCTAACCTAGCTACTAAGGAGGCCTCCTGGTAGGATTCCCCTCGTCAACTGCTCGGCGAAAAAGATCCTGCGCTGACTCGAGCAATGGCCAATTCATGGGAGATATCCTTCTCCCGGTGGTGATTGCGCCGACAACAATTTTACTTAATTCTGTTTCGTATTCCTTTCTTTTCCCCTCTTTTTTCCGATTTCTTTTAAACTTCCGCAAACACTTTTCTCTCTGCCTTCCCACTACACGTTCTACACGTTTTCATCACAAAAGAGGGCCCTGTTATCAACTCGTTTACAACGGAGCACCACTAATTCCGGAGTGAACCTTATAGTTCTCCTTTTCTTACAGAAATTGTAACCCAGTTCTTGCGATTGGGCAGCTCTATCGCAATTCTCACCACACTTCAACTGGTGTTTCCGAAATTCGGAGTCGTAGATATTTTTTTTCAGAACTTTCACTGTGACGGACATTTGACGTTTTCCAAGTAAAGATGTAATGTTGTCTGTTTACGTTTGGTGCGATGTGAGTGCTGACGGTTACTAGTATTTTGCGTGGATCACTGATGATTATCAGACAAGTAGTAGTTTTATATTGTATCTCTTGGACAAGACACTTTGTGTGCCTTTTTTTCTTCTTTTCTAGGTATCCAGATTTGATGGAGAATGTAAGCTGCGACATTCATCGGTGTTGTTTGATCCGCTGTAGTCTTGCGGGTGCTGCGTCTGTTGGGGCTGGATATCTTAGGCATCGTAACAGTCGCCTAAAAATAATGGCTCCGAGTAGCTATCGGAATCAGTACGTTCAAAATAGTGACTCTGACAATCTAAGCAATGACATTTATTACAAAGTGTACATGTAAGTCCTAACAGCTCAGCAGCCTTTTTATACAATTCCATACTTGACTTTTGATTGCTACTATCACCTGGGCTTTTATTACGTCCTCCATTGTTGTAATTGTTATTACTATCGTTGTTGTTGTTATTGTTACTCTGGCTGATGGTGTTATTAGTGTTGTTGATCATCACGCCTTGTTCCTTTCGCAGTTCGTTATAGTCAGATTTCCTACACTTGTCGACTTTTTCCACTTCTCTTCCTCAAGATACTTCCAGAATTTGTCTTCGCAGCAATTATCGCTACCTTTAAGTGCGACGCTTTCTTTGATGATGACGATATTGTCATGGTCATCCCTATCGCCATCGCAGCCGGTGGCGTCACATTTGAAGATTTTGCGGATGGAATTTGCTTTTACTGCGTTTCGTAGGATGAGAGGTGATGGAGATGTCGGTGATGGGGAGAGGGGGTATGATTTTGAAGTGAATGGTCGCTATGTTCGTTGGGACTATAGTGAAACTGTTTAGGAATAGTTTGAGTGGATACGGACGCCGTCGTTGTCGTCGAGGGTGTCCTTTCTGTAACGGATATGTGCGGCGCTCCCGCAATGTGGTTACTATTCACTAGAGTATCAGAGGAGCTTCTGCAAAGGTTATTGCTGTAGTTATTGTTCGTGTAGTTTGGCGGTATGTTTTGTAGTGTAGTAGGTGGCCCGAGGGCTCCGTTTCTTGACTTGCAGAATGTATTGTTGATCACTATGTTCGTTGAGACTATAGTGAAACTGTTTAGGAATAGTTTGAGTGGATACTGACACCATCGTTTTCGTCAAGGGTGTCCTTTCTGTAACAGATATGTGTGGCGCTCCTTCAATGTGGTTAATATTCACTAGAGTATCAGAGGAGCTTTTGCAAAGGTTATTGCTGTAGTTATTGTTCTTGTAGTTTGGCGGTGCGTTTCGCAGTGAAGTAGGTGGCCCGAGGGCTCCGTTTCTTGACTCGCAGAATGTCTTGTTGATAGTGGATGCTCCGAAGAGGTTTAGGTGACCGAATCCCCTTTAAGCGTAATTCGCATTTAGCATTTAACTAGCATATTTTTTGCTTTCAAACAGCATGTCGTCCATGTCACTGGTATTCATCAATATTTTCTCACTAAATGTTTGCCCTCCAAACGATTTTTGTTGTAGTTGCTGCGATGAATTTCCTCATCTTGTCGGTTCCTACGGAGATTGCTTCTCACGCGTCCTTTTGACTCGTTCTTTCTGAAGTTGTTGATCACAGATGATATCGTTGTGAAGCAGTCGTGCACATACGGGAACGGTATCGTGAACATCGTCGTGCCCAACTAATCTAAGTTGAGCTGCATTAATCCAACTTGAAGAAATTAAAATTTATTCTATTGTAACCATTAACATTAGAATTTTTTTTTTTTTTTTTCTAACTTTACTAGAACTATGTATAGAGTTATCCATTTTACGCTTGGGATTATACGTAAAACACAACATAATTCAAATGTTTTCCACGGGACCTCTTACAGGCCTCAATCCTTTTGAGGTAGTTTTCAATGACTTTTCGGCACATTTCCGGCGATATCTCCGCCATAACTTCACGAATATTGGTTTTCAATTGCTCAAAGTTTTGAAAATTGTTCACATAAACACGATCTTTCGCATAGCCCTATAAAAAGAAATCCAAAGGTGTTAGGTTGCAGGATCTTGCCCGCCAATTGACATCACTCAATCTCCAAATTACGCGTCCTGGAAATTTCTCTTGCAAAAGTGCTCGATTAGCCTGTGTTGTGTGGCTTGTGGCTCCGTCCTGTTGGAACCACATGTTCTCCAAATCTTCAATTTCTCTCCAAAAATAATCGGTTAACATCCGTCCATAGAGGTCAGAATTGACTGTAATGGCTCTTCTTTGATCGTTTTCAAAAAATACGGGCCAATAACACCACCAGACCATTATGCACACCAAAAGTTCGCTTTTTCCGGATGCAAGGCCTTTCTGTGATCACTTGAGGATTTTGAGAGCCCCACATGCAGCAATTCTGTTTATTTACGTAAGCACTGAGCGAAAAATTAGCCTCATCACTGAAGAAAACTTTGTTCGATAAATCGTTATCAATGACTTGTTGTTCAATCACCCAATTCGCATAGATTCTGCGTTGTGTATGGTCTTGAGGCTTAAGTTCTTGAGTGAGTAGGATTTCGTACGGATGGAGATGCAAATTCAAATGCAAAATCCGCCACAATGAGCCGTAAGACAAGCCCAAATATTGAGCACGTCGAGGAATCGACAAATTCGGGTCTTCTTCCACACTTTGAGCAACGACAGCGATATTTTCAGCAGAACGAATGTTGCGATGATGCACAGGCCTTGCAATATCAATAACTGATCCAGTCTCTTCAAATTTTTTCAGTATGTTCGAAATTATTTGCTGTGTAGGTCGATTATGTCGACCGTAATCGGCTCGTAAAGTCCTAAATGTTGATACAGCAGAATCACCATTTTTATAATAAAATTTAATGATTTTAACGCGTTCTTCGACTGTTAAACGATCCATATTTCTAAATGGCAAACCTTCAACTAAAAAAAACACGCTTCGGATGACATTTAATTCTGACAGATGTCAAATGGCAGGGTTATACTTTCCTACGACGAAATGGATAACCCTGTATAATCAGTCTCAGTAAATCAAAAAATTATTCACGAAAATGCTCTTAACAGTATAAAATAAATATTAAGGAAGCACTTCCAAATCAATACAACGGAAATATTATTGAAATAACCGTAATAGAATAAAATTGATTTCAACACCATTCTCATAAAATTTATTTCTTACTTTTAACAACTTTTGAAGTAGGTTTTTTTGTATAAAAGGTATCATATTCACAATCTTCGATTTATTTTATTTTTCACTTTAATTTCGCTGCTTTAATTTGGCATTAAACTAACTTTGTGTTGTTTAATTGTTAAAGATGCCATCCTTAATCTCTTGCCTCGACTCTTTTTAAGGTATTGTAAAAGCATTTTAAAATTCTCTACTAAAATCGCTACCAGTCTGTCCGTCCGCGCATACCCCCGTGTGTAACAGCAAGTTTTTTCAACTACCCAAACTAGAGACACCAGTTTTGGTAAATAGGACAAAAATTAGGCGAATTGAAATACATAATAACCGCATATTGGTACTCCATTTTGAAGAGTTTATGCACGACTTTAATGTTCAGTTGGCGTTGAGTTATTCATTATTTAACAATACAGTTCTGGCAGGAAGACTCTCCTGCTACTTCGACCTGTCTGCAATCTTAACGTTCCATGATGATTTAAAATGGACAAATCAACAAAATACTAAGAAAAATTTTCGAATGAATTTGTTTGATTAAATCCACTAAGAAGTTATTTTACTCAAATATATGTATGACTTAATCAATTTCATCGCCTCCGCATGAAAGTTCCTATAACAAAAATTTGAATGTCATAGGTGACAGCAATATTTTAAATATTTACCATCACAGCTTTAATACTTTCCGCAACAGCAAAAAATTAAATTCCACGAACAAACACAAATATGTCATGCATATGCATGGGTTTTAGTTTCGGGAAATTCGGCCGAAATTTTTCATGTTGAATTACAAGATTTTGCCAGATAGGCCTGTGCTGGTGGCACCCGGGGCCGTTGAATTGTTTGCGTATTTAAGCACGAACGTTGCTCCAGGTTTATTATCTCCACGTACTCGTATAAATACACATTATCATGCAGAACAGGCAATCTGAACTCGCTCAACTGTCATCAGTACAATGTACACACATCCTTGCGAGGCATACACATTCGTTATCTTGAGGAAGGTTTGAGCCACCTTGTTTAATTTTCCACAGATAAACAGATAGAACTATGCAAATATCGTAAATCGTTTAGCTGCTCCAGCATTGCTTTTGTCTCTGGACTTATTCACATATTACAAATGCCTGAAGGAAGGATTTCAAAAGCTAAACTGATGGCCTAGACATGATTATTTGCAGATTCAGCCCATACAATTAGAGCAGCGTTTAACAAAATACAAATTTGTGTCTTTTGCATTCGTGCTGTATTTCAATGGGTACGTACTCCTTCGTTTGTTTTGGTAGCAAGCTCAAGGACTCAACCAATGGAAGAAAGTGTCCAATTAGATGAATGAGCGGTGCAAATTTGAAATTTCTATCATTGCTGTGGTAAGATATAAGAGCAACTCAAATTCACTCTTATAATGTTGTAGAATTCAAGCGCTGACACGTGGAAATTTCGGTCTGAGCTCTTTAGACATATGTAGGTGAATATGTTTGATGTGTATGCTCTTTATGGCTGAAAAAAACTTCACGAATTGTTACTTAAATCACGACGTGTAGGTCTGCACGTTTTCACGTTCTTGTATAATAGCAATTTTTCCTAAAAATGAGCAAAACTGCAGTCATGAAATTTTTGAATCGATCAAAAGTAACGGCGTATCTAAATTGTTTGAATAAAAATAAAGTTTATGTTATGACCTTTGATTCTTGGTTGCAGAATTTAACCAGTATGGGTATCAACAGAGCCCTCTTACACAGGCCCAAAAGCGGAAGCATGACATCATAATGCGCACCAGAATTTTAGATCTATTGACCTGTTCTTTTAGACCAATTGAACAGCTTTTGACAGGTACCGCTGTGACGTCGTAATCATCTGTGAATGCTCGCCTAGTTGGTTCTGCGGAAAACATTGCTGTTGTTCGCGATAGTGTGGTAGAAAAGCCATCGGCCGCGATTCGTCGTCGTGCCCAACAATTGAACATCTCACGAACATCAGTGATGCGAATTTTGAATAAAGATTTGAATTAACACGCTTACAAGGTCCAATTCACGCTTACAAGGTTCAAGAGCTGAAGCCTACTGACCATTTCAAGCGTCGGCAATACGCCGAATGGTTGGTTGAACAGACAGAAGAGAGTGGTGGCTTTACAAAGAAAATCATCTTCAGCGACGAGGCACACTTTCACCTCAGTGGATTCGTTAACAAGCAGAATTGCCACACTTGGACAAATGAAAATCTACAAGTGATTGTTGAAAAGCCAATGCATCCACAAAGAGTGACTGTTTGGTGAGGTTTATGGGCTGGCGGCATCATCGGGCCATACTAATTCGATAATGAGGATGGTCAAGCAGTTACCGTGAATGGTGTTCACGACTGCGAGATGACAACGGACTTCTTGTGGCCAGAAATTGAGGTTAAGGACCTGGACGATATGTGGTTCAAATAGGATAGTGCCACTTGCCACACAGCCAACAAAACAATGGTTCTTTTGCGCAAGAAATTCAATGGCAGTGTTATCTCACGTTGTGGCGAGGTTAAGTGGCCACCACGATAATCTGATTTGACACCGTTGGACTTCATTCTCTGGAGAAATTTAAAAAGAAAAGTGTACGTCAATAAGCCAAGAGCAATTCAACAGCTAAAGGATGAGATAATTCAGCACATTAACGACATTGAACCTCAATTATGTCTCAGAGTCATTGTAAATATGGACCATCGGATAGAAATATACCACCGCAGCTGCAGCGAGCATTCGGGCAATATTTTGTTCCACGCATAATGGTCGTACACATATCCATCTATTATGATAAACAATATCAACAGAATTCTCTGAAAACTTTTTGTTTTATTTACAATTAACATCGTGCGTTTTGGTTGAACCACCCTTCATACACAGCAGTTTTTGCAGCCGCAACTTGGTACAAAGATGGCGCGGATAGCGACAACAAGTAAAAGAACCCGGGCTAGTCCGGATACGTTCATTCATACCAATAATTAATTTGTTTTTGTGTCACTCATCGCACTACTCATTATTTCATAAAATAGTAGGAATTCGCTCCGACATTCGCAACAACGATAACGTTACGATCGCAAGTCTTGAAATCTATAGCTTCACAATAGCCTAAACACCATGCACGTCAACGCCGTTAGCAAGTCGTCATAAGCACGTTCAGCGCAGCAGGCATGACAACTCGTCACATGCACAGCGGCAACAGCTTCTACTGCGGAAAGAAGCATGCATTGTATTATAGTATACGCCCCCACAGCAGCTACAGCACGCATTGCGGCCACGACTCTCAGTGCAGCTACAGCATATACCACAGCTCCTACGGCAGCAACAGCATCCGTACCGGTAACAGTGGGCAGCGAAAGAAATCGACGTTGACAGAGCGCTTAAAGCCAGGATTTGTGGCTCTCAAAGATGAACCAGGTCCAGATGATGCTAGGACAACAACTAGAGAAATAATATATCGGAGTTAGCAATCATCAACTGCAATAAAACATACCAACCAGCAGCTCCAAGTTTAAAATTTAAATAATTTTGTCACTCGGTTACTCATTATTTCATTAAATAGTAGGAATCCATATTGCCATATCGTCATACCCAACGTAACACAAAGATAGCGTGGGAAGCTATACCTGTGATATCTCTAACTCGGTGTATCAGAGCAAACATTTACGAGCTATTGACTGCCAACATAAATTTTGAAACTAAAACGCGCGACCTAATCACATTCCAGTTGATCATGTCCTGAGAACCACGAATCGAATGACTGAAATATAAGGTGATTCATAACAAGTGAACACATGTCAATGGGCCTTACCTCTTATTTATCACCAATCACAAGTCCATATATTGACAGATTATGATGGTCTGGTCTTTTACAATTCTAACCATGGCATCATACACATCAGCCAAACGTTTTATTATTGTTAAAACTTTTTACAAAAATAATGAATCGCCAGTGCAAACATTTCGCGCTCTACGTGAATTTTTTGGTCCCCCCATAAATTTGCCGGCGAGATCGGGTGATTTGACTCCTTGTGACTTCTTCCTTTGGGGATATCTGAAAGATCGTGTTCACGCTGATGCTCCCCAGACTACTGAAGCATTAAAAAACAGTATTCGATTCAACATACGCCTAATAACGCCGGAAATGTGCAAAAATGTCATCGAAAATTACAATCATCGTTTGAGCAGCACGAAGTGCACATATGCCCGAAGTAATGTTTCATATTTAATTGTAACGAACCAAATTTTCATAATAAATAAACATTATAGCTCAATCTTCACAAAAACTATGTTCTTTTCCGACAAAAATGTGTACACTTGTTATGAATCACCCTTTAGAAAGAAATGAAAGAATGTCATAAATGTCCACTATCTGTCTCCAGTACCGCAAGGGTTAGTTGCATTACTTAATGTCAGCTGTGATCACTACAATAACATTTTAGCGCTGACACGCTATGCAGGTCCACACACAGTGATATAATCATATGGACAGTACGCTTGATCTATCGTATCGATTTACAAGCGAATATTAATTCATTCAACATTAAATGTACATTTTCCTCTTTTTTTTCACATTCCCACACCAAAAACTTCTGCCACTAAAAATTGCAATCAACTCAACTTTTTCCACTTTAATCTTCCGCCACCAACAAACTCAATCCAAATCCATACTAAACCAAAACTAATCCCGGAATCCTTTTCTACCCAATTATCGCTACTGTACTCAGGTAACGTATTCGAAGTTCAATACATTTTGATTCCGTTACCCACACATCTTGTCCATTTCGACAAATGCGTCAATTTCCATTTGCATATACATATGGCGATTTGCATAAACATGACAGCGTTTAGTTATATGCAAATCGTCGTACACATGGAAACAATTGCTTTTGCCGAAATTAAAAAGAGTGTTCCTGCTCTCCGGAGAACTTGAAGCCAGGGTCCCAGTGGACCTCCCGAAAGAGAGTTCACGAAACTAGCACCGGAGCCACCTTTTGACTATCTTCCATGCATCCAATCAGCAACTTCAAATGTGAAACTTTTTTTTTAATGGGCAATGCTATGAACTTTGCTATTAGGGAATCGAGGATGAATTTTTGTTCGTATAACAAATAAAATTATGTTGGTGGGAAATAAAGAATGGAATTTTGTCAGCAGGAAGGAAAGAATAAGGTTTTGTTAGTAATAAGGTATCAAATGAAGTATTGTTAAGGGGAATTAACGAATAAAATTTGTTAGTGGGAACTAAGAAATTAGGTTTTGTTTGTGTAAAGGTATAAAAATGAAGTTTTGTTTAGGGGAATTAATCAATAAAATTTGTTAATGGGAAACAAAGATTATTTTTCCTTTTTTTGTAAAGAAAAGAACTAAAAGAAAAGGATAGGTGTGCTCAGGATTAGACGGAGATGTTAATTAGGCAGTTGAAGCTGTAAATGGGATACAGCCCGAATGCACAACATGATTTTCCGTTCTCGTGTAGCAGACCGTACCTTTTTGGCGATTATTCCCACGTATCCGAATCGATAAAACCAACCTAATTCAAAGTTCACGTCGCGAATATCAATATTTATTTTTTTCAACATTTTTCCTTCTTTTTACTTCAAAGTTTTCTTTTCAGGAAACTTTTCCAAGCGATACGTAAACCGCACTTTCGACCACCTCAAACTCCGTCTCATGTGCCTTTTAATCACCACCTTCCTCCTGTCCACGTCGTTTTTTTTCAACAAAAAACCAGTCAGGTGGTTTTATTTCTTTCCTTTGTCTTTACTCTCGACGTGTACGCGTTAGTATTGTTCTTTAACCCATGATAAGGGCCACTGAACTTTTTAAACACTTGATTACCCATTTCTTTTTATGTTTTACTATTTATATAATATGGAATTTTTGCTATTATTGTTTTACTATTTATTTATATTATATATTTTGTTTTTGATGTTACAGGTTTAGGAATGCAGCACATTCACCACGTTATTGGCAAGATCCGGCCCCAATTATTAGTCAGCGTTGTCGAAAATTGGACCTCTTCTTTGGACTTCCTCCATGCCAGTCGTGATGCTCACATGCCCAAAATCATATTCAAATAAAAATGGCAGAGAATCACCTTCCCAATAAAACCAACTTCATGGCAATCAAATCAATTTATCCGTATTTTATTTAAATTCAAAATTTTATGCTTCTAAAGAAAACCTATGCAAAGAATCACCGATAGTGAAAGGATAGTTAAACTTTGCAAAAAATAAAACAAATGATGAACCGAAGTAGGAAGAACAAGTCCAACAGGAGACAAAGCTTAAGGAGAATGTGAAGTAAATAATTTTGGCGGAATCAAATGATTCTGGCAGGAATGTGCACCACTGATAGTCGAAACTACTCCATTTTTGCAGGGTTGGAAAGAATGGCGGAAGAAATGGAAATTGAAGAAGATGTCGAAGGTAATTTGGATAAAGAAATGGAAATTGAAGAAGATGTCGAAGGTAATTTGGATAAAGATATTAGTGAAAATTTTAAAGTATTCAATATTTGAAAAATAAAAACAAAGAGAATAAAGCAACTTGCAGTTCTGCTGGTTCCTCGGAAAAAGCCAATAACAAGGCAGGAAAAGTTCTACCGATAAAAGTATTCAGATAAAGCGGAAGAAATATGGTTCGACTATTGGTAGCTGAAAATAAATATGGTGATTTTGTAATCAAACGATTAAACGTCGAGAAATTAACAATTAAAACAAAATCACTTGTTGATTTCAAGTTGACCAGAGATGTTCTTAATCCCGAGGAGGTTCCGTTCTTCACCTATAAGCCGAATAATAAAAAATTAAGCCTTTCCATTGAAGAATCTGGCCTATGGAGAGAATGGTTGATTTCCTCCAGGTGCTCAAAGCAGCCGCACCAGGAAGCAGCCCCACCAGGAAGTGAACGGTTGTGTGTGATCCGTATAAAAGCAAAATTCTTCAAAATCTGGCTGATCAATGTTCACGCCCCGACCGAAGAAAAGGACGAAAAAATGAAGGAAACGTTCTACAATCACGCGGAAAGACTGGTTGACTCATTGCCCAAAAACCACACAAAAATTATTCTGGGTGATTTCAACGCTAAGGTTGGCAATGAGCGATCTCATCGGGGAACGACTGGAGGAAGTAGCCTCCATGATGAAACAAAAGACAACGGCCAGCACCTGATTGACTTTGCATGAAGCAGAAATCTAGTCATACGTTCGACTTGCTTCCCACATCGACTCATTTATAAAATGACCAGATCGATTATGTTCTGATCCAACAATGTTTTACCTCGAGCATATTTGACGTCCGTGCATACCGGGGAGCAACTGTAACTCAGATCATCACTTGATCAAATTAATCTATCGATGGCGTATGTCAAAGGCATATTCGGCGAAGACCAGCCTGCTACAAAATCTTGACATCGAACGGCTCCAAACGGTGTCTGTTGTTAAAAATTTCACGGAAACCCTCAACAACCAGTTGGCTCCCATCTTATCAGGCGCATCGTTAGAAACGAGCAACGAGCTCTGGATGGAAGTGAAAGCGGCTATTAAGACCGTGGCAGAGCAGATGGTCGGACTTCAACCCCGGCGGAAAAGAAATGATTGGTTCGATGATGAGTGTCAGAATGCGTTAGAAAAAAAAAAATTAGGCGTACAAAGAATACGCAGGTAGGAAAACCTCAGAAGAGTAGCGAATAAGATAATTAGGATTAAGGAAAGAAAATACTATGACGACCAATAGCAAAGTATCGATATAAGTTTAGCGAGCAACTACACAAGACAAGCATACAAAGAAGTGAAAAGCCTGAAACGTGGTTATCAGCCCAAAACCACGCTCTGTCGTGATGACATCTGCAATATCATCGCTAATGAAACCAAAATTAAAGAAAAGATAGGCATCATATTTTAAAAACCTCCTTAATCCTCCGCACAGCTCCAGAACATCGGAGCCAACAGGTTTTTGCGGATAGCTTCCATTGGCCCCACCAACTCTGCTTGAGTTTTTTCCATCATCAAAGCCCAAAAAATAATAAAGTACCGGGCATCGATGAAATTCTAGTGGAGCTCATCAAATACAGTGGCAGCAACGTTCATAAAGCGATTTCAAAGTTATCCAGCACATTTGGCAACAAGTACATATGCCAAAAGAGTGAAGCCAATCAAACATATTCCCTGTCCACAAAAAAGGTGACAAGCTACAGTGCGAAAATTATAGAGGCATATCACTACTTTGTACGACGTATAAAATATTTTCTAAAATCTTAGAAAATAAAATTGGATCATACACCAACAGTATTATTGGGGAGTATCAAGGTGGTTTTAGAGCAGGTAGACCAACAATTCACCAATTGTTCACAGCAGGTACTTGAGAAATTGTGAGAGTTCAACATAGACGTACACCAAATTTTCGTTGACTTTAAACAAGCATACGACAGTATTGATCGTAACGTATTGTACCAAATGGTGCTTTGCTTTGGCGTCGCCGCCAAATCAGTCCGTCTTACCAAAATGACAATGGCGTCAATAACCTTCCAAGTCCGCAGCAATAATCAACTGACCGATGTCTTTGACACAAATATCGGACTAAAGCAGGGAGATGAGCTGGCCCCATTGCTATTCAATTTGGCTATGGAGTACGGCATAAGGAAGCTACCTGTCGATACGCGAGGTACATTACTATTCAAGTCAAGCCAAGTAGTAGCCTGCAGGCGACATAAATATTTTGTCACGGTCATTAACAACTGCCAAAGAACTTTTCCTGAAACTCAACAAAGAACCAAACCTAGTCAAGCAATAAATCAATGAGAGTAAAACATAGCTCATTACGCAGTCGAGGAAAAATACCTCAAGTACACAAAATATCAGACTTGGCGAATACAGTATCGAAAATGTTAGCGAATTAGTGTATTTAGGCACTAAATGACGAAAACGGGTTATGGAAGAGACGAAATACGCCGAAAAATACAGCTCGCAAATAAAATATTTTATTCACTATTGAAGATCTTGAAGACCAGCTGCATACACAGGAAAACAAAGCTCCAAGTATACAACTCTGTGATAAGACGTGTATTATACTATTGGCGTGAAACATGGACCCTAACCCAAGCATCCGCAAATATATTTAACGCCCTTGAGCGACGGGTCCTGAGACGAATAATCGGAGCGAGCTGGACGGGGGCCGATGGCAAGTTCGATACAATCATGAGCTGTATGAAATTTTTGACGAGCCGGAGGTCTCAATTATTGTAAGACTGCGGAAGCTAGAACTGAAGGCGGGGCCAATGGGAAAATCGAGGTAACGCTGGTCTGACTCGGTCGACGGAGACAGTTCATCGCTCGTCGGATTTAGGAATTGGAGGACGCGGTCAATAGACCGAGACAGGCATTATTTGCAGGAAAGGAAGGCCCGAGAGGGGTTGTAGTGCTAGAAGATGAATTCATTGAAATTGTAGATTTTAGTTCCATATTTATGCATTCTGATCACTAGGGTAAATTTCCCTTTTTTTTAAATGTCCGAGATTGTTCATGTCTGAATTTTCCTTAAGTTCTCGTAATAACTAATGATTCTAGTGTTCTTTCATATGACAGAAAATTATTTAATTGCACTTAAATTTCTTTTCTTTAATCAAAATCATTACGTTTTTTAGTCCGCACTTGATTAATCATTTTAGTACGATTTATCACTTATAAAATAATGATTGCACTTATACCTGGATAAATTTATATTTTTTTTATTTATGCTGAGGAATAGAATTTTGTAACGTGTCCATAGGTGTCCATAAATTTACACTGATGCACTGGAACATTTGCACAGCCAAAAATTTAAAATCCAACACCCAAATTTCAACACGTATTTACAAAAAGGTCTCTAAATGTACATCATTTTACCGGAAAGCTCTGCCTCCGGCAAATTGCACTGAAAAAAAAACTCAAATATCATCAGGTATTTATCAATGTGAACTCTGCAGCTGCCAAACCAAACTCAAAACCCTAATTACATCAAGTCTCCATAAAAATCCATCCCGTTTTAGTAGAACTCCCCTTATAATGTTTCTCGTTCGTTTGTTATTACTTTGTCCTTACTGCGAAGAACCTTGATAAATTAGGAGGAGTGATTTCAAGTTATTTTTTCACCTAACCAAGCGGCTGGGCCGCAGAGAGTTCTGGCGAGGATTATTACAATCCACGAACGTCATGGTTACTAAAAGCCCTGTAAGGAAAGTTTTAGCGACTACTTTGCCTCCACTACGATGCGCAGCGCCGTTCAAGAATGACTACTTCTTTCTTCTAACAAAAGCAAAGTGTATTTTCTATCAATTCCTTAAGTCTATTTATGCAAAATTGTTCTTACTAGCTAAACAATAAAAATATTAATTTATTGCTCATCAATTTTGTTTTCCCACATTACAATGTAACCCAATTTAAATTTATTACCCAAGCAACAGTACTTGAGAAAAATACCACACGTGAGCGAAATGATTCACTCATATAATTGTGCGCTCTACATGCGGTCAATAATGACCCATACCTCAAGTGTCGCGTGCCTTCGCTAATGCATGGTGCAATGGGTGTTTGTTTACACCTTCGGTGTGAACGAAATTTCTTTGAGATTTTCCGTATAGGATTTATGACGTGTGAAAAAAATGGGTTGCATGGGAATTTGTAGAGATGGGTATGAATGGACATGTGTCCATTGAAGATAATTTATGCGCATCGATACGACACTAGTGAATCGTGCACATGTTGCATTTCTTGTTCAATGAGATATGGGATATTTTTTTTTTTTTTTTTTTAATTACCTCCATTCCCTACCACTCTCTCCATCACTCTTTCTTCGTCGCACAACGCTCGTGCGATCTTCATTCACATTACGTCGCTTGGTCCTTTGTGCCACCCAGACAATGTTTAACAAATCGATATAAGGGGGCACACAATATAATGTGATCTAGTCCTTTTCGTGAACATCTAGTCCAAAAAATCATGATAAGCTCTCAGAGATAAAAAAAATTCAATATCATACGACGCATTCAAAAAAAACTCTGAGTAACTGTCACTTCAGTATCTCGCCGATAGGGTCAAAAAGAACGCCCTAAGATACTGGGCTCATGAAAGCAGAATTACAGGTCAACGCTTCAATCAGTGCTCATTAAATGCTCCCTTAGTCTTTTCTTAAATACCAAAAGTGAGTTTGCTTCCTTAACAATTTCTGGTAGATTGTTACGCAGAGCATCATTCGTTGCATCGTTCTTTAGTCGATCCGTTCTGGCAAAAGGTATTACGAATTGATTTGCATTCCTCGCATTATATGGGTTGATCTGTGATACCTTAATTAATGGCGCTCGTTCCGATCCATTAGTTTTTAAATTTCTGTAGATAAACTTCGCTTTCTCCATAACAATAATTTGACTAAAGGTTAATGATTTTGCCAATTGATAAACCAAACTAGTTTGAGTAAGCATTGGCAGCTTCAGAATGTTTTTATACGCTTTGGTCAGCAGCCTGGATATACTGTTTAAATGTTGCTTCGCTGATTGACTCCAAATAAGTACTCCATAATGCAATTTCGCCAGGACAAACGCATTTAGAACAAGTTTCTTGATGTGCATTGGAAATCCTCATATCTTCTTAACAATCCTATTATTGGGGCTAATTGCCTTCTTAAGCTATTTATGTGTGGTAACCAGGACATACGATGGTCTATGATAAGGCCAAGATATTTCATTTCTAGCACTCTTTGCAATTTTCCGCCGTTAATATTTAGTTCGACATCTATGTCTCCTTTGTTCTTTTGCTTAAAAACAATATATTTTGTCTTTGATGTGTTCAATACTAGTTTGTTTCCAATTAACCACTGATGGAATTTTCCTAGATCGTCGTTGATAGTGTTCTCAATGGCAGTTTTGTCTCGTCCTGAATAAAGTAGAACTGTGTCATCAGCATATAATGTGTGATATCCCGTCAGCCCACATGTATTTAGATTATTTGTGTATAGCAGGAACAAAGTTGGGCCCAGTATTGAGCCTTGGGGAACTCCTGTTTCCGTAGGTGCATGTTCGCTCAGGACATTGTTGATTAAAGTTCTCTGCGATCTTCCCTCCAAGTAACTCTTAAACAACTGCTTATCCAAATAAATAAATGATTTATATCCAAATAAATAAATGATGATTATATCCAAATAAATAAATGATTTACGAATTAATTTAGGAATTTATTATAGGAATTGCATCGATCTCTTAATTAAGGTTAGTATCCTTACACCCTCAAAACCAAGAACAGACCAACAAATCGCCATTCTCAAAAGAAAACACCCGATTTCCGAAGCTGACCATTTATGGCACTTTCATTTCACGTTAGTCTCCATGTTCACCCGAACGTTTTTACTACCGCGTTTTTTCTTTTTTCCTTTTTCGAAGATGACCATTCACGGCTGTCAGTTCAGCGTTACACTCGATTCTGTACGCGAAAACGCTCGCTCAAAGATTACGATCTTCCGTTCTCGTCTGGCAGACTGTACCATTCCTGCGATTATTCCCGCGTATCCGACTCGATAAAAACCAACCAAATCCAAAGTCCAGGTCACAAATGTCGATATTTATTTATTTTTTTTCTCCACTTTAAACTTTTTTTTATCAGAAAACTTTTCCAAGCGACGCGTGAACCGCATTTTCGACTACCTCGTGTGCCTCTTCATCACCACCTTCCTCATCCAATCTGTCCGCGTCGTTTTTACGAACCGAAAACCAGTTGAATGGTTTTCTTTCTTTCATTTGTCTTTACTCTTGACGTGTACGCGTTAGTATTGTTCTTTAATCTTTAGAGGCATGATAAGGGCCACCAAACCTCTTGACCCTTTGATTAGCCTTTTCTTTTTGTTTTCCTATGGGATTTTTACTGTTATATTTTTTACTATTTATTAATTTTTTTGACTTTTCAGGTTTAGGAATGCAACACATTCGCCACGATATAAGCGAGATGGTCAGACTAGTCAAAAATTGCACCTCTCATTTGGACTTTCTCTGCACCAGTCACATGCCCAAAATCATATTCAATTAAAAATGGAAGAGAATTATCTTTCCTATAAAACCAACTTCATGGTAATCAAAACAATTAATCCATATCTTATTTCATTTCAAAAGTCTATACTTTTAAAAATAACCTGTACAAATAATTGCCAATAGCGAAGGGATGATTAAACTTCACTAAGAAGATGATGAACCGCAGCTGCAAAAACAAGTCCAACAGAAAACGAAGTATTATGGCATATGTTCCAAAGATTTGCAACTCACTTAAAAACGAATACAGTAAAGCCAATCTTAGGATTGTGCACAATAACATCTGCAAGCATGGCTCGCTCCTTGGCTCGACGAAAGATTTATTTTCCACACAATCTGGAGAATTGTGTGTAAATTTCATCAAACCGGGTCTGTAGGAAATGTGAAATCACCTGTGCATGCTCGCCCAGTTCGTTCTGCGGAAAACATTGCTGTTGTTCGCGATAGTGTGGCTGAAGCGCCGTCAACCTCAACTCGTCGTCGTGCCCAACAATTGAATAGCTCACGAACATCACTGATGCGAATTTTGAATAAAGATTTTTAACCAAGAACAATTCAAGAGCTAAAGGATGATAATTCAGCACATTAACAACATTGAGCTTTGATTATATCTCTGAGTCATTGAAAATATTGACCACCGGATAGAAGTATGCCACCGTAGCCGTGGCGAGTATTTGGGCGATATTTTGTTTCACGCATAATTGTCATAGATCCTTCTATTATAACAACAAATAATAACATAGTTCTCTGAAAACTTTTTGTTTTATTTACAATTAACATCGTGCTTTTTGGTTGGACCACGCTTTATGAACGGTTAGCTTTATTAGCTTTTGCATAAATTATCAAAACTCATAATATTTAGAAATAATATAGCAGAGCTTTTATGTCATATTGCCAACAGTCCGTCAATTAATGTTTCATTTAATCCAACTGAATCATACATGTTAAAATTAACTGTTATTAGCTAATGTCTTTGCTTTTGTTGTAAATGTTCCATTAGTGTCGTTTAGAATAAAATACATCTGTAACATCTGAAGTATTAATTAAATCAATGCAATTGAACACTAGTTTTAATTTATTTTAAGCTTGATTATTTGTGGTCGATAAGGGTGAAAAACTTATTAAATTTTAATATAAGCATATGTAAATGCCTGCATCTGCGGAAACACCGTAGCTAGCAAAAACTTTTAAACATGCTTCTTCGTCTGATCCTTCCAATATCACTTTATGGGATGGATCAGACGATTAACTTTTTAAAAACAAAACACCTTTTTTGCGAATAGAATAATCCAAGTGAACAATTATTAACTAGGCGTATGAGGCCTTGAAAGATTAAATCTTATTCTCTCCTCTTCAAATCATTATCAATACTTACTTTCTCAATACTCAGTATGAATTCATACAATGCTATATACCTTCAAAAGCACTAAAACACATTTTTATTTAATTCAAATGTTTTTATTGAACATATTTCACTTCCTTGCCTATTCACTATAATTTAATTTGAATTAGCTTCCTGTTAAGTTCATCATTTCTTAACGCTACTTAATAATATGTTTATCTCTTTACTTTTGCATTGTTAAAGATATTAACATTATTGACAAAATATATAATTAGCTTGCGTGTGTGTGTTTGTGTATTTTTATGCAAAGTATTCTTATATTCAGTGCAGATGCAACTTATCAATACTTTATTTTCAGTTTTAAAAAATATTTGCTAAGATTTTTTTATGTTATTTATTTTTTTATTGTTTTTTGAAATTTTTTCTCTATTTTTTATGACGCAGCGTTTTCTAAAGCAATGCTTTTCTTGTTAAGATCATTTTTGACGCTGCAGCATCATTGTTTTTTTTTCATATATAGCTAGTGCATAAAAATGCTACAATACCAGACTAAAATTTATCATATTTGCATTCAGCAAAAAGAACATCATTTTCCAATTTCTTTTTTTTGTGTTTCTTATTTAAATTTGATTTTATTTAAAATAAGTTTAACTTGCAGCTGGCAAAGCAGGACGTGCAATATTTTAATCAGTTAAGGTATTTTATTTTCATTTTCCTTTTCTATTTACTTCCATTAGATTATTTATAGTTACTTTCGTTCTAATTATTTACCTTGGCAATTATAGGATTTACAAATTTCGCTTATGATTAAAGTTTTTTTTAATTTTTTTTATTTTATTTTTTGGCTATTCTCTAAAAGTTAACTAATTTCACTAATTGTTAATAAACTAACCGAAAAATCGATACAGTTTCACTGGATGGAAAAATTATTTTGACATGAATAATGTCTAATCACAAAAGGATGTTCTACGTAGATGTTTGGTTAACGTAAAAGGAAAATTGTCATTTTAGAAAATATAATGAAATTCAATTCTGACCGATAATGCAACAAAAACGCTATAAAATTCGATGCATCAAACAATGAACTAAAATTTTCTGAGAAATTTTATTACAATACCTTAAAATAATCTGTGTTAAAAGAGTAAATTTTATTTACAAAATATGTTTGTCCAGTCTTAGAGATAAATAAAAATTCAAAAAAATCGTGTGTTAGGTATATTCATCATCAGGTATCGGACATTCTTTTGGCATAATCAACATTACTTAAAAGTATTTATCTTGTGAAAATTACGAATAATAATAAATAATAGACTTTTTTTATAATAATAAATTTTAGAACTTTTATAAGTCAATCGAATTTGGTTTCATTTTGAGTGTTAAAACATACGAGATTGTTACTAATGTTACCTTGTTATCATGAATAGGATTTTGTGTCCCCGATTTTTGTTGCGACGCTAAGAGACATTGAATAGTCAATTATTTTACTCGTTTGATATCTGCAGACCAATTCTCTTTTTTCCCGATCGGTTTTCAAGAAAAACATAAGAAATTTAATAATTTAAAAAAATCCGATAGTGACCTACATTCAAGACAGTCAAACTTAGTTTAGTATTATGAATATCAGTAGGCTTCCAAGGGGGGTTCGGATGACTTGGAAAATATAATTTATAAAATATCGAGAAACTAACATCGGATGATTAGCCCAGCCTAAAAGAATTGCCTGCAGAATTTAAGGTAGTAAACATCGGAAGCATTTCAAGATAATTCTATCCCAACCTGGTGCTCAAAAAAAAACCGAGGAATAAATTCTAAAATATTTGTTCATGAAATTTGTGACTAAAAAAGTTTTGACACATTTAAATCTTTTTTGTTTTTATTTCAGAAAACTCACGTCATAAGAATATTTTTAAGATTTCCAGTAATCTAGTGAACATTATGTTAGTCTCTACTTGGACATTTGACTAAGTAATACTCGTACATAAGAGTAGTTCAACCAGTGCCAGCGTTGAATATCAAACTTTTAATGTGGAATTATTTCGAAGTCCTGTTACATTACATTTAGTTATATCCAGCCTTAAGAAACCTGAAACACTTTCAGCAGCACTTCACTTTCAAAATAGTCGAACCTTTAAAAGTAAGCCATAAATGGATTGACTCTGTGTCTTATAATGTTCTGAACACTTCATATGAGGTAATAATGACTAAAGTTACCTTCAATGATGTACAGCTGTACACTGACAATTGGCGAATGAAAATAAATACGAAAAAGTGTGAAACAATCTTGTTTCGGACAACGCTGCAGGGGGTCAGTCAAGACCTGAAACGTAATTGGAAAGATTTCCACATCATGGCTGGTGAGGGTAGTCTCGAACGGGTTCCACATAAATCCTGTGTTCGATACCTCGGTGTTTATCTCGATCAGTATCTGTACTATACTGAACATGTGAAAATCATGCTCAGTAAGGCACTTAAAGTAGTCATGGCCCTTCGAAAGCTCTTTCATTCCAGATACATTGATCAAAAGGTCAAAATTATCTGTTACAAGACACTGGTTACACCAGTTTTGACATATGGATGTCAGATCTGGTACAACCAGAGTGCTAGTACTATGGAAAAATTAAGAGTTTTCGAAAGGAAATGTCTTCGTGCATGTACTGGTTTGTACAGAAAGCCTGAGACGGATTGGAAACATTAAATATCGAATAGAAGAATTTATCAAACTGCTCCAGTGACGAGGGTCGATATCATCATATTGAAATTTCTTCGGAATCATATCGCAAGATCTGTGACTGTGAGTGAAAACCCTTGGATTTCACAGCCGTTCCACCCTACAGACGGGTATATAGCGACTTGCCTCGCTACTGGCTTCATTCCTCCAGAAGCATTCGTGTATTTGGACATGAATCGATATGTTTTTGATTCTGACGGCGTCCCAGTCATATATCACATATATCGACGGGCCACCGATAAGAAGATAAAATATCCTCCTAATTTGAGTTCAGGAGACCAACGATTTCAATGGAGATGCTCATTTGCTAGATTCGTTGAAGCTGATCGAGTTGAGATGGCGCAATCCAGGTATTGGTGGCTGAATTACAATGTCTAAATTATTCGTGTTTATTTTTCAGTTTTGGTGTTTTTCGTTATTTAGTTTTTGAGTTTCAGCTCATTATTGCTACATTTAGTGTTATTGTTTATTTGTGTTAAAAATTAGGTATAGGTTAGGTTTATATTATGTTTATTATATTAGGTTAGAGATAAGGTTTAACGCTTAGGTTAAGAACATTGTTAAAGATTTTTTATAGCATAAGATAAAGTTTTTGATTGCATTTATTAGAATTAAGTTAAAACATATTAGGTGTAGGATCAAAGTTCACTGTAATGTTAAGATTATAAATAATTTTAGAATAGTGTTGGTTGGTTTTTTCTCCTTTTTCCAATTAAATTGTAAAAATATGTAAGAATCTTCATTGATTTGAATTTGCTATAGTTTTTTTTTTAAATGTGTTTAATGATAACGTACAAATTTAGAGAGCCATTTGGGCCATTAAGTTTTTTATTGTTATTGTTTGGAATTTGCTTTATATTCTTTTAAAATTTATAACGACTAGTATTAAATAAAGCGCTTTTGACTTGACTTGACTTGACTAAAGTTACCATCTAATCTCCAGATAAGGATGTGTTTTAGGAGCGGCAATGGATTAATGGATTGGACTTTGAGATTCATGGTTGTTGGTATGAAAGCCACAAGCCAGTACCCATTGATAAAATCCTCTAATGATTGGCCCTAGATTTTGAATCGATGCACAGTGGTGCTGAATGCTTCAAAGGCTATCAGGAAGTCAAAAAATGATTTCTTTCGAGATTTTCCAAAAATTCTTTTAATCAATACCTAACACTTGAATGCGTATGTTGGTTGACGATCAGGACTCTAAAGAAGGATCTTATGGTTGGAGTTTCAGTTGAAAGTGAACTTTTTACCTGAGTGATTGTATTGGCGAAGAAATCCATAACTGTACGTTCGTATATATAGGGCTAGTGACATTTCTTCAGCTCCTTTCAAGATGGATACAATACCTACAAGTATGTTTGCTTATTAAGAATCTTAGTTAACGACATCCCTTATGATGATGATAAATAACAACCGTTTCTTTTCTTGCAAATAATTTTCATTATTGGCTTAAAGATTATATTGAAATATACAGAAAAAAATCAATGCCCAATGTGCTCCCTTTAAAGTTATTATTAAAATGTTTTGAAACTATTTTTTTAGTTTCTCTTCCACTTTTATTTTATTTGGTGGATCTCGTTCAACTAAAATATTTGTATCAAGGAGGGAGCTTTTTAGTATTTTTAATGAGTCAAGTTGTCTCAAACTCAATTTGATTAGTTAAAAAACGCTTGGTAAATCGAAAAAATACCCAGAACCAGTTGTTGCGGATCTGCATAAAAAATTATTTTAGTTCATGTTGGAATTCAAAAAGATATGGCTAGACGGAAAAAGGATGCGCGAAAGGTTTCTTGCGAAAAATGAAAACTGGCTTGATTGTTTGATAGGTTTGATAGGAAGTTTTGAAACAGAAAATGAAAATCTGGATGTCCTCGAAGCGCTATCTGATCTAACTAAATGACAAAAAATGGAAGATTTGCGAGATAGGTATACCCATGAAGAGTTGTATTACACTAGTCAAATGAGTTTACTTTCATCAAGACAGACTGAATTCTTCCAAATCAGTGAAGAAAATAACAAAAACTTCCCCTACAAGAACTTAAGGTGAAACTGATCAAGTCAGCGCCTATCTGGTAAAGATGCTCTTTCAATGATTGTTTAACTGAAACTAGATCGGCGTCAATACAATAAAATAATTTTCGTCTTGCAAATTAATACAAAAACCTAAATAGAATTGTTGCCCTTCCAACGTAGACATCAACTATATCTTCATTTGTTGGTGACATTACAAGTATGATAACATTGTACATCGTTGACTACAAACTCAAAAAGAAGTTATAGAAATGCAGGATTTCCAAATGGGGGTTTGACGGATTATCGATTTGAAGATGCAGCTCTAAGTGACACCAGTATAATTGTTCTCAGTTACCGAGCTGGCAGGGCCGTCAGACCGCGGAACTAAGCGTGTCCCCGGATTGTGGATAAGGGAAGACCTTTTTCGGAAGGTTTACTGTGAATAACCGATTAACAGCTGTGAACAGCGGCCGGTAGGGAAGGGAGAGTCTCAAGTGTGGCTTTGGTCACCGCAAATACCTGAGTGTCAATGATCTTCTCTGTGATATGACGAAATATTTGGCGTCATCAAGTATCCATATATCCTAGCGGGTAGGTAAAGCGCTATGGGAAGGAACCCAGACAGAAAACTAGTGATGGAAGTCGAGGAATGCCAGTACCAGCGGTCGTCATCATCCAGTGACTACAATTTTATAGAGGTGGCGAACTTGGCTTCTGTAACAGATATCCCTAGAAGCGAACACGAAAAAGAAATATTCACTTGGAGATCGAAGTTGCTTTGGGCATCTCCTCGTAATAATAGCGCACAAATGACAACTGAAACTATAGCACCATTCGATTAGAAAGCGCTTGCTGCAAATAGTGAAACCAACTATCAAAATAGCCCGCGGGCTAGTACGGGAAAACCGCAGATATTTCGGCGAATTCCCAAAGCTTCCAGAACGCTCCTGAGTGAATGACTTGAACATAGGTCTGCGCAAACTCTAAATAACATTACGGCCTGTGTAGAATCGGAGGCAAAAATAAATATTCATGACATCGACTATCAAGAGGAGCAAAATGATGGTCTGCACTCGGGACCAAATCAATCTAAATCTTCTAATAGGACGGAATATATAGATCAACAGAGGAGGTTAGAGGAAGACACGTGGGTTATGAGCAACGCAGTATTGAAAAAAAAATCATTCCATCAATGACTTAAAAAAACATCGCACGACAAGTCAAGGATGGCATTCTCGACCTTGAGAAAATGTTCGGTTCAATAAATGCATGCAGGTCGAACTGAAAATGAGCTGAGCATGAAATGAATGTAGTAAAGAAATCACTACTTTTTACCAAAAACACCTCTGTTATGCCATCTAAAGCGCAACAACGCCCAACTAAGTACCCTAGAATGGAAAATCCTCCTGACAAAGTCGATCACCCAACTAAAGAATGGCAGACAGTTATGAGGAAAAAGAAACAGACGGACATGCAATTCAAAGATAATGTAGGAAACGAGGATCTTAGCAATAAAGGGTTCCAACCATAATTGGAAGAGATAACAAAAGAAAAAGCCCTGTAACCGCAGAAAGCAAGCAATTGTTATCAGGCCAGCTGAGGGGAAGATATACGCAGAAACCTAGGGAACAATCCGAAGTTCAGAGGATTCAGGTAAGCAAATACGTCGAATAAGAAAGACTGCTGATAGAGATGTCCTCCTAGAGTTAGCAAAAAGTGGAGACCATCCAAAGCTGCAAGATAACATTAAAGCGGTGGGAAGAGAAGGGATAACATTAAAGCGATGAGAAGGTTAAAGTCCTCAGGCCAACAGCGAAAACTGAGGTACCTGGCCTTGACTGTTTTACTACTGAGGACGAAATTCTGCAATCTATTCAGAGCAAACTCGGGGCGAACATAGTTGGTGACGCAAAAGTTAGACTTTTGCCTCCAAATAACAGAAAGGAAAGGTTGCCAGTCGTTCAACTTGGCGCGAATAAGGCCCCTAGGCTGCTAAGTGCTGGACAAATAAGAGTTGGTTGGCTAAGTGTACAAGTCAAACAATGAATAGAGGTAGCTCATTGCTCATATTTTGGGTTTCGGTAGATGTCTTGCTTTTCAAGGAGCTTTGAATGCCTGAAAAGTAAACAAACAGAGAGAAAATTAGGGTCATTCAGCCCAAACTTACTCACACAGCTCACTCAGATGCAACTAGTGCTATCAGCAAACCAGTCTGCAAAGGGGATTCCAAGAACTGGTTCATGAACTTAACTGGATATGCTGCTATCTGAGTTTCTGACCCCACGCAAGTCTGCAAGCGCAAAAATGGTTGCGGCAACGGATTTGTGTGGACAAGAACCACGGATATGAACATTGTCAGCTGTTATTAGTCACCAAATGGCCCAATAAGTGTTTTGCAGGAGAAACTAGCTTACCTGGAAGATACGCTACGGAATATGCCGGGAAAATTATTTAAAGGCGGTGACTTCAACGCGAAGGTACTAGAATGAGAAATGCCTCAAAAACAAAAAAAAGGAAGGCTCATCGTTGAAAAAGCAGCCAGGCTAAACTTAATCATCCTCAACGATGGCTCAACTCCCACATATCAAAGACCAGGCTTCAGTGAGTCACATCTTGATGTGACTATGTCTTCAGAAAACTTCGCTTCCTTTGTAAAAGGGTGGAAGGTTATGGAACAATACACTACAAGCAATCATAACTTCATAGCTTTTAACTTAAAAAGTAGAACCAACGAAATAAATATACCACTTAAAACCTATGGTTGGAATGTTAGTAAGCTGAATAAACGGAAATTTATTAAACCAGTAAATACTCGTACATCTAAGGGGCTTTCTTGTGAGACTCATACAGCAAAACAGGTTGAGGCCACTATGTTACACATTCAGCGAGTATGTGCTGCTTCCATGCCTCTCCGAAAGGGATTTCATGGGAAAAGGCAGGCTTACTGTGGACTGATGAAATTGCAGTTCTCAGAAAAAATGCCCTCTTACTTCGGTGAAGAGCACAATGAGCAAGAAATAGGCTTGAGGCAGTAGTACTTGCTGCAAAACACCTCGTAGCTAAAAAGGAGCTTCCTAGGGCAATTAAGAAAAGTAAGGTGCTGAAATGGCAAACGCTTCACCAAGAAATAGACACCAAACTATGGGTTGATGTCTACAGGATTTTAACACGTCAACTAAGTGGTATGAAACCTAGCACCGTACTTGAAGCCAACAAGTTTTGCCACAGTGTTGATGCTCTATACCCACGACACCAAGAAAGAAGGAATGAACTGCATGCCCTACTGGAGTGCAATATCCCTGAAATCACTAAAGAAGAACTTTCAAAAACGAAAGCAGGAAAGCACCGCGTCCTGATGGTCTACCAGTTGAAGCATTTAAACTTGTTTTTGAAAACACTCCAAAGCTTCATTTGCGAATGTTTAAGCCCTGCTTTTCAACTGGAACGTTCCCGATTCGATGGAAAGTGGCCCGACTCGTGTTTATACCTAAAGACAAAGGTGATGTGAGCTCTCTGTTAGCTTACCGACCACTTTGTACACTGGTTACCTCCGGAAACTGTTTGAAAGCATATTGCAAGTAAAACTTTCAACCGCAACAAAGGCTGCAGGTGTCTTTTCGTTTAAACAGCATATTTCCGAAAAGAACATTCAACTATCAATGCACTCTACGAAGTGATTAACGCAGTAAAAACAGCAGTAAAAGCCTGCCATCAGGCCAGGCCAATCGTCGTTCTGATTACTCTAGACATAAAAAATGTCTTTGATTAAATGACGTAGATCAATATACTGAACGCTTTTGAGCATAGATTTCGCATACCAAAATACCTGTACGCTGTGATAAGTGATTACCTCAAAAATCAAGTGGTCCAATTCAAAACCTGCGACGGACCGAGAAAGAAGCCAGTTACCACCGGTGTTGCCCAAAGATCCATTCTTGGGCCTTATCACTGGAATGCAACCTACGGTGAGCTACTCCGTCTATAAAGGCCGCAAGACATCTTCTTAGTTGGATATGCCGATGACGTATCGGTAGTGGACCTCGTGCAGCTAGAAATCAATCAGGTCGTCAGGTGAATTGGCCACTGGCTTGACAATCATGGGCTCGAGCTAGAACTGGGGAAAACCGTAATTTTCATCTTAACGAGGAAAAGAATTCCAACTGATCTTCCAGTCACGGTTGGAAATCAAATTATAACAACTTCTCATGCAATGAAATATCTAGGAATGACCCTTAATTGGAAGCTCACCTACTGAGAGCACAACTGTGATGTAAGTGAAAAAACGGCAAAGGTAACAGCAAGCTTTACCAGAGTCATGGAGAATATTGGGGCCCCGTTAATCAAGACGGCGGCTCCTTATGTCGATTGCGCATACTGCAATGCTCTATGGCCCAGAGATATGGGCTGACGCAATGACACGTAAAAAATATAACAACTTGGGTAGACAGACCTACGCTCATGTTAGAAGGGTTTTGTACTCAATTTCTTAGAAATGCAGTCACCAGCAACGAATTAAGTCAAGAAGTATGTCAAAGGGATGTGCACATTTAAAAGAAAATCTATTGTTTTTCTATTTTCGGTCGCCATTTTGTTGTAAACCCACACCTATCTACCTTTGATAAAACTTTTTTTTCGGGGGCCTCTCCGCTATATGGGGAGACCCCCCTTAAATACCACTTTTTTGTAGTTGAACTTTAAAGAGAGCACCACTTTACACCTGTACACAAATTTTGATGTTTGTAGCTTATACGGTTTGCGATAAAAAGTGCTGTGACACACGAACGGACAGACGGATAGACAGGCCGCAATTTTAGTAGGGTTTTGTAAAATTATTTTACAAAACCCCTACTTACTGAATGTGCATTGAAAGGCGGCACTTATAATTGCGAGCCGCTACTAAACGTTTTCGGAGAGCTCAGTGCTGGTAATTGCAAATATTATTTCTATTGACCTATTAGCTTTAGAATGGAAAAATATCTAGCTACAAAGTAATCTGACAGGGCGGGCAGGAACTGTGGTTGTAGCTCGTGTGAACACCATTATCACATGGCAGCAAAATTGGAGTATGAGCACTCAAGGCTAGTGGACGGCCAGGCTAATCAAAAACATCAAACCATGGATTAGCCGGCTTTGCGGCAAAGTAAATTTTTACTTGTGCCAGCTCCTCTCAGGCCACGAGTTACTGCGGAGGAAAGTTGGATGATGCTGAGCGCACATTTTTTGACTGTGTGCGATTCATAGTTCAAAGCTTTGCACCAAATAACTGTATTGGTGCCATTGAACCAGATACGATTGTCGGAAAAATGTTGAGCAGTGCGGAAAACTGGCTACTAGTTTCCCAGCACACTGAAACAATTCTGTGACTAAAGCGGCAGCAAGGATGTCTTGCGGACTCTCAACGCAATGATGGATGATCAAGAAAGCTAGTGGCCACTTAAAAGTGACATACACTGCTGATCTGAAGTAATGCGAAAGCAGTTTCCAGTTCGAGCCTCCAGTTGTAGGCAGGTTAGCTTTTTGTGCTGGTGAAAATCCCACATAATTTAGGCAGGTCCACCAGATTTTCTATCTGCTGTCTATCTACCTTCGCAAAGTTTCACCGTGCCTAATAAAAAAAAAGTCCAATCAACGTTGCTATATCTATGATTTCACAGCAAAGTTTTTAAAGATATGCTAACAATATCATCTACAACAATTGATTCATCAAAATTAGAGTTTGTACTTTCAGCCTTACCCAGATGGACTCACTTCTTTGAATTTTTCTTTTATCTTTCTCACAAACGAATGCCACAAAAGTGGCAAGCTCGCGAAGAGGAAGAAGAAATAATTGCCGCTGAGCAAAAATGCTAATGCAATTTAAGTTCCAATTTCAGTTGGGGCTATTGGGGAACAGGCTGAAACCATGATTTAGAAGTACAAACGATGGAAACAGTGCAAAACGTTCTTCTTTCAATGCAGAGATTTCAGCAACCATAATCAGTTTTGATGTCAAGCTAGCTATAAGATTCCAAATTACACTACAAACTTATTCTAGAGGGTACAAAATCTGCATAGAAAAATTCAACAGATATGCACAAAAAACAGCAGAAATTTATGTCAAAAAGTATCCGTGATATCCTATGCTAACAAAAGCTCGCAAGATTTTAATGCATGGAGCTGAAGTGATAACTTACTTCTACATCCTATTAGACAATTGAATGAAAAAGCATAAGAGGCATGAAATAAAGATTATAAAAGGTACAGAGAAAGTTTTTTCGTACAAAATCTCTTGAACTATAATCAACGGTCATTTTACACGCATTGTAACTATCATCTGATCCTTACATATCAGCCTTGACACACCTCATCTTCGAAGCAAATCAATAAAATTCGACAACAACGTTTAAGGTATGTTATAGTCATCAGAAATCGCGAGTCCATCATTGGTAAAGAACCTACAAGAGCCCACGGAAAAATAAGAGTTACCTACACCTTTGAAGATGACTAACGAAAATTAAACACTAGTTAAAGATAATGTAAACTCCACCGTGGACAGTCCAATCCTTATTTGAGAAAGAAAGAGGGAACCACTTGTTTCCCCAGCCCCCAGATTCCTCATCCTAAATTAAATGTTCACAGGATCATACATTGAAATATGCCGAAGAATACTGCTCGTAAATAAAATATTTTATTCAGTTTTGACGATCTTGAAGACCAGCTGCGTACACAGGAAAACAAAGCTCCAAGTATACAAATCTGTGGTAAGACCTATGCTATGCTATGGGTGTGAAACATGGACCCTAACCAAAGCATCCGCAAATATATTCGATGCCTTTGAGTGGCTAGTCCTGAGGCGAATAATAATGGGGACCAATGGAAAGTCCGATATAACCATGAACCGTATGAAATTTTTGACGAGCCGGAGGCCTCAACGATTGTAATACTGCCGAAACTGCAATGAACTGGCCACATGAATCACATGGATGAAGAACGGATACTCAAAAAAGTATTCGTTGGGAGAATTGAAGGGCAAAGACCAGTGAAGAAACCGAGGAAGGGCTGGTTTGGTTCGATCGACGAAGACACTTCATAGCTTCTCCGATTTCGAAATTGAAGGACGTGGTCAATGGTCAAGTTGCAGGCGCTATTTGCAGGAAGCAAAGGCCCAAGAGGGGCTGTAGTGCTACAAAGAAGAAGATACAGAATGTAAAAGTTAATATACTGAAACAAGTTGGGTAGACAGAACTACGTTCTTGTCAGAAGAGTTTTGTACTGAACCCTAAAATATGCAGGTGTAGTTTATGGAACGATTTAATTCAAGAAAAACGTTCATGATACACAAAAAATATTTTCTTGCTATAAAAGAACTTGATCTTAACCAGCCAAAATTTGTTTCAATATTACTAAAATCATTGACAGACCTTAATCTTAAACATGTTCTTGTTATTCATCTTATCTGAAAATTAAGAAAAGATCCGATCAAAGTGTTAGTATCTGGTTGGATGGAAAGCCCATCTAGTAGAAAAATCGTTTATGATTGTTGTAATCGGAGAAAGTTCAGATGACTATAACTTCCGTAAATTTTATTGAAACTTATAAAATGTAAGGGTCTTTTAATGAACTACTTAAATGGCTTACTTCATATAATTTGTAGATAATTATATAGTTTTACTACCGAAAATAATACATCTTAGCAAAGCTCAACGAATTTCAACCTCTAAGTTATTTGTTATTGGATGTACCTCCATGATTTTTAGAGCTTTGCGAAAGAAATTTTCCAAAAACGTACTAGTTTCGCGTCCCGTCTGTCCATCGATCCGTCTGCCCACCTATCCGTGGGACACAAGAAGTTTCTTCAGGAACTATAGAAGCTACAAAGCTCAAACTTTGTGAAAACGTCAAAAGTGGAGGTCTCTCAAAAGTTTAGGTCTTATAAATATTTCAAAATTTTTAATGGGGGTTCCCCTTCTTAACGAAGTGGCCCTTAAACCTTTTTTTCCATCAAATGTAGTCGAGTAGAGTATCAAATGAAAGGCTTAAGCACTTTCAGAATCTGAAAAAACTGTCAATTTATGCATCGGAGGGTCCAGGGAGAGGCATCTTTGTGCCCCCTTCCCTCGCGATATAAGACCCTTACGCCTACGAAATTTCATGGAAATCAGATCATAATCAAGTGAGTTATCGCCGTTTCAATCGTATCTTTTTATAACAACAATAACACGTGTTAATTATTATTATTATATAATTTTCTTCAGGTTTTCATGAAGATATAAGGAAGAGTGCTCAATTTGAACATGTTCGATTAGCTGACCATTCAGAAAAATTATTTAAGTTTGACAAAACGGCGCCTGATATGTACTTATGAAAAAAATCGAAAATTTTTTACATTTCCCCTTCCCCCTCGTTTATGATACCGAAATTTTAAGAAGTGTTTCGAAAAGATCTCATTAAGACCTTACAAATGACATCCTAGTCGATTAACAATGGTGAAAAAATTTTTTGAAAGGTCACTTTCTTATATTGGGGGAGACCCCCTTCAAGTTCCCTGAAAAAAATTTCACCCCGAAACTTTCAAAAAGTTATTATTTCTGAACTTTTCACAAAGTTTCATGGGCGCATTTATAATTTCGGAGAAAAACTGCTGTGACAGACACAGGTCGTGATTTCAATAGGATTTTATATATTAGTACAAACCCCTTAAAACGGGCTATGTACGTCATATGCGCCACAATTTTTTAACAATTGGCAAAGAAAGACTTGAATTTACTTATGACGTCATAATGCCCAGGGAGGTTCATTTTCAGCTCAACGATTTTATGACATATGATAAATTCCACACATGATAAATTCCACATATGATAAATTCAACTAAATGTTGAGCCAACTCGTCTTAGAAAACGCTAATGGCGCCCTTGCGACTAAAACTGGAAAATTTTAAAACGAGATGCTTTAAAAATTACCCTCTGGGGAAGAAAGAAAGAAAATATCAACCCTAGTAAACATACGAGTATTGCTCTCATTCTCAGGAAGGGCAAAAAGTCAACTGATTTGACTCCAAATTTTTGTCCAAACATTGTTGAAAGTTATCGAATATAATTTTCCGTACGTATTAGCATTGAACAAGATGATCACAAATCAAGTAATTTCTATCATCACTTGCAAATCATATCAAAATTTTAAAATTTGTGGCGCTATTTGACACTTAGCGACATTAATTTGTATTCCTTAATGCTTTCGTGAAATAAAATTCGACAGATATGACAAAAAAATCATTCAAATTCGGTGTGAGAGCTTTAATCTAATTTGAAAATCGCATTTGCCAAATGACATGATTTCATTAGGTCTGAATGTATTATTATGGTAGTATTGACAACCGTGATTGAAAAGAAAAGGAAACAAATTCCAAATTAATGTTTGTTTATTGTAAGCTTGCTTCTACGATGAAGTCAGGGATGTATGAACATTTTTATATATTGTCTGTGTTTAATAAGCTAGAATTCAATTAGTTTCCATGAAAGCTTTAGGAGTATTTATTCAATTACAAACATATGAGTGTACTCTCTTCTTTACTATATGATACAGAAGATCAATGAAACTTTGCTCCTATCTAACAACATAATCTGAAAGGAAAATCCAATTCCTCCCGAATAATCTGGCCGAAAAGCATTCTTAGAAACGACATAGAATTATTGTGAACCCTAAAAATTGCTGGGAACATGAATTAATTTTCAGCATTGTAAATGTTAAAACCATTTGTAGTTTCAGCTTGTAGGCAGAAAAGAATGGACAATATTTGATCGTTATGGTGACCTTGGTATAAGTACATGCAAAATATTGCTTAGGCATCGAAGAAGAGTTCATTTTGGACTTGCTTGCAACTGCAAGTTCTGGGGATTTCAGCGATATATGGGAGGGAGTTCCACGGCCGGTGGTGATAATTAAAAGTCTGTTCTTAAGTCAGAAAAGGAAGTGAAAAAGAGGCCAATAGGGTCTCTATCTCGGGAGCCTACTTCAAAGGTGTCTAAGACCCTTGAAGTGAGCGAGCTGGATTTTTCTCAACTCAAAACGGCGGTAACAGTAGCTTCCGCATGTTTTTCAGGAACCATACTCAAGCCGAGTGTAAGCCCAATCCTTGAGTGTAATAAAGGGAAGCCTTAGCTCCAGCATCCAAATATAACTACTACCAGAAAAGAGGACGTGCCTTCTATACTGTGCTATATGCATGACCTGAAGATTTTCAGGGCTAGCGTAAAAGCCCCTAAAATACAGCAAAGGAGCCAGAGCCCATCGTAATGGTGAACAGCTCCTCATGAACTTCCTTTCACCCTTAAACAGGTGGGGATCATACCAGCTATTTAATTTTTTGAAGTGTAAGAAAGTAACTTATTACACCAACACTCTTCCAGGAGAGAGAAAATTGACTCTCTTACTCAAACATGTGCACAGTTCATACAAGGAGAACGATGTTGTGCGTGTCTGAGCAGAAAGAGCATCTAGGAGAAGATATCCTACCAGCTAAAAGGTTCTCGACGATAACCTTTAGGAGGTAAAAAATGACGCTTTCCTCTTTCTTAGTCCAGTTCAAACCAGACTTTGAAGTAAAGAAAACGTCGGACATAAGATTCTTACTGTATCAAAAGATACGATAGGAACGTATACAAAAAAGTAGCACTTCTCAGTACTTCAATTGCCAAAGATTTGGCCAAATCACTTTTAACAGCAAACCCAACGTTAGATGCGTAAAATGCGATAAGCCACACAGGTCCAATTAATGTTCCATCTCGAAGGAGGAGAAAAAAGAGATCGTCTGTACCAACTGCAATCCTAAGGAACATCCTGCGGAATTCAAAGGTTGACCTAAAGCAAGAGAAGTTAAGGAGAGGAGGAAGAATCTCCAAAAGGAAAAAGAGGATAGCGGATCCCATCACCGCCTCTATTGGATAAAGAAAGGATCTCGTACTCTAGTTTTTACAAGGTAATAAGAAGCAACCTTCCTCACAGCCTGTACAGCAACCTAAACATTAGCCAATGTAGCAACCACAGCAGCCGCAGAATGACCAAAATACGGTTTTGAGCACTGACTGCTAACAATTTCTTGGGTGTGAGTTGTTAACAGTCATTCGAAAAGTGGACTCATTCGTCCCTCAATATGAAAAAGTCTCCCTATGCTGCCTTCAAAGTATTAAGTCGTGATTAGTTCCATTAAACTCTCCATCCTCATCACATGTTCACCAGCTCCACGGTATCAAATTAATTCTGTTCAAGAAAACTTGAACGCCCATCGATCGGACTTCTTGTTTATGTGGGGAATAAGAAAAAGAAACAGAGGGCATCTGGGAAAATAAAGGATCATCAGGCATGAAGATACAGAGGGAATTCTTGGAGTTGCTATGACTTACAAAGATCACCTGAAAGTTTAAAGGCAGTGCCTCCCAAGTCTGAAATGTCTTGAAGCAGATATATTTAGCTCTATGCTGGGAAGGCACACCTTCCTCTCACTAACTCATTGACGACTTGAAAACAGTGCACACTCTGTGCAAAAAATTACGGTTTCTATTCTATGGAAGGTGATTTCTATGCGAAACATCCCTCATTAGTAAATATAGCATCCAATTGTTTTGGTAAATTTATTTCTAACTGGGTTCAATCAAATATGGAGCTCATATTGATTGCCCTGAAAGAACCCACCTACCGCTGAAGCTCGTCAATTATTGACTTTTTCATCATGTCTTCCAAACTGATAAATCTCTCCTATAGTTGGAGGACTTTCAAGTGTGGAGTTCTTGGTTGAGCTTGACCTTAAGAGAGAAAAGGGATGTGAAACTTGAAGTTGCATATCCTCAACTTTTCATTATATACAAGTGGATTAATTGAGCAGCAGTTAGTGCTAACCTTGACGGGATATTGAAGAGAATTTCGATCAATAGATCAAAAAATTGTTCTTTTCCTGAAATCGATAAGGAAGTTGCTTGTATAAAATCAACCCTGGATACGGTCATCTCAAAGATCTCCATCACGAAATCCTCAACAAACAACCTTTATCGATATTTACCGGAAGACATCTTGAAGCTACATGGAAAACGTAGTCAGCTTAGAAAGCTACTCGCAATGATGAACCACCGCAATTTAAATATGGTCAACTGGGAGTATGAACGTATTCATCTAGTGATTTTGTCTCTCAATCAATCTCGAGGAGAATCACGGCTTTTACTAACGAGCGAGTGGAACAGGTCCTGGAAAGTATCAAATCAGGTTCTTGTATATTTCTTCATATCAATAGGATAATTTGCAGAAAATAGCTCTTACGATGGTCGCATGCTCATGGATGACAAACCGATTGCTGACTCTATCGCAAAAGATTTTGCGAAAGTTCGTCAAGGAGAGAAAGCAAGGAAGGACTCTTCTGTTGCTTCGTTAGTGAGCAGCAAAACTACAAATTTCAATGAGGACTACGAGTAATTGTTTTTGACCACGTTCTATGATTCAAATCCCTCTGACACATCTACTGGCTATGGTCTGTTTGTTAGTCCTGAGACACTCACTTTATAGGCACCGGAGCAAAATTCTATAAAACCAGCAGGGGCTGATGGAATATACAATTATATGCTTGAAAACCTGCCACATATTTTCTTTGTTCTCCTCGCGATAATTCTGAATAATTGCAATGAGAATGCGCAAAAATATTCGCAATACCCAAGCAGTACTGACGTAGTCAATACCCGCTCGATTTCGCTGCTTTCGAATACTGGTAAGCTGCTTGAAAGGTTAGTACTTGAAGCCATCTTACAATTCTCTGCGGGGGCAAAAATTGTGTCGGAAAGATAATTTGGCCTTAAAAAATCCCACTCCACTGTAGAAGTTGACACAGCGATAAGTTTGTTGTACCTTGCCTGATTGATGTGGAGAAAGTCTTTAACACCGTATGGATCAATGAGGTGCTCTATAAATCTGGCTTTCCGGCTTATATTTTGAAAATTATAGGCAGCTTCATGAAAAGACGAGCTGCCTTTGCGGCGACTGGTGGAGCTAGGCCAGACCAATTTTGTATGTCTTGGGGGTCCCACAGGGCTCTACATTTGGAACATTACTTTTCAAAATATTCCCTTCTGACGGCCCAAGCGTAAGAAACGAATATAAACCTGGAATCTAAGTGAACATCTTTGCTGACAACTTGTTAATGTGGTCTTCTGAGCACAATTTGCGCTTTGCTAAAACCAGGCTCCAAAAATACTTGGAATCTCATACTGCATACTGCGGGGAATGAGGAATCAAGGAAGCTGCAAAAAAAAGTGAACTAATTGTGTGCAAGAAACTTTGGCCGTCGTACTAGAGACATCTATGACTCCACAATTAAGTCGAATGGGCAGATGGTGCACTGCCCTAGGTAAACCAAGTACTTGGCAATACTTTTCGATAGGAAGGCTACTTTCAGTGCTCACATCAACAAAGTCTGGAAAAAAGTGACTTGTCCATACCATCTTGTTATACCTTATTTTAGGAAGCAGTCTACAGCGAGCAAGCGAGTCAAGGCGTTGGCCTATAAAACCCCGATCATCACATATACGGTGGTGATATGGAAGAGTTCAAAAACGAAATGGGGAAGGTTGGATTAGTGGGGGGAAAAATCCTTCGAGCTTGCAAAGGCCTATACAGACGGGAGGACTGACGGTCATACCCCAACGAGGCACTTTATCAGGGGACAGCAATGGACCCAATGAAATCATATGCGGAAAAGCTAATGGCATCAGCAAGGGGAAGTGAAACCCCAGATCGCCGTCTGTATACCGCCCGCTATGCATGCTAGACACTGCTTGAAAGTGCGAATGTTGTAAGAAGAAAGGGCACACCACCTCGTCATGCTGGTTCAAGAACAAAATAAACACGGAAGAAGCGAAATACATTGACAATGCATTCTTAACACATACCGACAAGAATGCCAAACACGCATCCAAAACCGGTGTTAAGAAGGCTTGTGTGGCGAACATCGAAGCAGCTAAGTCCGATATGGAAATTTGGCGTGAGCGACTCAGCCACATAAATCTATACGATTAAAAAAAAATGCCAAAGATGACGATTGAATGCAATTTCACGGGAAATGCGGACCAGCTACGAAATTGTAAAGTATGTGCCGCTGGTAAACTTACAGGAAAGCCATTTTCAAGTCGCATTCATAGATCGCCAGACATTCTTGAAATCGTACACACAGATCTGTGCGGTCATATGCGTTTGATTTCCATTGGTAGTGTGCGACATCTTATGACATTAACGGACAATAAAAGTCGTCGTTGTGAAGTCTACTTTCTTCGAAGTGAAGACGAGATGGTTTCAAAGTCCATCAAGTATAAAAACTGCGTGGAGACTAAAACAGGTCAAAAAAATCAAAGCTATTTAATGAGACAACGGAACGAAATTTTGCAAGTCAACGACCAATTCCATTTTCAAGGACTCTGGAATACAACGAAGTTTATCAGCTCCTAATGCGCCACAGCGGAACGGCGTTGCGGAACGCAAAAACTGCACACTTGTAGAATCTGCCCGTTGTATGCTGATCCGATCCGGACTTCCACTATCCTTTTGGACTGAAGCAATCACTATGGCTAATCACACAGCACACAAAACCTCGAAAAAGGTACCCCATTCGAAAATTGGACAGAAGAAAACCGGACGTCAAATACTTCAAAACATTCGGAACCAAAGTTTATGTGCTCGATAAATCTCCAGGACAAGGAAAATTCTATGCCAGAGGTATCGAAGGAACAATTGTGAGATATTCGAATACTCGTACATCGAATACAAATCGCTTTTGGATTCCCAGCGAAAGAAAGATCCGAATTACCAGAGATGTAAATTATTTTAACGAATTTAAACCAAAAATTAATATGAAAATTTTATTTCCGAGAATAGGCTTACTTAGGAATCAATATTTCCGCATGGTGTTCAAATAGACGAAGTTTAAAACGAAATAGTTTCCGATACGAACCAGATCGAACACATTTTCATACCAAGCACATCATCGCCGGAAATTCCACAAAGTGAAACCAGTTCAAGTTTCAAACCTCACTATGGCAACGAGACGACAATAAACAAACCAATGAAGCGTGGTCCAAGCAGGACGAGAATAATCAAAATCAAGGGTCATGACCGTCCCACCAAAATTTACAACACGGTTACGGAGAACAACCAGAATGCGGAAGTCTCGGAACTTCTAAATGACTCTACGGAATCGCTGACATGGAAGACAATCAACAAGACCAGATCAATGAAGAATGGCACGACGCGTAAATCGCAATGTTGGCATTCAAAATACCAGTACACTATGCCATTTCAGGACTAGATAGGGAGGAATGGGAGGATGCACTCGCTGAGATAATACAACTTATCTTCAACGATACATAGGCAATTGTCGAGCGTCCCAAAGCCAGAAAAATCATTGGATGTCGAACCGTTCTAAGGAACAAGTTGGACGCTGATGATACACTAGAACGAAAAAAGGCCCGAGTAGTCGCAAAAGGATCGCCTGAACGTCCGGGTATCGACTTTCACGATACATTTGCACCAGTTGCGAGACTCAGCTCCCTTCGATTATTTACCGCACTGGCAACAGAATTTGACCTGAAAATATTACAACTTGACGTAACTGCGGCTTACCTTAATGGTAGCATCGACACCAAAATATACATGCATCCACCTGAACTCTTAGAAAAGATGTTCGAATCGATAGTCATCAGGAAAAAAACCGAGGGCTCGTTGTGAAGTCTAATTTAATGCTAAACCAATTAAAAAATGATGGTAAGATCTACAAACTTAAGAAGGCTCTTTACGGCTTGGGATAGTCTGGCAGACAATGGTTGGCAAAACTGAGCGAAACTTTCCAAGACCTCGTCTTTGCACCCACAAATGCAGACTCATTAATATACGTCAACAAACAAAAAGAAATGTTCATTATCGTTTGTGTCGAGGACATCTCGGTCGCCTCCAAAAATGACACGAAAGTTCACAAAACCATTGACAGACTGCAAGGAGAATTCAAGGTCAAGAACCTTGGAGAAGCAGAATATTGTATCGGCATTGAAATCAATCACCAGAAGGACTCAACATATTTATCGCAATCTGGCTATATTCGAAATATTCTCGATTGTTTTGGAATGACTAATTGCAAACCTACACGTATCCCGCTCGCAACATAAACTAACTTAGCAGATACTTCAACAACGACAATGTGAACGCAGAAGAAGCAGTCTCTTTTCGCGAACTTATCGGTGCGCTCATATACCTGGCCGCAGGAACTCGTCCAGATATTTCACATGCAGAAAGCAACTTGAGCCAATATACTAGCTGTCATAAGAAAGTCCATTGGAACGCCGGTAAACGTATTCTAAGATATTTCACTGGAACAACGAATCACGGGCTATGTTTTAAAAGGACTAACCAAAAGCTCATAGGTTACGAGGACCCTGACTGGGGAGGATGCATAAAAGACAGGCGCTCATATAGGGGTTCAGTGTTCATCCTTGTTGGATCATTTATTTCTTGGGAGTCGCGAAAGCAACGGACGGTTACGCTATCATCTACAGAAGCTGAGTATATGGGACTCACAGACGCAGCAAAGAAAGCAGTTCACCTCATCGGGTTCTTATAGAACTTGGACTCAGTGAACTCTCTGATGTAAACATGAACAACGACAATCAAGGTACCGGGAAAATTGCTTTCACCCTAAGATTTCACGCTCGATCCAAACATAGATATTCGATATCACTTCATCTGGCAGGCTCTACGAGAACATCCTATCGAAGTCCATTACATCCATAGCAATGAGATGATAGCTGACATCCTTACAAAATCTTTAGCGCCATCGAAGTATCAAAAATGCATTTTGGGACTCAGAGTTGCAGGCATGACACTCAACCAGAGTTCGACTTGAGGGGAGATGTTAAAACATATATTCAACTCTTCCACTTCACGCTCATCTTTTCATTCACATACTCACATGAATTGTTCTATTTTTGTTTTATTAACTTTTTCACATTAGCTAACCTAAATTTAAACGTATCGGACGTGTATAATTTTGCTTCACTAATTTTTTTCTCTCAGGTCGTTTATTCCTCGCCTTAATTTTTTTGGGCTCCTGCGTTAAAAGAAGGAAAAAAAGAATGGTCACAGTAGGTCTGGAGATATAGAGGACTTCGAAGATTTGCCCCTGGATGCCTATGAGTAGAAAAAGTTTCAAACGTAGAACCGGATTCGACTTGAAGTATCTAAAAGTTCCACACAATACATTTATACCCTTGAAAAGTAGAACAGTGAGTAGAGATTATACGAAGGTACAAATGAAATACGATTACATCTTCTTTCTCATTACAAAGTACAGTCTTGATGAGAAAAAATATATTTAGGGACCATTGAACGAGAAAAAGTTAGAGTACCTGGACCTGAAACATCATTTTTCTAAGAAATGATTACTCTTCGATTCTTTAATCAGCATCCATCCGGATTGGTTGTCTCACAGCCCGACAATAGAACTATTAGAAAAAGTTCATTGCTATCATCACGCTTTGAACCTGGGAATCACTGCACAAGCGACGAGTACTCTAATCACTTCATCACCGTAATTATATCGGATGTACAAAAAAGTTTTAATGGATTTTCAAGAGATGGCGTCACCGACATCAAATTGAATCGGACAATATTGCAACCAACTTCATTTTGAAGTCTCATATTAAGGCTTTCTTTTTCAGTATGTGTCATTACTCTGAAGTGTAAACAACATCCGAATATGTCAACTGAAAGCCGTCGTGTGCTGTAAGAAACCTATGGAGATCATGCTCCATCGAATTCTACATGTGAGTACTGGTTTCGATGTTTAAGAAGTGGTGATTTTAATACCGATGACAAAGAGCACGAAGGACGACCAGAAAAGTTTGAGGATGCCGAATTGGAGGTTCTATGGGATGAAGATTCGTGCCAAACGCAAGAAAACTCACAGGAGCATTGGAAGTAACTCAATAAGCCATTTCTGTTCGCTTGAAAGGTATGGGAATGATCCAGAAGGTAGGATATTGGGTGCCGTGTGAATTGTTGCTCCAACGGCAAAAAGTAACGGATTTTTACATCGTATTGTGACTGGTGATGACAAATGAGTTCATTACAATAACCCCAAGCGCAAAAAATCATACGGACCGTCCAGCCAAAATTGACGCCAAAGCCGAATATTCACGGTGGAAAGGTCATGCTCTGTATTTGGTGGGACTAATTGGGCGTGGTGTACTATGAGCTGTTAGAAACAAAAACGGCCACAATACGAGCAAAGACACGATAAAGTTATTCTTCAGCATGATAATGCTTGAACACATGTTGCAAGGCCAATCAAAACATACCTTGAAACGCTAAAATGGGAAGTCCTACCCCACCCGCCATATAGCCCGGACATTGTCCCTTCCGATTACTATTTGTTTTCGTCGATGACGCATGATGTTGAGTAACAGCGCTTCCGCTCTTTTGAAGAACTCCAAAATTGGATCGATTCGTGGATACCCTCAAAAGGTGAGTCATTCTTCCGACGCGGAATTTGTATATTACCAGAAAGATGGGAGAAAGTAGTGGCTAATGATGAACAATACTTTGAAAAATGAATTTGCAAAAATTTTAACACAATAAAGCGTCACACTTGAAAAAAAAGCTTTAAAACTTTTTTGTAAGCCAAATAGTCAATGCAGGAACAAAACATGTTGCCCATTTGTAGACTTGTAATAATATAATCCATCGTCAAACTAAATTTTTCTTCTTTTTAGGGTTTTGTAAAATAATTTTACAAAACCCTACTAGTTTCGCAACCAGTCTGTCCGTCTGTCCGTCCGTCCGTGTGTCACAGCAGTTTTTCTCGGAAACTACTTAAGCTAGAAACATCAATTTTTGTATGTAGGTGTAAAGTGGCGATCTCTTCAAAGTTCAATTACAAAAAAATTTTATAAGGTATTTAAGGGGGGTCTCCCATATAGGGGAGTGACCCCCCGAAAAAAAAAGTTCATTGAAGGTAGCCAATATGGATATCAAATGAAAGGTCTTGATGAGAACTTTTCAAAACAGCTCTTAGTTTGACAAAATTTGCTTGGAGGGGCGCACAGGGAGGGGAAATACACGAAAACTTTGTGTCCCCCCCTCGCGATTGGACACCTGTGATCCGAAAAATCTGAAAAAAATCAGGAATGTAGGCCTTGGTGAGTACAACACCAATAAATACGTGAGAAGTCGCAATTCACTGAACTTTGTTAGCAATAGTATGATTTATCGATTTTATGTTTTCTTGAATAAAATCTTAACGGTACCCTTGAATTCAATGAAATTCAGTACACAGATGTGTATTTATAAGGTTGATCTATCCTGAAAGTTTCATAAAGATTGAATAATACTTAGCGAAGTTATAGCGGTTTGAATTTTCCTGTATTACTATGGAACAATATGCGCTGCATTGATTACTATGGCAACATATGGCTATTGAACAACATGCACTTTTTATCGACTCAGACACTACAGTTTTGCTAAGATTTGCATAAAAATTTCAGGAATGATAGGTGTCATGTATATCTTTGAGAATCGGTTCAGCTAGTGGTATCAGTAATCGTAAAACAAAATAGTGGCTGTTTTAAATGCGAACATTGAATAATTTTGAGTTATTTTTTCCCCAACTTCAACGTTTAAGGTGCATGCTTTGAACACTTGATTCAATTTAATGAATGATTGAAGATGAGTACCTACAATTAATGCTCATAAGTGGAAAAAGTCAAGGAGGCGGGAGAGAGCTCCTAGCAAAAGGGTTTTGTAACCATTCTAGGATTCGAAAAAATTAATCGATGATAACAGTACAGGAGAGTGGCCCCTGAAGAGTATGAAATGAAGGTTTTCATGGGAGCTTTTCAAAAAGTTCTTAAACTGCCAGTTTTTGCTTCAGTGGGGCACAGGGGGGAAATACATGAAAAATGTGTTACCTCCGTCGCGGATGGACATCTGAAATAATTATCAAGGGAGATATTTACGAGTATAACAATAACAAAAACCTCAGAAGTCTAATTTCGTTCAACTTTGCTAATAATAGTATGATCTTCGAATTTCATATTTTCTCCAATAAAATCGTCATTGACATGCTTCTTGACTTTATTCAATCTGGTGACTGCATTTTGAAAATTGAATACAAAACCCTTCTGACATGAGCGTAGGTCTGTTTACCCAACTTGTTTACTTCAATACTACAGTCCCTTTCGGCTCATCGCTTAGAGATTGTTAGAGTATCGCATTATTTTGATCGAATGCATTGGCACTCCGGAAGGTGATATGGTCAGTACCGCGCTTTGGCAGTGTGTCCTTCCATCCAGCTGCAATATTGTACGTTCTGATTTTAAAGCAGAACGTCCGAAGAATTGCTCAAAACAAATCGCGTCGTCACTAACCGAAATCGAACCAGGGCCTTTGCCTTACGCAGCGAGCACTCTAACCACTACGCCACGCGGACTATTCTTATAAATAACATATTTTTTACATATGACAATTGTTTGTATGTAGCTACTTAATTAAGTTGCATTAATAATCGATCGATGCAGTGTAGAGTATTTAACGTATAGATTTACATGAAATTGATGTAACAAGGGTCAAGTGATCAATAAGAAAATGCAATCATAAATGCTTAGCAGAGATATTTTTTTACTTTTGTGACGTAAAACTTAGTTTTAAGCAGAGGCCCACAAAATGATGTAAACCTTGTAATTAAATTGAAAAAGGTATTGCATATTGCGTATTGAACAATATTTCTCATCAAACAATTTTCGAAGTTTATCCCATCCTAAAATTTAACTTTTTCATTTGGAATCATTTGATTTTTCAAAACAAAAAATAAATAAATAAACGCACGCTGAATACGAAACCAAAATTAACTTACCTTTATGCCAAAGAATATCCATTTGCAACAACTTGATTTACTCGTTTGTCGTGAAGGTCAAGAATTATAAATATTATAGATTCAGCTATAAAAGGTTTAGCTGAAATAGGCATTAATCGTTAGCATGTAAAATTTTATAAGCTCAATTTAAGCTCATATCAGAAAATATTACACTCCAACCCAAAAACATCGAAATAATTCATGCAAACTGAATTTTTTTCAAACAATATATTTTTAATTTGTATATCTATACCGAAATGATGATGAATCAAATTATAGCATATGAAACCCAACTGAAAAAATAACTGACAAATTTATAACATGTATGTACATTGAACACGGTTTCCAAAAACATCGCACAAAAATAAAAACATACAAATCAGATTTTTTTTGTTTTTTTTTTTTTTGATTGATTTATTTTGTTCAAATATTTTTCGTTTAAAATTTCTAAATCTAAATAGTTTATAGTACATAGTGCCGAAATAGGTAAGTAGGATGGATGAAGTTAAGGGATCATTCTTGAATTCAAGAGTAAAGTGCAAGTTTTTCTTTAAGTTTAGGAGCGTTGATTTTTTTGTTGTTTTTCATATTTTATTTCATTTCTAGCTTTTACTAATTTCTCTTGCATCTACTTTTAATATAAAACGTTTTTTCTATCGTTTATCTTCTTTTATAATCTTTTCGCTATTTACATCATAAGTACGGTGTGTTTTCTCGTTTAAGGTTTTTAGTTATACTTATTAGTTGTTGTGTTTACATATTCTGTCTTTTTGAAATTTGTGATAATAAACGCCAAATTGAATATCAAGATAAGAATAAAAAATAAAAACAAACAAATAAATACGCTTTCACAAACACATTTAACATATGAAAGAAGAAATAAAATATTATTTAATTGTTAAAAATTTTCTACTTGAACAATTTTTATGAATTGGCAATTTGATTGCATGTTTTACTTCGTAATAAATATTTTATTGTATTCATTCAATGGAATTCTTTTAAGTATCTTGGATTTAAGCGGAATAAGGTATTGAATATGAATTGGATTAAGTACGTACGTTTAAAGCGCAAGTCGTTTTTGCAATTTTATTTCAATCATGTTGGCTTTCACTAAGTGGTTTTTAATTCACTACTAATTTGAATTTGCTTCGTCTCTTGAACGCGGGACGCTACGTTGCGGCGCACTCAAGTGTACGACCGAAATTTTTAAATTTTATTCTAATACATCGAAAAAATGCACTCTACAATTTCAACAAACACAAAACAAAAATATAGGTTAAAATTGCTTATTTTTAATATTTTACAAAAGGTTTGCATTTCGTCCTTTGATCACATCAACAGAAACATGAAACAGAAAAATTCAGATGCAAAGCGAATTAACAAGTCGAAAACTCAACAAAGGACAAACATGTGTTCGCGTACCTAAGGACATACTTGAATAAATTACACAAGTGCTTGACCACATTTTACACCATTAAAATCATCCGTGATTTTTTTTCGCATTAAGTACAAACTATATTTACGCTTTCGAATAAAATATTATTTTTATAACCGATTATCCCCCACCACAAATAGAAATATCTAAAGTGTTTTTTTTTTCAACTATGTCTACTATAAATTGTAACAAATGTTTCGAATAATTCTCTAATTGTAGTACTTAGAATTAGTAATGTGTGATTTGTATTTAATATTTGGCCGCAAGTTTTTGTTTTTACTTTTCTTTTCGTCAGCTTTTAATTCTCGTTTGAGAAACTTTTGTCGGTATCAACCTTTTTATATCAGTGTTAGTTCATGCAATTTTTAATTGATGTCTTTTCTTGCTAGTTTTTAAGATCAATCATTTTTTCCCCTTGAGCTACGAGTTGGAATATGGGAAACATTGTTTTCCGATTCGTGCATTAAATTGAGAACTTTGCTGTTGCTTGTTTTCATATTTAATACAGAATCCGTCGATATGGTGATTATCATGGCGATGTCTGTCAAGGTAAATTACCTTACCACAGGAACATTCAGTAACGCTGTTGATATTCATGATGCCACCGGTTGAAATCAATATGGAACACAATTATTGAGCCTGTAGATAAGCCAGCTAGCAGATATCTGTGAACGATAAAAGAAAAAATGAAAATTGGACGACTCTTCATTGTTTGGAAACGATAGATATTTGTATAATTGAATATAATCGTACAATATGCTTCAAGCGGTGTCTTAACAGGCTTAAAAAATGTATCATTTTATTTTTTAATTATTATATAGGTAATATAACATAGTATTTTAGTTCCCAATAGTATATTAATTAATGATTAATATTTTAGTTCTCAATAGTATACATAGTCCTGCCATAAATTCTGTCACATAATTTCTCACATTGGCAACACCTTTATTTTATGAGTGACATTTCAATATCGGCCAGTTTTATAAACGTCATAATGTTGTTGACAGTTGATGGTCATTTAAAGTTTGTTCATTAACATGTGAAGATGGAATGGGGTGTAAATGAAAACCGAATTGCATTGATTGCACTACATAAGTGTGGAAAATCTGCGAGTGAAATTTTCAAGTTGTTGTGCCCGTTAAAAATAACGCAAAGATTTGTGTATCGTGCAATCCAGAGATATAACGAGATCCAGACTATTGAAGATCGACCTCGTTCTGGACGTCCGCGTGATGTACGTTCTTCTGCTGCCATCAAAGCGGTCGAGAGTCGAATTCGTCAAAATCCGCTTCGTAAACAACAAATCACGGCTCGAGAGATGAACATCTTCACCCGAAGTATGTCTCGCATTATAAAATCGGACCTCGGGATGAGTGCCTTTCAACGATCAACGGGACATTTGCTGACTGAGCAGTTGAAGCAAATTAGGAGCACCAGATCGAAAGAGCTCCTTCGGCGGTACGGCAACAACAAACATCGAGAAATTTTATTTACCGATGAAAAAATTTTTACGGTGGAGGAAAATTTCAACCGCCAAAATGATAAGGTGTATGCCCGCAGCTCCAGTGAAGCCCGAGAAGTTGCCACTAGGGTACAGCGAGGACATCATCCAGCATCAGTCATGGTATGGTGGGGTGTCAGCTACGAAGGGGTCACCGAGCTTCATTTTTGGGAAAAAGGCGTAAAAACTGCAGCGAAAAATTATCAAACGGACATCCTGGAGGGATGTGTGAAGCCGCTGAACTCTACGCTATTCAACAACCGACATTGGGTTTTCCAGCAAGATTCTGCACCAGCCCACAAAGCTCGAACCACACAAGCGTGGTTGGAAACCAATATTCCAGAGTTTATAAGGGCTACGGAATGGCCTTCTGGGAGCCCAGATTTAAATCCCCTGGACTACAAAACGTGGGCGGAGTTAGAGTACATGGTGTGCACGAGACGACACCCAAATATCGAGAGCCTTAAGCGATCTTTGACAGAAGCAGTAGCTAATTTTCCGCTAGAAACAGTGCGTACTGCTATCGATGACTGGCCCCACAGATTAAAGAGCTGTGTAAAGGCTAAAGGCGGCCACTTTGAATAATTTGTTGCTTATTTTACTTCCATTAGTATGCCAAAATAAAATGTATTTTCCTTTGTCAAAAACTCTTTTTCATTTATACAAAAATTGCCCATATACGTGTGGGAGAACTTATGGCACGACTAAGTATATTGTAATTCTAGACTGAGTTAAAGGGGAAGCGGATAATCGACGTTGACAGTAACTAAAAGCAAAATTATTAGCGAAGGAGTCATCAATAGCACTATTGTGGGTGATCTGAACATTTGGTCCACAATTATAGAATTTTTTATTCGGTAATACAGAACTGACTCAGCTAAAACAAGCTGGGGATGCAAAATCGTACCTATAAGCCCAGTTAAAAAATATATCTAATAATCAGAATCAAGAGGGTGCCTAATGGGGATTTATACCAAGAAAAACGGCCGATAGTTCTAGATTTGAAAGTACGTTTTATTTCTTTCTAACGTTCCGCTCGTAACAAGCTACAGTGTACTGTACGTAACAAGCTACAGTGTACTGTACAGTGAGTTCAAAGAAGATTATAACAGGAAAGATTCAAGTTTGACGTCCGTCCGAGACTCCGAAAGTGCGAAGCCTGTAAACTGACATCTGTCCGATGTAATTTTTAATATTGTCTTTTAAGGTATGAAAATGTCAAACATGCCGCCCGCCTTGATACATTAGTCAATTGTTAACATTCATTTCCGTGGGTGTGACTACTCTGATGTGGTTATCCTTGCCTGGGTGCAACTAAATGATATGTGCTAAATGCCACGTATCCGGTGGTATGTTGTCCGCTTTTACGATGACCAAGTTTCCGAGTATGATGTCCGGGGTATAAGAAGCCCATTTGTTCCGTGATTGCAGTTGCCGCAAGTATTCGCCAGTCCAATGCTTCCACAAATCTTACTGTAGCTTCTATGTATATTTCCATCTTCGCAGGTGGTTGATTTGGGATGAATGCTCTTCCGAGTCGAGTAAAAGCCCGCCACTGATACCAATGAGGAACTGACTTGGCGCCAAAGGATCGACATCGCTGGGATCACTTGTGAGGGAACATAGTGGCCGGCTATTCAAATATGTTCCAGTTGACAGAGCAGAGTGTAGAGTTCTTCGAACTCGCATTGCCGATGACTCTGGCCAAAGGCAATTTAACCGATTTGTCTCCCAAATTCCTCCAAAGTGAGGGGCTCCCGGAAGAATGAAGTGCCAGTAGATGCTCTTCGAAGATATGAAATTCATGATGTCATCCACCGCCTTCCGAGATTTGAGCATTGATGCTATTTCCTTGTTTGCCCCTACGAAGTTGGTTCCATTATCGCTTTAAATGTTGTCAGGACAGCCGCGCCGAGATATAATCCGCCTTAGAGCTGCTATAAAGCATTCCGTAGTCAATTTAGTTACTGTTTCAATGTGAATGGCCTTCGTAGCGAAACAGACATAGAGCGCTATGCAGGCCTTGTATAGCTTGGCTGACTGTCCGCGCCATGATTTGACAATGAGTGGTCCTGCATAGTCAACGTCCCATTTTGCGAAGGCGCTTGCAGGCATAACTCGTACCGTTGGTAATCAGGACATCTTCTCATGCTCTGTCTCCGCCAGATGTTGTGTACACGTAATGCAGTTACGAATGACCTGCTTGATGGCGATCCGTGATCCAATTATTCAAAATTTGTGGAGTAAAATGGTTTGTAGTTATCAATGAGCCGCATGCAAATGTTGCTGATGCTCATGGGTGATAAGAAATGAAGTGCTATGATGATTCCGATGTAGCAGGATTGAATGTTAAGGGGTAATTCCATATTTTCCAATGTGCCGTTGATCCGTAAAATGCCATCAGTGTCGAAGAATGGGTCCAGACCGCGTATTTTGCTTGCCTTAGGAGACGGACAGTTCTGCGTAAGAATATGAACCTGACCGAAAGACTCCGACTCGGCCTGTCGTACCAAAATGATGAAGGCTTGATTAAGTTCTATCTTCATAAGGGGATCGATGGCATGATGAGATTTAACCAATGTTCGTAAATTGTTGATAAACCTCAAGTAGGTGGCGGTGATCTGAAGCAGTTTTTTTCGAATCCCGGAAACTGTGAATCGTTAGCAGATTAACTTGTACATGCTGAGCTTCCGACAAGACCGATTCTCCCGTGATAGGCACTGGCCGCGAATTAAAATATATTTCCGAAGTTAGAAAGGTTGGTCCGCTCTACCAGAGACATTGTTATGCTGGTTCCAGGCCGCGTGATGCACAATCTACTGGGTGGAATTTAGAGTTAATGTGATGCCAACTCTCAGTTGGGATTAGGTTGATGATATTAGATGTCCGATTTGCCACAAATGTTTTCCAATGCCTAGTGTTATCCGATATCCAAGCTAATATCACTTGCGAATCCGTAAAACAGTGGCAGTTGTCCAGATTGACATACATGTAGGATGCACTCTTTCGCGTAAGTTTGGCAAGTAGATCCGTTGCACATAGTTCAAGTCGAGGAATGGTGACTCGCTTGATGGGTGCTACCTTAGTTTGAGCTGCTAGCAATGTGACTTGAAATGGCTCGCGTGCGTCTCAGCTGGTGTTCTAGCATAAGCCACGGTGGCGTATACCGCTTCCCATGCATCCGCAAAGCCAATGATTTCCATTGAAGAGGGTGACCCGATATATCGTGCAATATATACACCAGATATGTAGTTCACAAGTGATGCACTTCGGTGATGTATTTGAATTCATGATACCGCGCCTTTAATTGCTCCCATGCTGCTTTGCAATTTGACTTCGTAATTGTGCATCTTTTAGATAATGTATCTGCTGCACCAGAGATAGGTTCGTGTTCTCATCGACTAGATCTGAAACATATCATGGAATGACATCCAGTCCTCGTATTTGCCGCCAAACTTTGAGAAGTTAATGGTTTGGAACTTCGACACCGCTGATGTTATTGTCCGCACTTCCGTCGTTGTCAACTGCTCCAAGATTCCGCTGATCCGCATTTGCTCCTTTGTGAGTGACTTAATAATTTTGGTCACATTTTCTGCCTGTGATGGAGCTGCCTGAGTTTGTTGCCGCTGTTGACAGTACCGTTATTTTGCGTTCAGAGAGGTTTCGTTCACTTCATCTCACTTTTCCAATTCTACCGCAACCGCTTCTTCTCCTCCCTTTTCCTCCACTTTGTTCTCTATCTCGGACTGCAGTTCAAGAAAATTTGTATATGTCTTCTCCAGCTGGTTTGCACTTGTACTTTGACTGGCGTCAGGTCTCGGATGCCCACATCCGCGAGTTTTGAAATTGCCCGCTTCGTGCTCATGCGTGCCCACCAAAGTTTATCCAAACTTGATGTTTTGTGTTTACACTGTCCCAAAATGACTATACGACGATACTACACTTTTTTGTTTGCAACCGCACACCAATTTTGATGCAAATATGATTGCGAAATTGTTTATTGTCCGTACTGTCACTTTTTCGCTTAGGCAATGTGAAAGTGTCCGCAAATTGAACGAATTTAGTTTTTTCCGCAAAATGAATGCTTCCCCTATTACTTTCAAAGAATCCGGCTGGGGATTTATACCGAGAAAAACGGCTGATGGCTCTAGAATTGCAAGTTTTATTTCTTTCTAACGTTCCACCCGTAACAAGATACATGTGTACAGTGAGTTCAAAGAAGATAACAATGGAATAGGTTCAAGTCTGACGTCTGTTCGAGACTCCGAAAGTGTGAAGCCTACAAACTGACATCAGTCCAAAACTCCGAAAATTACTTTCAAACTTCGCACCATTGGGTTGGTGGTGTAGGTTAGATTGAAACGGACTCCCGATTAGCACTGGTCTGGCTTCGAGCAGTTGCACCATAAGGGCTTGTGCCAACCCTCGCATGGCCTCCCAGCTCTACAGAGATAACCATGGGACCAAAAAGGCACTACGTACACGAGTAAATATAGCGGATCCGATGGGGGACCCAATTGAACTGTATTAATACATCTAAAAAATATAAAACTAGATAAAAAATCAAAAAAGAAATAAAAGTTTTAACAACGACGAAGCAACCAGCGGCTGCAGCCACGATGTTAACAGCACATTGAGAGTGGTACCAACGACGACAAAAATGGCAGTAAACACGGACAAAAAATGGAGATTAGCAGACAGCCTTGTTCAGACTCAAATTTCTGCGGCGTTAGGGTACAGCAAAAACTGATGCAAATGCCAGAGAGCCCTTAAACTGAAGAGCGTGAAACTCCACAGGACGAGACAGATATTTGCGCGGAGGGGAAAAATATAAAAAAAAACACAGGGAAATAGATAACTACTGCTGTGATCGCTACCGAAGCGACCAAAGCAAGAATCTTAAATCCCGAAATAATAATGAACCATCCTGAAGTTCGCATCACTGCCGAAAAAGGAAAGAGTGACCATTTCACCGCTACGGTCGAAAATGTGGCAGAAATATTGTACTCAGCAATGGAAGCCGATAATCTCTCCCAAGAAAAGAGGTCGCAAAGTACAATTGCCATTCAGTGACATCAAGAATAAAGGCTTATCTGAAATGCGGAAGACGTTCTAAAAAGAGTGAAATCTGCATGCGACCCGCCAAAAATCAGCAAAGGTGTAAAGAATGGACTCATTGAACTAGATGAGCTCCTAGACTACATAGGGCATTACCGGAGGAGCTGATTAAAGGTCAAAGAGGACCAGAAGGCCGAAGTAGATCAGAAGGCTACAGAAGCGCTGAGGGCTAAGCCTAAAGTGCACGCAAAGACTCTACCATCAAACATCAATAAAATAATAGCGTCTACCCCAATCGTGGGTGTTGGGGATAAAAAAAAGGAAGGAAGAGGCACTTGATGGACGTTGAACTCTAGATTAGGGATTCCAGACAGTGCTGACAAAAGGAGCGAAGAAAGCCGCAAAAAAACTCCTTCAAAAAGTGCCAGAAAATAAAGTTCGCATGAGCTCCCAACAAGAAAAAAAGACCTGACGCGAAGAAGGAAAGTAAAAGCCCAAGACAAAGACCCCGGTAGTAGGGACTGCTCATAAAACCCCGAGATGGCCGATCCTACGCAGAAGTGTTGTGGACTATCAGGGGTAATTTAAGGCCCAAAGACACCAACACTGTTATTAGAGCAATACGACGAACGCAGTCGGACTACATACTGGTCGGATAAAGAAGCACTCTGTGACGCAGTAAAAAAAGTTCTGGGCATGAGCACAGCTGTAGGCTCGCACGAGCCGATGGCGAAAATCGTAATTAGACTGCATCACGGACCTGGCTGTGGTAAAGGAGGCTATCATAAGGGAACCCTGGCATGGGCAGGATCAAAGCTAGGTTGACACCGAAAAACCCTCTGTGGTTGACATGACCATAATTGACTTGACCAGAAAGGATAACGAAAATTTTCTGAATAAGGACAAATTTATAATAGGTTGAGTTGTCTCCAGGATACGGCAAAGAGCAGTGCCTCTTTAGTATTTCAAATACCTTGGCCATGGAAACACCACACAAGTATGCAAAAGGACCTGAAAGGAGTTCCCTATGGTACAAATGCGGCAAATGAGACATACAAGAAAAGTGTGTACAACGCAGACACACTGTATCCTTCCTTTGTAAGGTACTGATCCAAGACCAGATCTTAGGCACGTCTTCGGATCAGGAAAATGTCGAGTTTCCCAGGAAGCCTTAGCCAAGGCAAAATCAGAACTTTGATGACCCGCATCCTTCAACTAAATCTACACCACAGTACAAACACCCAAAATCTGCTTCAGCAGTTCGTGAGGGACATGAAATCCAGCCATAATAAAATTTTTGCATAAGGGCATCCTGGCGAAACTAGTACTGCCACCATCTGAATTCAGAACAATGATTTTCAGGGGGATGGCTTTGCACGGGAGCATGGTTTCGTGTGCTTAGGGATCACCTGTTGGCTCTCAGGGATCATCTTTCGGTCTTTCTTTAGTGTGTACCTAACACTGAACGAAGTGATATCATCTTTCCAAGCCAAACTTAATGCTTTGGAGGGCGCTGCCTCAAACGCAGATGGCAACGTGGTCATTTGGGAAGACTTCAACGCTTGCGGAGAAATGAATCCTATAAATGGCAGCTAGGACGGCACTCGTCAGACTAAACACCGGAAATACGCCCGACTTTCCGCCGTATTGGCTGCGAAGGAACCATACTGGACGTGATATTCGCCACGGAGTTCTTGTACGTAAGATACACAATTGGAAAGTATTAGAGAACGACTCAGTCAGTGATTATCAGTGCATTCTGCTTGAGATCAGTGACATTGTCTTCCGACGTCTGTGCTCTCAACCTTCTGCAATTGGGTGGAACCTCGGAAGTATGGACGTCGAGGGGTTCGTCGAGATGCTCACAGCAGGTGCTTCGCTGCAGAGCGATATGCAGGGGACGGAAGAACTGGCAGCTCAAAGCGTGGTGAACTCAACTATGAGCATCATCACAACTGCTTGCAACGGTTCTATGCCCCGTCGAAAACCCCGCCATGGCAAGCCTCTGGTGTACAAGTGGACAACCAAAATCGAAGGGAGGGAAGGGAGTGTGACAAGCTTTGGCGTGAGGCTCAACAGGCGCGAAACTGTGATGAGACATGCAACCGGGTAGCAGCACATAAGTCGGCCGGGAAATGTCTTCAAAAATTGATTAACGTCAGCAAGGCTCGCTACTGGTGAGATCTAGTGGACAATGTGAACAAGGATCCATGGTGCCTTGCCTACAATCTAGTTCTGCGGAAGCTTGGTGCCCTACGGAAATATTGCATACGCTGCCCATGGTGAACCACACAGCCGGAACTGATAGAGGCAGTCCTTTCATAGAAAGCGAGGAAGACTCCAGGGCCAGACGATATTCCAGCTGAAGTGTTACAACTTTTCTATCACCATTGTCCTGACTTGCTGCTCAGCACATTCAACGCTTGCCTACGGGACGGGGTTTTCCCGGTACGATCGAAGGTGGTAAGGTTCGTACTGATCAGCAAGAAGAAGGGAAATCCCGAATCGTGGTCTTCATATCGCCCGTTATGCATGCTCGACATGACTGAGAAAGTGCTAGAGAAACTCATCAAGGGAAGACTCACTGACGCGACTCGTGCCAGTGGAGACCTATCTCTCTGGCAGTATGGTTATAGGGCAGGACGCTCCACCATTGATGTGATTGCAGAGGTGGTAAGCGCTGTCCAAAAGGCAGAGGCATATAATCGCGCCAAGCGACGGATCATCTTGTTCGTGACATTCTACATTAGGAACGCCTTCAACTCCGCTAGATAGTTGAATATTCTGGATACGCTGGAAACCCCTTTTCAATTCCAGAGTATTTTTTTAGGGGCTACCTGAAGGAGTGAAGCCTGCTTTATGACACAATACAGGAGCAACGAAGGGTGGAAGTTACATCGAGGGTTGCCCAGGGATCTATCTTTGGTCAAGACTTGTGGAACATGTCTTACGAAGGGCTACTGTGACTGGAGATGCCAGATAAGTCGGGCTTGATCGGCTGTATGGATGACGTTGGGGCGCCGTTGAACTAGCGCAACTTAGCATAAGTATGCTAATGCGCTGAATGGGAGGCTGGATGATTGCTAGTGGGTTCAGTTCAGCACCGGAGAAAACTGAAGTGGTTATCTTGACAAAAAGGAGAATCCCTAGAGTAAAGATGATCAGTATTGGAAACATACTAATCTAATCTAAGCCAGCGGTGAAGTACCTGGGGCTACTGATTGACTCGAAGATGAGTTTTTCTGAGCAAATCAGGGCAACGGCTGAGAACGCTGCTTCGGGATTATCGGCTCTGAGTCGAAGATGTCTCTTGATGAATTCTGTCGGTCAATATTTCTATACGGAGCGGAAATATGGGGCGACACTTTCAGTAAGGAGTTAAACCGAAAACGCTTGGCATAGGTACAGAGTAGAGGAGTACTGAGGATGGCATCTTTATATCCGACAGTCTCTGATTCGGCCGTGAGAGTTATTTTAGGCATGATACCTGTTGCCCTCCTTGCTAAAAAGTGCCACACGATTTACCTGGGTCGAAGTGAGGACGCAAGGGAGATGGTTGCCTGCGGGAGAGAGACAGCGCTCACTCGAAAATTCGCAGCATTCTTGTCACGTTCAATTTAATAGCTTCCGGTTGGGGTTACAGTTCCAGCTAGCTAGCTCCACCTTCGCAGGTTTGGCGCCACCCATATCGTTGTCGTAGCCCCTTTGGAACCACTAAACGGGAATACGGCTCGACAAGATGCCGCGAAATACTTATTTAAAAAAAGAAACAAACCAAACCAGAGAATGCTCAAATGAGCACAATTAACTAAAATAAATAGTTTAAGAAACCTCCCAGGCCTGTGTCGCACCAAGCAACTGGTGGCCAATACCTGTTGAAATAGGTTTAAACAAAAGAATCGGATTGTTTTCGTAGGACCTTAATCCGCTTTAGCAGCTGAAAAGGACATCTACACCAAAAAAATAAATTCTCGAAATTCTAAGTATTCCGTTGGGGGCTCCTTGCTATCGAATATGTTCTTGTACTTACCTTGCCCCCGAAAATCCACAAGGAACAAGTCATCACACGATTTTTTTTCGCGAGAAGATTTTTGCTTGCCAAACGCAAATTCCAATCCCACCAAGCGTTCGTTCAGCACTATTGGATGACTACCAGAGGACTTAACCAACATTGGACGGCTCTTCTGGTTTCTTGTGCTGTTTTGTACCGTGGCTGCAAATGCACGTCACAATTCAAGCGATTCACCCGGTTCCTTTTTGTTCCCGCACGCACACAGGACTAACTGGTCTGAAGGATTTTTGGTTTTTTTTCGAACGTTTGATTCGACGGCAATGCGAAAACCAACAATTTCTATATCTAATTCACTTCCAAAAACGGCACCACGCCCACAAACACTCTACGTCCCATCATAAGGGAGAAATCGGAACACAAATGAACAATGCGAACGTTGCCCTGCACTTGGATCAACCGTGGTTGCTCGCTCGCTTTTCGTGCCTACCGAGAATTCAATTCAACACAACAAGTCACCGAAACGAAAATCTCTACAGCGCTCAACGGCAGTCAACTTGCAATTGCATCTTCTGCTTGATTTTTGCCTGTGACTTCTAGACTTGGTCCCGACTCGGTCAAATCACGAAACCCAGCAGTGCTACTAACTAGCGAAAGCAAACTGTCATTGCTGTCGTTCTCGATCTCGACACAATTCCGATCTACGAACTTGCGCTCTGTCGCAGGCTCGAAACTTGTTTTCCGCTTTGTGAAATCTCAAGCAAGACTCGCCAAGATCATTTGTCGTTATCGTCTTTTCACAATCGCCACCGTTGCAAAAAAAAAAGTGAGAATCTGTCAAACAATCGGTCTTATACATTTTTTGCTGAGCCATGGGTTGCAGCAATTTCATTTTTTATACATGTTCATTCCACGTTCCATAGATGCTTCAGTATCGGTCGTTTCCATTTTCTGTGTGGACAGTTGAACAGACTTTTGCTGAAGTCATCGGCGGAGGATTTTCTTCCTGGTGGTGTGACAGCTATCCTACTTCCCTAAGTTAAATTTCCATTCAACATATCCAACAATATAATCTTATTTACATACATATAATTAGATTACAATAATTTAACCCCTCGACTATCTATAAGCGGATTGAAGTCAATTTTTTTTTATTTTTAAAGTTAATTTCCTTGTAGGTGAAGCAGAGGCGATGAAGTGCTTGGTGTGTGAGGTGCTTCAGAAGTATCCCCAAATTCAGAATTGTAACAGGTTTAGGTGAATTGCACGAAGGGAAGGTGGACTGCGCGGCTCATCCTGGATTCGAGACTGTGGCTAAATCGAAGGCAACGTGAAACTGACTTCTATCTGACCCAACTTCTAAGTGGGCATGGTTGTTTTGAATCTTACCAGCACAAAATTTGTAAGTTCGGTCCCCCGATTGTCGATTTTGTCCAATAGAGGAGAACAATGACAGGCTGCGACGGGACCTCTACAAGAAGATGGGAGAACTCACCCCGGAAAGTATAGTCGTGGTGATGCTTGCATCGATTGACAAACGGAACAAGGTGGCACATTATGTTCGGGCAGTCCTAAAAGATAAAAGGAACTCGTAGCAGCCGAGGACGTCGAAGCTGGAGTATCGCTTGTCTGGCAATTGTCCTTCCTCCCTCTCCTCCTGATAGAGGAGGGATTCCCCAGCTTGAAGGCACCTCACAGCGATCAAAACGAGACTTGGCCCGAAGTAATGTGTCAAACGGTTCTAGGCTGGGTTCTCGGGTTGACAAGGGAGCTGCTTAGTGGATAGTCCAGTCGCTCGCAAGCATGGGAGCCTCAAATTCAGTGTGTAAGTGGCATTCACCTCCCAACCACAAAAAAAAAGTGTTAAACGTCGTAGAAGGCACCATTACTAGCGACAAAATGATTTACAACGTACAAAGGAAGCAAGTTATTCAGCTTATATTAGACAACTTTGTATACAAATAGTCGAAACATATGCAAAACACATTTTTACACTAAAAAGTAAATTTTTAATTTATTTTGTAAGTAATTTATGGGCAACACACATTTTTACACTGAATCTCTAATTTACATTTATTTGTAATTGTTCAGCTAACAATAAAATTCTTACTTTTGGATTGATATTCTCGAATTTTTTTGTTTAGTGTCTGCAGCTATTAATTCAGTTTGCAAACAAATGTAGAGAACTTAGCAACTCGTTTTGCGTTGTTTCGACTTGTGTCACGTTTTTCAGGAACCAATTAACGACGCGTACCAAGGCCCTCCTCCTATACTATCGTTTCACCACAATTTTGCAAGCATTGAAGAAGCGCATCTTCACGCTGTACGTAGTTGATTCTTATTTGGTTGCAGCCCATTTCATTTTAAGAAAAGGCAATGTACTATTCTACGTTTTATATACCACAAGTATGCCAGCGGAACGAGTGTTCGAAAATTTAAGCTGCTGGTCTCAACAGTCCTCTTATTTGTTGAGAAAGTACTATGTTAGTTCCAAACCTAAAGAACCGTGATGAGTGTCACTCAAAATGAATGAGTGAGTCTCCATCATGACATCTCTACCACTGGCTAGCCAAGATACAGAGGGTTCACCCGAAACAACTCAATTTGGGGTGTAAATGTGAATATTTAGCCTTTATCACTGACATTTCTCCCGGGTGAGCTATTTTTCTTTACCATATTACACAGATTGGAATTTGGCCTATTTGCTATACCAAAAATAATTTTTAATATTTGCAATAAATTCAATAATAGAAATTAAACATAATACACCATGCCTGAGAATAAAATATAATACGTATTTCCTGAATCTTCATTTGATCAAATTATAATGCAAATAAATGATATATAATTTCCACTGGTTTAAAAAACGACCACCTGAATCTCAACGTTCCGAAGACTCGTTTTTAATTTCCTTTTATACTTAGTACCTTAACACGTATACAAAAAGCCACAAAATGAATGATGGTTTCATCGGCGACAAGTAAAGCGCCTTAGACATCTTGCATTATTGAAGTTAACATATTTCCAATCTTATCAACCACATTTTCAATCTGGTCGACAAGTCGTTAAAAATGGCATACCCACAAAAAGCTCGTAAGAAGACGAAGAGCGAAACAATGAATTTCGTGGGAACAAACAATTTGTCATTGTCAATGTTTTGAACATTTGAATATTTTACATCCTGAAAAGTATTGGTGGAATGGTCTTTTCAGGGACAGGTAAATATGAATTTAATGGCTTTTTAAAACCTCAAAATCTGCCTACGCCATAGCAACATCCTGGACTAAATGATGAGTACTTTTTCATTGGAATTATAAATCACTACTTGGTATTGTACATGGTTTGAGTTTGGGGTCGAAAATCGGCTTATATTCATATAAAGCGAATATGGTTACTTGAAATTTTATTGAATTCCATGCGAGGGAAACGATATTGAATTATTAGTACTTACTTTTGGTCATGTGTCAATGCCAACGACCGGATTCCACTATTGCATGCAGGGAAAGCGTACAAAGGAGCCAAGTTGAATGTTCTCCAGACCTCAACAATACCTCGGTCGCCGGCAGTCATCAAATATTCTCCATCTCTTGAAAGCAGCATACACTGTTGGAGATAGAAAAGAAATTATGAATGAAGTAGCAGCTTCAAGGATTTCAAATGGAGACGGAGAATGAGTAATGAAATGAAAAATTATTGAGAATTGTACTACATATTAAATTACCTGCAAATTGTCGTTATGTCCTTCATGCCTCAATTTCTTTCCATTGATTGTAAATGCTGCTACATTGCCTTTGTCGTAGTTAACTACAATGAAACCTTCTCGGGACATTGAAATGATTTCCGGTGAAAGGAAGTCGGCTGGTGGATCCAATGACCTAAGTAGGTCTCCAAAGGTAGTATGTATAAGTACAGGACCATCTGCGAAGAAATTCAGGAAATAAGTTAAACCCCAAAATCTCACCATACGATTTTAAATTCATACTTATTGATCCGGAAACAACCAGTCCTAGTTCAGCGCTAATCACTACAGAAGTAACAGCCTGCTCGTGTCCAGTCAGCGTAGCACGTGGTGTAGGCACATCACCTTCGCCCACAATGCTTTGAGTCCTTGCGTTCCAATGCCACAAAAGTACAGTGCAGTCTGCAGATCCGGATGCAATATAGCAGTCCGATGTGATGTTGCATTCAGATCGGGACAGACAAGTCACCACTCCAAAGTGGCCGAAAACAATTTGAACGATTTTTGCTGTGAAGAGTTGAAAGGAAAAAGAAATTTAAGTGGAACTCATTTGGAGGACTGTGAGGCAAGAAACATTTTGCAATGTACTTTAAGTATATGCAATATAAATTCTGATTGTTTCAAACCATACATTACAGTGTCATGATGACCAAAATTCCGTCCTATTTCACACATTACCGCGTTACTCACCTGTTTCGGTAGAGAACACACGAAAACTATTATCCCAGAAGCCGCAGGCAATCAAAAATCTGCTATCGACCGTTGTGACGAAACAATTGGAGCGAATTTTCAATTTCTGGCTGAAATTGTCTCCTAAATGTCTCCTGTTCATGGGATTATTATGGGCGTTGGTTTGCGCTGAAACGAAGGGAGAGAACATGGGAAAAAATTAAACATGAATCGACACGGCACATCAGCAACATTTTCTAATAATCTAATCATCGTCAACTTACACAGCACCGGATCCATCGTTAAGGGCAAATTAGCACCAGGTGATTGGGGTGACTCGGCATAGCTAGGACTCTGGACGGATGCCGTGTAATTGCAATTCCACCGATTCACGGCAAATTGGTGTCCGGCCGTTACTGTTACTACCGACGGCAGGGATAATTGAGGATACGTGTTTGCTGAGATGTGTATAATCGGGGAATTCAAATGGAATTTCATGGACATACAAACATCGTCCGGCATCGCACTGAACATCATTGGCGAAAGATGCATTGCGGAGCTTCTGGGTGGATGTGGCTCCATTAAAAGTTGACTAGGTGTTTGTCCAAAGTTCCTAATTTGATTCTCGACTGCTTCACGCATTACAGGGTCGGTGATGGCATCCAAATCAACACTTCCCTCATACGTTAGGTAGTAGAACACGTTGGTGGCTCGCACAGCCTCGGGGCCGCGCTGTTTGTAGCCAAATACTAAATCAATCCACTGATGCAGCTGACATGAAACAAACTCTGATTCCAACGCCATACGATTTATTCGGACAAACTCTTCAGGTGATTTCGCCCACGGCGGCAGTTCGATGTCATTAACGAGAGTGCCATCCTCGCGAGTGCCTAGTCGATATCCTGATGAGTTGTAGAACATTTCCGGGAGGAAATACCATTCAGGAATGAGCTCTTTAACATCGGAAGTATCACGTTGGCAGTTCTTCCATGATAAGGATACAGAGGAAAACAGTCGGTCGGGATAGTCGAATTTGCCCCCCTGCATTGCAAGGAACATTGTTGTGAAAGGCTCTACTCTGACCAACCAGCTTAAAACGAAGCTTGCTGTTGAATAATGAGTTCCATAGTGGAACGGCGGTATCGTGTCATTATCCCAGCTCTCGTATCGTTCTTCAAAGTAAGCCCTTCGACTGGGATTTAAGGCGCCTATGGGTTTAGACAGATCACGATAATTGGACGGCTGGCTTAGATCAAGCTCTTTGGAATCGTAATTGGTGAGAACCCAAGGAAACACTGGGTATTGGTTTAAGTCATTGTATGTCCTACCGGCAATTGTATTCAGAAACATTAAATATTCAAAATTGGATATTTCACGACGCTGCCACTTCTGTGTCATGTTAGAATTCCTCATTAGCTGTCGGGGTGACATCATTGAAGCTCTTCTTGTTTGCGGTATGCCATACTTGATTCCAACACCTACTCTGGGTAAAGCTTTGATGACTTTCTTTACAGTGTGTTGATCTGGGAATGCAAACAGGATTGAAGTTCTACTGGCAAGGAAAATTTCGATTGCCACATTCTGTAGTAAATACCGACGAGAAAATATTGCTCGGACTTCCGAGAAATACCATTTTCCATGAAGATGATCACAGTACTTTAAGACTTCAGGATCTACTTTTTGGAATTCTGGATGATCTTCATCTACTTCGAAGAACATTTCGGTGCTAGTAATTGAAACAGTACCAGGAGCGATTATTCCAGGTGCAATCAGTTTTGCTTTCGTACTGATATTAACCGGACCTGTTAAATCTAAATCAAGCTCCCGGTCTTCCACTAACAGCTCAGCATCGTCCAGAAGATCAGAAGTCTGCTGTGATGACTGATGTGATCTAGTGACTGCAATTTGTGAATGGAATTCATCTCTTGCTTGCAATATCGCATCTTCTGGAGTTCCATTTTCCAGAGCAGCCTTCAGAGTTGCCTGAGGGTGACTGGACCCTCGTGGATTTTGAATCATTCTTTTTCTTCTTCTAGCATCGTCCTCCCAAGCATCCAACTTCCAGAATATCTGTTTGATACTGCTTCCACTGGAATCGCCCCAGGCTCCATGTCTGTTGCACATAATATTTCTGACCTTTTCCAAAAGTCGACTTGCAATGACATTGTCTCGTCTCCTTGCTGCAGTGATCAAGTGGTCGCACATTCGCTCCTCTTCTCTCCGTTCCATCAAAGTTTGGGCACATTGGGACTCGAAGTCAGCATGTTTCAGAACATCATCCGCACGCATGCGATTGAGAATGAACTCAGCCTCATTTGCAACTCTTACTATATGATCCTTCATGGCATGAGAAAGCAAGCGGCCTTCATTTATGAGTTCAATAAATGCAAGTCCGGCATGTTTTTGCAAACTGTTCTGCCACTCTTGCGAGCACAATAACATGACCAGCTCAACTACAGAATGGCTGTTTTTGAACGTGGTTAATCCTTTGCCTTCCATTAACAGCTCCTGACCGTGTGATCCGACTAAAGTTTTTGATAGGAACGGAGCAAAGTCAACCATTATCTCACGTAGCAAAGGACAAACTGGTCCCAAAGCAATTTCTAGCTTCTGTGTTAAGCTAGCTTCACGTGATGGGGTAGTCATCGGCAATTCACTGACTAGTGGAGGTTTGATTGAAATCTCCTCGGGACGTGATCTACTTCCCGACGAGCCGAAACTATCTGGCACACGGACCACAGAGATCTCAGAGTCAGGCTTATCACCACGTTCACCGCCAAGGTGATGAATGTTACCTTCTAAGTCACGTATTTTCTCATTTCCGTCCTCATTCAGGTTGACATCCGTCCAGCTCTCATCGTTTGAGTTTGAAGGCTTGTTGTCATCCACCATAATTTCGCTAGACGACTCAACCTCTGGAACTTCATTTTCAGTTGAGTTCATGTTGAGGGAAGCAACATCGGAATCGACGCTCTATAGAAGTAAAAGAGAAAAGAAATTAAACACAATTTAATCGACGGAAGTGAATATAGTTCTCAATTTGTTTATTCAATCAGGATGCTACTTCACTAATGAACAGTCAAACAATCGATCTCTCAATTACCAAATACAACTAATAAGCCATACAAATTAGCATCCTGATCCAATATTACTGAAGTGCTTTTGGTGACAAAGTACATTTATAAACAATCAACAAGCATGTAAGCGATTAACTACTAACACCATCATGCCACATTAAACTATGCCATTTACTTAAACAAATAAACAAGTGAGCAAACTATCAAATATTGATTACCAAAACCTTACATTAGGCAGCACAGCCAAATAAACGCAGCCAAAAAGTGGTATTAACACGCTCGCTTTAATTACCTTTTCGTCGTTTGATGGATTTTCTACAATGTATATATTTTTAATAAATTTGAATTCAATTACACAAAACACGAAAGGTGGACAATATTTACACAAAACAAAATACAATTCCGCTAATACCACAAATGTCATATGGAATTTTGAAATGAGAGTTTATTATTGGTTGACCAAATTAATTTGTCATGTTCCATTAGGAAGGGTTACAGTGGTCGTGATGATGGTTGTGTTGCAGCAATAAATAAAGGATGCTGTGTGAATATTTCGAGTAGTTGTGGTACAGTGAATAAAACAGCTGCTTCTAATTAACATAAATAAATTAAATTTCGAGCTCGGTATATGGATGTGGGCATAATAAATTAATGATTCCATTAGAGCATTAGAAACACAAGTTGTATCCTTTTCGATTTGCCTCAACATGGATTATGACGCATTAGATGGTTGACTAGCGTCATTGAGCAGATGGAAGCTGTCATTGATAATTTACAAACAATTGAGAGGATGATGGGCGGAGAATACACGAGAAATTTGGTCGTTTTGGAAAAGCTGCTTTAGAAATTATTCATGGCAGGATTAGTATATGTTCGGTCACTCATCCATTTTCCATGGGTTAATTAAAGTGAAAGTTAATTTTCAGTTGCAACAACAATTTTAAATTCAGTGCAATATATATGAGCGCATGAAAAACAGTTATACAGAGTGGACCAATATTCTCTGAACCTTTGAAAAGACCGTTGGTTTCGCACTGGTGAAGATATTGAGGCGGAGAGCGTACCAAACACGAGAGCAGCCAATGGGGATTTAGTGTTATGGCATCATTTACTGGTGCACAACGTGCGCTTTGCATGGAAAAGAGCTGTCGGAATAACGATTGTGCGACACAAGCTGGACGAAAATTTTGCACTCAGTACAAAGATACAGAGTTAGGTGTGAAAGTTCTAGACTAATGGTTCAATATTAACTCAACTATTTCCTGGTAGACCCAAGATTTAGCGACAACCGGAGAACATAGAGCGTTTAGGAGAATCCGCTTAAGAGCGACCTGGGCTGTCAACTCGTAAGAGATTATTGTGAATTCCGGTAGTTGCCCACGTTGTTTTGCTGATTGGTTTGGAATCTATTAATATCAAATTCGATTGGGCACATATTCCTTCCTCCTTTTGCCTATTATCCTCTTTTATTCCTTTTTTTATGTTTCCCATTATTTTCTAAATTGAGTTCATATTTTTTTATTATTCTTGTTGTTCTCATTCATTCATTGCAAAGAGGCAACAATCATAAAATAAGTAAAACCTCCTAATCCTTTATGACGCTCCTACCCATTTAGCTTAAAAACTTGCCAATTGCAATGGTATTGATGCAAGCATATTATCCCAATGCGTCAATTGGAACTTGATTATCCAATATCTAGTGGGCGAAGGGAATGCCAGCAACGGGTGCAATTACTCACCTGCCCAACATCAACGGTTGCGTAGTGTTGGTGGTAGCACACCAATCTGATGTTTCGCTGACCGTAGATTCGACTCCTTTTGGAGGTGAAATCTTTTTACAATAGTTTTCATCAAATGCTAGCATTTCCGAGTATTTTGCGTTTAGCTTTGCTGATACTTTGTGCCATCACGGCTGTATGCAAATCAACATACATGTAATTGGAAATGTTGAATTTGGTAAAGATTGAAAAGATCAACAGAGAGAACGAGTTTGGAGAATATTTCACTATAAATACGTTCAATATTAACGGCAGGTGATTCGAAAAAAGGAAAAAGAGTTAGTCTAGTGGTAACTATAGTTTAGTCATAGCGGAGCTCTTGATCTGGTCAGTTACTGAGAAAGACGTTTGTCAGAGTTTGTCGGGCAGTGAAAATTTTTATCTGTGGAACTCCATTTTCTTCATTAAAAAAAAGCAGCCGAAGGATATGTCTTAAATTCGTGCGCTTTTATCCGATTTTTGTTTAATGTAGAGTCATTTTTCCCTGCCAGTGATAACTTGAAAAAGCGTTATGGAAATATCGACTCCTGATTGAAATTTGTATTGAGTATAGTTCGAGCTGTGAATAATTTCTTGTGAACTCCAGAGTTTTTAGTGAGCAGGAGCCGAAAACAAGATTTACTAGCGTCGCGTGAAAGGCAAAGTTTCGTAAAAATCGAACCATAAACTTTTGTTTGGTAGCCGAGGCTGAAAAAGTTCTCAGTACACGTTCCTGCTATAGCTGTTCTTTCGATCGAATGCATTGCAGCTAAGATATTTGTGTATAAAAAACATAACGTGCTGATAAAACCGAAGTAAAGAAAAAAAGAAAAACTTCATTACTTGTGATCCCCTGAAAAAGAATTGAATTTCCACGTTTATTTTGGATGAGCCATATAAAAGGATTATCACACTTTGAGCAAGCAACAGTAATCATTTCGATTCAATTTAATTACCCTCACAAATACGCTTGTTAACTGGATATTCATGTAAAAGAAATTTCTTTGGAATTGAGTGGAAGAATTAATGGGAAAATTAATCTCAAATGCCATAAATGTGTTTAAATTAATTAATAATTAATTAAGAAATATTGAAATTAACATACTGGAACATTGAAAACAAACCAATCAATCAACCAAAAATAAAATTTTAAAAAAAATCCAGCTATATGTCGTGTAGCGCTTAAGGAGAAAAGGTAAGTTTGTTTGGTTGAATCTCCTTTTGATTTCTTTCCATTTTCTTTGTTTCTAAACAAAAATGATGTATTGGTTTCTTTGATTTGATTTTTTTTTTCGTAGCACTACAACCCCTCACGAGCCTTCGCTTCCTGCAAATAGCGCCTCCAACTGTCTCAGTCCATTCACCGTGTCCTCCAATTTCGAAATGCAAGCAGCGATGAACTGACTTCGTCGGCCGAGTCAGACCAGCGTTTCCTCGATTTCCCCACTGACCTCCGGCCTTCAGTTCTCCCAACGAATACCTTTTTGGGTATCCGCTGTTCGTCCATATGATTCATGTGGCCAGCCCATTGCAGCTTCCGCAGTCTTACAATCGTTGAGACCTCCGATTCGTCAAAAATTTCATACAGCTCATGGTTGCATCAAATTCGTCGTTGGTCCCCGTCTAGCTTCGCTCCGATCATCGCCTCAGGGCCCGTCGCTCAAAAGCGTTCAATATATTTGCGGGTGCTTGGGTTAAGGTCTTTGTTTCACACCCATAGCATAAGACAGGTCTTACCATAGATTTGTACATATACTTGGAGCTTTGTTTTATTGTGTATGCAGCTGGTCTTCAAGATCCTCAAAACTGAATAAAATATTTTATTTGCGAGCTGTATTCTTCAGCGTATTTCATCCCTTTTATTACCTGTTTTTGTTATTTTGGGTTTTGGCTTATAGTTTTTGGAATTTCCCCGAATTAGATATGGTTATACATTTTTTTCTCACTTATAATTCTCGAACATGACTGGTTTGTTCATCTTTGAAGATTAATTTTCTTTGTTGTTTTCGTTAATTCAATTTGTTGTTCATTCAATAATAAAAACACAATGAATTACCAAATAAATCGACTTTAAATTTCTCAATATGGTTCTCTATATCCTGCCCTTACAAATTGTGTTCTGCCTAGTAGCGTTACTTATGTGAACCCCGACACAGCTGAGCTCTAGCCAGCTCAGGAGGCCACCTAGTGATCACAGGGCTCTACCATATTACAATATAATATCTGCAACTGTGGTGCATACTGTGGAAGTGAAAAGAGCTGGTGTCTTAAATATGCCTTGGACATATCTAAATCTTATACTATGTAAGAACCTACATCCACACACTCATAAAATTCAAATTGCACAGGCTTTAAAGCCCAGTGGCTACATTCGGAGGCTGCAATTTGCTGAAGAAATGCTGGAGTAGTTTCCGAGCCTCAATAACATCTTTTTCTCTGATGAAGCTCATTCCCATTCGAGTCACTTTTGGGGATATCTAAAAAGCAAAGTATAGACAAAGAACGCTTAGTCCTTTGAGGAACTAAAGGAACACTTTTGCAAAGAAATGTAAAACATTTCAATTAACCCTTCTGGAGCGGTAGTGGAAAAATATCAAGGTTCCCACACATAGATAATGTTATTTTCAAAATATAAAACTTTTATTTGTTTTTTCTTTTTCAAATACAATAAAAATTTCTTGATTAAAACAACATATTTGCTTTTTATAGCTATTTTAAATTTTAAAAGACTTTAGGTTCAACCTGTAACACATTATTAAAGAATTATCTCTTAATAAAACATAAGAAGCATTGCCATAGATTCAAAATACAAGTGCCTAATTTTCTCTTATTTATCATTATTGTAAACTTATTCACATCTCTCTCTCTCAAGATTATCCGCTTTGAAGAGGCGAGGGACACATTGACAGCTACAATCTTTGCGATTAAACTGCAGGAGATTGGTGCAGATGGTGTTTCACCTGAGGAGTTGCAATATGTCTATCATCATTGTACTGACTTGCTGCTCAGTACATTCAACGCTTGCCTATGAGATAGGGTTTTCCAGTACGATGGAAGGTGCTCTCATCAGCAAGGCGAAGAGAAAGTCTAGATCACCGTATGCATACCTTCCGTTATGCATGCTAGACATGGCTGGGAAAGTGCTAGAGAACACATCAAGGGAAGACTCACTGAGTTGATTCGTGGTGCGAGGAACCTATCTTTTAGACAGTAGAGCTTTAGAGCAAGATTCCTCACTATTGATGCGATTGCAGAGGTAGTGAGCGTGGTCCAAAACGTAGAGGCATATTACCACGCCAAGCGGGGGATCGTTCTGTTGGTGACACTCGAATTTAAGAACTGCTTCAACTTTGCTAAATGGATGATGTTCTAGATACGCTGGAAATCCCTTTTCAAGTTTCAGAATATCTGATGTGGCTCCTAAGGGGTTGCTTGAATGACCGAATCCTATTTTACGACAACACACAGGGCCAACGAAGCATCAAAGTTACATCGGGGGTTGCCCAGGGAATTGTCCTTGGTCAACCCCTGTGGAACGTATCTTACAATGGGCTGCTGAGACTGGAAATGCCAGATGAGTTGCACTTAATCGGCAATGCGGATGATGTTGCAGCTCTAGTCACTGGAAGCACCACTGCACAAGCGCAACTTAGGCTAGCTATGCTAATACGTTGAGTGAGACTAAGTCAATGCTCGTGGACTCCGTCTAGTACTGGAGAAAACCCAAGTGATAAAAATGACGAAAAAACAGAATTCCTAGTGTAAGGATGTCCTGCACTGGAGACATATTAACCAAATTGAAGACAGCGGTGAAATACCTGTGGCTACTGATCAACTCTAAGATGAGTTTTTCTGAGCTAATGAGGCCAAAGGCTAAGGAGACTGCTTTGAGGCGCATTGGCTTTAAGTCGACTTATGGCCAACGTAGGGGAACCCAACCCATCAAGAAGACGCCTCCTGATGAGCGCTGCAGGTTCAGTGCTACTGTACGAAGCAGAAATATGTGGTGACGCTCTCAGTAAGGAGGCGTATCAAAAATGCTTAGTACAGGTACAGAGAAGAGGAGGACTGCATCTTCATATCCGACAGTCTCTAATTCAGCGGTGAGAGTTGTTGCAGAAATGATGCCTTTCGTCCTCCTTGCTAGAGAACGTCACTCTTTTTAACCTGCGTCGAAGCGGGGACACAGAAGAGACGGTTGGTTGCGAGGAGAGACAGCCCTCACTCAAAGACTGGCAGCAATCTTAGGTAAATTGTATGAAGGGAAGGTGAGCTGCGCGGGCCTGAGATCTGAGACAGTGGCTAAATTGAAGGCATGGTGAGACTGACTTCTATCTGACCTAGCTTTTGAGCGGCAAGGGTATTTTTAAGTCTTACCTGCATAAGATTTGTAAATGACAGTTTTCCGACTGCAGATTTTGCCTAGGAGGAAAATGGAATGCTTTCCACACATTTTTCTGTACGAAAAACAGGATAGACTACGACGGGACCTCTACAGGGAGACGGAAGAGCTCACCCTGGATAATAAAGTTGCGTTAAAGCTTGGATCTGTTGATATAAGGAATGGAAGATTATCTTCGGGCTATCTTAAAAGATAAAGGGTCTCACAGCAACCGGGGACGTTGAGACTGGGAGATGGCTTGTCTGGCAATCCCTCTTCTTCCTTCCCTTCCTGCTAGGGGCGATATCCCCTAGCTTGAAGGTGCCTTATAGCAAAACAAAATAAAACCTGGCCTAAAATAATGTGTCAAAGGGTTCCAGGCTAGGTTCTTAGGTTGACAGGTGAGGTGTTTGGTGGGTAGTTCAGTCGCTCACGAGCATGGGAGCTCCACACTTAGTGCGTAAGTGGCATTTACCTTCTAAATACAAAATAAAACTGCAACGGATCTTACTGAGCTCCAGAGGTCCAACGGAACAGGAAGGCATCAGAAGAGTGGTAAGGCTAAAGGGAACTACAGCCAAAAAAAATTCCGGGGTAAAGACTATTGATGTGATGGCACCCAGCACCCACTATACAGAGTGATTCCATCAAGAAAGCATTTTGCTGGACCAATGCATATATATGACAAGCGACTGCAACAAATAATACGGCAATTGCGTCCACTAAGATGACTTAAACATTATACAGGATGATTAAAAGGAAGATTTAGAGGAATTTCTAATGATTTTGGAGACTATAGGAGAATAATCTCACATTGTATCTTGGAACCAGTTAAAGCGCAACCATACACGTAAAACAATCACAGGAGACGAGAAAACAGCGAGGAAACTTTTTACGCCATCCACAAAGCCGATCCACATATTGTCGATTTCATGAATTGAGTTAGCTTAATTTAAGCCTTGAAAGACTAGTTTTGCGCGATTCTCTAGGGAACAGACCAACTTTTTCGAACAATGTGCGACTTGATTCCACAACAAGATTCTGAACTGACGAATGTTCTCTTTGACACGTTCCTAATTAGTTATTTATTTATTGACCAAACAAGGTATTACATTAAAATTATAAATTATCACAAAGAAATACAAGTTAAAGGTTACAAAATACAAGTTAAAAATATAGGACTAGGAAGAGAGGAACATTGATAGATTGGTTTTAAACTGTAGTCTGGATAAGGTTGGGGAAAAGCAATGGCTCAGGCTATTTAATATTTTGCAGCATCTATTGATCGGTTCATTTGCACCATAGATGACAAGATGTCGACTTTCCACCAGCAAACGTGAATATTTTGTAAATCTTACCGGTTCGTTCAAGAATATCATGTCAAGCAGATATTGAACTTTAATGGTATCACGGAGGACATCAAATACAAAGCAAGAGCATACCATAATTCTACGGGAGGCAAGTGGAGATAAATTTAGAATAGAAAACTGATATTTATATGAAGGCAAGCTCTGAAAGCTACGTGGGTCATATTGAGACCGTACAGCAAATAGCAGGAACAGTTTTTGAACAGACTCAAATCTTTCTGTATGAACATCAGAAACAGGATGCCAGACGAAACCTGCATATTCGAGAATAGGGCGGGATAATGATATTGTCGCGTGTTATTGGTTCGCGGCCTATAATTTTAACGTTCCGGGAAAGTGAAAACGCAATGTCTTTTAATTTAAGTTAAAAGAGTTTATTTAATTAAATAAAACGCACAATAATCAGTTAACACTTTCACTAATTTTAATTTTCACTATTAAAATTAAATTTAACACTTGTCCATAAATTTATTATCGCAATTGTCTTCTAAATTACTTCACTATTACGAAACACACTTTCGCAGTTCTTATCGCGGTCGAATGAATGATTCCCCCATTCATTCAGCTCGCCTTTATATAGGGTCTCTAAGTATTCACCCATTTCTCGCATATTGGCGAACGTTCTACCGAGAGGTACCTGGTAGGTTCGAGCAAATTCATGAATGGAGTGACGTCGCTTGCAGATGTTGATTATGCTTGTTGAATTTACTCGTGGGTTCGAGTAAATTCATTTGTTGACGTTCTTAATGATGATGAAAATAATTGCGACAGTAGCTCGCAGAATTATTTGTACATGTAATTATTTATACATGTAACAATATGTTTAATGCCTTTGTTACGCACATATTCTGAAATTCTTTAGCACGCCGTTTGATGAAGCCTAACATTTTATTAGCCTTGCAGAGAACATCATCATAGTGCAAATTAAAACGGAGTTTGTTATCCAAGAAGATACCGAGGTCGACTACCCTGTCTGTTCGGGAAAGATTAGGATTACCGAGGTGATAATCAGCTAATAAAATTGAAGTTCTGCGAGAGAAACTAACCACCTGACATTTTTCGAAGTTCAGGTATAGGCGGTTTGTGTTGGACCATTGAAGCAGAGCATTTAACTTGTTCTGTAAGAATATCGAATCGCTGTGGGATGTTATCCCATAGTATAATTTGAGATCATCCGCATGAAATAAATGGGGTATATCAGAGAACACATCAGTAAGGTCTGATATAAATATGTTGAAAAGAAGAAGTCCAAGATGACTGCATTGAGGTACACCAGAGTAGACTTGAATTTCTTTGAACATATACTCTTAAAATTTAACGGTTTGAGTTCGGTTTTGAAATTAAGAGTTTAGTCAGCGAAGCAATGGGCCAGTGACTCCAAATTTGCGTTATTTTTCTGACAGAATCCTATGATTGACGCGATCGAAGGCTTTACTAAAATCAGTATAAATTGCGTGAACCTGATGCCCTTTTTCCATTGCGCAAATTATGTATGAGACCATAGCTGTTAGATTGGTTGTTGTGGATCGGTTTTTCCATGCTGCTAGTCAATGAGACTCTGCTCTTTTACGGACGATATTTTAGAGCATACTATTTTCTCGAATAATTTTGGGAAGTCGGATAAAATGGCAATTCCTCTATAATTTTGAACACTCCCTTTGCTCTTACTTTTATGAATTGGAGTCAGGTGAGAAAATTTCTAGTGTATTGGAAATTTTCCGCTTACGAGTGACTTATTGGAAATGATACGGAGAGGTAAAACGGATACTTCATTGCACTGGTATAGAAAATAAGGCGGAAGTAAATCTGGGCCAGGTGCATGGTTCAAGTCAAGTGTTTTAATTGCATTAATGGTATCATCTTCAGAAATTAAAGAGTTCCTGAAGCGCTATTTCAAAAACGGCGTTAGTGTTATCTACATGAGGTGCGGTGTTTGGTAAGGAATACACTGATTGAAAATGATCTGCAAAGAAATTATAGATTTCTTCCGGGACAGAGGAGCTGCGGTCTTCATAGTGAGTTTTGCGCTTAATATTTACAAAATCAAAGAACTTCTTTGGGTTTCGGATTATGTTCTCGCCAATAAAATTAACATACATTGCATAGGCCTCGCGTGATTTCAATCTAAATTCATTTGCCAATTCATTATATTCATTTTTAATTTCATCACTGACATTGGGTTCTTTTTGTATAATTCTGTGGAGCTTATTCCATCTGATTCTTAAATTTCGGAGACTACTGTCCAACCATGGCTCAGACAGTTTTTCCTCTTTTTGTTTTTAGGTGTATGACTTTCAACGGTGTCAAAATGGTCTGGTAGAAATACTGCATCATCTACATCTAGCGTCGAGAGCCTACTAGTCCAGCCTACATTAGAAATATAACTCTTAATGCTATCGTAGTCAGTGTTACGGAAATCAAATACAATCGAGTTATTGTACGAAAGGCTGTTTGTGTCATCAGTGATGGAATAATCAACTGAAAATGTGGAATGGTGGAGGGTATTTTTGAAAAGATTTTCCACATCATTAGTTGGATTAACCACCATTTTATCATAAGTACTCGTGAACATTAGATCGAACCAATTGCCAGAGGAATTAGGTGTCTGAGCTACTTGCTGTAAATCATTGCCGTACAATGTAGAAACTAGGTTGAAATCAATATCGTCTCGAAGATTCAATGGAATGAGACGATTGTCAAGTTCGTCAACTACAAACTTTAATTGGGCCTGTTAAAATCTCCAAAGAGAATAATTTTATCTTCTTCTTTTGAGAGTTCAGCAAGTGAAGAGACAACTCCACAAGCATCGGTATAGATTGCCTCACTGCACTCTGGGGGGATATAGAAATAAATTTGATTTATTTTAATTTTCGCTATTACATGTTGGAAAGTTGCGGTATTGACGATATTACTCGAGTAAGCGTTGTGTATGGCGATTAGGACACTACCTCCTCGGTTTAGGCCAGTGCTTAGATTGTTTTGATCGTCTCTATAAATAGACCAACAACTGTCGAGAATCTCTTCGTTAGGATGAGAGTCATTCAACCAGGTTTCTGTGAATACAAAGACACTGAAAGGGCATGATTTAGCGTCAAGAGAAAGTTTGTTGAGTTTGCCTTTCATGCCACTATAGTTATGGTAGAACATTTTGAGGTATTTTGTGGTAGAGTTCTTATTGTGGACGAAAAAAATTGTGATGTTGCTCACGTCGCTCCAAGGATATATAATTTGAGCTTACATTAGAAGCGTGTTTCAAGATATTTTTTGGCTTGTTCTGATGTAACGCCAAGTCACTCATGGTATCTAAGATAAAGTTTTTGTAGAGCATCAACATCTATAGGGAGACCTTCTCTCTGGATCATTAGTTTTATATTGGTCTTCGTTTTACCGTCGATAAATGTTGTGTCTGGTGCTTTATGCATGTAAGCTAGGTAGAGTCGAACCAACTCATATAATCTGTGCCCACCAAGGCTTGATACTAGATACCTGCTCTGAAAATCTTTGCTAGAGCTAATTGTCGCTTTTACAATCGGAGGTTCGAGTGGGTCTAAAAAAGATTGATTTTCGTTCAAAGGGCTACTGAGTGTGCTAGGTAATAGGACCACATTAGACAAAGTTTGCGAAAACCAAATTTTGAGGAACAGATTGGATTTCCTCTTGCTGTTCGAAATTCTTTTGGAACTTCCGACTTATCTTTTCTTACCATAGTAGTTTTTTTTCTCAAAAAGTTGTTTTGCTACCTGCAGTGATGAAAACCAATTATCCATGGTAATGTTGCAATTGCTTCCTAGGATTGGTCGAGCTTCTCACATCACTACATCAGCGCGTTCATTACTCAAATGCTAAGTACCTACAGGCTGCTGGCCGGTATAAATCTCGAGATTGTATGTTTTTGGGTAATGAACATCGACAAGAGCAAATACTTTTATGCCATACTTAGAGGATTTGCTGGGAGTATATTGCCTGGATGAACAACGCCCTCCAAAAGCCAGAGGCTGTTCATCCAAAGTCATTTCTGCGCTTGGATTGACGTACTGCTGAAATTTGGCCACGAATAATTTAGAAATTTCTCGTACAGGAGCTAACAGTTTCAAACCTCGGTGGCAGCATCGAGTTTGAACTTTTCATGCTGCTGTCAGACAACTATCAGCCCACCCCGCTGCAATGGGTACTAATTAAAAAATTAGATAATAATCATATGGTTGAGCGTGATTTTGACCATAACACCTCGAATTCCATTACGGTTATGGAATGAGCTACCCTAACAATTAATCAAAACGCCAAGGTTTGGATTTTGACTGTTGTGCGATAAATTATTATTATTATGGAGCAACGATGTAAACATTCAAAATGTTTGATTTAAACCATTGAAAATTTGTCTGAAACTTTAATTCAGACTATTTAGACTCAGTTTGAGCCTTGTTTGGGTCCTGTTCAGATTGCATTTAGATCCATTTTGGGGCCTGATAGGGTCCTATTTGTGGCCTTGTTAGGTCCTGTTTAGGGCAATGTGATCCTTAATTGGGTCTTGGTTAGTCCCTGTTTGGACTTGCCTCTATGTAGACTTAGTTTGGTGCATGCTTGGCCCATTTCATTATTAATGGGATCCTATTTCAGACCTTTTTGGGCCGATTTAGACATCTAAGTCTAATTGTTTGGATACATGCCCTGCAAATGGGCCCTGTTGAATGCTTCTTAGCCCTTCAAAGCATTCGCAACTCATTACGCTTTGATCTTTTTTAAGGCCATGAATTTAATAAGATGTTTTTTACTTCGGATGGTAGTGCAATCGAGACCCATACAATAGTTATGCTCTTCACTGGTAAAAAGCAAATTCAAAGGAGAAGGGTGCAAATATCGATTTACATTAATTTATTACAAACGTTTCCATATCACATGTCGATATTTCTCAATTATTTAACGTTGCGCTCAGATAAATGATGCATTAAAAGCGTTAATTTCTCATAATTAACATAATATTTATGTGTTTTCTAACCAGTCAAGGGCTATTCGTATCTTTTCATTAATTTTATTACTGAATACATAAGATCTGCAAAAACGTACAATGTTAAAATTATAACAAATATATTGCAATGAGTGTCATTATCTTTGCAGTTGCATGCTTCTGCAGGATTACATGAGCCTGAAATAATCCTTTATAATTTGCATTTCACTCGTATTTTGCATATGCGTATGAAAAATTTAAAACATGCATATCAGCATGTAAATGGTGAGATTAAATATTCCCAGAACATATCAGTAGAAAATATTTAAACACTTGCACTATCTGAACAGTGCAGTAATTTGTACAACATATGTGCATGCATACGAGTACATAACATCATTTATGCCAATTGTTTTACAAGTCATCTCTATGGATATTCCAAAATTCAGGCAATTTTATTCATGCATTTGGGTTTGGTAACCACATTTACAGGCACAAAATGTATTTTTATTGAATTCAATTGAAATGATTTGAAGGAAAAATGGTAAATTCATTATTGCTGACATTTTTGCATAATAAACAGAATTATTCGTCGCTGGTAGTTATTAGAATACTTCATGAGTTGCGAATGAACTGATACCAATAATTGAAAAATTTTCAATATCCACCTTCATTTAAAGGATGTGCAAACGCATTTTGTTGCTGACAGACCAAATTTATATGCTTACAGTAATTTAGAACTGAAATGTTTATTATAATGCATAAATCGAATGCGGAAGTACTTTATGTGCTTTTTAAGCAAGATTTTAGCGAATTGGTAAGGAAATTGAGTTAATAATGAATTCCAGAACGATTTAATATGTATACGGAAAAACTCTATTGCATGAATTGTTCTAAATTCTCTTCAAACCCTCATAAGTTACGCATTTTCAATAACTCCAACACAAAACCATTTTTTCATGAATTTAGTCCTTTTCACGCTCCCTTTTCAAACCGCAATTTCTCGTCTTTAAGTTAACAGGATGTTTAATTGTTTACGGAAAAAATCGGTCCTATTTCAAACTACCATAGAAAAAAATCTACCCCATTTTTTTTGTAATTCGTCGTTCTCTCCTTTTGTTAAGTGAAACTTTTTCCTTGTTCAAATAGGTCGGGAGCATTTTAATGCGGATTTATAGCGTTATCGCCGAAACACTTCACAATTTTGGGCACTGTGAAAGTTAAACAAAACAAAAGTTCGCTAAGAGACTGTGAAATTTAAAATTCGTGAAAAATGTCGCCGCAACTGGTGCTATGGTAGTTTGAGCTTAAATTTAGTTGGTTGGAAGTTTTAAGCTATTTAGGATACTCGTAAAAAGTATTCTCTATTTGTGTTGAGCTTGTGATGGAATTAATTTTAGTTCACTGATTCAAGGTGGAGAAATTTTGTTTGGATTATTGTAGGTAATTTACGCACAAATATAATCTATTGTATTTTCAGGGAATAATATCAGACCAAATTTGTCTGTGAAATAGTAAACGACCTGCAGTGAGATAAAATGTGCCATCAATCTTCGATAGATTTGTGGGGAAAAAAAGAGAATATGTACTGAAGCACGCGAATTCAAAGACCCTGATTCGGAACGCTGATCTCCGTAAGGCCACGGATTTAAACATGTTGAAGGAGTAGGAGAGTGCATTCTAGAAACGCGCTCGTTCTGCGGTGTTATCAATGATTTAGACCACTACTTTATTAGAGTTAAGTTCCGTTACCGCATCTTTAAGAGCTGAGAACAAGCAAGATCAGTTACTCCAAGGTACCAGATACACAAGCTGAATGGTTGCTCAGCAACTCCAAATACAATACATACCAGCGCTGAAAAATCGCATCAACATATCTCTGCAGGTGGGAAAAAGTAGTGACGGCATTAGAACCACGTGGAAGACAGTGAGAGATGCGGTAAGAGCAGCGGCCAATGATGTCTTGGGGCATTGACCAAAGAAAAGTAGGAACGACTGGTACGGCGAAGAACGCAAGGAAGCGATTGAAAAAATGAACCAGGCGTATGAAGAATGCACTCAGAAACCAACTCGAGCTAAAGAAGAATATAACACCCTCCAACGACAAGCTAAAAATGTGCCGAAGGCAAAAGCGACTAACCATCAACCAAGATCCTACATATAAACGAAAACATGACCCTACATTTAGTCAGATCGACGAATGCCTTTAGTAAACAACTAAGTGAGGGCTTCAATCCAAAAACAAGTCATTGCAAATGTAGACAAGGAGCAATCATAGATAATCCAGTCAAAATCAAAAACGGATGGCTGCAATATTTCAAGAAGACATTCACAGCGCCCTAAGCTTTGAGCATTCCAGAAGCAGAGCAGGATATCCTAGTCTCAAAACCAACCAGAGATGAAGTATAGGCATCCGTATGCGACCTCACATAGACTAGGACTATTGGAATAGATGGAATTGTAACAGAACTGCTCCAGAGGAAGGGTCCCCATCTAAGTAACGTTGTCCACCGATCAATATGCAGAATATGAACAGAGGAGTGGTTACCAGAGAATATATAATATGTCCTATACACAAAAAAGGAGAAAAGTTAAGATATGAAAATGATAGAGGCATCGCTCTATTGTGTACGTCTTATAAAGCACTCTCTAAAGAGAGAGAGAGAGAGCGGTTACTATAAAAGTATTATGGGACAGTATCAGGAAGAGTTCAGAAGTGGACGGTCTACAATAGACTAAATATTCTCAGTTAAGCAGCAAAGTGGTTGGGATATAATATAGATGCACACCAACTCTTTGCTGATTTCAATCTAACATGTAGTGTTTTCAGAAATGCGCTGTACAAAATAATGCTTGACTTTGACGTCCCAAAAAAATTTAATTCACATGCAAAAATTCAAGATGCTAAACACAAAGTTCAAGGCCAAGGTAACCGACGAGGCTACGAGCGGCTTCAAAATGAAATTAGACTTAAAAGAAGGGGATGACGTTCACCCAATGCTCTTTAATATTGAGCTGGAACACGTCATCAGGAACCTGAAACCTTTGGTATACTTATTTTCAAGTCCACACAATTAGTAGTGTATGCTGGTGACATCAATATGATGGCGCATTCAATTTCAGATGCCAAAGAAGCATTTTTGAGGCTCAAATCTGAAGCAAAGCGAATTTGTATTCGAGTTAAGAAAATTAAAAGTAAATTTATGACTCAAACGAGGTAGACGCTCCAGTCTGAGAAAACCTGACCGGAGAAGACTATAACATTAAAAGTGTGGATAATATTTTGTATCTTGGACCCCACCTGTAATTACAGGATATATTGGATGTCAAAAGTAACACAACTCCAACCATTATCGCCTGAACTACAAAGAAAATGAGAAGTCTCATCCAGAACGAAAGTCTTCAATTGATTGAGCCTCGACCAATTCAATTAAAAATTAATTTTAGCTTGGTTTGTGAAAGAATTGAAATTTTGTTTTGTTGATTTTGAAAACAGCAGTTTCATTCTACTATATTTATATTATTGGAATCAGTACTTTGATAAACGAGCATTCACTGTAAGTAGAAGAATTACTCGAGAATAGTTAGGAACGGGGAGCTCAAATTGTATGGCCGCCATGTCAACAATAGCGTCAGTCGATCTCAATAGCAACGCCTTGAAGCTATGATTTGACACCGTTGGACTTCTTTTTACGCTGTGAAAGATCAATAGTATGCGGAAGGTCTACAAATGATACAGGCGCTGAAATTAAATATTCGACAAACCATTGTTCAGATAGGGCCTGAAACCATCAATAATGTCTTGGAAAATTGCGCTGAGAGGATGGCCTTCTGTCATGCTAACCTGGCAGCCATGTGAATGAGATTTTATTTCACAACTAACGGGAAGGTTTATTTTTGCGTATGTAGCCAAAATATAAGAAAAAAAGTTGATTTTTGTTCATTTTATTGCATTTTTAAAAGAAACTAATATTTCGCCCATCCTATACATACGGGCAGTCAGATGGGTCGTTATTTCAATTGGTTTAGTCAGTATAATAACCTGAAAACGGCTTATTTACAGGGATCATTAGCTTACTGATCGTCATCTAAACAATATAACTCACAGTCGCGTCAGATATGATACTTCTAGCTTAATACGCTTCGTTTTTGAGACCTCACGTAGTTTCATATGCTCCTTCAGAACGTGCATTGCCCGCCTATTAATAAGAAGATATAGAGCTTACAGAATTTTATAAATTTTCAAGTTGCTAAACTGCCTAATCAAGTATGTAGTTAAGCTTCAGGCCATCAGTAAACGAATAATAATATCTGCAAATGGTAATGCTTTAAACATGTGAGCAATTTTATTTCGAAGCTTTTTATATCAATTTTTTGTAGATAATGTACTTAGATAATCATAGATTTGAATCGAAAAACTTTGAATTTTTGTCTTCAACTCATGTAGTCATAATTTTAATCTCATCATAAGTGCACCAACAAGCAGTTCAGTAATCAAAGCTGATTTTTATCTCTACCTTTTGACGAGTTCTTTACAAACTTATTTTCTGACAATTCAAAAAATTCTATATAAAATCTTGTCCCTGCAAAAACGTCCTTATTCAGCATTTAATACTACAGATAATAATGCCTTGTAACGAATCAATTTGTCGGTTGACTAATCAAAATCCAGATCCATTTATCATTTTTATTCGAGTCTAAGGATTTCACCTGTATGCTGTCTCATTATAGCATAATATAATCATCTTCATTTTTCAAGACCATAAAATATAAAAGCAATCAAACGTCAACGCTATCAGACGAGTATCCCTAATACACGTAGCTAGATATTCGAATTCGTAGGTAATGGTATAGATGTACGAGTATGTTAAAAAAGAGTAGATTTTCAGTAGTCAAAGATCTCACAAAAAGTGAGACTACTGGAATGCAAGCTTACGATGTGGGTTTAATACAATGACGGAAAGGATAAAAACCAAGCCTAAATCCCTGAAAAGAAAAAAATGAAATAAAATCCGACGTAGAGTTTGAGAGCAACAATAAATTGGGTATATGGGAAAGAAAAATGGTTGAGGACTGGAGTCTTACGATTAAACATTGAATTGTGGGCTGTTGTCTTACCTTCGGGCAAGTCAAAATAATGAGAGCGATTTCGAGTATTTTTGTGCAAATAATTTGCAAATTGTTGGAATTTTTACAAATCACGAAGGTTCAATTAGATGTTTTGATTATTATATGGCCCAAGAAATCAACTGTTTCCCTTTTAAAAACTTCAAGTTTTCTCAGAAACTATGGAAGCTAGATAGCTCCAACTTTGTGTGAAGGTCAGATGTGGTGGTCATTCGAAAGTTTAGATCTTATCAAACATTTCAAAATTTTTTAAGGGGATATCAAATGAAAGGTCTTGATTAGTACTTTCAGAATCTGAAAAAACACTTCATTTTATGCATCAGACGGTTCAGGGGGAGGCGAAATGTATGAATAACTTCTTTCCACCCTCGCAGTTGGACACCTTTGAGCCAAAAAATCTGAAAAAAATCACGGAGTTAGGTCTTTATGACTGCAAAGGCAACAAAAACCTCCAAAATCACAACTCACTCAACTTTGTTAATAATCTAGAGTTTTCCGTTAGGCACATAACAAATTTTGTATTTTTATGTCAACGCATCCTCACATTTTTTAAATAAATTTTCAGTGTAAAAACGTTAAAGTCAACATTTTCATCGTGGTAAAGTTCATAAACCAGCACCGTTTGAAAATTATTAAAAATTAGTACCGGAATTCTGAGTCAGTTGTTGCAACTTTAAAGGCACTTACTCCAATTTCCGGCCGTAGTAATCGTCTTACCCGATCGGCTGTGCACTCTATGTGGATAAGTTCGAGTCCAAATTTTCACGATTGGACGTTTCGGTGCCAAAAAGACGTCATACGGCTCAAAGCGACGGAAATATCACAGCCATAAGTGCATCGATTCAAAATGAGCCATTCCACGTCGGCCTCAAGAATTGGGCATCGCTCAAATGACGCTGTGGCATATTTTGCGAAAAGATCTAGGCTTACACAGATATAAGATCGAATCGACTCAAAAAGTAAAGCCACTTGATCATTCGAAACGCCGAAACTTCCCCAATCAGGCTCTGGCAAAGCTTGAAGATTATGAAGATTTTCATCAAAAAATCATTTCAGCGATGAAGCTCATTCCTGGCTTAACGGCTTTGTTAATAAGCAAGATATGCGTTATTGGTCAGCAACAAACCCACATGTGCTTCTTGAGACATCGTTGCATCCGCAAAAAATTACTGTTTCGTGCGGTTTTTATGCCGAATGTGTGATTGGGCCGTATTTTTTTGGATAAACACGACTGTCATTTACCGTTAATGAAGACTGCTATCGTGACATGTTGGAAGATTATTTGTGGCCAAAATTGGATGAACTTGACATCAACGATATGTGGTTTGAACATGATGGTGCCAATAGCCACACAGAATGCCTCATAATCAATTTATGGTCCAGTCGAATGGCCGCCTCGTTTATGCAATCTAATGCCATTGAATTTCTTTTTATGGGGCTATATCAAGTCACTGGTCTATGTCAACAAGCCAGCAACTTTAGACGAGCTCAAAGACAATCTCTAACGCGATATTGCCGACGTGGTGGAAAATTGAGCCCAAAGAATCACCGCTGTGAATGGGCTCGTGGTGGTCAATTGACCAAAATCGAATTTCATTCATAAAATGTAACGCTTGCACTACATCCACAATAAGTTTGAACTCAATATTTTAATTATTTCTGTGTTTTATTAATAGATGAAATTGTTATATCTTTAATGGGAAGCCTTTTAATAGGGTTTTCTCAAAAAAAAATTAAAAAGGTACCCTTAAACTAATGTATATCAATCTTATGTAGATCAATATAAAGTCCTTATGCTTACGAAATTTTAAAGAAATCAGATCATAGTCAAGTGAGTTAGAGCCATTTGAGTTATATGGAATTAAAACTATAATAACAAGTATTGATGGTTTACATATTTCAAATCGACCTAGGCACTCTTATTTTCTTCCGATTTTCATGAAAAAAATTATGGTCACAATGTTGAGTAAGCGGTACAGAGACATGATTACTATTTTTTTGGCGCCTCAATGGCAAGGCATTAATGTTGCTGACATGTGGTTTCAGCAGAACAGTGCCACATGCCGAACTGCGCGCAATACAATTAATTCACTGAAAGACACATTTGACGAACAATTAATTTCACAAAATGGCCCTGTTGACTGGCCAACTGCGTTTGTGCGATTTGACACCGTTACATTAATTTCTTTGGGGGTTTGTAAAGTTGAATATCTACGCCGATAAAACGGAAACAATTCAACACTTAGAAGCTAACATTCGCGCCTGATTTACTATGAAAATTGTGTGAAAATTGAACCTCTAGATTACGCCACCTCCGCGCCACTTGCGGTGGCCACATGCCCGAAATAATCTTTAAATATTGATGACAAAAATATACCTTCAAAAAAAGCATTTTTCTTAGTTTTATTTCAATTCAAAGTTCTCCGACCCTAAACAAAAAAACCTCTTTATAAAGATCCTATACAATAAGGGAAAAGCTGACCACTAAGAAAAATTTTATATATTTTAACTAAAATTTTCCTGAGTTTCGTACTATGTTACAAAAACTTATTGGAACCGTGACTTCATCTATCCGTCCATTAGTCCGTCATAGCTGTTTTCTTGAAACTATAGACGTTGCAGATGTCAAACATGCTAGGTGGATGCAAAGTGATGACCTCTTGAAAGTTAAAGTATCAGGCAAATGTTGAAAAGATCTTAAGGGGGGTCTCACTATATTAGGGGGTGAACGTTAAACATTTTTTTTTAACCAAAGATGATCATGTGGGGTATCATATGAAAGATCTTCAAGAAAGTTTTATAGCAGTAGTACTGGCATTAAGGAGTATACGAGAAGGGGTACAGTTTGAAAAATTTGTGACCCCTCTCTCCAGGACTTAAGATACCTATGATGCAAAAAATCTAGAAAAATCATGAAGAAAGTTCTTTTTCTCCGCAGCAATGAATTGATACCAAACATACCATTGTTTGATAAAGTACGTTACAATCAATACTGGCTATGCTTGCATAGTCAACGAAAATTAGGTGTACGTCTATGTTGAACCTCCAGAATTTATCAAGTACCTGCTTGACTGTAAACAATTGGTCTTTCGTCGATCTACCTGCTCTAAAGCCACCTTGATACTCTCCAACATAGTATACTCAAATAGTAGCCACACCTTTCATTTACCCTGTGTTGCACACTTTTTAAATTTTCCCAGGGGCATTACAGCTGATCCGGGGCATTACAGCTGATCCATTTTTGGCGCGCTCAAGAAACAAAGCAAAATGCAGATAAAATTTCCGACGCACGTGTTCTTTTACGCATTTCAGAACATAGGAGTGCTGCCAGATCCTAATAAAAAACTAAAAGATTGCATGAAACGAATTTGTTTTTCTGCAATGTTATTGATTTTTTAGCTCTGGTAGCCCTGAAATCTCTCATCGAAGCATATGTTTATATTCGCGCCATTCCTCGCATCAGCGTTTACCATCTACCTGCTACCGAAGATTTATGGCTTGCTGTTCGGCTTGTGTTCGGATTTTTCCGGAGGGTTGATGGAGTGTGGTTACTCTTTGAGTATACTATGCTCTCCAATAATACTGTTGGCATATGATCTGATTTTATTTTCTATGTTCATTAAAGATATTTTGTACGCCGTACAAGGTAGTGATATGCCTCTATAGTTTTCGCACTACAGCTTGTTATCTTTTTTGTAGAAAGGGAATATAATTGATTGTTTCCACACGTTTGACATATATTCTAATCACCCAATAAGCAGGATGATAGCTTTCTGAACACCACTGCCACCATATTTGATTAGCTCTACTGGAATGTCATCGATGCCCGGAGATTTATTATCCTTTTGATGGTGGAACAAATTTTATCCAGAGTTGATGGGCAACGTTTTTTATTCAACCGAAGAGCAAGCAACGAGTAAGCAAATTACTGGTGACGGAAGTCGATATTTTTGATGGACATGTATAGCAAAGTACAAAATAATATATGCCAAGGCTGAAAGCAGTGTAGCTCAAAGAAGAGTTGCTGTGGAATCTCGCGATGATTGGAAGTAAAACGTCTTATGGAAGCCCTAGCATCTGAAAATAGGGATACAGAAGAGTTTGAGTTTGAAACCTTTGAAAACGAGAAAGGCGAACCAATCGTTTTAATCGAACAGGCCGCCCAGATGATAGACTTTCTCTTGAAAATGAATGCAAAATTAGAGCAACAGTCAGAAAAGTTTGGAGAAATGAAGGAACAGATAGCCATGCTTAATGAAAAGTTGGAACAGCAGTCGGCAGAAATAAGGCAATACTTACTGGATATCACATTGCAAATGGAGCAAAAATTTGACGGGAAGTTTTTCGAGCTCGACAGAAAAGTCTGTGGCACAGTGGAAAAGTAAACGCAGGAACTAGAGCGAGCAAAGAAAATTAAGGTAACATCTGTAAGTCACGTTTCTCTGAAGAACTTAAAAGCACCCACTTTCGATGGTCACAATTCCTGGAACATCTTCAAAACTCAAATCGGGGCAGGATGGAGTGAAGAAAAACGAGCAACTGCACTCGTACTAGTACTGCATAGTCCGGCTGCACAAGTTCTCTAGGCGATTCCTGTGGAAAACCACTCAATGTGTATGGTCCTGGTGAATGCATTGAATTTTCATTATGGTGAGAACCACATGGAGCAAATATATCGGTCCCAACTTTGAAACCTAATCGAAACCGAATGCAACAATCAGGAGAAACTATACAAAAATTTGAATATTGAACAGCTGACTCTGCTATTGTATCCAAAATCTGATCCGGAGCACAGAAATGAAACCGCGTTCGAAACTTCATGCAGCCATTACGTGATGCGGAGCTTGAACAATCTCTTTTGCTGGCGGATAAAACAACACTCAAGGATGCTGTGGTGTACAGTGTCACATTCGAGTCAGTAAAGTATGCATCGAAAAATGAAGTGTGGTTGCGCGAAGTCGATGAGGAATGTGCTCGTAAGAAGGTTACTTCTGAACGTGAACCTCTAGTTTATGGTGCGGCCAAATGCTGCAACTATAGAAGAAAGGGTAGTTTTCAAAGTAATTGCAAGTGGCGTCCAAGAAGTTATTTATATCGGTATTACGCTGAACGGTAGAATAAACGCAATCAATCAAAGTTACGAACGTCATTTTCAATGAGGAAGGGGGGAAAAGAGTAAATGCCAATCTTAAGAGGCAGAGGTTGGTAGGTAGAACCGACGTCTCCGGTACCGTGATTAACGTTTCAAGGCTACACCGTGGTACCAATAACATTCGGCTAAACGGGAGAGACGACTCACGAGAATGTGCTTTAACGATCAACACCAGAGCAACAAATCGACGTTAAAGACTAATTTGGTGCTAAATTTGAAACATAAAAGCATCAATAAATACGTTTTTTGGAAAACTATGAAAAACACAGCACGAGTTCACAGGTATGTCTTTCGAACCATTAACCTTTGTGATATAAAATTCCAAGTTTCATTTCATATTGTGGATATCACTGACGGGTGCATAGCCGGCATGGATTTCCTGACGAAAGACGGGTTTCCAATTGATTTGAAAAATCGAGTTCTCAAATGAAGAAATATAGAGATAGTACTGATGGCCAACGATGTGAAATGTGCTCAAGCGGTAGCCAACACGAATACTGAGATAACAAAATCATCAGAAAACAGCATATGGGTAAAACTGAATTGCGATCCTGGGTCCACCGATTCTACTTAGTTGAGCCAACAATACTAGGTGCTCAGAACATTTTTGTCGGAAAAATTTTAGTAGAAGCAAAAAAGATAACTAGGTTCTTGTCCAAATACTAAATGTGGCGGAGGATGCAATTAAATTTGGGAAAGGTACCATAATAGGTAGCGTTCAATCTGTTCAGAAGGTGAGGTCGTTGGAAACAAAAAAGGTATCACAAAGCTATGCTCAGGCAACAGAAAAAGTTAATGCATTAAAATCAACTAAAACTGAACAAAGACGAGCATCCAAGGGCGGGAAGGAAATGATGGATGACCAGGGAAAAACTGGTTTGACTACTTACCGAATCGATACTCATGATTCAAAACCGATTCGACAAGAACCATGACGTTTTTCACTCGCAAAACAAGCTAAAGTAAGCGGGATGATAAGTACTTTGCAAAAGTAAGGTGGACATTAACAATAGTGATGGTAAAGAAAAAGGAGGGTAGCACTCGCTTTTGTGTCAATTGTAGAAAATTGAATGAAGTGACCAAAAAGAACAGCTACCCACCTCCAAGGATTGACGATATCATCGCCACCTTATCTGATTCAGATAGTTCTTCTAGATTTGAAAAACGGATGCTAGTTAGTAAAAATTGATAAGAACAATCTGGAGAAAACAGCCTTTTAAATCGACTCCGGTTTGTAACAATTTACTGTAACACAGTTCGGATTGTGGAATACTCTAGTCAAATTTGAGTGTTTAATGGAATGTGTGTTACGGGGCCCAAGACGTATCTTGCGTACCTGGACGACATAATTGTTTTAGGCAAAATTTTTAGCCAATATGTATTTATGAGGTTCCGAACGGTAAACTAAAAGCTAAATGTCAAAAAATGTACATTATTTGTGAAAAAAAACCAGCTACTTAGCACATTTTGGATCTACGGCTGGGATAAAAACTGATTCTGGAGAAATAGAAACAGTGAGAAAGTGGCCAGTACTCAAGGATAAGCATGAGCTTTGCAGCTTCCTGGGTTTGGATCCATACTACGGATGCTTTGTCAAAGATTTTGCCAAAATTGCTAAACCGTTACAGCAACTCACCGAGAAAAATCGATCATTCAATTGGACTGAGCACCGTGAGGCATTTGTGCTGGATACGGACGCAAGCAACACTGGAAGTGGAGCAGCTTTATATCAGCATGTTGATCAAAAGGAGAAAGTCCTAACGTACTACAGCAGAGTGCTCTCCAAGTTCAAACAAAATTATTGTGTGATGAGAAAGTAGTTGTTAGCCATGGTGAATGCAGGAAAGCATTTTGACAAATATCTATATGGGCAGGAATCCCTTCTTCATACCGATCATGCCACACTAAGATGGTTGTTCAATTTTCAGGAGCCTGAAGTCAATTGGCATATTGGCTCGAATGACCCAGAAATATGACCTTGAGATTGTATACCTCGCAAAGGTACCAAACACAATAATGTTGATGCACATTCTCGTCGAACCTATTCACTTTGTTGCAAACATTGCTGCTGGTTAAGAATTGGACACCGACAGAGCTCTTAGGTGCACAGTCAGTAGATGAGGGCCCACAGCATCTAGTAAAATAGTAAAAATCAGACCAGCGAATAGATTGGCAAAGTATATTTGAATACAGCGCTAATGTAAAAAGCAATTGGGCTCGATGGGACTCCTTGTATCTTGGTGAAGAATTGTTGAAACGTAAATAAGAATCAAAAGATGGGTTCAAACATCTCATACAAAAACTTCTAACAGGGAATAGAAGTAGCTATTAAGGAGATGCATGATGGACCATCAAAGGGCAACTTAGACGTTAACAAGATGCTTGAGAGAATGCGCAAAATAGTGTATAAGTTACATGTTTGTGGGGATTTTGGAGACTGGTGCCAGAAGTGTTCTAAGTGAGCAGTTGTGAAAGGAGCGAAAACGAATGCAAATTCATAATGTGGGAGTTCAGTTTGAAAGGATAGCTATCGACATTGTTTGACCTTTTTGTTTATTTATTTATTTATTAGAAAATCCTGTTTACAGATTTAATTAAACCAATTACAAAATAGGCGAAAATTAAGAAGATACAAAAACAAAATTAAAAAGAAAGTTACGCTAATCATTTATATTGAGAGCACTCTGTACTGCAGATTTAAAAATACGCAAAGAATGCGGTGGAGGACCAAGCTGAAGATCACTGTAGGCTCTCACAGACCGCATCAAAAGCGAGTGTAGATACGTGTCGGTTTTTGCAAATGGAATGATAAATTGATCGGGAGACCGTGTCCTCTATGGTGCACTTGTATATTATGCATTGCATGGGTCCGATGCTAAGACGCCTCTGGAGAGCTCAAAAAGGAAGCACAAATCTAAAAATTGTCTTCTGAGATTGAGAGGAGGGATATGATGGAAATTTAGACGCTCACTGTAGGAGCGATAGAAAAGATTGTATTTATATAAAAGAGTGCGTGTGAATTTGCGCTGGATTGACTCAACAGCTTCCGATAGATAAACAAATTGGGGTGACCATACTTGACAGGCATACTCAAGAATAGAGCAAAAAGACAGCATGCAAAGGCGAACACAAGTATGAATACTGAATGTTCTATTAGAGCAACGTAGTACAAACCAGCGATTTGCGATGCAGCAGACATTTGGAGGGATGTGCAGACATTTAGGGACGTTGAGAGGAAGGCGATTCATCATCAAAAAAGGGAGTCTAAGTCAGATTGAAGGCCACTACACTCAAGTTGTGAATAGATGCCTTTAAAGATTTTTAAATGATTTGCGTAGAGGAGACTCTCAGACATCAATACAGGTGGTAGATCATTTATGAAAATATTGAAAAGAAGAGGGCTGAGGATCGAACCTTGTGGTACTAAAGAAGAAAAACAGAAAACACACGACGAGAAACCGCACCAAGAGAACCAGAGAGGCCAAAAACATCAAGTTTCTTCAGTAATAGACTATGGTTTACCATATCAAAGGCTTTGGCGAAGTCCGTGTAAATTGCATCCATTCGCTGACCTTCATCAAGTGATAAGGCATTTGCATTGGTAAATTCAGCCAAATTGGTTACCGTTGACCGTCCCTTAACGAAACCATGATGCTGTCTAGTCATTATTAGTTATAGTCATTGGAGATTGCATCATATATTCGATTATGAACAATTTTCTCAAAAAGTTTCCCGAAACACGAGAGCAAGGATATAAGTCTGTAATTAATTGCTGAGCTAGGTCCCCTGATTTGTGAGTTGGGAAGATGTTGCCTCTTTTCCAAATTGCTGGGAATGCTCCTACAGTCAGGCTGGTATTAAATAAAATTGGAAAGGGTAAGCTTAGGGATGAGGACAGCGTTTTTACAAAAAAGTTCGGAGCTCCCTCTGGGCCCGAACTCACGTTAACATCAATGGAGTTCATTATACTTTCGACTTCGGAAGGTGTTGTCAAAATGGTGCTCAAATGAGAGAACGGGTTAGTTGGGGAAACGGTTAAGGGTGACAAAGATGATTGGAAAACAGAAGCAAAATGGTCTGCAAATATATTGCATTTGGTCTGACCATCAGACGCTTGTTTCCCATGCAGACCAATAGAGCTAGGTATACTTGAAGTGGATTTCAGGGAGTTGACGTATGTCCAGAATGATTTGGGATTGTTTGATTGTAAAGAGGCCTCAATGGTGTTAAAATATGAATGCATTGCGCACTTGATGGCCATTTTGGCATTCTTACGCAGATGTTGATAAGACGAAAGATACTCTCTGAACCGAAACGCTGTAATTTTTTGCGCGCAATGTCTTTTAGCTTTAAAGCTTCTGAAACTTCAGCAGTAAACCAAGGACCATTGTTTTTGCGAAAAGGATGACTACGGGGAGCAAAATTCAATATAATATTATTAAGTTTATTATAGAAGGCCGTGTAAGCATCATTTACAACAGTAAAATGAGATAGAAAGTACCAATCGATCTCAGAAAGCTCTAACTGAATAGCTTCATAGTTTGCCTTGTAGAAGTTATATCTAGAAATAGCTTTGCTATTCCTATGGCGTGAAATGCAAAGCGATAGTTGCATTTCAATTGGAGGATGGTAAGAAACTGGTTTGACATAAGGGGTTGGTGATTGAGAAACTGAGATAATGCTCATGGGATTGTTGCTAAAAATGAGGTCCAGTAACCTATTGTTTAAGCGTGAGAAATAGTTTAATTGCGTTAGCAAGCATAGAGATGACACAATCTTTCTAGAGCTTAGATCTCGTTCAACCCTTGGCATGTTTAAGTCACCGCAGATCACAAAGGACGTAGAGGGGTATGTAACATTAATGTAATAAGAAAGTTCAGAAAAGAAGAGGGTATAGACTTGTAGGGGGAGTTGCATGGCACATAGACGCACACAATAAATACTAGTAAGCCAGCCGATAATCTCAAACCAATCACAACGCATTCAATAGGGGGGGGGGGGGGGGAGAAGGTGATATCTCGACAGAGGAAACTTTCAAAAGGGTTGCGGACCGCAATCAAGACACCTCCACAATGGCATTTACCAGATATAGCTCAGTTTCTATCTTCACGATATACATTATGCAGAGGGAAGAGTTCTTCATTCCACGTCTCAGTTAAACATATTACGTCATCATTTGCCAATATGGATCCTAAATTCATATAATTCAGCCTGGTTCTCACACCGCAAACATTTTGATAATACAAGTTAAGGTAATTAGTTACTGTGTGCTTGTATTTTTCATTCAGTTTCTAGTTCTTGTTTTGTTGGCTGATCGAAAATGTTTGTACGGCCTTCGCTTCAAATGTTTAACAAGTATACCAGTTGGCCAAAAGTCTGGTTTAGAAAGTTTCTGTAATTCCATTGGAACTGTAAGTATAAACGACGCTACGATTCTATTTCTGTTCTCTTTCTTTGTTAGTTCAACACAATCCAGCACAGAAGGTGTAAAGCCAAGTGTAGAAACAATGTATTCCTTAATCTGCTCCTGCGGTGTATCAATTGATAGGCGAGGTATAAATAATTGCAATTTTGAATTAGAGAAAAGAAACTGCTATATTTTGGTTGTATCAGACTACTCCAGCAAATAGCCGGAAGCATAGCTAATAACAAATCAAGAGACATGCATCATCGCAGAAAAGATTATTCTGAACTCCTCATGAAGTTGAACTTAGATCAAGGTCGAAATTACGAGCCCCAATTATTCAGCGAAATATGTCGATTCTTGGAAATTCACAAAACTAGAACAACACCTCTTCATCTCCAAACTGATGGAATGGTTGAACGCTTTAATCAGACATTAATTGAATACCTTGCCAAGGCTGCAAGTGAAAATCAACGAGATTGGGGTCTCTAAATTCCATTATTTCTGGTGGCGCAAAGAAACGCCGTTCACGCGATCACTGGAGAAACGCCATTGCAAATCCTTTTCGGTGCTACGTTGAAAATTACAGCTGACATGATATGGTATACCACATAAAGCTCATCAATCAGTAACAGAGTATATGGGAAATTTTCGTCAGCGTTTGAACTGTAGCCACCGTATTGTGCGTAAGAAATTGAGGAAAAATAGTGAAGCAGACAAGACTCGGCACGATTTAAAAGGAAACAAATCTGGCCATTTATGGTCAATTGGTAGCTTCAGTCGCTCCAATTGTTGGCAGTAGAGGTCCGAATTTAGTGTATGACCATAAGGAAGTAGTTCATGATAAATGATTTCTTTTCAATCCCACCAAATGTCCAGCAGAACCTTCCTGGCTGTATGTCCTATTTTGGTCACCGTTTGAGCCGTTTCCGATCGTAACGCCATCCATAAACTCATTAAAATTTTACATTTACGTAACCTTATAGAAAGTCCTTACATTCAGCAAGTTTTATGAAAATCAAATCGTATTTGCAGAAGTTAGAGCCATTTTTTCCGACTACAGTAAAACAGCACAGGGTTTTCCTATAATATGGACTTTGTAACGTTCTAGGCACATTTTTGATTGGATCTTCTGATCTTCTCAGAAAAGATCAACAACATAAATATTTTAAAAATCTCATTCAGTGAATCATATTCGGTATATTGCAACGAAATGGTAACTGGTTGAAATGGGAGTAACAATAGTTTTTCTTTGGAATGTATATAGGTATCATCGAATATGTCTGCGTCTATATATGATACTCCCAGTACAAACCCCTTTTGACAGGAGCATAGCTCTATCAATCCAACTTTATTTATAAAAATCATAACCAGAAAAGATAACCCTTGGTGTACTTGATATAATGAAGAACAATGCAAAGATTTTTTAAATTTAAAACAAAGAATGCCTGATAATTATTAAAAAATCCTTCATTGAAAGATACATTTTAAGACCAAACTGACAACCCTATTTGTGGTGCAAAATTCTTACTTACAAATTAATAACTTCCAAACCTGCAAAAGCAAATATAAATCCACCTTGTTCTGTTCTCACACCTTTCATTTTTTTCCACACACTCCCCATCATTAATTAAACCTTAACTTATGTTAGCACTGTTGGAAAGTGTGTCGCTGTTGTATCACCTCTAATTGTAAGTGAAACGAAACTACGTAAATCGTAAAACACACAAGAAATTCACGCGTCCAGGATGATGGGTGACTAGTAGGCAAGACAAACAAAAGGATTTGTGGCACAAAGACGAATAACAAAGTGCTAAGTGGTTGCCAATGACAGCAACCACCGTGGAAAGTGTAAGCCACCCCAACCCTAACTGAACCGAGTTGGGGGATGAACAAAAGAAAAACACATTTTGTTGAGAAGTAACAGGTGTCGACTAAGTACTACCGTACAATTCATTTTCATGTGGTAGCACAATATATTTTTTGCTGTGAAACATTGGTTGTGACGGTTAAGGCAACATATGTGAAAGAAAGAAGGGGAAAAAGCAGCTAAACAGCTCAATGAACATGAAAACAACAAAAAATTAACAAGTTTTGAATGAGTATGTGTTTAACGGAAGAAACTAGTTAAGAACAAAACAAAAGAACGTAGAAAAGAAGCCAAAGACAATTGACTCGTAAGATAAACTATTCTGATAAATGTGGCACAATTAGAGCAAAAAAACAGTGTATGTGTTGATAACAATTAACGAGTTTTGACCATATTAGGAATTACCTTTCTAAGCTTTCGATGAGGCACCGGCTTGGGTGGCGACAAAGGCTGAATGCTGTCACTTAACGATGATACTTGACGCTTAATCTAGCATGCAATTAGTATTTTTGGTTGGTTTCGTGTAGTTGATTATGTAATTCATATGTTTTGTGTAATATTTTGTTTCAAAAGAGCAACAATTAAAACAAAATATGTAAATATCAATGAAAAGTGAGATGGTTTATCCTAGATCAAAATGATTAAATTTCTAACACTTTGAAAATAATAATAATTACAATTTTGACGCATAACGCTTCACAAAAATAAACCATCCAACCCCTTTTGTTTTATAAATAATTTAATAACTCAAATTAAAGTTAATATTTTCGAATATAAATATCTATACAGTCATGCATATAAGATTTAATTCCATGACGGTTAAAACGATATCCAATCTCTGCCATTGATTTATCAAGACAATCTATACCAAATCCATTATATCTATCTTCAAAAAGTATTTTACTCACCTTTATCGATGGTGGCCCACTAGAATGTGAATCGTTATCCGCCAGGACAGAAGGATTGTTTTCATCAACAACGATGATTTCATAGTCACCATCTTGAATTGCTCTTGAACCTGTTTAAGAAAGGAAGACACAATTAAATATGTATTTCTTTTTGTGACAGAGCCTATCTACAGGATCGAAGAAAGTACGGCCAAGTAATAAGGTAATATGGGTTCCGCAAATAAGGATATCGATAAAAAGCTGGTGCAAGTATAGATAACTTTGGAAGTAAGATGAATGACTACTTGCCGGAAATTAAGAGGAAAAGTGCAATGAAGATGACAGTGCCCTTTTGCGAATGTGGTTTGACTTAAACTTTAATATGCATTGGCAAAAACAAATAATTAAACGCCGTTTCTTTTCGTTGTGATGAGACCGCCATACCGATGAAGGTTGGGGAATCTCAATGAATTCATTTCTATTTGAAGGTGTAAATCGTTGTTCCTCTTACGACTACTGGTTTTCTTAGTAGTTTTGCTATGAAGATGCTTTTCAAATATAGGGGCGTATACATTTGCTAGTGATTTATATAAGTAACCCATTAAATTTGGCTGCAAACTAATGTGTAATATTCAAAATCACACTATGGTAAATGTTTATTAAATAGTTATATTAAAATCGAGTAACGTAAAAATGCTAAAAAAAATCATAAATCATGGGCCAGTTCTGCCACCGCTATATAAGTATAGTACCTCACTGTAGAGTTTTCATAAAAATGAATTTACGCTGTCGGCACCAATAAAAATAAAATACAGATAAACATAAAATGATAATAACTGTAAATATCATATAAGAATTAGCAGAATAAAATCAGTTTCATATTGGGATTCATCGGTATCAGACGCGTATTATTTCAGTTTCATACATATTGCTACAATTAACATGGTACATGGTTGGTGACGAGGATTGTAAAGAATACGTGTGCAAGTGAATATTAAGCAGCTGAATTGGCATCATCGTATTCACGAACATCGAATCACTGATTTTTACAAGAGATGGCGTCATTGACATTAAATCGAATCGGACAATATTGCAACTGACTTCATTTTGAAGCATCATAATTAGGCTTTCTTTTTCTGTATGTGTCATTTCTCTGAAGTGTAAAAACATAGTTTTTCTTTGCTCCGAATATGTCAACTTTTGTGCCAACAAAACACAATTTGCGGGAAGGATTACTTCTTTGCTCCTATTTGAAGAAATCTGCAGTTGAAAGTCGTTGTGTGCTGCAGGAAGCCTATGGAGATCATGCTCCATCTAATTCTACTTGTGAGTAACATACTGGTTTCGACGTTTAAGAAGTGGCGATTTTAAAACAGATGACAAAGAGCGCGAACGACCAAAAAATTTGAGGATGCCGAATTGGAAGCTTTATTTGATGAAAACTCGTGCCAAATGCAAGAACAACTAGAAGAAGCATTGGAAGTGACTCGACAAGCCATATCTGTTCGCTTAAAAGCCATGGGAATGATCTAGATGGTAGGATATTGAGAGAAACGTCGAACGACGTCACTTGTGAACAACTGCTCCAACGGCAAAAAAGAAAGCAATTTTTGCATCGTAGTGCGACTGGTGATGAAAAATGGGTTCATAACAATAAATCCAAGCGCAATAAATCATACGGACCGCCCGGACATACGCCAAAATCGACGCCAATGCCGAATATTCACGGTGCCAAGGTCAGGCTATGTATTTGGTAGGACCAATTGGGCGTGGTGTACTATGAGCTGTTAAAACGAGGTGAAACGATCACAGGGCAACTCTACCCACTACATTTGATGCGCTTGAGCCGAGCATTGAAAAAACAACGGCCGCAATACGAACAAAGACAGTTATTATTCTTCAGCATGACAACGCTCGACCACATATTGCAAGGCCAGTCGAAACATACCTTGAAATGCTTGAATGGGAAGTCCTACCCCACTTGCTGTATAGCCAGGACATTGTCCCTTCCGACTACTATTTTTTTTTTCGTCGATGACGCATGCCCTTGAGGAACAGCACTTCCGTTCTTTTGAAGAACTCCAAAATTGGATCGATTCATGGATAGCCTCAGAAGATGAGGCGTTCTTCCGAGGCGGAATCCGTATGTTACCAGAAAGATGGGAAAAAGTAGACAATACTTTGAAAAATGAATATGTAACAAATTTTAACACAATAAGCTGTTAAGCTTGAAAAAAAATCCATTTAAACTTGTTTGTACACCAAATAGAAGATGACAAATGGAGAAAGTACAAAAGCTCAATGCGTCGCAGATGCCAGAGTTTAATCCAAACGTTTTCTTAAGAAAAAAACCAATAACCAATTATTGCATACATTTACTGCAGACGTCAACATTGTGAGAGCTGCAAATTGCATTCTTGCATTTGACGCAATGATGTTTCGTCATTCTTTGAGCATTGGACGGGCACATATAATAAAGTTTATGCCCGTTTGACATTGCATCAATAGAAGTTTCAAAGTTTAAAAAATACCCAGTATGTCGTTTTTCATAACTTTAACCCATTAAAGCCCACTGGCAACTAAAGTTACCATGGTGGATTTCTTTCATTTTGTGTGCATCTCAAAACTTCGAGCACTTTGGCTGATGCATAGCTCATACATGATATGTTTGCTTTTGAATAGTAAAACAATTAGTCAGTCTTTTGTTTTCGTGCGATGTCCGAGGATAAAATTTTGCAGAGTTGTCGACCTCAGGTTTCAAGCAATATGGCAGCGACTCTTAACTGGTAAGTAAAGCTATTATGCGTTGCGCGGACGTCGATTTTTTTTATAGTCTGCTTTCAATACAAACGTGGCAATTGTATTTCTATACTTTTGTTTGAAGTTCGGGTGAGCGGTTGGCTTGGAACGTACTAAAACTTTGTTGCCAATGGGATGATATGACTACAATTTTGACAAAATTCAATTTTTTTTAAGATATGGTTATCTTGACAGATACACTCGCCGAATAAATGGCAGTGGCTTGTTATTTCATAAACTTATTGATCTACTCAACGAGGACGAAGAATTAACACCTGAAAGCATAGCTATATGCCTGCTTGATGAGACTCTAAATGCAGAGACAGATTATGACTCTGATTTGTCCGACGAGAAGGCGGTGGGAGATATTGACCATCTTCCTTCTCGCATACTGCGTTCCTATGTACCGTTGCGCAATTTTCAGCGGAATGAAGAGTAAAATAATAGCTGCGTACTTCAAAGTGTAGATCAAATTGAAACACATGCACCAAGCTCCTCTCTAAATAAAAATGTGCAGGTTCCGAAGCGAAAGAAGATCATGCCAGTAAATTGGCTGACCAATACGAACAAGCTATCCTCAAATATTTTCGAACTTAGTTGTGAATATCTTCCAACCATTGAGGATTATCTAAAAGAAAAAGTGAAAAGCCCAATTAAAGCCTTCAAGGTATTTTTTCAGAAGCTGTGTTGCATTGTTCCTGAAAGTAACCGGTACGCAATGCAGAAACTCGTACACTTCAATGCTACACCTGACGAAATTATGTCATTTATCGCAGTGATGCTATTGTCAGGATATCACCCCCTTCCTTATAAACGATTATCCTGGAAACAAGATCCCGATGTACATACCCAGTTAGTGTCAGATGCAATACGCCGAAGTCGTGTGGGTGAACTGACGAGCTACATTCATTTAGCTGACAATGAAGTCAATGACGGAACCGATAAAATGTATAAAATTTGTCCAGTTTTCGACCTATTAAATGATACATTCAAACAAATTAGTCCTGAACCCACTGTTAACATCGACGAAAGCATGATTCCTTATTATGGAAAGCATGGCTGCAAGCTATGGGTTGCTGCAGATCCTTCAGGGTACATCTACCACGTTGAGTCTAGGTCTAGGTCTAGGAGGAGACGTTGTTCTAGGATTGGTTGAGGATATGCAGTTAGCTGAAGCATCTCGTCTTTATTTCGATAACTTTTTTACATCAAATCTGAACCATGGCTAGATAGAGAGCTTAGACAATTACGAAATCATAGAAACAAACTCTACAAGATCTTAAAAAATAGTCCAAACCCAAACGAACAAATCAGGGTAAGTTATGAAAACTTGGCCAACGAATTTTCTCAAAAGTCTCGAGAGGCATACGATCTCTACGTTAATACAACGGGAGAAAATATAATGCGTGACCCTAAGAAATTCTATGATTTTGTAAATACTAAAAGAAAATCGTCTGGGTATCCAGCGACAATGACTAAGGGAGAAACTACTTCCTCTGATTGTAAAACAATTTGTGATATGTTTGCTGAATACTTCCAGGAAGTTTTTCTGCCTGCTAGCTCACCGGTACATCATCAGACGCAAATACCTCATAATGGTGGTATTGCAGAAATAACTCTTACTTTAGAAGAAATCCCTAAAGCCATTAACGATCTGGACCTGAATAAAGGCCCTGGTCCAGACCATATTCCTCCATCTTTTTCATTTCAGTGTCTAACACAGGTATCCAAACCGCTGCACATAATTTTTAATAAATCTCTCTCATCAGGTGTCTTTCCGACTGTGTGGAAATTATTCAACCTTACACCCATCCACAAAAGTGGAGACAAAAAATCAGTGGAGAATTACAGAGGCATCGCACTACTATCCACCATACCAAAACTATTTGAAAAAATGATACATGATAGGCTCGCCACCTTTGTTGATCCATTCCTTAACGACCAGCAACATGGTTTTCGTAAAGGTCGCTCAACTGCCACTAATCTCATAATCATGGTTTCCGATGCTCTTAATGCTATGGAAAAAGTCCAGCAGGTTGATGCAGTATACACTGATTTTAGGAAGGCTTTTGATCAAGTGAATCACTCCATTTTAATAACAAAATTGCAAAACTTTGGGATCTCTGGGTCTCTTCTGAATTGGTTTATATCCTACCTTTCTCATCGCACTCAAACTGTAAAATTTCAGGGTTACTATTCAAAGAAAATTGTAGCATCATCGGGTGTGCCACAAGGTAGTCACCTCGGACCTCTCCTGTTTAACATGTTCATATCCGATCTATCAAAAGAACTGGCGGGTATACCACACCTATTGTATGCTGATGACCTAAAAATTTACCACGCTATTGGCTCACAAACTGAAGCGAGATTTCTTCAAACTAAACTTTTTTGCCTCCAACAATGGTGTGAGATTAATAAACTTAAACTCAACGCAAGTAAATGTCAGGTCATAAGTTTTTCTCGCAAAAAAAAACTTCGTTAGCAATACCTACTTCCTTAATAATGTCGAACTGGCAAGAGTTGAGAATGTTAATGATCTTGGTGTCATCTTGGATCACAAGCTGCGTTTTAATTTACATTATGATAAAATTTTAGCGAAGGCTAATAAGCAGCTAGGCTTCATTAAAAGACGTGCGAAGGAGTTTAAGAATATATGGGTAACAAAATCTTTGTACACGGCCCTTGTTCGCCCAATCTTAGAATATGCAAGCATTGTCTGGGACCCTTTCTTTGAAATACACTCAAATAGACTTGAGTCCATCCAGAAGCAGTTTGTACTATTTTCCTTAAGGGATCTTTACGATCCCAGTCAATTCTCAACCTTACCAGAATACTCGCAAAGGCTTAAACAACTAAACATGACTTCTCTGTCATTTAGAAGACAAATCTCATCTTGCTGCTTCGCCTTTTTAAATATCGAAAAAGGTATTCAGATTGAATCACTCTCCACGAAGTTTAATTTTAATAATGCAACGAGACAAACTAGGCATACTCCTTTTCTCAAAGTAACCCATCATAGAACTGTCTATGCAGATAGTGAGCCTATTAATAAATGCTGCAGAATCTTTAACAACGTGAAGAATTGCTATACACCAGGCATTTCGAAGGCCACTTTTAAAACAAACTTACTTAAAACCTTGAATCCTTAAATATCCTCTGTCCTGGAATTCCTTAGCCCATTTCCCCCCAATTGTAATTGTTAAGAAAATAAAATGGAACTATAATGCAATGTAAATAGTTTGTACCTTGTTTGGTTCATGAATAAATAAATAAATTGATTTGTTAGATGAGCTAAGTGTCCGAGAATTGGGTGGAACTGGTACAATACGTGAAATTCGGTGCAATCCTTCCACGAAGCTACCAGAAAAAAAGATATGGCAAAAGAAACCTAGAGGTGAGACGGCAACATCATCTACCGGTAAAATATTAGCTGTTCGTTGGAACAATAACAACATAGAGATAAGTTCAGCATATTGTCGCGTGTTATGGTTCGCGGCCGATTATTTTAATGTTCCGGGAAAGTAAAAAAGCACTGTCTTTTAAATTAAGTTGAGTTTATGTACTGAGGATGCACAATCGTTAATTTCACTATTTCACAAATCGCACTTGTCTATAAATTGCTATTACAACTGTCTTCACTAACAATCAATATCGCTTTTTAATTCGCACTCCACACTATCGCAGTTTTTACTATCGCGGTTTTACTATATCCCTCATTTATTCAGCTCGGTTTTATACAGAGTCTCTAGTCATTCAATCCATTTCTCATACATTGGCGAATGTTCTGACGAGAACTACCTGGAATATTCGAGCAATTCTGAATGGCCGCAGTGACGTCACTTTCAGATATTGATCAAGCTTGGTGGGTTCTTGTGCTTTCGAGTACATTCGTTTATTGATCATGATATTCTTAATAGTTCCGAAAACAATTGTAACAGTAGCTCGCAGAATTATTTGCACACGTAATAATACTAAAGAAAAAAACACATAATGTCCATCTTTTAATTTTTCGGTTAACGCCAATATTTAAACACATTTGATCCACAGTATCCACTGCACCTTTGTTTTGTTGATAGATTGATTATGAGCTGTGAAATATATGAAAACAACTTTGTTAGGTTTCGTCATGCAGGAAAGTAACATTTTGTTGCCATCGTAACAAAGTATTGAAGTACCCGCAACGCGGGATTTTGAATTTTTAAGATTATCAGGAATCTCCCGTTTGTTACTTTTCAGAGCGCCTACTAGAGACTTCAATAGCTCATCAGCTAAGGAGACAGACGTAAACCAATTATCATTTGTGATGTTGCGGTTAGATCCATGTAAAGAAGTTGTAATTTCCTTTACGAAATATGTCACCAACGGTTTTCTATGAGGATGCCTTCCTTTTCCTAAGTACGGTATCGCATTGATTATATATTTGTTTCCATTACAAGTTTGATACCATACTTGTTTAGTTTACTTGGTATATACATTCTAGAGGAACACTTTCCACGAAATCCAACAAGTTGCGCATCTATGGTTATGAATGACCCAGGTCTGTACCATTTTTGAAAATTTGCAATTATTTCATCCCACAACCCATGTATAGGTGCATATCTCGTTATCTTGTCGTCAAACCGAAGACATTTTATTAAAAACCTTTCGGCGCTCATATAGGCCTTAAAAATTGTACCTTGCATTACAATGCATACAAGTTGGCATATGGTTGCTTTTCATAGCTGCTGAATTGAAAAGCAGCCCGAGGAGCACTTTTATCTTAACCAAATCAGTCAGTAATGCAGTTTGGGTATTGCGTTTATAGTAGATCTTTCGAAGGAGTATCACTAGGTTTGTGAAGGTCACACAATATTCTATATCATTTTATTGGTAATAAAAAGTGATACGAGATCCTTGCACTCATACATTTCTCTGACCTCTCCTTGAGGACCTGGTAGGAAATGTACTAGGTTTCATCTCGAAGTTTGTGTAGGCGATGTGCTTGCCCTAAATTACCATTTTTGTCTATTTTTCCCAAACAAAGATGAACGATTTCGTACAAAAACAAGCGATTTATTACGAGTATCGATTTATTTCTTTTCATCAAGAGTTATCAGAACATATAATTTGAAATCTTTGTCTGCTAGTTGGTCGTATCGTATCATCACTAGACCCTGAGGACCTTCAAAATAAGGATAAAGTACACAAATCCTGGAAATCTTGTGGATCAGTTGAAGAATTTATTGGGCTCCTGTCAATTACTAACAACGAGGTTCTGAAAGCCAAACGGGTGTATCATAATAATATAGAAAAGTCTCTTCAATATAACCAAACAAAGCTCTTTAACTTCCATTTTGCACTTCCTGAATTTATTCAATGAAATAGTACCACTGGTTCTGCTCCTTTAGAAATTTCTAATTTATTTTCCAATCTTTTTTTCACTACATATTCTTCGTACAACAGGATTACTCGACCTTCCTCTTCTTTCCTATTTCCGCACCCTACTATCTCCTCAGTGGTCACAAATCCTCTTCAAGTTGAAGCTATTAGCAACTGTTTTGATCTTAACGTTAAAACTAGCCCAGATGGCATTCCTAATTTCCTAATTTAAGCGGAAACAACCCGATCAGTTTTAGGATTTGCACCTTGCAAATGGTCGAATATATATTGGTACTGGTTCTCCTGCAACGTTGACTACTGATATTCCCAGAAGAAAACTATGGGTTCCTCAGGGTCACCAACGGATTCTCATAGTACGAGCTCATAATGATCTCCGGGGCTCTCATTGTGGAATTCGCAAAACAACCGAAGTCTTACAAAGGTATTACTATTGGCCTCGTTTGCATCAAGATGTGATTCAGCACATCCAGAACTGCTTGATATGCAAACAGGCCAAGCCGTCAAATTCAACGATGAGACTCCCTACGGGCACATCACAAGACTCTGTACGACCTTCGGAGTACCCGAATGGCTACACTCTGACAACGGTGTACAGTTCGCTTATAAGGTATTCGGCAAGTTATGAATGTCTATGGAGTGGAGTATTGCTTCACACCATATCATTCACCGAAGGCAAATGCCTCGGAGAGGTCAAACCAGTCGACACTAAAAGCCATCAGAGCCTACAAAGGGTCCAATCATGGCAAGTGGGACGAGAACGTTCCAGCTTCATGTTTTGCCTTCCGCAAAGTGATTCATGAGCCCACGGCATATTCGCCCTACTTTCTCATGTTCGGGTATCAGTCTATTCAACATGGCTCTGAGTACGCCATCCTCTGAAGTCTTAATGCCCTTTAGTACGGTCAGGTACAGCTAAGTGCTAACAGTGATCGACTGCAAGGTGTACAGGACCGAGTCAAATGTAAATTGCAAGAAGCCTACCAAAAGAGAGCTTAACGCTGCAATCTCCATGTTCGTCCTCCTGAGCTACTTCAGGATCAGAAGGTTTTTATGGGTAAGTTCACCGTGAGCAATGCAGCAGGTCGCTTTTCTGACAAATTCGCTCCACGATTCACTCCTGCAGTAGTCCGTCGTCGTATTGGGCAAGTGGCATACGGCTTGCAGATGAGCCCGGCAGGCTGCTTGGCACATTTCACGCTAAGGACATCCGCGATACCTAACTTCTTATTTTTTTGCCCGGCTTGACGAAATCTCAGGGTCCGGCTCGTCCCCACGATTGTTGCGGCACAATGTGAGATCGTTCCGCCATTTCGTCTGCCTTCAGCACCAACTTAAGGCATATTTGCAAGGTTTTGTCGAATCGAGTTTATTGTAATTGCTCCTTTTCTCTCATTTTTAAGCTATGCATTTTCTTTTCATAGTTTCATAATAATTTTCAAGAATTTTTACTCTAATTTAATATAACTATACTTTACGTTCTTCCGTTTTTTTCCTAACTTAATTTGCTTTCTAATTTAACAATTTATTTGTCAATTTCATCTTTAGTTTGTTTTGATTTAGCTTAAAATCAAGTTCATCGAGACTTTTAAATTTCACATTATTACAAAGGTGGCTGCGTGATCAATCATTTTTTTCCCTTCATTTCTTTAATCGCAATTACCATATAAGCGCTAGCTGATACAACCTTGCTGAGATGCTAAGTTGGCTATTGCACTGGCTTGGCGGCATAATCACACCAACATTCATACCGGCTAATCTAGGCAAATGTATGTCTTGCCGGCAAATTACAAGCAACGAGATATGGCTGTCGTAGATCAGTTGGCATGCGCACCAGAATCGTGCGTCGGTCGAGGGAGTGGCTCAGGTTCAATCCTCGGCCTGGACGGAAATCTTTTTCGTAGCAGTCTTTTCCGTGGTTACAGTAGTTGGGGTCACTATCTTCCATGGAGGACAGTGAACATTAACGGTGATGTGATCACGAGAAAGATGCGCTTGTGGAGGATTTCAGTTCAGTTTGAAATTAAAGAACTCGTGATGCTGATCTAAGTGTGGGAGTTTGAAGGCGATGAAGTTCAGCTGTAAGGTTAACCACCGGAGGAACGCTGGTCTAACGGGTGGATGATCTTATCGGAATCACTGGCTAGCGATTGCTCCCGCCAAAGAAAAAATTATTCTACGCCCAGAAGACAATTTTTGGAGTTGTGCTAGAAGTCCAAATTGTTGTTCTTGGCGAAAGAAAAAAGAAATTTTTATAGACAATCCAGAAAGTGAACGTTCTTATTTTTTTGAGTTTAATTGAATTTATGCAAAACTTGGAATTCACTATATATTTGGATTTACCAAAAAATGTGCAAGCGAAGAATTGTGAAATCAGGTGATCACGCTAGACGTTTTGAATGTTATTGTTGGTTGAATTGAGGCTAATGCCAACTGAACGTTTGTTTTTGGAAGTTATTTGGAATTGTAGAAAACGTTGAATTTACTGGATTTCAACTTAATTGGATTTACAGAAAAGTGTAAATAACCATTTTTTTCATTTCTCAGGATGAACCTTCCCTTCCCTTTCCGGTGCATCATGGTTTTCTGTGTAAGGTGGCTAGCACGGGCAGGGACCTGCCCCTAAAGAACCCCGATAGGGCTGGGCTTTAGCCGGCTCCAAATCCCGCCTGGGGGGAGCATAAGTCTCTGCCAGAATCTAAGTCTGCGACTGCGGTAGCCACCGAGGCTCGCAACAGCATCTTCCAGGAGTTTCCCATTTTATTTTTTTTTTTCTTAATTTTTAGAACATATTGTCTACTCGCGGAACTTTACTTATCTCTTCATCCACAAAAGGCTCCCGAACAACATTTGTTCTGAATGGCTCTACCAGATCCAATCCCTTAGAATTTATTGGCACAGTGCTGTCAGCCCTTAATGACTATCTCCTCTAAGTAGGTGCTATTTTCACAGACTTATTAAAGCATTTGAGACTGTCAATAACGAGACTCTTATTAGCAATTCGCAACTTTATGGTGTGTATCGCTTCATTTTGCCATGGCAAACTACCCAATTAGCTTCTAGAGCTTGCCAAGTAGTTCTGAAGATGCAGTTTCTACGAAATATTATCACTATTTTGGAGTACCCCATCCTTCCATCTCAGGCCCGTCCTTTTCCACAATGTTTATTGATGGTCTTCCTTCATTACTAACCTCTCCCTATTGCTTATTTGAAGATGATTTGGAGATCTGCAGAGTTGTTAATTTATCTTCTGATTGTCATATTCATCAGAATGATCTGTTCTCTTTGCTTTCTTGGTATAATGCCAAGCATTCACATTTAAATTTGCCAAAATACTGCGAATTATCGTTCTCACTAAAAAAATCATTAATATCTCATTTCTACGTACTGAAACAAAATTCTCTTAGAGAAGGGAAAATTGGCCTGTGGACAACAAATGAGCAAAATAATTAACTATAAAACTTAATGGCTTACGTAATTGATAATTTCGTGTACTTCATATTACATACTTCGTCATTTGTATTGGAGATTACTCTGTTAATGGGATGTCATGATAAATAAATAAATCATTGGGAATTTCACCAAAGAGCATGCAATCGGCTTCTACTATAATCGAACTTTTTTCAAACATACCAAAATAGAGCCTGCTATTACTACGGCTGATAGTAGCAGTAGACCCTACACAAAATTTCTCATCTTAGGCCATATTTTGGAAAACCTCTTTTGTGTAGCATATTTGCAACTGGAGGATACGTTTGACCAAATTATTTTTAAAATCAGCATGTTTTTTTTTCACCGGTGTTTAAGTTCATGTTCTTTTATAGATTTAGCAAATGCTTTTTACAAATACAGTACTAAGTACAGTGAATTAATAGAAATAAATGTTAAGAGGCCTCAAGAATATAAACTGTCTCTATTGCTTATAAAAATGTTCAACTCTTTCAAAATTCTCGTACGTGATTGAAGTTTATTAAGATTTTGCAGGCCAAGGTTCAACAGAAGATATAGAATAGAGTTTTCAACGTTTTTAATCACACACCTTAAAGGGAGAAATACCTTTAGAAATTTCAAAAATTTGACTTTCTTTTATTTGCATATTTCGAATGTATGATATGTTCAGAATATACTGGACTCGAAATATTGAATATTTTCGGAATAATCACATATAGTTTAGAGTGCGGCGACAGCATGAGGTCAGGTAGCGAGTCGGGCGCTCGACCATTAGAGGCGGAGCAAGTTTTGCTTCACTTTCACTGCTTTCTTATTAACATTTCATATGGCCAGGCAGATGTTTCGAGAAACAATATGGAAGGATATGAAACACCAACCATCGCAAGGTTGAAAAGATTGAAAAGCTTTCTTCTCACACGTGTCAACAATATTTATCGGCGTTTTTTGGACTACAACCATCCCCCGTTGGCTTTGTTGAAGTCACACCTCAAGAATGTCCGGAACTTAATCCGGTCATACTTCAGGAGTGAAGTCAGTAATCAACGGGCGGAAAAATTGAGGGGTATTAGCCCACAGGACCCTGATGGCGTGTTTGCGAAAGTAAATAGCATATTTCGCAAGAAGTCTCGAGTGAAGGTATCGAATCTTGAACTCACTAGTGATGAGATAAATATTCTTGATAGGGCTGGTATCGAAATTGATAGTACGACTCCGGATAGAAATGGAAACAGGATTATTTGTGAAGGATTGGATAAACTAGCTCGGATTGGAACACATTTCGAATTGGTTCATCTACAAAACCCTGAGAGAGGGAATGAAATACTTTCAGAGGTCGTTGAAGCAAAAGTTTCCGACTTCAAATCAAGCCTGAACGACCAATCAATTCTTCATTTCAATGAAACATTAACATCTGACCTCATACCTAGCTTGAATCTTATTGATTATTTTGTCAGCTATGAAGACTTGTGCTTCATATTTCGCAAGATAAACAACAAGAAATCATGTGGTACTGATGGTATTCCAAATGTAGTTCTTCGACATTTGCCTGAGGTTGCTCTTAGAAATTATTGTATATTGTTCGACAACATGTTGAGCAATTCATATTTCCAAAATGAGTGAAAAAAGGCTAAGGTATTTCCGATCTTGAAGAAAGGAAAAGAATCTTCATGCCCCAAAAGCTATCGCCCAATCAGCTTGCTGCATAACATCAGCAAGGTGTTTGAAGTGATACTCAACAGAGCATTAAACGCCCACATTGAGAAATATGAGTTGATGCCGAATTGCCGATTTGGTTTTCGTGCCAGGCATTCGACCATGCATGCAATAACGAAAGTAACCTCAGACATCTGTTGGAAACTAAATGTTAAACAATGCGTTGGAGCATGTCTCATTGTTATGGAGAAAGCCTTCGATACGGTGTGGTTAGATGGGCTAATTTTTAAACTCCTTCAGGACAAGTTCCCCAGACACCTTGTCACCATGATGTGTAATATGTTATACGGGAAATCATTTGTTATAACTGATGGAGATCTGACAACAATGCGCGAGTTCAAGGTCTTGAATGTTCTACAGCAGGGAACAGTCACTGCGCCTCTGCTCTTCTCAATCTTCATTCGCAAGCTATTGAACGGCTTTGATTTTAACGTCTCGCCTATGCGATCATTGGTAGCGTTTGCTGATGATCTGATCATCTATACGCCAGACCGAAAAGCTACAATAGTTCAGAGCAATCTCCAAAAAATATTCAATGATGTGCAGCTGTACACTGACAATTTCCGAATGAAAATCAATGCGCAGAAGTGTGAAACAATCATGTTTCGGACAACGCTGCAGGGGGTCAGTCAAGACCTGAAACGTAATTGGAAAGATTTCCACATCATGGCTGGCGAGGGTAGTTCAGATGGAGTTCCACATAAATCCTGTGTTCAACACCTCGGTGTTTATCTCGATCAGTATCTGTACTATACTGAACATGTGAAAATCATGCTCAGTAAGGCACTCAAAGTAGTCATGGCCCTACGAAGACTCTTTCATTCCAAATACATTGATCAAAAGGTCAAAACTATTTGTTACAAGACCTTGATTAGACCAGTTTTGACATATGGATGTCAGATCTGGTACAACCAGAGCGCTAGTACTATGGAAAAATTAAGAGTTTTCGAAAGGAAATGTCTTCGTGCATGTACTGGTTTGTACAGAAAACCTGAGACGGATTGGAAACATTATACATCGAACAGACGAATTTATCAAACTGCTGAAGTGACGAGGGTCGATATCTTCATTTGAAACTTCTTCGGAATCATATCGCAAGATCTGTGACTGTGAGTGAAAATTCTTGGATTTCACAGCCGTTCCACCCTACAGACGGGTATATAGCGACATGCCTCGCTACTGGCTTCATTCCTCCAGAAGCATTCGTGTATTTGGACATGAATCGATATGTTTTTGATTCTGACGGCGTCCCAGTCATATATCACATATATCGACGGGCCACCGATAAGAAGATAAAATATCCTCCGAATTTGAGTTCACGAGACCAACAGTTCCAATGGAGATACTCATTTGCTAGATTCGTTGAGGCTGATCGAGTTGAGACGGGGCAATCTAGGTATTGGTGGCTGAATGACGATGTCTAAATTATTCGTATTTACTTCCAGTTTTTGTGGTTTTTTCGTCGTTATTTAGTTTTTTGAGTTTCAGTTCATTATTACTACATTTAGTGTTGTTGTTTATTTGTGTTAAAAATTAGGTATAGGTTAGGTATATGTTATGTTTACTATATTACGTTAGAGATAAGATTAAACACTTAGGTTAGGAACATTGTTATAGAATTTTTGTAAGCATAAGATAAAGTTTTTGATAGAATTTATTAGAATTAAGTTACAACATATTAGGTGTAGGATCAAAGTTTCATTGTTGTGTTTAAATTATAAATAATTTTAGGATAGTATTGGTTGGTTTTTTCTCCTTTTTCCAATTGAATTCTAAAAATATGTAATAATCTTAATTAATTGAATTTGCTATAGTTTTTTTTGATGAAATGTTTTAATGATAACGTATAAATTTAGAGAGCCATTTGGGCCATTAAGTTTTTTATTGTTATTGTTTGGAATTTGCTTCATGTTCTTTTAAAATTTATAACGATTTGGATTAAATAAAGTGCTTTTGACTTTGACTTTGGCAGATGTTTCGAGGGATTATTAGAAACGGCAGGTCACTTTTTCTATGTGAATGGCCTTGAAAATGTGAGTATGCGAAACGAAACGTTGCCCGAGTAACAGGATCAGTTTAGCTTGAAAGTTTATCGTAAGCGGCTGAATTTTCAAAACTAAAATGCCGAACTACTCGCAAGGAACTCGTGATAATATAACTCGAAAAAAAAACGATTTCAAGGAAATCAATTCACTGATGCGAGCAGGGAGAGTTTTGGGCCGAGTACAAGTGGCGGTGAAAGTGCAAGTGCTAGAAAAATAAAGTCTGAATGTACATAGGATATCCGTACAAATCCTTCGCACGCATATAGAATAATTGAGCTTTTAACAGTTTTTACGGCTCTATCAGACATTTTAATTTGTTCTGTATGGAAGCAAAGAATAATTTTTGGAGTCAGGACAAAGAGCCTTGGGTTGCAAAATTGTCGTTACGTTTCGGTGCGATAATCAAGAAATTTCTTCAGGACCTTTCATTCATACTGATTACAAAATTAATCGAAAGCTTGTGTTAGTCCTGAGACTTTTGAGGGTCGCAAGACAAGGAATCAATACATTTTGCAATCTCATGGACCTGTGCACTGGACTCAGTCAAAGCAGACTACACTAAAATCATCGAGCGTACTTATGCAGCTGCTGAGTCGTCATTCGATTTTTTATCACAGAATATTGTTGAAGAAGAGGCATGAAAGAGCAGAAAAAATTCTCAAAGTCTCTTGTGACGGCACATGGAAAAGTGTGGGTTCAAAGTACTGCATAGTGTTACCACGCTCATCGGCTACTACTCAGGTAAGGTGATCGATTTGGTTGTAAGAACCAGTTACTACCACAGCTGTATACGCTGGAAAAATAAGACATACTATAGGTTTTTCCAATGAGAGGTGTTATTTTGAATAGATCTTGTGATTTAACACCTTACGACTTCTTCCTTTGGGGCCACGTGAAAGAGAAGGTCTACGCCAACAGCCCAGCGTCGATTCAAGACCTCAAAGATGGAATTCGTGAGGCTGTCGAGGACATAGGACAGCCACTTTGTGATTTGGTTACGGAAAATTTCATGAAAAGGATATGGTCCTGTAAGCGTGGTCCTGGTGGTCATTTGCTTGATGTTATTTTCCACTATTAATAGCATACCTTCTTCTTTCCGATCATTTATATTATAAAATGGCATTTTTGTTTTGATATCAAAATATCACCTCTCATTGGAAAATCCTATAAAGAATATGAGCAATGGTCCGAAGATCATGAAGAAATCCCATGAAGAATCACGAGGGCTCCGCGGGAAAAATGGAGGTTGATTCTATGAAAGAAATATTTGGCAGATCGGAAGAGAAATTTGGCGCAAAGTATGGTAATTATATAGGAGATGCGGATTCAAAAACTTTCAAGGCCATACTAGAACTAAATCCTTATGGTGATGAGTTGACAGTTATGAAAAGCGAATGTATTGGTCACGTAAAAAAGAGAATGGGCACCAGACTCCGCAACGTGAGAAACGAAAAAAAGCTTTCAGAAAGAAGCACCTTCACGGATAAAGTTGTCAAAAAACTCACAAAATATTATTCATTCAAAGAAATGTAAATAGTGTTGAAAATATGAAAAAAAGAGATTATGGCTACTTTTTATCATATTTTTCAACAAATGAAGACCCGAATCATGAATACTTCCCAACTGAACGCGAAAGCTGGTGTGAATGGCAGAAAGCAATCACCTTAAATAAAAATGCAACATTCGAAAATCTTTCACCGCTACTCGACGCAAGTGTCAAAGAATATGTCTTGCCAATTTATCACGATTTATCCAGAGATGATTTGCTAGGGAGATGCCTGTGTAGCCATATCCAAAATACTAACGAAAGCTTCAACTCGACGATCTGGTGATTGGCTCCGAAAAACTTACATTCAGGAATTAAAATTGTTGAAATTCAAGCCTACATTGCTGCTGGGGCATTCAATAATCAATTTTCTACGATTTGAAGGATTATGCATACATTGGACATAATCGTGGGCACCAACTGCAGAGTTTTTGCCGAAACGACTGATGAGACGCGGATGGTTCGACAGAACCGGATGAGTCTTTCTAACACAAAAGAAGCTCGGGAACAACAGCTAGCGGAAGAAAATCAGTTTTTCGAGGAAGTTGAAGGACTACTGTATGCACCTGGGATCGCTGATTAAACGGTAAATCACTAGAATCAATAGTTTCAACACGTTGAAACTTTGCAAGCGATTATCTCGAAACTACTTTTTCAAAAACCGCTCGTGTTGTAGCTCAAAAGTTATCCACCAATTTGGATGAAATTTGGAGGGTAGTAGCATTACCAGAAAGAAATACCTAAAATTTGGAAGGTGGCGTGCAAATAAATTATTTTTTGGGGTTCAGATATGTGACAAAATGGTAGAAAATTCGATCTTCCAAGTAAAATAGCTCCCAAATTCTAAATTTTGCATTTTTTCGTGATTTTTTTAGGTATATCCTTCCCCTTAATATGTAAGTAAACGAATGAAACTTATTTCGACACTTTCAGATCAAAAGAAAAAAATGGCAGCTGTAGTACTTTTTGATGTCGCGAGAAACAGGCGCCCGAAAACTCTTCACAACGTCACCATTTTGTTGGACATCAAAGTTATAATAAACTCATATCCAAATTTCACAATGATCCGATTTATTTTATCCCCTCTAAAAAAATCCCGCAAAATGCCAATTTTTTGTGATCCTAAAGGTATCAATCAGTCAATCAATACATTTTTTTACATATCTGCGATATCTTTAATGTTTAATTTTAAATTTCTAATCAATGTAACTTCGTTGTTTATAGCTCGATTGTTGTGAAACTTTCAGTTCACATACAAATACATTTGCATGCAAGTTTTTGGCAAATTCAAGGATCCCTTTTAGATTTAAAGGGCAAAACGTTAAATTCATAAAATGTGCCATAATTACTAAACTTGACTGTATTTTGACTTCTAAGGTATTTGGGCCTCATCCTCGTAAAGAATTTCCATTATTTTTCAGATCAAACGTGTCTAATTGTAAGGTCGTGGGACACAAATTTTTCATACATTTCCTCTCCCTCTGCATCCCTCTATCCATTACGACCTTTCATTTGATACCCAAATTAGCCATATTTGGTTAAAAGAAAACATTTTTTAAGGGTAAGGGTATAGGAGATATGAGAAGACCCATAAAAATGTTAGAGAATTTCTTTGTACTGAAATTTTGAATCAGGCACCACTTTAAATCCCCTACTAAATTTTTTGGTTCTTGCTTATAAACTTTGCAAGAAAACTTGCTGTGACGTATGAACGGACAGGCAGACAGACAGTTACCGATTTAAGTAGGGTCTACAAAACTCTAAAAATATGTTTCAAATAGAAAAATGTAACATATTTTTTTAAATTTACTCAACGATTTTTTCGATAATTAATGCGACTGATTAATAGAATAGCAGAAAAAAAATCGATTCATGTACGTCTACACTCAACTTGATTCATCAAAGCAAACATTTTCAAATTCACTAAATGCGGAACCGGTACAAAAAAAATCCATTGATTCGTTGCACATTTACATTGCTTTTATTGAAATCTAGAGGTATAAAAAAGCAAGCAATCTCTCCAATATACTCAGCTTAAAGTGTGTATAGAGATATAAAGAGTATGTTTTGCTACTGCTCTGCTGTTATACGAGTAACACAGGAGCTCGCTCAATCGAGTAATAAATACAAAATGGGTTTGCCTCTAAAACAAATAGAGCATAAAATCGTATGGAGCACTTTACATCGAGCTCTAACGATCTAATGGTCGGAGATATTACAGATAACCGACACAAACAGTAACTTTCAAGTCGATCAGCACAACTTCTGCATAACATCTACGTACACATATCTTTCTTTTGTCTTTAGCCGAAGAAAGCGTCTTCCTCATCAGTGAATCCTTGTTTTTGCATTCTTTGTACTTTCCCTCCATACCCTTCTCCCTACTGTTCAATTTTGTATTCCTGCAATCGAATAGAGTGATATTGGCGACTCGCACTAAAATCGATAAAATTATTATTCATGGTACCATTGAATTCAGATGAGTGGAGAAAAATCAGGAGTGGGTAACAAAAGCTGTTCGGAAGGAAATAGAAAATGGAGAGAGAGAAAAATAAAAATGGAAAGTAAGGTAAACCCTATTCTCATGTTTTGCAAATTTGATAATCGGTTGAAAAATTTCCCATATTCAATTTCACATGAAAATTTCCACTAAGTTCGATTGACTGTATAATCCATTTGGCCGGGGATAAGAATCTGAATATCTTCCGGGGATTTACGGCTAATTCTTAATCGCTTGGAAAATATTGCGTTCAAGTCAAGTAAGTTTTTTTATATAAACAAGCATGCATAATCATTTTGCATGGATTTAGCTTTGCAAAGTGAATTTTTCATGCTCATATCATGTACTCGTAGATCTGGTAATATGCTCATTCAGCTTTCCTCACTCAGCTATTAAGAAACCACCGCTTCTATTAGGGAGTGGTTATCATAATCAATCACCCAGATTTATTCAATTCTCTTAAGCTATGGTTAAAAAAGAACTCAAAATGCATATTTTCAGGGATTTAATTGAGCGAAAATTCTTCGAGTTTATTGGTATTACAATTAAAGCATTCGTAATTTTTCATTTATAGAAGGGATTTAACTCCTTGGTTAGTTGCTGAGTCCTGTCAGCAAGATACATATTACCCTTCCCCCGCAGTTTAATGGGCGATTCATTCACAGTTTCTGACGATAGTACGCGGCAAAAAAGGGGCTTTCATCGCTTGCGGTAGTATGTTTGGTCATTGAAAGGAGTTTGAAAAAGGTTTTTATACATTCATTATCTCAAAAACGTGAGCCATGCGAGACTCGCAAGAAAACAACCTCGATGACTACTTTCTCTGTTAAGAAACGAAACACAACGAGGAATGCATAGCTAATCCGTGGCGGATCCAGAAATTTGCGAAACATATCCCCACAAAAAATGCATGTCCTAATTCCTATCTTAAACTAGGCAGTTATTTTTTGGGCTATTATTTTTATCTAAAATTCTTCATCGGGCCTCCTATTCGGCGCAATGTATGGATCGGTCTGCCAATCTTACACATCCCTATAATTTTAGCACGTAATTTTGACGTTGCCGTTTTAAACCAAAACGGTTACAGCTTTTACTTCCATCTTTTTTGAGTAGTGAAAACTGAAATACGAGTATTAAGCTATTTTGCAACCATGAAGGGAAATTTATTATTCTATTTTGCTCAACAACGAAGTGAAAAAGACAATGCGGAGGAACAATGCAAAAAGGTCCGTGCATCGTATTCTGTAGCCATCGATTATAATTTGCTATTACAAATACTGTCTTTGCTTGTTTATAATTTGTAATTTCTCAAGTATCAAGGCTAGTCATGTCATTTTGACTTTTTGCTTTAAAAGGTAAAGATAATGACTCTGATTGTAATATATCCTTGTTTTTAGAACCTATTACAGGATAAATTGAATGTCGAAGAGTACAATTCTCCAACCACTATCACCTGAACCGCAAGAGAAATTTGAAGTCGTATTACGAATGCAAACCCTCCAACCAATTGAGCCATGACCAATTCAATTAAAAAATTTATTGAAAATCTGAGGTTGTAAGGAACAGAAATTAGATTTCATTAAATATTGTAGTCAGTACTCTAATAGTCGAGAATTAATTTTAAGTGAAAAAGCTACTCAGTAGTAGCTAGGAACCACCAGAAGTCGAGAACCAGTAGGAATAATCAGGAGCTTAAATAATATGGTCTCCACTACAACTATATCGTTAGCAAATCACAATCGGGGCCTGGCCAACAGCTCCTCCAATTGCTCTGCAGAAACGTTCTCGTGACCGGGAACGAGGTATAGCGCAGCCTGTAGGGAATTTATTGAGACCGCGAGCTCCAACACCGCCAGCAATTGATATTGGAAATCACGGAAGACAAAAACAAAGTCCAACTCGTAATATTGTACTTGACCAATGTTTTAGTGGGTAAGACTAAGTCTTCAAAAACAGTCGAAACTACTTCGCCACCCTAACAATTCAAAGGTAACGCTTCATCCGTTGCTGGAACGACTGCTAAAAATATTGAAGCGAAGTCATCAAACCTGTCAAATTCTGGCAATTTCTTTATTATTACGAGCGCAGGAGGTCCACCGGCAAATTATCTTCTAAAGCCGGTCAGATATGGAATCAAGCCTGATATCTCATTACACGTAATTCTCTATCTACACGATAGATACGTTCCCAAAAAATTAAAGTAAAAAAATTCGTGAAAAGAGAATTAGATGTAAACAATATTAAAAAATTATTGTTAGAGTTCACTTAATTTATTTCGGGCTTACACATTTTAATTTATGAAATATAATATAAAAAATAAATTATGCTTTAGAAAAAAAGGAGATAATATCTGAAATTCATTAATATAAAGAACATTAAAATAGTATAGATATAAAAAAAATTATGCATTGTCACTTTCTGACAATAAACACATACGTTTACGTAAGACTAGAATACGAGTATCAGTGCCATCACCAGAATTATTTTGTTCATCATCTTGTGAAATTATTTCTGAATTATCATCTCTAGTCTCCTGTGTTCATAATTCGGTAGTTTTTGGGAGGAAATCAGTCATTAAAGATTATGTTTGATTTCGTGGTAAACCATTATAAAGTTTCGAATAAGATGCCATTAATGATTTCATTTCACGTTCAAATTTTGCAGCCCGTTCCTCATCAGGATCATGTTTTTCAGAATGATTATCTAATTTCCTGGCAAGATCAAGACCTTCTTTAATTAGAGTTGCATTCAAAATGGGAGGATCTTCTTCGCCATTATCGCTATTTTCTCTGTCATGATGAGTCTCAAGTCTCAATGATAGATCATCGAATCCATCTCCAGCAATCGTATGTGCCAGCATTGTGATGTCAGTAAAAACAGCGTTATTATCGATGACAGGATCAGGATCTTTGCTTTTGACACATTCTGGCCAAATATTTTTCCAACATTAGTTCAAGGTTGATGGCTTTAAGTCAGCTAACGCTAACCCAACTTGATTAATACAGTCAAAAATAGAAAAATCAATGACCGTTAAATCCTCATTATGGTCTAATTTATCTAGCATGTATGTGAATGAACATTTAATGTAGTATGTTTTCAAAATAGCAATGATCCCTTGGTCTATCGGTTGTATTAAAGATGTAGTGTTAGGTAGAAGAAAGCATAATTGTACATTTGGGTGCTCCAAGACCGTCTAATATTAAAAGAATTTTTAAATTCTAGACAATTTGCATTCATGTAGCGTCTAATTTCTGGAATAAAATATTTCTCGAACTCTTCTGTAAAGACTGCACTAGTCATCCAGGCCTTTTTTGCTGTCCAGTGAATTGGCAATTTATTGAAATCCACACCTTACATCGAGCGTGGTCTTAAACTACGATTTACTAGCAGTGGTTTTAACATACGTTCTTATGAAGTATTGGAACAAAACAACATTTTACACTGCCCTTTACTACTTTAAAATCACTGGCAGTTTTTTGCAATTTCGCACCATAAGTTCTGCTCGGCATTTTTTTTTCCAAATAAGGCCACTTTCTTCTACATTCCAAACTTGATCTGCGGCGTTTATTAAATCTTCAAGATTTTTTCTCAGAAAACTCTTTGGCAGCCAACTCATCTGCAGACGCATATTCTCCCTTAATTTTTATATTATGGAGAGCATGTCGTTTAAGAAAACCTGTCATCAAACCTGTACTTGCAGCAAATTCAGGTTGTTTTGACTGAGGTGTGCCTGGCTCCACTTCTGTAAGACTTTTATGAGTCTTAGTGCAGTTTGCTTGGTAGCAATTGCATCTACTGGTATTCTCTTTTGCGATTTATCTTCAATCCACATTACCAAAGCTTTTTCCATTTTTTCTTTGACAGCATCTCTTATGTAGGGCGATGTTTTGGCACTTATTTTCGTTCCAGAACATACTGATTTTCTGATCGTAGTTTCATTGTTCTTGATCATTCTTACGGTAGCTTCGTGAATACTTAAATGCTTTCCAACAGCCGTTGCACCTTGTCTTGTTGCAAGGTGGTCTAAAATTTCAATTTTTGTATGTAAACTGATTGCCTTCTGTTCGCTTTTATTGCATGTGAATTATGTGACATTGTGTTAGGGCTATCAAGATGTCTTTCATATTAATAATGCAAAGATTTCAAAATTATTTAAGATTTACCTGTTACTGAGTTAATAAATCCATACGAGTACTAACTTTATTTTACTTATGTTATAACTTTTTAAATATTCACTACAACTAAACGTGTTTTCTTTTCAACTCTCCAAATCAAACTAAATTGCGTTAAAAATGCATAAAGTTTTTACTCTATGCATAATTCGGGAAATCCCATGCTGATATTATAAGATCCCAACCGTAAGACCTAATCTGGCTCACGGTGAGAGCAAAATCTACCGAGTCTCAACGATTTTTTCTGAGAATAATTTAAACGGTTTGTACAAGCGTCAAAAAATCTCGCTCTCTTTGCTATGTATATGAGATTCAAGAAAATTTCTTAGAATATTAAAAATCGTGTTAAATCGAATTCATTCGTGTAAAAAGAGAAATTTTTTTTTCTTTTTAACTCGTGTTAAATCAAATTCGTGCAAAAAGAGAATTCTTCTTCTTTTTAGTACTATAGCCCCTCTCGGGCCTTCGCTTAGAGATAGTTAGAGTATCTCATTTTCATGACCGTGTTAATTTTTTTCGGAAGTTGGTTTGGTCAGTACCATGCTCCTAAGTGTCTGCTCAGCTATGATATGATCTGAGTAAATCAGTAGGTACTTATCACCACTGAGTGAACACTCGTAGTCTGTCCGAAAAATTCCCTGAACTAAATCATGTTGTTCACCAACGCGAACAAAAAGAGAATTAGGTGTACTATTTCCTCAAAATTACGTTAAAATTTGTATAGATATTTTTGAAGCAGATAATATCCTTCTGACAGAAATTGCAGTGCGTTTGCCATATCCGATTTTGAAATTGTCTTCAGGGCATCCTTCTTTATGGGATTGGTATCACAAATTCTGTGAATCGATGATATTTACATTGTGCAAATATATGATGTTAACGCTATTACCAGTTTTAATGCGACAAGTATGCAAGTTGTTGATGCATATTTGCGGAAATAAGGACAACTTTAGACTTTTCCGCGATGGATACTCGCTTGCTGTGTATATGATGGCTATAAATCAATGCCGTGATTGGAATTCAGCCAAACAAATCGGCATATTAACGAACAAACAAACCAAATCCAAGTCAACATCTGGCAAAAGTCGTCAGGAATATGCTACAGATTCTAAATTCGATCCATTGCATTGCAGCACAAATTTTCCAATTAGTCCCAGATCAACTGTTTATGAAATTCATCAACTTATTCCTGCTTGAGACAAGTATTAAATTGATTAGGTGACAAGTGCACGTTCTTTCGTATGCAACCTATGATCACGTTAGTATGGTAGGATCAGGCCAGGGAGAACGACTCTTTTAATTGTATTTAAAATAAGGCAATAGCCGATGTAAAGTTTGGGCAAAAAGCCAGAGTGAAGGACATGCTACTCATAAATACCATTAATTTATTGAAAATCGTAAGCTATAGTTTAAATATATTTTTACCAATTGTTTACAGTCAAGCAGGTACCTGAAAAATGCTGGGAGTTTAACATAGACGAACACCAAATTTTCGTCCACTTTAAGCAAGCATACGACAGTATTGATCATAACGTACTGTATCAAATAATGCTTTGCTTTGACATCCCAGCCAAATTTGTCCGTCTTCCCAAAATGAGAATGACGACGACGAACTCCCAAGTCAGCATCAATAACCAAATCACCGACGCCTGGGACACAAATATCGGACTAAAACAGGGAGATGGGCTGAGCCCATTGCTATTCCATTTGGCTCTGGAGCTACGTGTCTATACAGGCGGTACATTACTATACAAGTGAAGCCAAAAAGTAGCCTATGCGAATGACATCAACATTTTGTCACGGTCATTAACAACTGCCAAACAACTCTCTCTCTGAAACTTGATAGCGAAGCAAAGTTAGTAGGGCTCCAAATCAATGAGAATAAAACAAAGGTCATGACGCAGTCGAGAAAAACACTTCAAATACAAAAAAATATCACACTTGGCGAATACAGTATCGTAAATGAAGCGATTGCAGAATCTCCAGAATCGAGAATGTACAAGGATACCCTGTAAACAAACGGAGCGGTCATTATCAATAAGGATAAAATTACTCGCCCGACTTCAAGTACCTGCCTAGACCACATAGCAACAAATGATAAAAAAATTCACACTTGCAGACTGGCCGGAGTTAGATCATCGTGTCCTTAAAAATTGTTGTCCATGGTCAAAGTCTCAGTAAGCGAAAACCTACTCACAAAATATTCAGATATTCAGACAAGGATCTTTTCTAATCGAAATTTCAACAGTTGCTAACAAACCGAAAACCTGAAAACCTTATGGAGCTCAAAAATATGATTATAGACTCCATGCATGATTCTACCACTGAGAAAAAGATCAGATGTCGACAACATACATGGATAACAAAGAAATTTATTGAGGCTAGTATTAAGAAAAGGAAGGCTCATAAAAAATACAAAAAGAACGCTGAAGATCAAGCATTTAAACATCTGTATAACCAAGCCCTAAAAGAATCAAAACGTCTTATAAAAGAAGCTAAATTTTCATATTACTCCAGAAGATTGGAAACAGCGGCGGCCAACTCACACGAAATATGGAAAATAATAAATGAAGTAAAAGATAATTCGTCACTCTGGATCATGTTATCAAACGCTTCATTTTTTGGCATGGACTCTAGCAATGCAGCACGCCCATGTGGAACAGCAAACCCGCTAAATAATTTTTTTTCAACAATTGGTGAAAAACTTACCAGGGAGCTTGGTGAAAAGTCAACTAGCTATTTCAATATCATAGATAGCCCTCCTAAGTCCATCTTTCACATTCATCAAAAGGCGAAAAGAGAAGTATTAAATACAATCGAAAATTTGAAAAAAAAAATTCAGCACCAGATATTGACAATATCGCCATACATGAAATTATTCTAGTCAAAGAGGAGATAGCTGAACCACTTGCAAGTTTTATAAACGAGCATATTAGAAATGGAACATTTCCGTATGAAGAGAAACTGGCAAAAACAACTCCAATATTCAAAGGAGGAGATCATCTGGACCCGAATAATTACCACCCTGTTGCGCTTTTGACAGCCTTTAGTAAAATATTCGAAAAACTTGTAAATAATCGTTTCAAACCTTTCTTAATGGACAATTCCATCATAAATCCGAAGCAGTTTGGCTTTCAAAAGAACAAGAGCACTTTCGATGCGTTACTGTCTGTCTCACGTTACATCAATGCAAATCTTGATAAAGGAGATTATGTTATTGCAATTTTTGTGGACCTGAAGAAAGCTGTTGATACGGTTGATCATGACCTGTTACTTCAAAAACTTGAATCGTGTGGTAAACAAGGGAGACCGAAACAGCTTTTTAAAAGTTATTTGGAAGGAAGATTCCAAAGAACATCAGTTAATAATGTCTTGAGCAATCTAGCACCAATGAAATCGGGGGTTCCTCCAGGATCCATACTTGGACCAACTTTGTTTTTGCTATACACCAATAATTTGAATATATGTAAACTGAAAGCTCACCACACATTATATGCTGATGATACTGAACTTCTTTATTCAGGACATGATAAAGCTGCCATGGAGAATATCATCAAAGAGGATCTAGTAAATATCGTTCATGGATTATCGAAAACAAGCTAGCATTGAATACTACAAAGACAAAATACTATATTTTTAAACAGAAAAATAGGGAAGACATAAAAGTTGACTTAAAAACCAACGGCGAAAACTTGCAAAGAGTGTTTGAAATTAAATATCTCGGTCTCACCATAGATCATCGTTTGACATGGTTGACACACATAAATAATTTGAGGAGATAACTAGCATCAACGATAGGAGTGCTGAGAAGATATGGAGGTTTTCCAATGCATGTAAAGAAACTTGTATTAAATGCATTTGTACTGACAAAGCAGTGGCCATTTGGAGTCAATCGTCAAAGCAAAACCTTAATATGATATCCAGGATACTAACTAAAGCCTATAAAAATATTCTAAACCTTCCGACTCTCACTCCAACAAGACTAGTGTATCAACGGACCAATACACTCACCTTCAGTCAAATTATTACTATGGAGAAAGCGAAGTTTATCTTCAAATGTCTAATTTCCAGTTAATCGGAACGAGGCCCCTTTATAAAAGTATCACAAATAAATCCATATAATTCAAGGAATGCCTACAATTTTGTAATACCTTACGCTAGAACTGATCGACTAAAGAACGGTGCAACGAATGATGCTCTGCGTACTCGTATATATAACAACCTTCCAGAAACAGTGAAAAACGTAAGAAAAAACTTAAGGAACATCTCATAAATTCAAATTAATGATAAGTCCGGAGGATTGAAAATGCAGTATCTTAGGGCATTTTATACCCTAACGTCGAGATACTTAATGGCAGCTAGTTTTTATAAACTCAGAGTTTTTTTACTGCGTCGTATTATAATTTTATTTTTTTTTTTCTGAGAACTGTTCACAAATCGGACTAGACCAGCAGGAAAGGAGTACTTCACAGCATTTGGTGTGCCCCTTATACCGATGTTTTAGCATTGCCTGGAGGCACACGTAGGAATTGACGACGTGTGAAGTGCAGATCGAACGAACGTTGTGCGACGATGAAAGAGTGATGGGGAGAGTGGTAGGGAACGGAGGTATAAAAAAAAAATTGTGAGCGAATTTGTGTACTCGTATTGAAGCGCCAAAATAACGAGAACCAGTAATGAAAGGGACGAAATACGCCGAAGAATACAGCTCGTAATAAAATATTTTATTCAGTTTTGACAATCTTGAAGACCAGTTTCATACACAGGAAAACAAAGCTCTAAGTATACAAATCTGTGATAAGACCTGTGTTATGCTATGGGTATGAAACATGGTCCCTAACCCAAGCATCAACAAATATATTGAACGCCTTTGAGCGACGGGTCCTGAGGCAAATAATCGGAGCGAAGCTAGACGGGGACCAATGGCGAATTCGATATAACCATGAGCTGTATGAAATTTTTGATGAGCCTGAGGTCCTAACGATTGTAAGACTGCGGAAGCTGCAATGGGCCGGCCATATGAATCGTATGAACGAACAACTTTCCAAAAAGGTATTCGTAGGGAGAACCAAAGGTCGGAGACCAGTGGGTAAACCAAAAAATCGCTGGTCTGACTCGGTCGACGAAGACAGCTCATCGCTGCTCGGATTTCAAAATTTGAGGACGCGGTCAATGGAACGAGACAGTAGAAGGCACTATTTACAGGAAACGAAGACTCAAAAGAGGCTGTATTGCTACGAAGAAGAGGAAGTTTAAATTTATGTGGTAAAAACGGTGTAAAAAACAAAATTATAAAGTGAGGTGAAAAAACGACCCAATAAAGCCCATGCAGTGAGCAACTCTTTGGTTCTCTACTGATTCGGTGTGACTTTTTTATGATAGAGCAGAGCGTAGGCTCTATGTCAGTTATGAGAAGTTAAAAATCGATAAGCATCCCTGTTCGAGGAATCGTCGAAAACACTGAATAAGTTAAAGAATAATCAAAGCTCCATATTTGGTTATATTTGCGCTATTAACCATTTATTACGTCGTTTACTAAATCTTAATGTTTGCAGTATCAATGTAAGTCCCAAATTCAACTATCAACTTTCTGTCGTTTTTAATCAGGATATCCCTTGCAGTGGCAAATCCTTAAAATTTGTCAAAGAAGTCAAACTCGCCTCTATTTGCTTTGTATGTATCAAATCTAAAGAATTTGTGATCGAGGTCGTTCGTCCTGTTGCAGGATCTACACATTTCAGAATTAACGCATTTTGCCTTGAAGAGTTTCAAGTTGTTATATCCTTTGTTGACCAGAATTCTATTCATTAATTTAATGGTAGGGCTGCTGATCTCTAGGGTATGGAGCCATGGTTTTTCGCCTCTCAAGTGGTGGACTCTTTTTCAAATACACTCAGTAAGTCCAGATTCTTTCTCTCGGCAACGATTTCTCCAGGCACGTTTAGTTGTCGAGGCGATAATATCCATAGTATAATCATGCTTCCAACAGGCCTCTTCTATTCCCTTCTTTAGCGTGAAAACCAGCTATCGCATCTGCCTCTATCCCTTTATGCCCAGGGATCCATGGAAGGTTAAATTTTATATTCGGTTTGGTATTGATAACCTGCCAGATGCCATTTATTTGGACTGTTGTGTGATGGATTATTATTGTTAGGACCAATTTTATTGTAAATTAGGAAAAAATTCGACCGGTTTTCTAGGCTAATTTTATTATAAACCAAATGGCTAAATGTCATATATATAGGCCCGATTCAGGTCATTTTTCGGGTTTGCATAATATATGAATGTTATCATATTTTGGCCCTTATTTAGGCCTGGTTCGAGCCAGGAATTTTTTAAGTGATTTTTTTCACTTACATGAACTAAAAGCAAGTGCTGATCGGCCAAGTTAAAAAAGTACTTGCACATGATAGAGAGCAATTGATTACAATACACTGCTTCAGTACGCTGCTTGTCTACACTTGTTAATGGCTTGTTGAAAGATGGCTCAAATCAATCATTCTAATTATAGTAAATCTTCGTGCTTTTCCCCCAACGGCCCATGGTGTGCGATGTTTGACGATTTAAACCCTATCCTACATTTGCACGTGAAAGCATTTGGGAATACGCAAACTCTTACAAAACGATATTTGGAGACTTAATCCCTTTATTAGGGTTTTGTACTAAAATACAAAACCCTATTGCAATCACAACCTGTGTGTGTGTGTCCGTCTGTCCGTCCCTCTGCATGTCACAGCACTTTTTCTCCGAAACTATGGAAGCTACAGCAATGCAACTTTGGGGACAAGTCAGAAGTGGTGACTTCATGAAGGTTTTAGAGTGGAAAATTTTTTCAAGGGGGTTTAAGGGGGGTCTCCCCATATAGGGGGAGACCCTCCAAAAAAAATGTTCACCATTGGTAGTCGAGTAGGGTGTCGTTGAAAAGGTCTTACTGAGATCTTTTCAAATCAAGTCCTAAACTTGATTCAAATGAACGACTGAAGATGAGTACCTATAATTAATACCCATAGGTGAAACACGTCGAGGAGGCAGGAGAGAGCTCCTAACAGAAGGGCTGTGTAACCACTCTAGGCTTCAAAAAAAATGTCTGATGCCATGAATCGATGAATACAGTACAGGGGAGTGGCCCCTGAAAAAAATTTTATTAAAGTTAGCCGATATGAGTATCAAATGAAAGGTCTTTATGAGAGCTTTTAAAACCAGCCCTTAAACTGACAGTTTTTGCTTCATTGGGGGCACGAAAAATTTGTTTCCCCCGTCGCGCCTGGACACCTGTTATTTAAAAGATCTGAAAAAAGTTATTAAGGGAGGTATTTATGTTTACAACAATAAAAATACCTCATAAGGCAAAATTCGTTCAACTTTGTTAATAATAGTATGATCTTCGAATTTCATATTTTCTCCAATAAAATCGTATGGATGCCTTTAAAACCAACCTTACACAAGATCCTAATACTCTGTAAGTTTGATAAAATTTGTATCATATTCACGAAAGTTATATCCATTTGAAATTTCTCCAATTACAACGAATATAACACATTATTTTAGTATTTTATGGACTTTCCATCGAACCAGACACTGCAGTTTTGATTTGATGTTCATGAAATTTTTAGATGAGACTGATGACATAAATCCTTTAGGGGTTTCATGATTTGAGTGATTTTTTTAAATTGAAAATGGAGAAACAATGGATTTTCTTTTAAACGAGCAAATCTCTTTGATATGTTTCTTGATATTATTCGTTGCCGGTGATTGCATTTTGTAAGTTGAGTACAAAACCCATTTGACATGAGCGTAGGTCTGTCTACTCAACTTGTTTTTATTTAATTTGATGTATGATAACACTAAATGAAGCACATTCCATTGTTTTTAATGCCACTATTTATTACGTGCGATCTGGGGGAACATCGGCACTGGGTTTTTCTTCCAAAAAGGCAAGACTTCGGGCAAAATTGTCTCAGCCTTATTTTATTCTTCGGAAATTTTGGTTTATACGGCGATTGCGTTAATAGATAATAGTCTTACGAGCTAATCAGGTTGCTGCCACACGGAGGAAGAACATGCGTATCCAAGAGTAAATCTCATCGGTGTGAATTATTTGAGTTTTGAAAGGCGTAGGTTTTGCGTGATGTATTTGTCTGAGCCTTTGCACTATATTCAACTTTTTGAACATAAATTCTTAATTGCATAAATAATTACCAGCATTCAAATTATAGATTGTCTAATTTTGATTCTTGAAATTTTAGGTAGCAATAGCAAAATAGATTAATATTGAATCCTTTTTAGGGTTTTGTAAAATAATTTTACATAACCCTACTAGTTTCGCGACCTGTCTGTCCGTCTGTCCGTCCGTCCGTGTGTCACAGCACTTTTTCTCGCAAACTACTTCAGCTAGAAACATCAAATTTTGTATGCAGGTGTAAAGTGGTGCCCTCTTCAAAGTTCAACTACAAAAAATTGTATAAGGTATTTAAGGGGGGTCTCCCCACATAGGGGAGGGACCCCCGAAAAAAAAATTTCATCAAAGGTAGCCGATATGGGAATCAAATGAAAGTTCTTGATGAGAACTTGAACTTTGCTTCGAGGGACGCGCAGGGAGGGGAATACACGAAAAATTTGTGTCCCCCCCCCCTTGCGATTGGACACCTGTGATCCGAAAAATCTGAAAAAAATTATGGTGGTAGGGTGTTTATGAGTACAAAAACAACAAATACCTTAGAAGTCGAAATTCGCTTAACTTTGTTAATAATAGTATGATATTCGAATTTCACATTTGCCCCAATGAAATCTCACCGGTACCCTTAAACTGAACGAAATTCGATATTTCCGTAGTCCTACTAAGGGTTCTTAAGCTTTGTAAGTTTGATGAAAATCGAATGGTATACACGGAAGTTATAGCCGTTTGAAATTTCTCCAATTGCAACAACAATGACACATGATTTTGGTATTTTATGGACTTTCCATCCAATCAGTCACTGCAGTTTTGACGAATGGTATACACGGAAGTTATAGCCGTTTGAAATTTCTCCAATTACAACAACAATGACACATGATTTTGGTATTTTATGGACTTTCCATCAAATCAGTCACTGCAGTTTTGACTTGATCTTCTTGAAGTTTTCCAATAAGGTCAATAACATTAAAATTTTTGAGAATTCATGATTTGAGTGATTTTTGTTGGTTTGCAACAAAAAGGCGACCGTTGAAAGTAGAAAAACAATGGATTTTCCTTTGAACGTGCACATCTCTTTGACATATTTCTTGACGTTATTCATTGCTGGTGACTGCATTTCTGAGTTGGGTACAAAACACTTCTGACATGAGCGAAGGTCTGTTTACTCAACTTGTTTTATCAAATCATGATTGTATTGCGCTATTGTCCTTGTTATGCATATTAAAAAGGTGTAAACAGTATGTGCATTTTTCAAAAGAACTTTTTGAGGGTAAATAAAATTGAAAGTGAATGGATTTTAACTTTAAATTTTCAACAGAAATCTTGAACCTTGAAATAACGATTTGTACAGCTATAACTTTCGAAATGATGAAACGATCTCAAACTGAAGGTGTCATCTATTCCTAACTAACTAATCCAGATGCATTATTGGGTGGGTTTTTCTAAAACTTTGTGAACACTGTACTGCTAATATACGAAGAGCTCAATACGTTGCCGGCCTAAAAAAAACTTACAATTGACCAACAATTTAGCCATTATTCTTATTTACTATTTCATTATTTCTATATTCTGCGCAAATAGAATAATTTAGTGAACGAAATATTAGCCTATCTGAAAAGTTACACTTACAGATACTTTAAAAATTATTTGGATCAAACTAATATCTTTTCCTTGTTCAGAAGGCGGTTAAAACATTCAGAAATTAGCCAAAATAAATGAAATAAAAATTTCATAGAACTCAAAATTGATGTCCTAAGAATCTAAGAAACCTTCAAGTCGAAGAAGTAATGGCCTGATTCTACTCTTTCCTAAACCGTAAATACAATAATTCCTTCAACGCTATCAAAAGATAAGCCAAATTTAACGAACAATTAAATTTTCATGAACATCGAAGCATTTCAACATCACTCTATCCAGTTTACTGCTGATTGTCAAATTGTCCTTCATTAAATTGAAATAAACCTAATTTAGTGACCCAGTTTCTCACCCAGCTGCGCTCAATCGATGCCAGTTTTATTTGTTTCGGCCATGACATAAAACACAAATCATTGGCTTAAACAGGTCAATTGTTCTATTTCAAATTCATAACAGCATTGTTCAGTGATTATAAGGAAAAGGAAAGATATTTTCAGGATTTCTTGCGTGTATGGTCTCATCGTTGTCCTTCAATTATAGTCTTTATTCTAATAATCTTCCGTACAGGAAGTTAACAAACTGTACATAAAATATTGTATTTACACATAATTAAATTTAGCCTGCATTATGTCATTCCATGGCATCATCGTGCATGAAACCACAATAATTGGAACTAGAATACGGAAAACAACCAAACCTTGACCGCCACGGCCTTGAAACTACTAATCTTGAAAACCATTCAGCCATGCAGGTGAAAAAGCATGTTGCAAGGCAATGACGTCGATGAGGATGTATCATGTGTAGGTTAGTGGTACACAGAGTTGGATTGGAGGAGTTATGCAATGTACTGTATTATCGTAAGGAGGAAACGACTATCATATCTCTGATGAACCACTTTCTGTAGATGCACTTTCGGTTGCAAGGATATGATTGCCGCATGGCTCGCTTGCTTCCTGGATGATGCGACCAGCAAAAGGGCACTAAAACGTTACTCAAACTCGAATGTGGGTGAAGTGAACAAACAAAGCGTCTGGGGAAGAAACATCAACGAACAAAGGACATGAAAGGATGCAAAACGATTAACATGTGTTCGGTATCGCTTGAGAAATCAAAAATAATAAGCAACGGGAAAGCTACTCGTATCATCGTTTTTGGTCACCTGTGTTATTCCTAAAGCGATAGTTATTGTTGAGTCCATTATTTTTCAGGTGCATCCCTACACCGCCACCACCACCATTGTTCAATGGGCCGAGGCCAACGCCGCCACCCACCGAGCCACCATTAAACCCATTGCGACCCCTCATGAAGCCAGAGTTGTTTATTCCGGAAGTGCCCATGATACTGTGACCACTGTCCACCATGCTGTTTCCGCCGTTGGCGCCTCTCAGATAATAATTTGTATTCAAATCATTTTGATAAGCCGTAGTGTGATTATTGTGCATGTGATGTCCGTATGGCGGGTGCCCGCTGTTCCCTGACATGTTTATTATCGTCCCTCCACTACCATTAGTGCTAGCGTTGCTGGACGAGCTCCCACCGTTATTACTGCCGCCCACCCCGGGAACGCCGTTGGTACCGTTGGTCAAGGACGAATTCATTAACATGTGAAGGTTCCCACTATGTCCATTCAGGGATTGAGGCGTCTGATGTGAAGAATGGTCCATGCGCTGGTTCGGGGGTTGTTGCTTGTGATGATGCATTAGGCTAGTGTGCGATGGTGGCATCGGTGGCGGCGATGATGAAGATGATGATGATTGATGACTATGATGATTATGTTGGTGATGAAATTGATGATTATGTTGCATTTGTTGTTGCTGCTGAAACGCAGGCTGTGGTTGCTGCGAGTAGTGGTAATGGCCGTGTGGGGGATGGTTTGAATGCGATCCAGGTAAAAACTGGGGGTAGACGTGATGTGACCATTGGGGAAATAAAGGTCTAGCTGTTGACTCTTTAGATGGTTTCAATGATGATGTTTCGCAGGTATTTAATTAGTGGTTATGGGATTTGTTTATGACGATAAATTACACAATTTGAATTTCGATTATTATGGATGATAATATTGTGTTGTATTTTTCAGATTAAATGGATGTGTTATTAGTAATTATTTTTTTAACAAATCCGAATAAAAGCAGCGTGGAAATAAAAAAGTGGGAAATACATTGGTTAGCAATACAGAATTCTCAGATTCGTGTAATGAGAAAAGATCAATAAAAAATGATCCTAGAAATCATAAACTGTTGTCCTCTATGTAAATGCTAACTACGATGATCACTAGTACATAACAATAAACACGAAAAAGGTTCCAGGACTTGAGTAAACTTCGAGTTCGAATCACTATAAGTTCTAATACTATCTAGCATGCTTGCTAAACTATCAACGTCGAGTTGAGTTGATCGCTCGCTCTCATTTATTGTAATTGTAAGACTGTTTTTATTTAAAAAAATAGTTTACAACGACTAGCTAGGAATATTCTTGAAAATAATTGCGAGCTCGAAGTTCTCTAAGTTTTTCACTACACAATAGTTAAAATAGACAATTAGGTAGTTTTAACACTTACCTGAAGCAGCCGATGCTCGTTGGGCAACAGGTGATGACCTTATTTGAGGCTCCGCTGGAGGTTCTAAAATATCGCGATATTTCGATACCATCAACACTGATATAAAATACACAATCGCTAACGATAAGAATTGAGCTTGCTTCGTCTCCTCCTGAAACATTCGTTTCTTACAACAGTGTTATTGCGAATTAAGTTCTCCCATATTAATTGGGGGATGAAGCTGTTCTCGATTTAGAGTTTAACTAGTTTTCTTTTAAGTCAATTGTCACATGTTTTAAAGTTCAATTTGACTCCAAATGAAAACAGCTAATAAGAGGCAAATAGATGATACGTTATTTTGATAAATATTCAACATTATAATTTTTTAACAGCAATATTCTAATTATTTCTGTTAAATATCAAATAATAAAAAGAACAACATAAAATTATGCTTTATATAAATTTGTGAAAATTAAATTTCCGACTTTTTTCTTTGAAGTTTAAAAACAAAATCATTCAACTTATTTTACTGTACTTTGCTGTGAAACAAAGTGACAAATGAGAGCATAGATATGTTTCGTGAAGATGTAGGTGACATAAGAAATAAAAAATCAACTTATTCCATTCTCAGGTTAAATTTATTTTTTTTCCCCTAAATTAGATAGCTGTTTCGGGGCTTATCTATCCTTTTCTATCTAATTCACATTGAGGAAGAGGCTTAATAAGCCCTAAAATAGCAGTCTGATTTAGGGAAAAAATAAACTTAAACCTGAGGCCAGAATTAATTGATTTTTTATTTCTATTTTAAAAGATTGCAAACATCCGGAAAAAATGATATTGGTGAATTCACAAGTTGTTCTTAATGATTTTCCGGACAACATTTTGAAATAAAAACAACACCGAAATTAAAGGATTCACTTTTTCCTTCCCATAATCTTCACGAACAACTACAACCAACAAATATCAAGGAGTCAGTGAAATGGCATTGATCAGTTTTTCTTATTTGAAAAAAGAAACTCCCTGTTCTTTATTCAACAATTAAACTTTATCCCAGGCCCAGCGGGCGCGAACACGGGAGGAGGCAGACACTAGGCTAGCAGCATACAGGTCCGGCAGGAAATATCTTCGCAGGCTTATTAACAAGAGCAAGGCCCGATGCTGGCAAGACCTCGTAGACGATGTAAATAGGGATCCGTGGGGCCTTGGCTACAAGCTGGTCATGGGGAAACTTGGTGCCCTACGGAAGCCTTGTACACATGACGTGGAAAAGATGGACGCGATAGTGCGGGGACTCTCCCCGCCCATCCCGTCCGTGTTGACGCTGTCCATGGTGAAACAGCAGTCGAGTGCCTACTCTTCATAAAGCTGGAACTGGAGGAGGCAGTCCTCTCCCTGAAAGCGAGGAAGGCTCCCTGAAAGCGAGGAAGGCTCGTCTATTACCATTGTCTTGACTTGCTGCTCAGCACATTCAACGCTTGCCTACGGGACGGGGTTTTCCCGGTACGATGGAAGGTGGCGAGGCTCGTGCTGGTCAGCAAGGGGAAGGGAAATCCCGAATCGCCGTCTGCATACCGCCCGTTATGCATGCTAGACATGGCTGGGAAAGTGCTGGAGAAACTCATCAAGGGAAGACTCACTGACGCGATTCGTGCTGCTGGGGACCTATCTCCTCGGCAGTACGGCTTTAGAGCAGGACGTTCTACCATTGATGCGATTGCAGAGGTGGTGAACGCGGTCCAAAAGGCAGAGGCATATAGTCGCACCAAGCGACGGATCGTCCTGTTGGTGACACTCGACGTCAGGAATGCCTTCAACTCCGCTAGATGGGTGGATATTCTGGACACGCTGGAAAACTCTTTTCAAGTTCCAGAATATCTAATGCGGCTTTTGAGGAACTACCTTAAGGACCGAATCCTGCTCTACGACACGACACAGGGCCAACAAAGGATGGAAATTACATCGGGTGTTGCCCAGGGATCTATCCTTGGTCCGGACCTGTGGAACGTGTCTTACGACGGGCTACTGAGACTTGAGATGCCAGATGAGTCGCGCTTGGTCGGCTATGCGGATGATGCTGCGGCTCTGGTCGCCGGACGCACCGTTGAACAAGCGTAACTTAGGCTAGGTATGCTAGTGCGCCGAGTGAGGGACTGGATGACTGCTTGCGGGCTCAGTTTAGCACTGGAGAAAACCGAAGTGGTCATCTTGACAAAAAAGAGAATCCCTGGAGTAAGGATGATCAGTATTGGAGACATACAGATCGAATCGAAGCCAGCGGTGAAGTACCTGGGGCTACTGATCAACTCGAAGATGAGTTTCTCTGAGCAAATCAGGGCAACGGCTGAGAAGGCTGCTTCGGGAATATCGGCCCTAAGTCGACTTATGGCCAACGTGGGGGGACCCAACCCATCAAGAAGACGCCTCTTGATGAGTGCTGTAGGGTCAGTGCTACTGTACGGAGCAGAGGTATAGGGCGAAGCTCTCAGCAAGGAAGTATACCGAAAACGATTGGCACAGGTACAGAGAAGAGGAGCATTGAGGATTGCATCTTCGTATCCAACAGTCTCCGACTCGGTGGTGAGAGTGATTGCAGGCGTGATACCTGTCGCCCTCCTTGCTAGAGAGCGCCGCGCTATTTACCTGCGCCGAAACGAGGATGCGAGGGAGATGGTTGTCCGCGAGGAGAGACAACGCTCGCTCAACGATTGGCAGCAGTCTTGGGTGAATTGCACGAAGGGAAGGTGGACTGTGCACCTCATCCCGGATGTGAGACCGTGGCTAAATCGAAGGCATGGTGAGACTGACTTCTATCTGACCCAGCTTTTGAGCGGGTCGGTTTTGCCCAGGAGAGGAGGACAATGCCTGTCACACATTTTTTGCGTGTACCAAATGGGCCAGGCTGCGAAGGGAACTCTACAGGGAGACGGGAGAGCTCACCCCGGATAATATAGTTGCGGTGATGCTCGAATCGGTTGACAAATGGAACCAGGTGGCACATTATGCTCAGACAGTCCTAAAAGATAAAACGGACTCGCAGCAGCCGGAGGTGCTGGGGCTGGGGGATCGCTCTTCTGGCATTTCCTCTTCCCCTCTCCCCTCCCGCTAGGAAAGGGACTCCCCAGCTTGAAGGCGCCCCACGGCGTAACAAAACGAGACCTGGCCCGAAGTTATGTGTCAAACGGTTCCAGGCTAGGTTCTCAGATTGACAGGGGAGGTGTTTAGTGGGTAGTCCAAGGGTATCCTCCATGGGAGTCCCACACTGCCAGACTCGGCGGGCGTAAATGCCTTCACCTCCCTACCACAAAAAAAAACCCCTATCCAAATTTGTTGCATAATGTACTTCCAAATCACAACTCAACAAAGAATATTTTGATGTGAAATTCAAATAAAATTTAACACACAATGAGAGTAGTAAGTGCATTCCTTCATAAAAGTTTTTGACATGAGTGAACGTATAGGCATCCCTTAATTGTGTTTAATTCAAATTCACTCCCCCTCATTACATCTCGGTGCAATTTCTGCAAATTGAACCATTTTAATTGAAAGAATATAAAGATTTTGTTTTTCAAATTGGCTGCAACTTTTTGTCCGAAAAACTATTAACTGCTCACTATTTTACTTACATGCACCTAAATATTTTACTTCAAAAATGTGTTTAACGTTCTGTTTAAAATATCTAATAAGCTCATAGGTTCTATTGGATGAATAAACAATTTCATGGATGTGCAAACAGTTCAATTTTAAAACGGTTTATTTTAAAAACATAAGCGTTTTGATTTAAAACACTTAACCGTTTCAATTAACGCACTGCAAATGCACATCCAATGGAAATGCTTGCGAACTTCTACTTGAGTGTACAGGAAAGCTGAAATCAATTTTCGTGATCATGTATCTGTAGCGGATGTCGGTGGCGGTCGATGTTTATTCTATAAATGAAATACTATATTTATAACAACAAACAATAATTTTATTTTAACAAAACTTTAGAATATTGCGCGCGTGAACGAGTGCTCACCGTATCGTGACGTGAAGCGTTCTGTTTCTTCTCTGCATTTCCATCCTTTATATATCCGCGGCGATGATAGCATTGTGAGAGATTTGGGATGCTCGCGGTTTTTCCCGGACTAATTGCACACGGCGTTTCGTCATAACTTTGCATGTGCGAAGGATTTCTTAATTATCCCTTTTTGGAGAAGACAGGGTTTGAGGATGATGCAAGGACGTTATATGCGGCGACGTGTGTTTATTGCCGTCTGGGTTTATGTTGTTTTGTTTTTTTTTTGCCGGAAACTTCGTGTATCGTTGCCGCCACATATCCAACAGGGAATGTTATGGTATCGCAAGCAATTAGGAGAAGACTCTGGTATAGTGAATAAAATAAAAAGATAATGTCTGCATTTCAGTACAACGTTTGTGAATATGTGAAGTAGGGATTCACTTTGAACGATGCAGTAAGACATCTTTTATAGCTCCTGAAATTTTCACTTTTCTAGGTGTCATTGCTGACAGCCTTGGGATTTTTGTAATCCATCAAATATGCAGAAAAAAAAGCACAGTCAGGGCATGCATACTTCAACAATATCCACAAAACAGATAGTAAATTCCCATTATGGTATTCGATGGATATACGAGGTCTGTTCAAAAAGTACCCGGAATTTTCGTTTTTTTCAAAAAAAAATATTTATTCGTCTACATCGATGTGGTTCCCTTCAAAGTAGTCCCCCCCAGATATAATACACTTATGCCAGCGTTTTTTCCAATCTTCGAAGCACTTTTGATATTCACTTTTTGCTATGTCCTTGCGCACTATCAGCGATTCGGCCTTTATTTCTTCAATCGAGGAAAAACGCCGCCCTTTCATGGGTCTCTTCAACTTTGGGAACAGGAAAAAGTCACACGGAGCCATATCTAGTGAATATGGAGGTTGGGGCATGACTACGGTATTGTTTTTGGCCAAAAAATTACGAACAAGCAACGACGAGTGAGCAGGTGCGTTATCGTGGTGCAAAAGCCATGAATTCTTTTTCCATAAATCGGGGCGTTTTTTCGGATTGCTTCCTGCAAACATCGCGTAACTTCAAGGTAATACTCCTTATTAACCGTACGACCTTGTGGTAAGAACTCTTGATGCACTATGCCATTATAATCGAAGAAAACAGTCAGCAAAACCTTGACATTTGATCGAACTTGACTCGCTTTTTCGCTCTTGGTGACGTTGAATGCTTCCAGGTGGACGATTGTGCTTTGGTTTCGACATCATAACCGTACACCCATGTTTCATCACCAGTTATGACCCTTCCAAGCGAATTTGGATCGTCTTTGACGTGATTTAACAGCTCCTGAGCGATGTTCATGCGATTGTTTTTTTGGTCAAAATTCAGCAGTTTCAGCAAAAATAGCCGAGCTTATAAAAACACGTCGAACCTTAGCGACTACCACAGACAAAGTAAACAGTTAATATGGCTGAAAATTTTACCATACTTTAGGGGCATGTATACGAACACAATAAAAAAATTTTGGACAATCGGACTCTCCAGACCCGCGAAATTTAAAAATTCCGGATACTTTTTGAACAGACCTCGTACATCATAGATCAGTTTCAAACTACTCGCCTCTATTCTTTAGATGTAGGGAAACTCAATCAAAAATTTTCAACAGGTTTTGATCATGCTAATCCCATCTCTTAGTACCCAAAAGGAGAAAATGTCTTCGATTAAATGTGGAAAAATCTAGACGAAGCTCTGTCGCTTGGTACCCAGAAAAAAACTGGTCGAAAATTCTACCTCGTACTCAACATTTTTCAAATGTGCACATTTTAGATAAATAGCGCCCTAATTAAATGAAATATATCGTATAATAGTTTTCCGTAAGAATTCGATTTAGTTTTTATCATCTAAATATCGATATTTTGCAGCTAATTTATCTTTCCTTTCAGTGGCAATATTCTAAAGCTTTTTAGGATATTGTAAAAAAGTATCCCACTGAAATCGTGACGTGTTTGCCTGCCTATCGATGTGTAACAGTAAGTTTTCTCACAAATAATCTCATAATCTAGAAACATAAAAAGTTGGTGAGTAAGTCAAAAGTGGTACCCTCTTGAAAATTTCTATACAAAAAGATTTTATAAGTTTTTCAAGGGGGACGACCCTTAAAAAATTTTCTCAAAAGGGTCTTGCTGAGAACTTTCCAAAACAGGACCCAAACTGACTTTTTTTGCTTCAAAAGATGCAGGAAGAGGGAAAATGCAGGTAAATATACGTCCCTTTCCTCGGGATTTGACATCTTCGATTCGAAAAATCGGAAAAAAATATCGTGGAAGTAAGTTTTTCTGAGTGCAAGGCCAACAATTACCTCAGAAGTCTAAATTTGATCAACTTTGGTAATGATAGTACATGTTATGATTTTTTTCTATAAAATCAAAAGGTGACCATTAAATTAGCCAAAATATGGGCTTTTGGATATTGAAGACATGTTTCCTTAAATTTTCAAAAAACATGAGCCATAAGAAAACATGTTGCAGCCTATTGAAAATTTATCAATTTCAAACAACAATAACTCGTGGCATTGTGGAGATATGCATTTGCAAAGGACACACACATTACACTTATGTAGGAATTTTGATGAAAATTTTAGACTGAGAATAAAGTGGCGGCAAATCACAACTCAGGATAATTGTAAATTAGTTTTCCAAGCTCATTCAATGGAATAAATGTACGAGTAAAGTTTTGACATACCTCCACCATAGATGGTCTCAAGCCCGATTGAGAAAGGAGGAAGGAATCCTTGCCTCCCAAACCACAGATTCAATGATTCCTCATACTAAATCCCATGATTAAATGGTCGTAAATGTTCCCGAAGTTGCACATTGGTTTTGCTGGTACCCCAATAATGGGACAATATATGGCGAGAAATGCTAATAACTGTAACTAAATCTACAGCTCTGCTACTAAATCCTACTTACACCTCCTTTCTGGGGACGTAAGAGGGTGAAGGCGAATTTTTTACGCTTGATAACGGAATCGAAGTAATAATCACGTCACAGGAATGTTGGCTGGGCGATGGGCTAACTCTTCATGCCCAGAAAGCCCTACAATTTTTCGAAACCTGCAGAAGTGCCTCGGAATAGATTGAGCTCACGGCAACGACCTCGCAAACAAAAAAGGGACTATGGCATCGGATCCTGGAATGTCAGATCACTCAATTACCCTGGCGCTGTTATAGACTTTTTACAACGGGCTTATCAATATAAATTAAAAATACTGGCAATCCAGGAAAAGAAGCGGACCGGAAATCATAGTCAAGACATCAGATTGTACACAATATTCAAAGATGGGAAGTCTACTGGAAAGCGAGCATTCGGAGTGGCCTTCATTGCGGATAGGGAGTACAAATCGCATGTTATTGATTTTGGAAGTTATTGAACGGTTGTGTGCGATCCGTAAAGAAGCAAAGTTCTTTAAAATCTGGCTGATAAATATACACGCCCCGAAAGAAGAAAACGGACAAAGAAACGGAGGAAACGTTCTGCAATCATCTGGAAAGACTAGCAGACTCATTGCCTACAAACGAGACATAAATAATTCTGATTGATTTCCATGCTAATGGTTGACAATGAGCTGTCTCATCGGGGAACGACTGGAGGATATAGCCTCCACGATGAAACAAATGACAACGGCCAGTGCCTGATTGACATTGCAAAATTTATAGCAGAAATTTACTCATACACTCGACTTACTTCACACATCGACGCATACATAAAATGATCTGGGTAACAACAGATGGCAACACAAAACCAGAAAGACCATGTTCTGATTCAAAAACGTGGGGCCTCGAGTATACTTGACGTCCGTACATACCGAGGAGCCAATTGTAACTCAGATCATTACCTGATCAAATTAACCTATGGATGCTGTATGTAAAAGGCGTATTCGGCGAAGGCTAATCCACTGCAAAAATTTAACATCGAACGGCTCCAAACGGCGTCTGTGGCGTAAAATGTTAAGGAGCCCCTCGACAACTAGCTAGCTCCCATCTTATCAGCTCGCATCGCTGAAAACAAGCAGTGAGCTCTGGATGGAAGTGAAAGCGGTTATTAAGACCGTGGCAGAATAGACGATCGAAAATCAAGCCAGGTGCAAGAGAAATGGTTGATTCGATGATGAGTGCCACAATGCGTTAGACAAAAAAACAAGTTGGGTAAACAGACCTACGCTCATGTCAGAAGGGTTTTGTATTCACTTTACAAAATGCAGTCACCAGATCGAATCAAATCAAGAAACATGTCAAAGACGATTTTATTGGAGAAAATATGAAATGCCAAGATCATAATATTTTTAAAAAAGTTCAATGAATTTCGACTTTTGAGGTTTTTGGTATTGTTATACTCATAAATATCTCCCTAGATAATTATTTCAGATGTCCATCCGCGAGGGAGGAAACACATTTTTCATGTATTTCCCCCCCTGTGCCCCCACTAAAGCACAAACTGACAGTTTAACAACTGTTTTGAAAAGTTCCCATGAAAACTTTCATTTTATACTCATTTCGGCTACGTTTGATGAATTTTTTTTCAGGGGCCACTCTCTTGTGCTGAAATCATCGATTCACGGCCAATTTTTTCGAATCCTAGAATGGTTACAAAACCCTTTTGCTAGGAGCTCTCTCCCACCTCCTTGACTTATTTCACTTACGAGCATCAATTGTAGGTACTCATCTTCAGTCATTCATTAAATTGAATCAAGTGTTCAAAGCATGCACCTTAAACGTTGAAGTTGGAAAAAAATAACTCCAAATTATTCAATCTTCGCATTTAAAACAGCCACTATCTTGTTTTACGATTACTGATACTACTAACTGAACGGATTCTCAAAGATATACATGAGAACTATCATTCCTGAAATTTTCATGCAAATCCTAGCAAAACTGTAGTGTCTAAGTCGGTCAAAAGCGCATGTTGTTCCATAGCCATATGTTGCCATAGTAATACATGCAGCGCATATTGTTCCATAGTAATACAGGAAAATTCAAACCGCTATAACTTCGCTAAATATGATTTAATCTTTATGAAACTTTCAGGATAGATCAATCTTATGAATAGACATCTACGTACTGAGTTTCATTGAATTTAAGGGTACCGTGAAGATTTTATTCAAGAAAACATAAAATCGATAAATCATACTATTACTAACAAAGTTGAGTGAATTGCGACTTCTCACGTATTTGTTGTTATTGTACGCATCAAGGCCTACATCCCTGATTTTTTTCAGATTTTTCGGATGGAAGGTGTCCAATCGCGAGGGGGGGGGGGACACACATTTTTCGTGTATTTCCCCTCCCTGTGCGCCCCTCGAAGCAAATTTTGTCAAACTAAGACCTGTTTTGAGAAGTTCTCATTAAGACCTTCCATTTGATACCCATATCGGCTACTTCCAATGAAATTTTTTTTTCGGGGGGTCACTCTCCTATATGGGGAGACCCCCCTTAAATACCTTATAAATTTTTTTTTGTAGTTGAACTTTGAAGAGATCACCACTTCACACCTACACACAAAATTTGATGTTTCTAGCTTAAGTAGTTTCCGAGAAAAAGTGCTGTGACACACGGACGGACGGCCGGACGGACGGATGGACGGACGGACAGACGGACAGACGGACAGACTGGTCGCGAAACTAGTAGGGTTTTGTAAAATTATTTTACAAAACCCTAAAAAATGAGGCATACTCGTACAAAGAATACGTAGGTAGGAAAACCAGGATGAAGAAAGAGCACTATGAAAATCTCAGAAGAGTAGCGATTAAGATAATTGGAATTAAAGCAGAAAATACTATGACGACCAATTGAGAAGTATAGATGTAAATTTAGGGAACAAGCATACAAAGTAGTCGAAAGCCTGAAACATGGATATCAGCTAAAAATCACGCTCTGTTATGACGACATCGGCATTATTATCGTTGATGACACCAAGATTAAGGAAAGATGGGCATCGTATTTCAAGAACCTCCTTCATCCTTTACACAGCTCCAGAACATCGGAGCCTATCGACGTTTCTGGAGAGCTTCCGTTGGCTCTACCGGCTCTGAATGAAGTTTGTTTCGCCAGCAAAGCCCAAAAGAATAACAGAGCATCGATGAGATATCAGTGGAACTGCAGTACGAAAATTATATAGGCACATCACTACTTTGTACGGCGTACAAAATATTTTCAAAGATCTTAGAAAATAATATCGGTTCATACGCCAACAGTATTATTGGGGAGTATCAAGGCAGTTTTAGAGCAGATAGATCGACAATAGACCAATTAATCACTGTCAAGCAGGTACTTGAAAAATGCTGGGGGTGCAACATAGATTTACACTAAATTTTCGTTGACTTCAAGCAAGCATACGACAGTATTGATAGTAATGTATTCTACCAAATAATGCTTTGCTTTGGCTTCCTACCCAAACTAGTCGGTGTTACCGAAATCACAATGACGTCGACAATTTCCAAGTCCGCATCAATAACCAACTCATCGATGCCATTGACACAATTATCGGAATGAAGCAGGGAGATGGGCTGGCATCATTGCTATTCAATTTGGATCTGGAGTACGTCACAAGGAAGGCACCTATCAATACACGAGGAACATTACTATACAAGTCAAGCCAAGTAGTAAAATTCGCGAATGGCATCAACACTTTGTCACAGCCATTAACAACTGCAAAAGAACTCTTCCTAAAACTCAACAGCGAAACAAAACTAGTAGGGCTACAAATCAATGAGAATAAAACAAAGTTCATGACACAGTCGAGGAAAAATACCTCAAATACACAAAATATCACACTTGGCGAATACAGTATCGAGAAAGTGAGCGAATTTGTGTGTTAATGCGCCAAAACAACGGGAACCACTTATAAAAGAGACGAAATTCGCCGAAGAATACAGCTCGCAAATAAAATATTTTATTCAGTATTGACGATCTTGACGACCAGCTGCATATACAGGAAAACAAAGCTACAAACCTGTGATAAGGCCTGTGTTATGCTATGGGGGTGAAACATGCAACCTAACCAAAGCATCCACAAACATACTGAATGCCTTCGGAAGACGGGTCCTGAGGCAAATAATCGAAGCGAAGCTCTACGGGGAGCAATGGCAAATTCGATACAACCATGAGCTGTATAAAATTTTGACGAACCGGAGGTCTCAACGATTGTAAGACTGTGGAAGCTGCAATGGGCTGGTCACATGAATTGTATGGACGAACAACGGATACCAGTGGGGAAACTGAGGAAACGCTGGTCTGACTCAGTCGCTGCAGACAGTTCATCGCTGCTTAGATTTCGAAATCGGAGGACGCGGTCAATGGAGTGAAACAGTTGGAGGCGCTTGATTTTTAATGAAAACAAACAGTTTTTGGACCTTCGAGAGTGAAACTTGGCATAGCAATTTTCCAGCATTTCGATGCCCTCTCACAGTGTGAAACATACAAACCTTTGAAACACGGCCCGGGGTTGAGGATGAATTATTCATTCGATTTGAGTCTTATTTCTTAGAGTCACCGCCAGAGGTTCGGAAACACGTAAAAGTCGCTGGGGCCAAGTCTGGAGACTTGTGTGACGGTGCATTGTCGTGATGATGCAGATATTTTTTCTACGTTATATGGGGCCATTTTTAGGTAAATTTCTCCAGAGAAATTTGTCGATTGCGGAGAGTACCTTTTATAGATATATATATATATATATATATATATATATATATATATATATATATATATATATATATATATATATATATATATATATATATATATATATATATATATATATATGAGATATAACAAAATTTGTGACCGCGCTAGAGGTCGCAATTCTGCTCAGACTTTCACCAAATTTTCAGGAAAGCTGTTTTGACTTAATATCTCGGTTGAATTCGTGAACCAGCTAGATCGGCCGGGCGAAAACCAAATGGCGCTCATTTTAGACGAAAAATCATGATTTCTGTTCTGACCAAAGTATAGCTCCGATTTAAGTAGATGAAATTTGGTGCAAACATTCATTAATGTGATTCGTCGAAAACAAAATGGCGGCCGCTCAAATGTCGAAAAACATACAAAATTTTGTTGTTGTAGTTGTAACCAAAGCTTCCAACCGATGTTTATGAAATTCGGTAGTTTCATTAAGACTGTAAGTATCTAAAGAATTGTTATGCATAAAAACTGGAGGTCAGGTCACTAAAAACAAGATGGAGGTTTGTTGAAACTCAGAATTTAAAAGGCTTCTAAAAGTCGCAGTTTTGACCCGATGTATATGAAACTTGACTAAGATATAAATAAATCAGATCTAGGGAGTTTATCATTTAGTACTAAGTACTAAGTTTTTGTGTTCTGCAAAAAATTATAAAAATCAAATGAAAAATAAAAGGGTCGAAAATTTCAACCCTAATAATTCTGGCTGCCACTTTCACTAAAAATCGAAAAGTTTTGCTCTGTCTAGATCGAAACGTCGATTTGAACAAGATTTGGCAAATTGATTGATTAGAGCATAATACAAAGACTTAAAATAATCCAAAATCAAATGCATGCATTCAAAATGGCGGCCCCCAAAGGTCAAAAGGTAAGCGCAATTCGCCATTTTAGTAACAACTTAAATAATGAATATTTTTCAGGAAAACCTTTTAAATGGCTTAACTATATTGATATTGTAAAATATTTTATTAATGAAAATGGGCAATGAAAGAGACGAAATATGCCGAAGAATACAGCTCGCAAATAAAATATTTTATTCAGCATTGATGATCTTGAAGACCAGCTGCATACACAGGAAAACAAAGCTCCAAGTATACGAATCTGTGATAAGACTTGTGTTATTCTATGGGTGTGAAGCATGGACCCTAACCCAAGCATCCGCAAATTTATTGAACGCCTTTGAGCGACGGATCCTGAGGCGCATAATCGGAGCGAAGCTAGACGGGGACCAATGGTGAATTCGATACAACCGTAGGCTGTATGAAATTTTTGACGTACCGAAGGTCTCAACGATTGTAAGACTGCGGAAGCTGCAATGGGCTGCCCACAATAATCGTATGGATGAACAACGCATACCCAAAAAGGTATTCGTTGGGAAAACTGAAGGCCGGAGACCAATGGGGAAACCGAGGAAACGCTGGTCTGACTCGGTCGACGAAGACAGTTCTTCGCTGCTCAGATTTCGTAATTGGAGGACGCGGTCAATGGACCGAGACAGTTGGAGGCGCTGTTTACAGGAAGTGAAGGCTCGAGAGGGGCTGAAGCGCTAAGAAGAAAAAGAAAATATTTTTAACAATACCCTAAAATTTTATAAAATCACGACCTGTCTGTCCATTCGTCCGTCCGTTCGTGCGTCACAGCAAGTTTTCTCGCAAACCACATGAGCTAGAATCGTGATTTTTCTACGAAGGTCAAAAGTGATTCCTCTCAAAAAAAATATTTTAAAGGTGTTTAAGGAGGCGCTTCCTATACAGGGGGTGACTTAAAAAATTTTTTATATTTTTGTAGCCCTCTAGCAGCCAAGTTTCCGATGAAACTTGAAATTATAAGTTATTAAGGCAAGTTTATTTAACACGCAAAATATTATGCGAATTGGATGAGAAATAAAAAAGTCGAAAATTTACAGCTAAATATTTTTAGCAGCCTCTTTCAATAAAAATCTGAAATTTTAGTGCTATTCAGAGTGAAACTCCCGTTCGAATAAGATTCAGCATAGCATTTGACACTAAACGAACGAATCTTTGAAAATAATCAAAAAGCATGCGCTCAAGTTCAAAGTGGCAGCCCCTGATGGTTCAGAAAAGAACTTAAAATGGATATATTAATGGCAACGTAAGTGCTGAGTAGATTTTTATGGAAATCTTTTAGAATTAACTATTTGAACTAATTAAGCCGACAAGTTATCACCTTTGTGTGGTAACCACTGAGTAATGTGTGAACAGCATATGTGAGAAGGGCAAAACCTATATTCATATGTTTATAACAATTTATTATCCGCAGATTTGCAATTAGTAATCCATAGGTTTTCAACCCAATTTTATTAGCAAAATTTTTGCGCCTCTACAAAGGGTCTCTAAATACGAAGGTCGGCAGGTTCTTTTTAATTTAATAAATATCCGTGTGGTGCTACGAAGATTGCAGTAAGAACTCTAGTAGCAGGCAAGCCAAATTTTTTTTCAAAAGCTTACGCTAGGTACGAGAAATTTACCTTCCCGGCTGGTGCTGCCAATCGGGATTTTTCCTTTATTTCACTGTTTAGTTTATCCAATAATGTTGCATAATATCTTTTGTGACTGTTCTTTCCTTCCGCAGATCATCAATGAAGATTATTCCATGCACATCCTAAAAAACGGAGGCTATCACCTTCCCGGCCGAGCGTTGATCTTTTGGCCGTTTTGGTCGGTTTCCGAGGCTTTCCAGCAACTCAGTACACAATCTATTGGACTCAAGCATACGGTCATGGACCCACGTGACATCGATTGTTATAAAACGTTGAAAAAAGTCTACTTTATTACGCTGCAACAACGCCAAACCGGCCATTGAATCGCGAACGTACTGCAGCGACACCCATCACGCCGGTAGTTTTTTCATTTTCAAACTATCGTGCATAATGTATCCCGCCCGTTCTTTTGAAATGCCTATGGTCTAAGTTAGCTCGTGCAATTTTACTTTACGATCACTTTAAAACGATCCGATGCACTTGGCTTACGATTTCCGCATTCGTAGCCTCTTTTGGTCTTCCAGAGCGAAGTGCGTCTTCGCACTCATTTTAAATTCACTAAGCCACCGACCAATAAACTGTTCTTCTCGAAAGAGCAGATGTGGGATAATATCTCTGCAACTAATGCAATTATTGTTCAGAAGTTTTTCCCTTTGAAAAAAAAGTGTTTGATTAGGCTGCAATACTTTTACACACATGCTTTCGTTGTTTTTATGAAAGCGAAAGTAGCGCTACTTTAACGACTGTAGCTTGTAAAGGAGTTGATGAGATGTCATGAAACTTCACGTTCGTTTTCCAATGCAGCCGCGTATTGAAAAATTCCGGGACTTATCAGCCCTTGTAGTAATTGACATCCAACCATATATTGAAGAGTGACAGGAAAAATCAACGCTAAAGTCGTGAAAACATTTTTAGGGTTTTGTAAAATAATTTTACAAAACCCTACTAGTTTCGCGATCAGTCTGTCCGTCTGTCCGTCCGTGTGTCACAGCACTTTTTCTCGGAAACTACTTAAGCTAGAAACATCAAATTTTGTGTGTAGGTGTGAAGTGGTGATCTCTTCAAAGTTCAACTACAAAAAAATTTTATAAGGTATTTAAGGGGGGTCTCCCCATATAGGAGAATGACCCCCCGAAAAAAAATTTCATTTAACGCAGCCGATATGGGTATCAAATGAAAGGTCTTGATGAGAACTTTTCAAAACAGGTCTTAGTTTGACAAAATTTGCTTAGAGGGGCGCACAGGGAGGGGAAATACACCGCGATTGGACACCTGTGATCCGAAAAATCTGAAAAAAATCAGAAATGTAGGCCTTGGTGAGTGCAACAACAACAAATACGTGAGAAGTCGCAATTCACTCAACTTTGTTAGCAATAGTATGATTTAGCGATTTTATGTTTTCTTGAATAAAATCTTAACGGTACCCTTAAATTCAATGAAATTCAATACGCACATGTCTATTTACTAGATTGAACAATTCTGAAAGTTTCATAAAGATTGAATCATATTTAACGAAGTTATAGTGGTTTGAATTTTCCTGTATGACTATGGAACTATGCGCTGCATGTATTACTATGGCAACATATGGCTATGGAACAACATGCGCTTTTTACCGACTCAGACACTACAGTTTTGCTAGGATTTGCATGAAAATTTCAGGAATGATAGGTGTCATGTATATCTTTGAGAATCGGTTCAGCTTGTGGTATCACTAATCGTAAAACAAAATAGTGGCTGTTTTAAATGCGAAGATTGAATAATTTTGAGTTATTTTTTCCCAACTTCAAAGTTTAAGGTGCATGCTTTGAACACTTGATTCAATTTAATGAATGACTGAAGATGAGTACCTACAATTAATGCTCATAAGTGAAACAAGTCAAGGAGGCAGGAGAGAGCTCCTAGCAAAAGGGTTTTGTAACCAATCTAGGATTCAAAAAAATTGGCCATTAATCGATAACAGTACAGGAAAGTGGCCCCTGAAAAAAAAAATCATCAAACGTAGCCGATATGAGTATGAATTAAAAGTTTTCATGGGAGCTTTTCAAAACAGTTGTTAAACCCTCAGTTTTTGCTTCAGTGGGGGCAGTCGCGGCTGGACATCTGAAATAATTATCAAGGGAGATATTTATGAGTATAATAATACCAAAAACCTCAGAAGTTGAAATTCTTTCAACTTTGTTAATAATAGTATGATCTTCATATTTTCTCCAATAAAATCGTCTTTGACATGTTTCTTGATTCGATGATTGTAAATTGAATACAAAACCCTTCTGACATGAGCGTAGGTCTGTTTACCCAACTTGTTTGTAACTGTAATTGTCCATTTCCGTTATCCAATTGATAGGTGCTTTGCATAAAGTAAGGTCAACAGTTTTGTGAAAATTGAATACTACACTTTATCTTCTTCAAAATGTAACGGGTAGTTTAATGCGAAAAATCAAAATACCCTTTTGTTGACGATTTGGGCCGTATGTTTGTGTTGATATCGCGGTAGAGTCCATAATTGTATTACTGTCAACAACTGATATATTACACTACGATATGTTGCCGTTCATATGCAACCTAAATAACTGGAATCCATCCGCAGTCAGAAAATTGAACTTTACCTGACGGATTTTATCCTTTGCCATTACTCGATTTACATGTCCTTCAGAAGGAAGCAATTTGCCGAAAAAAGCATTTTTTACCTACCTTCATTCAAATGTTATGCATTAACATACATAAAACAAGTTGGGCAGACAGACCTACGCTCATGTCAGAAGGGTTTTGTACTCATCTTATGAAATGCACTCACTAGCAACAATTAAAGTCAAAAATTATGTCAAAAAGAGCATGTTTAAAAGAAAATCTATTGTTTCTCCATTTTCAATGGTCGCCATTTTGTTGCAAAGTAGCAAAAATCATTCAAATCATAAATTCCCAAAAATATTTATGTAATTAATAATATCTGAAAATTTTAAGGAAATCAAATCAAAACTGCAGTGTCTGATTCGATGGAAATTCCATCAAATGCCAAAATCGTGTGCTATTGTTGTTGTGATTGAAGAAATTTCAAATGGCTATAACTTCCGTGGATATGATCCAATTTGCATCAAACTTATAGAGTATGAGGACCCTTTATAAGACTACTTAAAAAGAAATTTAAGGGTATCCATACGATTTTATTGGGGAAAATGTGAAATTTGAAGCTCATACTTGAGCGAGTTTTGACTTCTGGTGTATTTGTTGTTGTTGTACTCATAAACATCTGCCTCCATAATTTGTTTTAGATTTTTCTGATCGCAGGTATCCAATTGCGAGGGCGGGGGACACACACATTTTTCGTATATTTCCCCTGCCTGTGTGCTGCCCGAAGAAAAAATGTCAGTTTAAGGCCCATTTTGAAAAGTTATAACTAAGACCTTTCATTTGATTCCCATATCGGCGGCCTCTGACGATTTTTTTTTCAGGGGATACTCCCCTATATGGGGAGACCCCCTTAAAAACATTTTTCTTTGTAATTGAAATTTGAAGAAGGGAGCACTGTACACTTTCATACAAAATTTGATGTTTCTAGCTTATATGGTTTGTGAGAAAAACTGCCGTGACATACGGATAGACGGACTGACGGGACGCGATTTTAGTATGGCTTTGTAAAATTATTTTACAAAGCCCTAAAAAGCGAATGAAAATAAGCGTTTTAAATGAATAACCTTGTTTCATATGGAAGTCGGCTAAAAACACCCAGAAAAAGAAATGTATTTTTTCATACTTTCAGAAAATAATAAATAAAATTTCCATTATACGAATATAGATAAAGCTGATTCCAGAAATCCATTAATCTCATTAAAAATTCATATTTCATGAATAAAAATCGTCAAATGAAATGAAATAAGCTCAAAAAGAGGAATATTTCATTGAAATTGCTGGAAGGCGACTGCTTTCAATCTGTACTGAATAAATTTTAAAATAAAAGTTCGAATTGAATTAAATTTTTAATGATACATTTACATTAAATATGCATTACAGTTTTTATTTTGAATAAAATTTCCTGATAAATCACTGCCTTTATTTTTTCGCATCATCATACGATTGATTACCTTCAATTATTTGGGCATAAACACATACATAAAAAATAACAACAAAACCTCGAAACATGCTTCATAAAATTAATTTCACACATCAAATTCAAGTGAATATCGAGGGTACGTTAATGCTGTCCCCATAAATATGGGTATCGGGGCATAAATTATTCCACCCTCTTCTACACCAAACATTATCATCTATTTGCCTCTTGAATGGAAATGACCACACAATAAATCAAATTGGATACATAATATATTTTTTTCTATTTACTTACCACATCGCGATATATCACGGCTCGAAGTCGATTAACATCCATATCCTGTAATAATTTTTCGGGATCCTTGACAGGCGATAATTGACCAGTTATTGATTCTACGATATTCTGTAAGTAGGAAATAACATGAATGTTGTATCATTTTTAGATAGACTCCTTAACAAGTAGTAAGTAAAGAAAGTGTTACCGATGACGAAGGATATTAGAAGGATAAAATGGCAAAATGGCATAAGTATTTAACATCGAAGCGTTTTCTGAAGATGAATCGATGAAAAATTTTGTTTAAAAAACAAAACACTCTGAAATTCTTATTTCTAATAACTTAAACCACTACCAGAAATAAGGATGATATACTATATATTCACCTACGATTCATGGAAAATTAATGCATTTTAATTTAGAAACATTCGCCAACACGTATACTCTCCAAAATAAGTAAAATTTCCAGGAAATAATTCTTACTGATATTTGGCTACATATTAACCAGATTATTTCTTCCAAAATACTTTCATTGGGAAGCAATGAAAACATTTGAAACGCTGAAAACAATTTCTTATTAAAAAGGATAAGGCATGAACTGCTTGAGACACCCAGCCAGCATATGCATCTAAATATGAATTTACTCATCACATGATGTCTCCATCTCAAAGTTTATTTAAGAATATTGTCATTTCAAAGAATTCCAGGAGCAACTACAGCTTGTGATATGCTCTGAGCTCAAAAAATAAGGAATGAGAAAATTAAATGCCTCAAAGCATGTTTAAAAGAATTTCATTATAACATTTAATGAAAATTTGGGCAGAGAGTTAGAACAGAATGTTGTCATATGCATGCATTGAGAAATTTAAATTACGTAGGATGCTCAGAATAACTGCAAAAGGAAAATATGTTTTTATTGCTGGTTTTGCTATTTTTATCTTTATTTGTATCATCTAAGCACAGTAAAAAATCATGCGCATGCCAGAGCGACATGTAAAAAGAGGGCACAGACTTCCTCTAGAGAAGGAGTCGAGCCATTCGATCATCCTAGATCTTTCAGAAGAAGAGCAACTCCACCATAAAACGAAAACAGTTCGAAAACATTTCATTACCACCTTCGATGTACCAGCGAATCTTAGCAAGGAGGTTTACAGATAGAGCTCTAGAGTTGGAAGGCTTGCTAATCCAAATGGGTCACTATAGGCATAGGTGGCTGAAGGCAGAGGAGAAGCAAAACATAAAGCACTCTGCCAGCACGGTAATCCTCCCAACACATACTACCAGCAATAGGTTAGCTTACAGCCTAATCGGAGAAGATCGGAAAAAATGGAGGAAGCACGAAAATGAAGCATCGAATAATCATACTCTAGAGCAGGGCTTCCAGTGGACGGCGCTCTCTAAAGCAGCCAAGAAAGAAGCTAACAAGCGGCTTTAAGCCTGGAAAATTAAAAACTTCCCCAAGATACGAAATACAAACGACTATCGAACGCGCTCAAGAAACCAAGAATAAGAAGCGACGCAAACCTATCCGGCAAGTACTGCTGACCAAGCCCATCGATGATGAATCCTACGTAGATATCCTGCGAGAAATCAAGAAAGTGGAAAGTGGAGGAAGCCTAAACTAGTTTCAGAACTCTACGAGCAAGTTGTTCAAGTGACCTACAGGAGGAATTTGGACTATGTAGAGGCAACAAAAAAGGATGCGTTACTTTACACAATCAAAATAAGTTCTTGGGGAAAGAGCAACCATAGCCTCTATCGAGACAGAATTTGACTAAAATAGAAGACACACTAGAAACATGATTTCTATAGTTAAAGTGGATCGAAAATAAGGTTGACAAAATCAAATAACAGGCGTCAATGCATGGCTATTGTTCACTTCATAGGGAAGGATGCCGAACAGAAGGTAGGAGAAGAAAAAAATTAAAATAAGCTGAGCTATTTGTAGGAAGAGTGAGAGAGAGAGAAGAAGAAGAAGAAGAAGAAGAAGAAGAGAGCAATTCCAATCCGATACCTCAAATGTTATGAATCTGGGTACACCACAAAGGCCTGGAAAGAAAATGACAGGAACTTCTTATGCTACTATCGCAGCAAACAGGGCATAAGGGAAAGGAGTGTATAAAGGAGATGCACTGCATTTTTTGCCAGGACGGTGATTCAAGACCAGGCAATTTGAAACCCATTCTAAATACATGAAAGCGCTGGGTTGTCCAAACACCGTTCATCAAGCCCAAAGCACTCCGGTAATGAGCCGTGCCCCACAAATTTATCTACATCGACGTACAATCGCTTGAAATCTGCTCATAAAGATTGAAAGAGATAAGCAGGCCAACATGATATCCGGACGAATCTAGTACTACCACCACCTGGGTTCGGGATGGTGCTCCCTTACAAGTGTAAGGCCAAGGCCAGGTGATGGTTTCATTTAAGTTCAGTATTCGGGAACAAAACACTTGAGTGTATAACTAACGCCAAACGAACCGCTGTCATCATACATCATAGAATGTCATGTGCTCATCGGTGGCAACATCAAGCCTGGAGCAATTGAAAGGTGCATGAGTTAATCAGACCCTCGGGGTAGATGAATCTTAGATATGCTACCTATAACCAAGCTCGTCGCATTGAACACAGCCCTCATCCCTACTTTCCGCCGATGGGACTGCATTGAAACCATACTGGTGTGACATTTGCTTCGGAGTCTCTAGTACCAAGGGTAAACAATTTGGGTAAACAGACCTACGCTCTAGTCAGAAGGAGCTTGTACTCAGCTTACAATATGATCTCATCGTCAACAATGAATAAAGTCAAGAAACATGTCAAGAGATATACACATTTAAAAGCAAACCTATTGTAGTTCTATTCATGCACATCATGAATTTCCAAAAATATTCATGTTATTCTATCTTTCTGATCGTTTTAAGAAGATTAAATTGAAACTGCAGTATCTTATACGATGAACAGTCCAGAAAAATCCAAAATCGTAGATTGTTGTTGTTGTAATTAGAGTAATTTCAAATAGCTATAATTTCTGTGAATATGATTCGATTTTCTTTAAACTTACAGAGCATAAGGACCTATCAAATTTCGTTGAATTTAAAGGTATCCATACGATTTTATCAGGAGAAATGTGACACTCGAAGATCATAATATTATTTCAACTTCTAAGGTATTTGTCGTTGATGTACTCATAAAGACCTATCTCCTTGATTTTTCGGACCACTGGTGTTCAATCGCTAGGGATACCAGTTTTTTCGTATATTTTGCCTTACCCTGCACTCCACGAACCTGATAACATTGTTCTAAGCCCTGTTTTGGAAATTTCTCATAAAGGCCTTTTATTTAACACCCCATATGACTACCTTTGGTAAATTAAAAAAACTGCGAGCTCCCCTTCCAATATAATACTGTTGAAAAATTTAATGACACTCAAACTTTCAAAGAGTTGTCACTTCCCGTTAACGTTGGAAGTTTGGTGTCTGTAGCTACTATAGTTTCGGAAAGAAATTGCTCTGACACACAAACAAACGATCGGACAGACAGACGGGCGAACAGACGAGCAGGCAGACGGATAGACAACCCCAGTTAATAGGGTTTTCTAAGTAGTACAAACGCCTAGGAACTGGGAGAGTTCTACATAACGCTTGAGATTCATGACAGTGATTCTCGACGCACACACGCCCAGTCTTCCACATTCTGGTGGAATGCTGGGGGGTGACGTCTAAAGGTCCACCGAAATGCTTACGGCACGGTCACCACTGTTGAAAGCTACACCGCTGAGCGACGGACAAAAAGCTGAAAATGAAGTGAAACTATGAGAATCATTGCATCTGTATGCAAGTCTTTCATACCCCACCATGCCAAACTGGTGGCCATCTAAAATTGATGAGGAGCGAAGGTAGTATCATAAGCTCCAAAAGGAAGCACAGCAGATATGGAGTCTAGAAGAGGCATGCACCAGATAAGTAGCTTATAAGTGCAAATTCATCAACAAAAGTAAGGCCAGCTGTTGGTAAGATCTGGAGGATAAAGTGAGAACTGAGCTACAAACTAGTCAAGCGCCAAAAGTTGCTCTGTTCATATGAGGAGCTAGCTATTTTGTTAAAACAACAACATATTGATGCTGCCCACGATGAAATAACATTGGAATTTCCACTTTTTATGAAAATATCATTGGAGGAAGCAGTCTTGTCTATGAAGGAAAGAAAGGCTCCAGCACCAGACGGAACTCTAGCTAAGGCACTGCAGATAGTCTACCATCTTAGCTCTGAATTGCTCCTCAGTACGTTTGACGCTTGCCTACGCAAAGAGAGGGGAAGACCCGCTGACACAATTCATGCTGTTGTGAACGTATCTTCACGGTACTATGGCTTTAGAATAGGTTGCTCCATCATTGTAGATATAGGGGAATCGGTGGGCGCAGTTTAGCGTGCAAAGGCACATAGCAGTTCCACCTGACGAGTTGTCCTGCTGGATATTATTGATGTCCGAAATGCTTTCAACTGTGTTGTATGGGCGGATAAGCACTTGAAAATCATTTCCAAAATAACTGATGTAAATCATGAGGGACTATTTGAAGGACCACAACCGGCTCTATGAAACAGAAGAATGTAGCCGAAGAATTGTTCACTCAGGCCTCCACCTTCGGCCTTTATATCTCGTTTGACGAACTGTTGAGACTTGAGCTGCCGAATGAATCACGCTTAATCGGTTATGGATATAAAGATGTAGTGCCAATCGCTAGACGTACGGCCTAACATGCGCATTTCAGAGTATCTATACTCATGTGCTGAGCGAGGAACTGGATAGCTGCTCGAGGATTCAGCCTGGCACGAGAAAAACCAAAGAAATTGTCCTCAGAAACAAGAGCATCCCCAGAGTAGGGACTACCAATATTGAAGAAATACTGCTCGGATTGGAACCAGCAGTGAAATACCTGGGCGTATTAATAGACTTGAAGGTGAGTTTTTCCAATTAAATCGGGGCAAAAACGGATAAGGCTAAAGCACTTGCAACGGTAATCCACCTCATTAAGGGGTTAACTACTGATGAGCGCCGTGCAATCAGTACTACTCTACGGATCATAACTATGATGCAACGCTTTCACCAAGTATTTGCACCAAAAACGGCTAGTGCTATTGTAGAGTCATGGTGCGCTATGCATTGCACGCGTATATCAAACAGTCTCCAGGATTGGCGATCACAGAGGTGACACCTATCGTCCTGCTTACTGGAAATTGCAGAAACTTCTACGTGCGCAAAGGCGAAGGTGGCAGGTAGGCACACGCTATGGAGGAGAAACAACGGTTTCTCAGCGATTGGCATTAGTTCTGGGGGAGCAGCACAAAGGAAAGGTGGACCGCGCACCTGAGCCCATATCCGAAGCCGTAGGTCAATCGAAAGGACGATGAAACAGACTTCTACTTGACACAGCTCTGGAGCGGAGATGATGTTCTCAGTTTCACCTGCACAAAATTGGCAAGTCGCGGTCTACTGACTGCATATTTTACATAGCAAAGGTGAATGATACCTGCCACAAATTTTTCACCTGCAATAGATAGGACTAGCAGCGTGGTGACCTGTTCAGTGAAATATACTATTTTTTTTCTTTTACAGAACAATAACCATGTCTAAAAGACCGATAAAAACGTGGAAGTAGCCCAAATTCTTGACAAAATTACAGACGAACAGGCCGATAACTCTGAGTTAGAAGGCGATTATGACGCAGAGGATTTCATTTCTTGCCGACCCTCAACTGATGGCAGTGATGCTGGCTCCTCGCACGGGTCATTCTTGATGGCAGTCTACGCGGCCGCGTAGCGCAGCTCAGCAAAATTTGGCGGCGAACTCTGATGACAATTTTGGAGAAAATACCGATAATTTTGTTGATGACCCCAATTACTCAGCTTCTCCGAAACCTACCCAACGATTGACACTTTTTCATCTAATGAATATTTCATAGACGTTTCCAGTGATGACAGAGGTGGCGGGGGTCATAGATAGGGTAGAGGTGACGATAATTGCACTGCTACGGGTCAGCCTCCCTTCAGCTGGACAAAATCTGGCACGAACCTGATTTGTACAGCACCTTTCACTTTTCGGAACCTGGACCCGGGGTCAAAAATAACGTTGATTTGGATTCCCCGTTGAAAGTTCTTCAAAATTCCTTAACCCTTGAAATTTTGAGTTTTATTGTGACGCAAGCGAACTTGTACGCTTCCCAAGAAGGTCTGGATCTCGGCATGACTGTCGATGAATTGCGCGCTATGCTTTATCGTTGAGAAAGAAATTCATTACTCAGGATTTAGATGAGTCATTTCATTTCTCCCGATGTAGTGGACACTCGTCAAGGACGCGTGGATGATTTAATGGACAGTTATTCTCTCATTCCAAGAAAAGGAAAGTTTCGGGACGTTCTTGATTCGTTAAATAAACTTTGCCGCAACAAATCCAATTCAGACATGGTAAATCGAACTAATCAACTAAATCCAAGCATCTGAAAAATACGACAGGAGAATCGCGAATTGAAGACATTACTGGAAGATCATCAACGAGCTTTAGAACTTATTATGCATAAATTTTACGAGCATATTCACAATTTTAATAGTACAGTCAATCTTACGGATACATACAACGCAACACTGTCTGCAGTGACACGAGCACAAGGTGATAAAATCAATGAAATGGCAGCGGTAACGCTAAAAGCGGCTGGAAGCGATGATGAATGAATGAATCACCAATTGGAAATCATGCAACGCCTTCGCATCGAGAATGAAGGATTACGAGAAACGTTACAAATATCACGAACATTTGGTTCGGCGACATGCCGAATTGGCGTTGGTTAACTCTTCTTCAAATGCTGTGCGTTATGAAGCGGCCGGAACTCTCATCACCCCTTTCTCAGCCTCAACAGCGATAAAAGCAGCGGCTGGGTGTTATATTGAGCTGATTGTGAAAGAAAGCAATAATAACGTCAAGTTGATCGTATCAGATCGCCTGATTGCAATCAAAGAAAATAAGCATATGGAAAGAATAACGAAGATCTGGTTATGGACATTTTACGTGCCCTAGCAGCTCCTGGCATAGAAGTTCGACATAAGACCCTTGCATTGGCAATGGATCTTGTATCGTCTCACAATATCGTCGAAATAGTCTCAGTACGCAAAAAAGAAGTTTCAAAGACACACAACATTAAACACGACGGCACCGGCAAATATCGTCAACTACTTGTAAGTACCTTGCATAGCTGTTCAATCAAATTCCCTGACGTTGCCGTAACAGTCATTCCAGACCTTGTCGAATTCATGTCAGAAAACAAAGAACTTGCTGCTACAGATGTTTTGACATTTATCCGTGTCGCCATATATAAGTTCCCATCACTCCGCAATTTGATTTTAAAAAAAACTAATCGACGCATTTCCAGCGATTAAGTTATCGAAGGTACATTGAGCTGCAGTTTGGTTCTTGGGAGAATTAGTTGAAAGCAGTAGCCAAATTCTAGAAGTGTGGACGCTCCGCGAATTGACATTTACGAATGACAATCTATCGGACAACCAACGACGGCAAATCCCGATGAAGCGAATGTGGGACGCAGGTGCGTACCCGATGAACTCCAGTTGGGGGGTCACTGATGCAAGCCAGCAGCGCATTCGAAGGTCAATTGCCTCGAAGAGAAAAATTAACGGCTCGGTAGTTTGAACCGAGCTGACGAGAAACCTGTGGACAAAGGACAGGTCTCTTTTGGTGGACGAAGATCGACAATATAACGAAGTAAAGTATCAAGGATGGATACTCAATCAGCAGCTCAATAGAGGAATTGTAGGATCTGGAAGTTTGACGAGTGGTGTGCTGGAGCAGATCACGCGGCTTAATTTTGGGGGCCCTGTTATGAATGAGCGAAGCAAACTCCCCGCCTACCGTTTAGCGCTAAAAGCGTCAGCAAATGACGGCAATGTACATTACAGCAGTTAAAAAACGCCATTCATCTTAGGAGTTAGCACGAATAAGCGCTAGCAAATGATAGCTATGTACACTGCGGCCGATCTACCGCTGTGAAGCGGTATCGTCAACGATTGATTACAAATGAGAAGCTCTATGTATAAGCAAGTTACGGGAGCTTATAGCGATCATGTTCGCCAGCCGCCTGAGAGCTGCGGTGAATATGGGGACGAAAGCTTTCCTCACTCATATGTAAAGTATTTTCCCCAAGCTGGCTACGATAATATGGCTCTCATCATCTACAAATTAATAAGGTGAAGTGGGAGGGAGAAGTTCCTAGTAAATGAGAACTCACATTCTCATCGCCTCAGCGATTTTAACGGCGAAGTAGATCAAAAGCTCCAGTTGAATTAGTATTTATAGTCGTGGAAGAACTTTTGAGAAGCAGTTTTGTTCGAATCCAAGATGGAGCGTGCTGCTACCCATTAGTTTAACCGTACGTGTAATATCGCGATTTAAGTTTGAGTTGGAAGTGCTGTCCAGTGTCCGAAGAAATGGTGAGGGGTGAGGCGTTGGCTTGTGCCGCGGTCCTCAATCGGCCTTTTGGCGTTTCATGCCGTGTGGCCACCCCGATCCATTAGCTCGTCTAATTGTTTCCCCCCGTCAGGCTGGCTGACAGTTAGATAAATTGAGTTGTAATCTAAATTACAATAAATTCAGTTGAAAACTAAATTTTTAAAAAAATGAACATTAAAATAATGTTAAATCCTTTAAAATAAACGCTCGTCTTTGTTGATTTGGTTTAGATGGATAGAGTAGCAGGTAAATGTCTTACAGCGAGCTCTCTCCCCGGGAGCCTTGATGATGTATATAGGATACGCATCAAAATGAGCTCCCAGTTCATACCAGTATACATAGGGTATACTGGTTATGTAACAGCCCTAATCAGGAGATTAGAAGTAAGGACAAGTATAGTGGATATATTGTTCATTTGTACCATAACTAAAAGGTGAATTATATTTTGAGATTTGTTTTCTTTTTAAAACACAGTCTTGTGCATTTAAGCGAAATTATTCTTGGGCGGATTGTACACTTGGCTCAGGTATGTTTCAGTGTCCTGAGTAAACTTTCAGGGGAAATTCAATTCGTCTTACGGCGGGTGAACACATACCGAGTAAAGAGTGCGAAGAGGTCATCCCGTCCTTGATCAATTGTTCTTTCTGCGTAATTCCTATCGGGGAAGCTTCGCTAGGTTAGGGTAAAAGATATTGATTTCAGCTTTGTGAGGGATGTTTCGGCGAAGAATCCTCTAAGTGGACGGTAAAAAAAGGGTTGTTTTGAATTTATCCACGATGCTCAGTGTGTTAGGTTATTTATTGAACAACTAAAATCCGAAGCCTAACAGGCCAATTGAAAAATCCCCGGTCAAATGGGGCCGTTTTTTAACGATTTCATCCTTTAAACGATCCCATAATGCTATATAATAATCACTGTTGATGGTCTAGCCCTTTTGGAGGTAATCAATGAATATGATGCCTTGCGCATCCCATAATACTGGTGCCATAACCTTGCCAAATGACTGTTGTGTTTTTTCTCGCTTTGGATTCGATTCATCGTGTGCAGTCCACTCAGCTGACTGTCGATTGGACTCCGGAGGGGAATGATGGAGCCATGTTTCATCCATTGGGGGGGCTTTTGTTTGGTAAATGTGTTTGGATTTTATTCCAATAACGAAATCCCGCTTGATCTATTATTTGTTTTATACATAGAAACGGGTTATGCATTGTTATTGGTATGTTGCTGTTGTTGTTGAATTTGTTTTGTTTTAACGGATATCGATTGCACCAAAATGTTTGATTTTCTTTTCACTTCACTCAGGAAACGCACTATTTGAGTTTAGTGTTTTCAAAATTTTACTTCTTATATGAAATAAATTATTTTAACGAGGTGTGTACAAAAAGTAAAGTGACTTTCAAAATTTCGCGGGCAACGTACATTCGATTATTGATTTTTAGGGTTTTGTAAAAAAATTTTACAAAACCCTAATAGTTTCGCGACCTGTCTGTCCATCTGTCCGTCCGCCCGTGTGTCACAGCACTTTTTCTCGCAAACTACTTAAGCTAGAAACATCAAATTTTGTCTACTGGTGTAAAGTGGTGCTCTCTTCAAAGTTCAATTACAAAAAATTTTATAAGGTATTTAAGGGGGGTCCTCCCCATCTAAGGGAGTGGCCCCCGAAATAAAAAAAAAAATCATCAAAGGTAGCCGATATGGGTATCAAATGAAAGGTCTTGATGAGCACTTTTCAAAACAGGTTTTAATTTGATATTTTTTGCTTCGATGGATGCGCAGGGAGGGGAAATACACGAAAAATGTGTGTCCCCCCCTCGCGATTGGACACCTGTGATCCGAAAAACCTGCGAAAAATTATGGTGGTAGGTGTTTATGAGAACAACAACAACAACAACAACAAATACTTTAGAAGTCGAAATCCGCTCAACTTTGTTAAAAATAGTATGATATTCGAATTCCACATTTTCGCATCGGTACCCTTAAACTGACCGAAATTCGATATTCACGTAGTCCTACTAAGGATTCTCAAACCTTGTCAGTTTGATGAAAATCGAATGATATACACGGAAGTTATAGCCGTTTGAAATTTCTCCAATTACAACAACAATAACAAATCATTTTGGTATTTTATGGACTTTCCATCCAATCAGTCACTGCAGTTTTGACTTGATCTTCTTGAAATTTACCGATAAGGTCAATAACATTAATATTTTTGAGAATTCACGGTTTGAGTGATTTTTGTCGGTTTGCAACAAAATGGCAACCGTTGAAAGTAGAAAAACAATGGATTTTCCTTTGAACGTGCACATCTCTTTGACATATTTCTTGACGTTATTCATTGTCTGAGAAGTTGGGTACAAAACCCTTCTGACATGAGCGTAGGTCTGTTTACCCAACTTGTTTTATTTTTTTATGTTGGTATACTTATCACAAGAGGCATAACGTTTAGAAGTGTTACGCGTGCTCGGCAATTTTTTGCTATCGAAAAAAAATGGATCAAAGATCTAGAATTTTTTGGCCAAAAACAACACCACAATCATACCTCAGCCGCCATATTCATTGGATTTGGCCCCATTTGGCTTTTTCTTGTTCTCAAAACTGAAGAGACCTATGAGAGGAGGAAGATTTGCAACGATTGAAGAGATAAAGACTGCAGGGCTTATGAGAAGTGCTTCAGGGATTGAAAAAAGCGTTGGCACAAGTGATTACTTTGAAGGGGACAACATAAATAAATATTTTTTCCTAAAAATACAAAGTCACCTTACTTTTTGAACACACCTCGTATTTCTATATTAAGTTGTGTGTTTCTTATTTATCAACCAGCGCCCACAGCCATAAGGTTGTTTCCCTAAACGAGCAATGGGATAGTATTTTCCCACCTCCTAAAACCTATTTCCCCCGTAGATAAATATTTTAAATTATTTTTCTGGATGAAAGGGTCCCTTAATGAAAGTAAAGATTTGAAGTTTCTCGGTTTTTTGCGCGTTACAGGGTTTATTTCACAATAAGTGTGTCGAAGGGGGAAAAGACTGAATTGAAAATTGAATTTAGCAAATTTTTTTTAATTATTATAGTATCGAAATTTCATTATTAATCTTTTTCTAAACTCATAATAAACGTTCAGCATTAATATTTCCTCGCAAGGTAACACAGATCTTTAAGAACAGTATCCAATATCTCAACATTTAATCTAAGCGAAAATTAATTAGTCTTACCTTGGGTGAAGCTTGAGCACCACGAATTAAGGCTTGCAAATGAGCTGCTCCTGGAACATCGCGTGCTATCCCACCATTATGATATCGAGTTCGCTCCTTACATTCCAGACAATTTCGTACAGCACACGTGCATACTAAGCGTAAGCATTGACGAAGGATACCACCGCTTGACATATTCTTTTCGGCTTCCAATTCGCCAAAGTTCAAGGATGTTGCAAAAATTAGAACATCAGCCATGTTGACTAGGCGTTGAAGAAATGATACAGCCACTTCCAAAGGCATTCCTTGTGTTGGCTCCAAAACATCGAGTTCGGACTATATGAAAGAAAAATGAAATTGAATACAAATGCTATCAAATTGCGTCAATATCTTTAGGTTTCAAGAAATAAAAACATTCATTTTTCTTGCTCCGAAGAAGGAAAAAATAAAGGGCGCTTTAATTATTTTGTAGGAACTTCGTATTCCAATACAAAAAAAAATCGGCCTTAATATTAAATTTCGACATTTGTTTTAATGACTGCGAAGTAACTCGATTATTGATTCCTAGCTTAATGTATCATAGAAATGGTGTCCTTTCTTCAAATTTCAAGTATCTTTTGCACGTGGGTAGCGAAACAAGAGAATACGATTCAGGACTTACATTTGGTGACGTTGCACTCGCCAAGAGTGGTAGAAGTCCTCCGCACGCAATGATTAGATTATCGGCCAATTGGGATATCAAATGAACTGTATTGACTACGAAAATTGCATTTTCGCTCGAATTTACGAAATCAAGAACGCTTTTCGTCGAATGACTTCGCCAGACTTGAATGTCTGTTTCCAGTGAAAATAGAACGTCGGAGAGTAGGCGTTGGTGTATGTATGACCATTTGAATTCTGGTATCCGAAACGGAGGCCGAGTTGGTCCTGGGCTGAACATTGGACGTGTTGATCCGGACTTGACTCGTTTATGTTCTATTCAAGTGGAAAGGAATGAAAAAAGATATTAGGTCAACAAACAGGCGAATTTCTTAACACAGTAATTATTTCTACGAATTTTATTATGCCAAAATAGAATACATGGAATGTGAATGGTAATTTGATGATGAGATATTTTTCATAAACTTTTTCCTACATACCATAATGAGCATTTTCGCATTGTGTACTTGTTGACGTGCTTTGCGATTTTCTATTTTGGGTAGCTTGATCATCGTCAGCACCAACAGGGATTTCTTTCGCAGGTGAAACACTTCGCGGAACTTCATTAGGTTCTTCTTTTTCGTCGATTACGTGTTCAATGACATTTTCGTTGGACACATCTGGCTCCTGAACTACATCGTTAACACAACTATCAACAATTTCGTCAACTATGCTCTTCGCAATGTCTTCACTATTTTCCTTCTCAATCTTGGAAGTCGCCTTTTCGACAGCGTTCTGCAGAACTTCTTCCACGACTTCTTTGGCGTGCATTTCGATAACTTTATGTTTAGGACTACTGCTGGTAGATGCAGCCTTCTCTTCTATACTAACGACACTCTCACTCGTCTCTTCAGCACCGGTGACTATCGTGTTGTTGTTGTTCTCACGTTTGATTCCCTCCTCAATACATCGGTCGATGACCTCGTTGACAATATCTGTGATGATTTCTTTGATTTCCGTTTCTGTACAATTGCTACTATTACTAGTCGGACTACTAACGTTATTATTATTGTTACTAATATTTGTAATTATTGCACTTGATAACGTTACATCAGTCTTTTGATTATCAATGTTAATGGTATCTATCAATTTGTTGCTAATTGTAGTGGTAGTCGTTTCGTTACTATCACTAACGTTGTTATTAAATAGGTTTTCCTCGTCTCTATCGGGGATACTATTATTCTTTTCACTAAGTTCAGCACCGCTAGGCGACTCTTTACCGTCAGTGGTCGCGACGTCCTTCGACTTCTTCTCCGTCGTCGTTTTGAGAACTCCTTTCACAACTTCATTCACCGCCAATTCAATTTCTTCATCCTTGATGACAGGTGAAGCTGTTTCATTTTCTAATCGGGTTTCATCCAAAAACTGTTTACAATCATCCAGCATCTGTTCAGGCTTCCGCATGACTTCATCGACAACCGACTGAGTGTCGACAGGATTCTCCTCTAAAGTGTCTCTACTGGGTTCTTCATCTGCCACGTAATTTTCCATATCTAATGCCTTTTTAAGTATCTCCTCGGAACTATTTTTCGGGGTTTGAGGCGGCTCTTTCTGATCCTTCTTTTCCCTCGCAGGCGATTTTTCATCTTCCGTCGATGGCTCGCTTTCCCCTGCTGCCCCATTGCACACTACATCACTTTTAATTTGTGCGTTATATACATCGCTAATATTTGACACACAAGAAGCAGGCGCTTCAACACTAGCCGGAGCATTGCTCTCGTCCTTAGTTTCATTGTCATCATCACAGGCACATTTGAGGTTCTCAATATTTATCTCCTCTTCATTGACTTGTTCATTTTTATTCACCTTATTACTAGCAGCCACTACCGGCTCGGATTCCTGTTTAGTATCCTCACCCTTTTCAATTGCCAACCGATCGCCGGGCACTTGGCCAGGATGTTCGACAATTCGGTCATCACGATCGTCTCTATCACGATCCCAACCACTGATCGTGCTGATGGGACGAGCCTGTCGTAGGGCGGGATCTGTAATGTTGTCCGTCCTTTGCCGTTCATAATGTTCGTACATTTGAGCAAACTGCAGTTTGAACTCTTCATAAGACACCTTTGAATGAACAATGGCGAGGGTATCAACCCAAACTCGCCAGCCGCCGTACTCGTATTTGATTGCATGGTGAAGCAACATACGAAATAATGAATAGACCATGTCTGATATTTTTTGCTCCTCACTATTTTTCGGATGGATATACGCCATAGCTATGAGCCACTCCTGCCAAACGGACATCTGCAGAACGGTTCGGCGATTTTCACGGTTGCTATTGCACAGTAGAGTCATGTCGGAAAGGAATAGTTTCTTCACCTCGATAAGTTGCTCCGTTTGCTTGGATTGACGAATAAGGGTTGCAACTACTTTGAGTATCACTGTGAAAAATTGGTTAAAAAATGAATTTAAAATCAACTAGTTGATTTACGAGTACAACAAAAGGAAAGATATTAGCAATTCCAAGGGACATATTTCCTAAACATTTCATTAAAAACTTTTCTATTCTCCTCTAAAATTCTAAGGGCAGTTGTTAACCTTGTCCATAATCTTTTTAATTACTTGTTAATTCCTCATTTTACAGCAAAGTCAACATAGTGTGCCACTAGTGTCGTACAAGCCATAAAATTGCTTAATATCCTTACATATTGCCCTAACAACCATTCTCTTCGTGGAGTATTTATGTTAACAGTTACTTACTTGGATTTTCCAAACGATAGTGGCTTTCAGGCTCTGGATGTCTTGTATACAGGATTTGTTGTGAAATGTGTTCGGTCATAATTTCATAAAGGACATTGTAGGTTGGTAGCGACAACGATTCTTCATAGAGTAATAAACGTTCGGCTAGTAGTGTATATAAATTGTGCGGTGACATAACGTCATATTTTCGTCTGTAATAAATATACATTATGGTGAATATTTCAATGTGTGCATTGAATAGTAATGGGTTGGTATAGAAGTCAACTAAAGATTTATTGTTTTCGGGTTTTGACTCAACTTTGGTCATTCAAATGAAATTATCTTTTTGTTTGCAACATGCTCCTTGCAGGTCACATCCAGTTTCAAAAGGACTAACGTTGTGGTGCGATTTCACGTTATTACTTCAACAATTCTTATTTCTTCTTTAATGAAATTAATTTCCTTTTAGATGAAATTTATACATTCAGTTTCCATCAAATTGGATAGAAGATTGCTATGGTAAAATAATATTTATTAAAGCTTAAGCGCTTTGAACAATTTCTCGATTATTGTAGTTCTGTCTCTTCAGCAGATAATGATACAAGACTAGTTAAAATATATATAGAATAGTTTATTATCCTTTGCTATTAAAACATAAGCTCTGCAAGCTTAGACTTGACTACCACTCTTTGATGACAACTGAGTCTTGTCTTGTCACGTCTTCTTCTAGCATGATCAGGGTTTCCATCCCAACATCTCTCCAGGTTAAGATAGGTCCGATGTACAAGTCGCGTTATGACATAATCCTTATAGCGGTGTGGTAGTACTCCTGCGTTGGTTCATTGAGCTCGATACGGTTACGGATCTTCAGCACATTCGTCTCCGTGCACCGCTGCTTGGTCCACTGGTTGCTTTTTGGCAGGCTCTTCAGGTTCTTGCTTTGTGCCAGCAATTTTATCCTGGATGGCTTTGATGCAGCTCTTTCAATATTGTTCCCCGATAATAAGCTGGCACAACGATGCGATGTCCATAAAAGATGCACCCTTGAATGCTAGTGAGTGATTGTGGTCGTGCAATATTTTTTGCAACTACCGCATTATCGATCTATTTTGAAGTTCTTGGCCACTAATTTTCGATGTAATCTAGAACTTCCCTCATTATTTGGCATCCACTAGTTTCTTGTTCGACGGCTTCGAATGTTATGGGCAGCATTCGTGCAGTGCCGATCGCAAAGCAAGCTATAGAGCAATTCTCCATCCTACCGAAAACAAATTCTTCGTTAGACTTCTCTTGTTTTCCTATGAGCCGCGAGATGAAGTCTGCATATGCAAAACTTTCCCTAGTGATGTACTTGATTTAGAAATGTAGTGCGTATCTTTGTAGATGGCTGGCTGTGTAGACAAGTATACCTTTCTTTGCACCGAAAATCACCAACAACGGCTGATGATTAGTCTGAAGCTCGAACTTGCGGCCGTAGATAAAACGATGAAAGTTGAATAATGCAAATGTCAACGCCAAGGCTTCTCGATGAACTTGTGAGTAGTTCTTCTTAGCGCTTGTGAATGTTCGCGCCACATGCATCATTGGTCGCTTAGTCCTATCTGGCATCTCATGAATAAGAACCGCACCCATACCGTAACTCGATGCACCTGCAGCCATAATAATTTTCTTCTTTGGATCAAAGTGGGTTAATACAAGATCCGAGGAAAGAATTTTCTTGAGCTTCTTGAACATCTCTTGGTGTAATTATTTCCAGTCGAATTTGACGTGCTTATGCAGTATCTCGTCCAGCGATCCGCGAAGCTCCCTCAGCAGATGAATGAATTTACCGTACAATGAAATGACCCCAAGGAAAGCTTTCAATTGTTGAACGTCTTTCGGTGCCAGCAGCATTTTGTTCAGAACTTTGATCTTCTCTGGACTCGGTCTTAAACCGTTTTCGTTAATTATGTGCTCCAGGAATTCCAATTTCTTTTGACCAAATGTGCACTACTCGATTTTGAGGTGAAACCCGTAGCTTTTGATTTGTCTCAATACTTCGAATAGATTTTCACGATGGTTGCCCTCATTAGCCCCTCCTACGATAAGTCGTCAATGAAGGGGAATTGACTAGTGTTGACTATTTGCTGGAAAATGCCTAGACTGGTTTTAATGCCAGATTGAAGGCAGTTTACTCGTAAGAAGCCACAGTGTGTGTTGATCGTCGTCATTTTCTCCACTTCATCGTCAAGTTCCACCTGCAGAAATGCATCCGAAAGGTCAATCTTGCTGAACACCCGATATTGGGACAGTTTCGAGAAGATATTCTTTGGGTGTTTGCAGTGGGTGCTAGTTCGGTTCAAGCGAGTCATTCAAACCCGTCGAATAATCAGTGCGAGTTCTTACCCTGTCATCCTTCTTTTTAACGGCAACGATTGGTGCTTAATACTCTGAGTAATAGACAGGGCTAATCCTCCCCAAAAGTTACAACCACCTAGGTTCGTTAGCTATCGGCGCTGCAGCAAATGGGACTGGCCGTTAAGTTCGAAAAACTGGTTTGTCACCTTCCTTTAGCAGGAGTTTTATTGCATTGTTGAAAAGAGACGAAAATTCCTCTTTCACCTCCTCGTTGAGTGACGATGCCTTCGCTTGCCCAATTGTGCTGCAAAGTTTATCAATAGGCACGTTCCATAAGTCAAGAACCTCCATCCAGTCGCTTCCAAGCACATTCAAATTAAATGCCGAGACGTAGCAGATGCCGCTGCTCTCTCTAACATGCAATTTTAATCGTTTGTTGAACTTGCCCAGCATCTTAACTGGATCTCCCGATGCGCTCACGCCTTGCTCCCCGCAAAGTCGATGATCCTAATAGCCTCCAATTCACTTCAGAGGTAATCGCCTAATCGGAACCCAAATCAAGCTGTAATTTCAGCTTCATGCTGTCAACAGCGGGCTTAACAAACTTGCGCGTAAAAGTAGCCGTCGATTTAACTTTGAGGCTCTTGCGTTCGTTGAAATCTCACCAGCGTCCGGGACGTCGTGCCGATGCTGACGTACAGTATCCTTTTTTCTGTCCAACTCTTCTGCAGTCATGGCAATCTTTCTCTCGGAAAGGAGTCTGTGGAAACGGATGTCGCCCCACTTGCGGCATGGAAATCTTGCATTTACAGCGTCGGTGTACTGCATTCTTCTTGCTTTTTCTTTTGGTCGTAGCTTGTTCGCGTTCTGCTTCAGTTTTTCATGAACTGTCAATATCTCATTCATAGATATGCTTTCCGGGCACAAAACTCTGGACTTTTCGGCTCTTAAGACACTCAGCCGGGTTGCAAGGTTGACACAATCGTAAAGTTTAAGCTTGGCACTACTATTTGATTCTACGCCGGCACATTCTCTCGCCAACTCTTGTTACTCTAATTTTGTCAAAAATTTCTCCAAGGCTAATGAGTCTTGCGTTTTATTCAATCCCTGCACGAACGTAAGAACCTTGAAGTCGTCAGGACGCCACATTGTGATGCTGACTTTTCACACCCTACGTTGACTCGCACAGCATATTCTGAAAAACATTCATTTACATCTATCTCAGTCTTCAGAAATTTGTATCTAAACAAAATTGTGACTCCTGATAATCGGAAATCTGCTTCAGCTCATTGGCAGTGTCATTGAAGGGGATCATTGCCTTCGTCTGTGAGAGAATAGTGTTTGTAATTTGATGTTGATAATTTCTCTGGTAGTACTCTTGCTGAGTTAGTCATTTCAGCAGCTGCCGAAAATGGACATAACGCTTGTACCACAACTCGCTGTACGAAAATTTCGTATAAAATTCGTTTTTGAATATTTTAGTGAGCCACATTCATCGCGTACGTTTTCTCATATTCATTGCGAACATTTTCTCATATTCTTTGCAAACATTATGGTTGCCACAAACGCCCCAACGTCATTGCAAGGTGGCTAGTATAAGAATGTGACCAACTGCATTTCATGAGAAAAAGCAGGGAGGATCTTATTGAAAACCTGCAGGAAACAGAATTACTTAAGGATGAGGAGATCATGGTTTCAGTTGATGTGAACTCACTCTCCCATAATGTACCTGTAAAACTGATCCTAGACCTATTGGAAGACTGCCTACTGCAAAAAGTGTCCTCTTCAGAATGGAAAAAGAAAGCTCGAATGTTTTCTAAGTTAGCTACACTGCACATGAATGATAGCTATTTTTCGTTTAGAGGACGTTTTTTGCAAGACTACCAGGAGGGTTCCAATGGGTAAGCCTTTGTCTCTACTGCTGAGTGACATGTTCATGGGATATACTGAAAATATCATCGAAGAAACACGTTGTTACAAAGAGTTTGGCTGCGTAACGTTGATGATATTTTTGCAATAGTTGAGGCATCTCGAGCAGGTACATTACTCAAACAATTCAACTAAATTATCAAAATATCAAGTTTACGATAGAAAAGGAAAACTACGGAGAGCTACCGTTCCTTTAAGTTAAAATCATAAGGAATGTCGTCAACATGGAGTTTGACATATAACGGAAAAGCACACACACTCTATGAACAATACCTAGCAACTCTTATCACCCATACAACTATAAAATGGCGGCCTACAACACCATGATAAACAGAATATTATCGATACCTCTGACAAGGGAATGCCGGATCCCAGAAAAAAAATTCATTATTGAAACGGCACTGAAAAATGGGTCTACATTGCAACTAATCAAAATAAGGATAAGGAAGATAGAAACATATCGACGAAGAAGCGTTTTGACGATGTTTTTCAACCTACCAGATCATAATACGCAGGGAACAAAACTTATGAGTTCTACCATTTCAGGACAACCACTGAAGTCAGCGGGCATCAAAGCAACACACTCTTGAAGAATTTACAAACTGGAACAAAAGCTTGGTGCTACAAAGGATAGCAGACCGAAGGACGATCGTAATGGTATCTACAGAATCACCTGCCCGAAGTATGGAATAATGTACGTGGGCGAAGCAAAAAGGTGGGTTCTGACCCGGTTTCACGAGCACATCAGGGAAGCGGAAGTAGCAGCCAAAAAAGGAAGCAACGAGATGAAATCAACGATAGCCAGACACATCCTGGAAAGTACCCACTAAATAGAATGGATCAACTTAGATATTCTGGAAGACATCAGCGATTGGAAACGGTTGGATGCAGCGAAAAGCCTTTGGATAGCAAGGACACCCGAAAATCAGCGACTTAATACGAACCTGGATAATATTTAAGTGCCTTGAAACAATACACTGAGATTTGGAGTGTTTGGGGAGCGTAAACATATTGAGATGGACTGAGAATGCACTCACATTAGCACACTCTACTTTGTCAATTGTTTGTAGTGTCCTCAAAATTACAGGATATTTGTAAAGGGTGATTACACTACAATATTGTGTCAATGCCCCTGTGTACATTACTATAGTGGGTCGAGAACTTCAGGGAGGCAGCTTGAAACACTTTTTCTCAACAGCTATGAAGCATTTCGAGGAAGTTTTGAGCCAACTTTTGGTTTGAACTTGTCATAGTTTTGTGTTAAAAAGTTTTATTACAAAATTTTGATTTAATAATTTCCTTGAAAATTGAGAGTGCAAAACCGCAAATTTCACTAGAGCCTAAAAAACGAATAGGGACGTATGTTATTGTATATTGACTTTCAGCTAAAATTTGATTTTGAAAAAAGATTCAGTTGTAATATGAGAAAATCTTGACTAGGTGCATTTTAACATTATCAACTATGTTTGAAAGAGGGGTTCCGCCCTCTTTCAATGGGAAATCTCGTTCTAGTATTTTTTTTCATGAAAAGCAAATAAACAAAATGATTGTCTTGTTCTAGTAGGTCAACAATTCGAGGCCACACATGTATCAATAGAAGACTATGCACCATCTTCTCCATAACGAAGGTTGAACTTATTTGAGGCACAATTGAAACATGCCAAATCTTAGGGAGAGAATATTGTAGCATCCATTCTGAAAGCAAGAGTCCAGTACCGCATCTATAAGGTTGCGGAAGAAACAATTGTGTCTCGTGGCCATACAAAAGCCTCGCATGTCATGATGGATAGAATCGGGTCATTTAGTCTTGGCCCAAAACATTTATGAGTGTTTGCTTTGAACCTCCAAAAAGGGGACGTACAAAATATAATATGTTAAACAGAAGCTCTCCCCTTGGAGTTTATTTCGTCGAAACAAGAAAAATTGATTTTGTGGATTAATCCTGGTCCCTTATTGAAGCGCAAGAGCGAAGGGTTCTGAAGAAGCTAGAAAAGGAGAATATATTCCGTTCAATGTTTGGCCAACCGCAAACCACGCCTAACTTCAGAAAGAATAAATGAGTACCTTTGCAGTTAGAAAGAAGAGTGCAACTACTAAAACACCGGAGATATTATCGGCTGAGATGTATTAAATTCTCACACTGATGTGGTATAGCGTTAAATCTCAGAAACGAACAAATAACTTGGTATGGTAGAAAGTAGGGGTGTTGCCGATGTTTAACGCAACAAGCCCAGTTCTGACTGTCATATCTATGATACATCAAAGGCATGCCTTATTCAATGGTTTTCGCATTTAAGTCACCCCTAATGGGAACATACCGTTCTGCGTTCTAGCCAGCGTCTTCTAGAGCGTCGTCTGGCCTGAAAGGATGTTGAAGGTTTCGTCGTAAGATACACACTTAAGAGCATCGCAACCATGCACCACCCCTAAAAAAGCCGTCCCCGCGTGTAGCTCTACACCAGCAAATCAGTGCTGGCTCACACCCAGATGACGGCAGTATCAGAGAGCAGCAAGTCGGCTTCCATTTCATTCACAGACCACTCCAGTAGATTTTGGGTTAAAATGCTGCGGTGCAAGTTTATCTATAAGAAACGGATCATTGCGGTGTTGTTTTGGCATTTGGCTAGGGCGTCCTTGAAGACCTGACGTTTCCCTATCTCTAGGAAGTGCTTCAATTTGTCCACACCAAGGCCAGCGTCATTATATAGGAAGCTAGTGTCTTACCCTTGAGTCGTTACATTTTGTGCCCCACTTTGCCACACTTTTAGCACAATAAGTTCCTATCTGGCTCTTTGTATCCTTTTGCAGTATAGCCGTAGCTAAGGCACATAAAGCCGCAAATAGGTTCTACCCTTTGCCATATTATACAGATAACCCATTCGATTCTTATTCTGCCGTTACTAAGCATGTTTTTTGCTTCCCATTTTAAGAAAATTAATGATGGCCATGCATTGCTCCCAGCTGCTTGCTTTGGTAAGCCTTATTTTAACCCCATTTAAGTCAGGGAACTCACATTTAATGGCCTTTTTGACTGCGTCACAAAAAGAATCCCTGTTCACTGCCTCTGACCCAATCCCCAATCGCAGATCACCAGACCGGGTAGGCCGCTCTTTTACCGCTGACAGGACACTTACTTAATCCTGCTTTAGCGTTTTTCGCCATTGATTATTCCTAGCTCGGGTTGTATTGGATGATTCTCTGTATTTTGCTTTCTATGAAGGTTTTTGGGATTCTTTGGAGAAGCTTTTTGGCTGAGTTTTTCTTGACTTCCTTCGATTGGATTTTTGGAACCCCTTGCTCGACGTTGTGTGCTGTTAGGGACTTCATCCTACCTCCTCTTCTCCGTGTCTCTTTGAGTTGGACTACGGTCCACACTTGTATTCATAATATGATTTGTGATCACTAGCGCTTTACCAAGTGTCTCAGCCTTATGTTCTTTTTCAGCCCTCAACCAATTATGTCTCTAGTGCCCAACCCTCTCTAACAGCTTCTTTAGCTCTAGGACGCCGATCATGAAGTTCTTGCTTATGCCTTATGAGACACCAAAGCTGGCTTTTATTCTCGTCAGGGCCGTTCTTGCTTTCCATATGAGCCACTATTCTTTGGAACGGTCAAGGGTAATTATACTTGCATCCCATGCCTCAGTTGCTTCGGGAGTGATGAGAGCAGGATCATGTAGCAGTGCAAATTTGGCATCGTCTGATGTTTGTTTAATATTTAGCGCTTTGGTCTCTTCAGTATTGGTGGGAGCGACTTTGGAGCTCTCGATCTGCTCAGTTCCCTCTTCGATTTCTTATCTGGGCTGGCCTGTTGATTGCTTTTCTTGTAGTGGACATTCCTGCATTCACATCCTCTTGTTGTTGCGTCCAAGCGTAGCAAGAATTTCCAGTTCCACAAGAATGTCCAGTGCTTTCCTTTCACTCGTGAGTTGTTCGTCTATCTTTGTTGTCTTAGTCATTGCTGTCATTGTTCTTGTCTTCAATGTCTTGGTTGTAATTTTTTGTGAGGATTCAGGTTTACGGTGATTGGGTCGCCCTCTGAGCCGCTATCTTCGTTCATGTGTGTAGCTACTTTTTCGATCCTATGGTAATCTATGCAAAGCAGGAAGACCATGCAAAGGTTAGCTCAAGCCCATATGGGGACAGGTGTCCAAACCCAGACAGGCGCTAATCAGGAGTCCGTCTGAACCAAACCTACAGCACTAAGTCAATTGTGCGAACTTCGATTGTACTTCAAGTCCTGCCAAAATTTTACCGGGACGGCAGCGGTATGATAGTTAATTTTTTCGTGTAGTTCATCAGAAATTTTATGAAAACATTTTTTCCTTAGCTACGTGGGCGCAGTACCCCCCAAAAAATACCAACTTCCAAGAATACTCCTATCAGCTAGCATATCCCCTGCGGGAAACCCTTGCACACGAGCTGCATTTGTTACATCGAATAGTCGCAGAGAGTTGGTACTGGGCTTATGATCCAAGCATTCCAGAATTTTTGAGACCCTTGTTGCCGGTAGCGCATTGAAAAAGATTTTCATATATGATGTGAATATTAGACGAGTTGTTGATGTTCGTTTCTAAGATGTCATACATACTAAAACTTCGCGACTGCGTAATTCACTGCTTAATTTCAATTTACAATATATTTTGTGATGGAATATGCATCGGTGACTATGGGACCCTTTAAACGGAATTGAATGTTTCTCGGTCCAGCGTTTATCAGGCTATGTGTAGTGATTGAGTCCAAATGGTATCCGGGCGACTGTCCAGCACTTAAAAACATCATTCAGCGCATGAAACCTAACTATGAAGTTTGGTCAAATGCAAATACCTAGTTGAAGCCCATACACCTTCCAGATAGTGCTAATACAATGGACTCCCTTAGACGGACTCAATCTTAAGTTACACAGGCATCTACTCCAGTACCCTCGCATACCCAAGCTCCTACAGGTACGAGACACGATTCCGTGATATATTGGAAGTGTCGGGATATAGATCATTCCTTTAGAGGATGCACCCAGAGCATTTATCATTTATTCTATTTTGAATGCGGCCCCCCTGGAGTTTGCAAGCCAAACTGCAAGAAATGTATTGCCTCGAAACAACGGGGACGGGTGTTTTGTGGACCCTTAGGACTTCTGGCAATTCGTTCTAGCACTTTCCCTCAGTAGACACTAAGGGTTGCAAATTGACGGGCTTGTTGGATAGCGGAACCAGTGTGAGTATCCTTGGAGCCAAAGTTTTGGATCTGCTGTCAGACTTAGACTTGCATATGTATACCACGCATGCCCGTTTCCAAACTGCTTCGGGACACAAGTATCCAGTTCTGAGATACGTCACCACATTGGTGCGATTTATCAACACCACCAAATTGATGAGGTTCCTAGCCGTCTCTTCCTTAAGGCCCGACGTGTATTTTGAAATCGATTTTTGGAAGATCGCACCGAACACCATCGAAGCAGCGACAGTCTCCAAGCCTTGAATTCCATCTGTTGTCTCTAAAAGATCAGCAACGGTTTGATTTAATCAAACAATAATTTCCCTTATATGATGAAAAAGGCTTGGGTATGGCCAGAATCGCGGCTAATCATATTGACATTCGTTTCGCTTGACCCATTGAGCAGCGATATTACGCTGTTTCTTCAGTTATACCAAAGCTGTTGTATGACGAACTCGATTGGATGTTGTCTGTGGGGGTAATAGAGCAATTTCAGAGCTCGTGCAGTTCTCGCATGACCCTTGCACAAAATAAAAGAATTTGATTACAGAAAATTATTATTATTATTCAACTGGGAGATGGTATTAGTTGGAAATAAAAATAATTATAAAAACAAGAGATCTTGCCCCAGGGAAATAGCTTAGATATTATAAGCTGTAAGTGTTTAGTGTTCAATGCATCAAAGATTGTGTTAGAATGCGATTTTTCGCTGATGTTATCCTAGAGAAAGAAATATTTTTAGGCTCAGTGTCATTTCATACAAAAACTTATTTCAAGGGCAAACATAATAAGCTGTTAAAAAATTGCAAATACTCACTTATGTGTACTTCGTGATAAAAAGAATCCTAACAGTTTTAACGCTTGTAATCTAATCAATTGACTTTCGGCGGCCAATAATTTAAAAATAGTTCTAACGCCATGTTTAACATCGAATGCAGGTACCATTGAGCTCGGATGCTCGGACATTAAGGATATTAGCATCTGTAGGACATCATGAAGATTTTCATCCTGAATATTGAAAAAGAGAAAACGGAAGGTGCATTTCGAGTTAGTATATTGTTATAAATATATTTTGAAATCAACTTACCTCATGCATTGTTGTTAAATAATTTAAAATGCTCTGCAACTCATCCTCTTTCACACCATTGCCAATCATAATAAGCTGCTTAAGAAACAAAAGGATATAAGCACGTATGGCCAGTATGTCTTTTTGTGCTGGACGTGGTCCATCTGTTGTGAAAATAAATTTTCGATTAATTTTTGGTCCTTTCCTTTCCAAACATCTACCCAGCAATAGACAAATCGCCTACTCCGATTCTTGTCCCATTGCCTACGTGACAAAATTGACTTACCTAAACCTTTTGGTATTATTCCACTTTTAGAACGTGGATTCACAACCCAATAGTAAAACTTAAGTGTATGGACTGTTTGTAGAACGGTACTAACACGTCTAACATTACTATAAATCTGTGTATCACTTAGAAATTCGGTAGCCAAATAGGAATAGAGGCGAGCCTGTACGTTGGCTGGTGTGTATATCCATAATGACGGGTTGAATAGCACGTGATCAAGTAGCTGCCACGTGAGGAATGAAAAACAAAACAACTTCACATTAGACCAGTTACATATCTGTCCTGCCACACACCTGTTGTTTGGCATGCAGCAAGTTATAAGATAATAAAACGGAAACAACGCAGCGGATGCATTTCAGCTCAACACAATGCAAATTATATATTTTGATCCGAAAAACATTCAATTCAAAATGGATCTGAATTTGTCAAAATTGCACGAATAAAAATAAGCTGAACATTAAATATATAGTTATTACGAATAATTTGTTTTTTTTTGTCATTTGAAAAATTGAGATGTACGAGTATGTATGTAAAAATTTAGAATAGTAACAGACATAAAGAGAGAAATTATTTATTTAATCAAGTTTATACAAGTATTCATTTGTCAAATAGGAAAGAAGATAATTTATTATACATTTCAAGAAATTTCGAAATAAAACGTAAAACAAATACGACATGTAAGGGTGTGTATGTCAAATTTTGATCAATTACGTTCAATGAATTCCTGGTGAATAATATTTATCAAAGTCTAGATTGATTTCATTGCTACTCATTCCTCAGTATGCGATATCTGCTAAGAGATAAAATAGTCGACGGATCCAACCCATTTTTGGTTCTTACAAGTACATCTGATACACATATGATAGTAATATTCTGTTTAAAACGTCGTTTTCAATTTTCTCTTCAATTTAGTTTTGTTTCCATGAACAATAAGATATATACTAATTTAAAAACAACATGATTTGATATTTTGAAAAGTCTCTACTAGTTATTTCACTGAACATAGGCCATTTAAAATTTGTACGAAATTCTCTTAATGCATGAATTATTTGAGACCAAAACCCCGGAGAAATGAGAGGCTTTGATATAGATTTTCCCTCAACAAAAAAAAAACATTGTTACTTGTTTAAAAAACACACACAATTGCGCCTAGTGACGAACTGTGTATAAGAGCCGTGCTCCGGCAGTGGAGTGGTAGCTTAGATACAATTAAGACACATCTAGGGTAAAGATGAATAAATTCACTGGTAAAAGAAAAGAACTGTACTTCTATATTGTGCACCGAAAACGATACCATTCTGGCCATCTCCTGACACAAATCTTAGACATGACAATTGAAGCAGAACCTGTCTATCTATGAATTGACAGCAAGAGAAATTATACCCTTCGCTAGACATCAGTCAATGCAAAGTTTTTTTAATCGCTAGATGAACGAATTTTCAAGCAGGTAGTGTCGCCATCAGGTTGCACCATCATAGATATGACATTTATAGCTGGAGACATCGCGAAACAAAGTTGCCAAAGTGATCATACTAGTAGCTCAAAACACAATCATAAACGGACAAACAAAATCAAATCGAAGCCACTGGGAGCAAACACCAAAAATAATTTAAAAGTAGCCTTTACCAACAATAGTGACTTATTAACATAAAGTCGGTGAATACTCGTATATGTGACTGTGGAGTCAAAGCTGCAAGACAAGGTTACGTTCACCCAGATAGACTTTTCTCTTCTTTCAAATATATCAATTGCACAATATTAGTTATTGCTTTTTTGTAGGATGGTTGTCGAACATCAATCCGAGCTATCAAATTATCTTCGATTTATGAAAACCACCGAGGATGTAATGATTGAAGGAGAAGAGTTTCAATCAACAAGCTCAGTATATACAAATTAATCATTCATGCTCAAAGCACACCAGGGGATTCGAAACAGTTTTCGAACTCAAGAAACCTTTCTTAAAACCAGATACAATTACTATCCGCGAGCGGTACTGCTTGACTTTGATGAAACAGCAAAACCAACGATTAGTTTATAGATTCATTTTAAGGTCAAGCAGTATGGATGGAATAAGCGCAAAGCTTTTGAAGGTTCACGAACGAGGTGCGTTTGTGATGTGTCTTGAGTTATATGGGTTCCTGAGTCAAGATCATGACGTGCTCAGTGGTAACTTCAAAAAGAACTTCAAGTACTGAATCGGGCAAATTAAGAATAACGGAATGGAAAATTTTACGAGCATGCACAGGTCTCCTCAACAAGCGAATGAACCTATGCCGCCTAAATAAGAAGCTCATCTGGTTTAAGCCACTAAAATCTATGTAGAAAATCTGTTATTTTTAAGCATATAGTACCTAAAAGGTCTTCATTTTTAATAAAAAAAAAATATTTTTAGAAATAAAGAAGACCGACTAAAAAGTACCCGATAATCAGTGAAGTAAATTTCATGGAAGCGGCGCCAAATCAGTTTCCCTATATAAACAAAAAAATTTCTAGCCGTGGATAGCATTAATATAACAGAAAAAAATTGATGCAACACGACTTCCTTGAAATTTATTTCATCCTTTTTTCAGGACACTTTGAAGCCAGCTTTCTTTTTTTTTCATTGAAATCTTTTTAATGGCAATTTTTTTCATTTAAAATCAATTAAAATTCACTTGCTTGACTAGTTTGTACCATGATTTTGATCAAGAATTATTCGATTAGGTCCAAGTACCATAAAAAAACTAGTACGTACATTTCATATCAACGTACACTAAAATTTAATTTCCCAACAGCAATCAATGCTCAATACGAGGGCGGTCCGATACGTACCACAGGCTTGACCACGTAGTAAAGTGGGCGTGTCCGTGGATTTTAGAAAAATGGAGAAAGAGCAATATCGGTCGGTGATTCGATTCTTGTTTTTGGAAAGAAAATCGCCCAGCGAAATCAAAGAGCGCTTGAATGCTGTGTACGGCGACACTATTCCTGCAATGGCGACCGTTAAAAATTGGTTTAACGAGTTTCAACGTGGTCACACGTAGGTTTTTGATAACCCACGCCCAGGTGCCCCGAAAACAGTTACCAAGAAGGATAACGTGACAAAACTACACGAGCTGGTATTGGCAAGGCCGTCGATGGAAGGTGCGCGAGATAGCTGGGACGATTGGCATCTTAAAAGACTGCCTGGGCATGAGAAAGCTGTCGGCACGATGGGTGCCGCGTTTGCTTACTCCGGACAACAAACGCAATCGTAAGACCACTATAGAGTAGTGTTTGACGCTGTCTAAGCGCAATCCAAACGAATTTTTGCTTCGTTTTGCGACTGTCGGCAAAACACGATTCCGCTCGTATACACCAGAGACGAAGGAGCACTCCAAACACTGGACTTCACTCGGCGAACGTTCACCGAAGAAGGCGAAGACTGTCCTATCGACCGAAAAATTAATGGCAACCATTTTTTGGGTTCCACAAGGTATAAGCTGCATTGACTACCTGGAGAAGGGCAAAAGAGTCACAGAGCTCTACTATGCAGAATGATTAGGCCGAATCGTAAAAAAAAGGCCCCGTTTGGAGAAGAAAAAAGTGCACTTCCATCATGACAACGCACGGCTCTCGCTATCGCCTAGGCCAAATTGGGCTACAAACTGCTACCCCATCCACTGTTTTCTCCAGATTTGGCCCCACATGACTTCTTTTTGTTTGAAAACTAGAAAAAGTCACTCGCCAGTAGAAGTTTGAGTTGAATGAAAGAGCCATCGCCGCCACGGTGGCCTACTTTAAAGACCTCGAGTGAATGTATTTTTCAGACAGGTTGAAGGATTTGGAGCATCACTGAGTCAAGTGCATCGAGCCAAGAGAAGATTATGTTGAGAAATAAATTGCCCCTTTTCCAAAAAAATTTTGTTTTTCTTTTGTTGGCTAAGTACTTATCGGACCGCCCTCGTGCATAGCTGTTAAAAGCATTTTATTCCAAGATGTTATCTTACGTATGCAAAAGAAATAACGGAAACCTTAATATGTATCGATCAACTATGGAAAAAATCAACGCAATAATCACTCTTTAAAAACAGGACTCCACAATTCATCTCCATTCAAAATTCATACCTAGGCATACGTAAAAATAGCAAAAACACAAAAAAATTCATTGTTACCAAACTAAAACCCAACTCTCTTTTAGAAATTCGTTCACAAGTTGATCACATTTTTATTTGAAATTGTGTTGAAATTCAGATTGTTAAACCAACCAACGGAATGATCTTTTCGGTGAAGAATGTGTTGGTGAAAAAAAACAAGCCTGCAAGAACTACACCCAACAACAACTTAGATCAAGCAGGAGGAGCGTATAGAGTTTTGTTACAGAAAAAACTACGCTCAATGTAGCGAGATCAGCATATGCCTCGATCTTACTAATATGCCAGGGGCGCAAAGCAGGAACATATAAAAATCAATAAGAAATAATATTTTTTTTCACAAGATATTCAAAATAATAAGTTGTTATACTTTTGACAAACCTACAAGAACAACATCTCAAGAGCTGCCAAGAAAAATGAAGTAAATGTAATCTGACACGACCAAGACCTATAAAAGAACAAAGCTGCAGGAGTCTATGCAATATCTGCACAATACCTAAGGATATAAATTCATATGTAAAATATGGATAGTTGAGCAACTAATATAGTAGAACTTTGGCTGTAAAACCGAAGAAAGTATCACTCTTTTGTGCACGTCCGATTTAGCGTCATCAAAATAATCAAGTGAAGGTGGCGTTCAAGAAAGGCAGATATTCTTAGTGAAGTAGGTGCTAGAGATATGTCGGGCATATGAAATCGATGTGCATGAGCTCTTCGTAGACTTTAAAAACGCGTATGACTATACCAATAGAAACGCAATGCTTGATACTGGCACCCCAACTAAGCTTGTCCACATGGTTAAGGTTAAAGTGACGAACGCAGAGTTCCAGGTTAAGTAAAGGGAGATCTTAAAGAAATATCAGGCCAAAAACAAGGAGATGAGCTTACTCCAAAGCCTTTTAATGTCGCTCTGTAATATGTGGTTAGCAAGCAATCAGCAGACATAATAGGCATGCTATTATTCAATTCCACAGAACTTGTTTGCTGAAGACACCAACATAATGTTTTGCTCTATTCTAGATACTGCAGAAGACGAGACTAGGTAATACCTCTGCTTAATTAGAGCAGCAGTTTTGATAAAATGCTTAACCTGATTGATGCATCCGATACTTACTGCCATTAAAACAAATTGGCCATTTAGCAACGTGTCTAATGCCCTCAATTGCTTGGCAACCTTCCCTCTTTTAAATCATTACTAGTCCATACTGTCGGAAGTCTACTCCGAAGATGATGAGGAAGCAAGGGTACTGCCAGCAACTGTACTGAATTTACTATTGTTTCTAGTCATCGGGATACACGCTGTCCCAAAAATTTCGCACCGGTCATCATTGCCACGAACTTAACTCCCATTTCCGTTAAAATCCTCCATCCATCCCTACCAACTACCATATTGGATGCTCCCAAATTTAAAATCCTCAACAATTTCCGTTCAAGACCGTCTACTTGTAGGTGCGGCCTACTCTCTTCCTTTTATTTTCAATAAAAACATCAAACTACGCTTCACAACTTTTTTCCTTCCATATTTCAGTGCTCAATTCTCTGCCCACTAAACCCCGCGGAAGTTCTAAACCATTGGCTTTGAGGTTACTAGCCCCTCCTCTTTACTTCTCTCTCATTATCTCATCTCGACATCGTTCTTCTCGCGCAGCAGCCCCGTTTAATGTTCTGCTTCATTTATAATTCAGGCAATCCACCTTAGTCATCCCAGCCCGTCACACCTAAAGCACTAAAGAGGCTCGAGACACTGCGATTTCAGCATTGTGTCTCTCTTCTTTAAATTACAGCCACCCTCGTTCATCCGCTTCTCTTCTCGAATGCCAAATCAGGGTCTAGCAATGTGAATCACTTGATACATTTAGTTTGTTGTTTATTTCTTGAAATACTATTGTTCATGTTGTTTATTTGAATACAAGGTGGCATTTAGAAATTTTTTGTAATTACTTGTTCATTCCCTACACTACACCGGGAAGAAATTTCTCTATGGTTATACAAAAACCGCGTATATACCATACAAGTTTTCAAGCATTATGTGATCTGCTAACATCTAAGACAATTTGCTCAAACATTGGGTCAAATGGCCCAAATGCATAGTCAAATCTTCCATTAGAAAAATAACCTTCAATGTTTTTATGCAGCCCTTCCTCTAGTTTTGGTTCTCTCCTCTCCACTTATTTTAAGGCTTTAATTTCATTTCCACATCACTCATTGAAATTTTTATCTACTCATTCAGTTGGATATTGAGCCATACGACATGTAATCATACGCAACACCAAATCATATACGAGTACATAAGACACTCGCATTCATGGCGTTATTATGCGAATTGCTGGTTGCCTTAGTGAATTTGCCTATGTTTCAAGTGCAATTTGCTTATTGCTTTTTTTTTGCTTTAGCACTACAGCCGCTTTCGGGCCTTCACTCAGAGATAGTGAGAGTATCGCATTATGTTGATCGTATATATTGGTACTCGGAAAGGTTAATATGGTCAGTACCACTATTTGGCTTTGACGTTCTGATTTCAAACCAGTACGCATCATAACTTCAACTTACGCAGCAAGCACTTTAACCACTACACCAATTGGACTACAATTGGGGCTGGTGTAATTTGTCTGTTTTTCTATAATTTTCATCTTCATGTGAAAAAAATGTACCCAAGCGTATTTACGTGGTTTTACCCCATTTTTTTCTTCCGGTGTATTCATGAACATATTTTGCTGTTCATTTGTGTTATTGAACCTGTTTGAATGGGAGTAATTCACCGGAGCAACGCCTGCAAATTGTGCAAATTTATTTAAAAAAAATGGTTCTGTTTGAGAAACCCAACGCGTACTCTGTCAATTATATGGCCGACATAATCGTCCATCAGAACATTTAATTCGATTAACCATGGATTGTTTCTGCACCACGTTTACTCTCACTTCAAATGCGCATCCATCCAGATGTTGCACAGTACGTAATGAAGAAACCATAGCAGCTGTAGAGTGTAATATCGATGAAGACCCAAGTGAGTCCATTCGATATCATGCTCAACAGTTAAACCTGTGCTCATTCAAATTTTGGAAGATTTTAGGAAAGACCTTGGTTTGCAGGCTTACAAAATCCAACTCGTGCAGCAATCAAAGCTGAACGACCACCGAGCATGGCATAGATTCGATGTATGGGCCCAAGAACAAATTGCTGCAGATCCCGAATTTCACAAGAAAATTTATTTTAAGCGATGAGGCCAATTTTCGATTGAATGGCTACGTCTATATACAAAATTGCCGCATTTGGAGTGATGAGCAACCACAGACGGTTATCCAAACACCGTTATATCTTGAGAAAGTCACTGTCTGGTATGTTTTATGGGCCGGTGGAATCATTGATCCATATGTCTTCAAAAATGCTCCTAGAAATAATATTAAAGTCATTGGTGACCGCTATAGAGCCATGATCATTCTCGTTCCGGGATTGGCTCATTGTAATGCAGGGGGCCTCTGGTTTCAACAGGAGGCGCGACATGCCATACAGCTGGTGCAACCATCGACTCGTTGAAAGAAGCATTTGATGAGCGCATAATTTTTCGTTTTGGACCTGTGAACTGGCCTGCAAGATCTTGTGATGTAACACCACTGGACTATTTGTTGTGGGGATGTATCAAATCACTTGTCTACGCTGACAAGCCTCAGACGCTTGACCATTTGGAAAACAACATTCGCCGCGTTACTAGTGAAATACGGCCCCAATTATTGGTTAGGGTAGTCGAACATTGAAACTCTCGTTTGAACTTCCTTCACGCAAGTCGTGACGCTCACATGCCCAAAATCATATCCGAAAAATGACAAAGAATTATCGTTGCAATAAAATCAATTTTATAGCAATCAAAACAATTTATCCGTATTTTATTTCATTTCATGGTTCTATACCTCTAAAAAAACACCCTTTGTAAGGTGATATGTGAGTTACAAGCCGCATAGCTAGCTAATTCTTATGTATGAATCATTAGAAAGAAATTCTGCATAATTACTATTTCTTTACTCTGCAATTCACATATTAACGCTACACTCTCTTCTTCAGCTTTTATCATACCTTATTGTCTACAAAACTATCATAGTTTGGCCCGGCTATTTATTACAACCATTCAAGTTCGCTTATGGTAGTATTTTGGCTGGCATGCCCGAACTGCTTAAAATTCACCTATATGAATATGTCATTTGATGAAGGTCTTATATACTACATAATTGTGTAATTTTAAGAAGCTTAATGGTACCGCTTTGATTTTGTATGGGGAAGTGTAAAGTTGACAAATCATACTACAGTGGAGCTTGGATAATTCATGATCTAACAGATAAAACTTTATTACGTAAATTTAAGGCATTTCATTTACAAACTAATGAAGGCCGGGATCTTCATTTGTTTCCTAGAATTAAGTCTCTCTGTCGTAACAAACGATTCAAACTGATTTTATGACTGAAAAATCGACTCACTTACTTCATTTCTACTCTAAAAAAAATCGCCTGAGGTCATCAACTTGATTTGTTGCTTCAGCCGTATTTAGAATTGGCCTTTCTTGTTCCAATGTAGATCGTCATCTTCATCATCGGATATATTTTTGCCATCTTGATTGCCATTGCCGAGTACTTCTGTGATGGTGTCCGCTTCAGTAAGCTCACCACACACCGCAACATATTCGTCTACGTTAAGGAAATCCTCATAGGATAAAAAAGGATCTGGCATAATATCCCCCCAGCCGTTAATTGCAGGTACAGCTCCAATTGCAGATTGGTTTACACTTTCGCTTTCTGCTTCTTTAAAAAAAAAACAGCTTTCTTGAAACAGTTTTTAATTGTTTCTTGTGACACAAAATCCCTAGCTTGTTTACACATACGTGAGGTCTGAAAGACATCAAGTTTAACTTTGAGAAAAGTGAACTCTCCGGTGAGAATATTCTCAACCAACAAATGCCGGTTTTTTTATTTTTATTATTCATAGGTTGAATGACTGATGTTATATTAGCGGGGAAAAGTATGACTTTTACATTGTCCATTAGCGGCAGGCTTTTGTGAGCAGTGAAATTGTCAATAAACAGTAGATCTTCAATTTTTCTTTTCCAAATTTTTCATTGATTTTCAGGAGCCACTTCTCAAAAAGGGCACTTGTCGTCCACGCTCGTGCACTAGATTCATACTCTCCTGGTTTTGACTTGACGTTTTCGAAACAACGGGGACTAACAGATTTTCCTATCATTAAAAAAGGCAGTTTTTCAGAGCCATTCATGTTTGCTCCAACCAAAAGCGTTACTATTTCCTTGCCGAGTTTCCCTCCATGACATTTCTTGTCTTTAAAAGCAAGCATTTTATCAGGGGTGCAAATGAAAAATAGAACCGTCTCGTCAAAATTAAAAATGTTTTGGGGCTTCTTGTCCTGGGTCACCTCTTCTTATTCTTTCTTTCATTGTCCTGCTTTCTGCTGATCAACACTACCACTTTCATTTAAAAGAAATTTTATTTATTTCGCTCTTTGAGACCATTTCACCATCCTGTGCTTGCTTTAAAATTGGTTTTCCGCATTCCAGTGGCAAATTGTTGAGCTTAACCTCTTACAAGAGGGCCACTCAATGGAATGCTTTAACCACGTTAAAACACAGTTGTCAATATCGGGATTAGCTGGTGCTCTACACCTTTTCAGTCATTTTCGGTCTCATATTCACTGCTTAAAACCTTTTCTTTATTTTTTTAATAAGTTGATAATGTATTAGAGGGGATTTCAAAGTCCCGAGCTATCTCTGGTTTCTTTTTGAGTCCCTTTTCCACTTCCCTAATCGCAGCTACCTTTTCAGTTAATGTTAGAGATTTGTAAGCCTACGAATTTGACGACGACATCTTGGCTTAACGTTCGTTCAACAAAAAGGAACAAATGTGATAAAATCAAATCTCACAAATAACGAGAACACCACGCACACAAAAAAAACCAATAACGTAAAATTCTGTCTGAAGCAAACTGAAACAATACACGCATATACATATTTGGTATTGGCCCTCTCGTTCTATCCCCTTGAGGGCCGGCACACTGATCGAGCTTGTCCTAACAAGGACTAGCTCCTTCACGTTCGCCGACGGAACTTTACTCTTTGACAAGGTGTGTGGTCCTGACAAGGACTGGTTGCGGGCAGAACGAAAATAGAAGCGCTTCAACCAAGGAGAGAAAGACAACTAAACGACATGAAATAAAAAACGAGTGTTATCGTTTGACTCATGTATTATGCTGAACACTAAATGCGAGATAGTACAACTTGTAGACGTTATAAGGTAAATTTAGTCAAGGCGCGGACAAGATAGAACAAGACACAAGAATTCTACTTTAAAGGACAAGAATGATAATCACTATTTTAAAGCGTAGCTTGACTGCAGCGCAGTACGAAGAGAGTTTTTGCGTTGAGCTCGTGCCGTCATATCAGATCATGGGAATCTGAAAGAACGGCACGAGCTATTTTCTATTTTCTGGCAGCGATATTGCGGATGCTGCTGAGCCGTGATGCGCTGCTAAAATCGGCCGCGGGAGCAGGATCTGCTTGCGGCGCGAGGAAGATGTTGTAGTTGGGGCGTCCCGTGCCGCCACACATAGATAAATTGTCTGTTGGTAGTCGTTGGCAATGACCGCTTGGGTGATCGGAAGGAGACGCAATGAATACACTGAATATGCAGAAAAGTGACTTCGTATAGAAAGGAGACTTTGACTTGACCATGACGACACGATTGTCTCCCACATCAATGTAAAATAAGCCCATGTAGCTCTTGGGGAATCCCCGAAGATAGGAAAGAGCAAGGCTATCTTCGGGGATTCCCAGAGTTTATAACTGGCTCATGGACACTTTTGGCGAACGAAATGCTCAAATTATCCAAAATAAAATCGACTTATCGACGATTTTTAGGTCTTTGTAAAAAAATTTTTTACAAAGACCTACTAGTTTCGCGACCTGTCTGTCCGTCTGTCCGTCCGTCCGTCTGTCCGTCTGTCCGTCTGTCCGTCTGTCCGTCTGTCCGTGCGTCACAGCTGATTTCCTCAGAAACTATAGAAGCTAGAATGCTCAAACTTTGTGAAAAGGTCAGAAGTGAAGATCTCTCAAAAGTTAAGGCCATGACAAAAATTTATAAAATGTTTAAGGGGGGTCCCCCCTAATAACGAATTGGCCCTTAAAATTTTTTTTAATCAAAGGTAGTCGAGTAGGGTATCAAATGAAAGGTCTTAATTAGAACTTTTAGAATCTGAAATAAAAAAATCATTTGATGAATTAGGGGGTCCACGGGAAGGCAAAATGTACCCAAAATTTGTGTCCCCCCCCCCTCGCGATTGGACACCTTTCAGCCGAAAAATCTGAAAATTATCACGAATGTGGACCTTTATGAGTACAAGGGCAACAAATACCTTAGAAATCGAAATTCACTCAACTTTGTTAATAATAGTATGATTTGTAGATTTTACATTTTTGCCCATAAAATCAAAACGGTACCTTTAAACTTCTTGAAATTTTGCAATTATATAGACTGACATAAGATATATATGTTCACAAAATTTAATTGATATCGAATCATAATCAAGTGAGTTATAGCCATTTCAATTATATGGAATTACAACAACGATAACACGTGTTTATGGTTCATAGAGGGCTTTCCAATAAGAGGTGTTATTTTGATATTAAAAGAAAAATGCCGTTTTTTTAATAAATGATCGGATGTTTAGTTCATTATAAAGAAGAAGATATGCCGTTAATATTAATAATTAACATTGGGCAAATAACCACTACGACACGCTTACAGGACCATATACTCTTCATGAAATTTTCCGTAACCAAATCGCAAAGTGGCTGCCCTATGTCCTCGATAGCCTCACGAATTTCATCTTTGAGATCTTGAATTGACGGTGGGCTATTGGCATAGGCCTTCTCTATCACGTGGCTCCAAAGGAAGAAGTCGCAAGGTGTTAAATCACAAGATCTATTCAAAATAACACCTCTTATTGGAAAGCCCTATATATATTTAAAATTGACTTAGGTTCTTTTATTTTCTTTCAATTTTCATGAAAATTTAAGGAATAGTGTTTAACTCGAATATGTTCAATCGGCCGAGCATTCAGAAAAATCATTTAAGCTAGATCAAAATGGCGGCTGTACTGTGCTTATGGAAGAAACTGTGCATCTTTTGCATAAATTTGAACGATTTCATATCCAAGTATTAGACGAATAATTCTAATTATCGATTCACGCAATTAGAAAACTTGTTTCTAACCCTAGGATGTTTACAAAGACCTTCGGGTAGGAGCACTCTCCTGCTTACTCAACTTGTTTAATATTAAATTCATATGAAATGCTAGGGACTAGTAGAAAATTTCGAATTAATGACGATTTCGAGTTATAGAAGTTTGAATTAGCCAAGTTCCACTGTAGTACTGAGTGAATTTCGATTTCTGAGGCATTTTTTGCCCTTGTACTTATAAAGACCTATCTTCAAGATTTTTTTGGCTAAAACCTGTCGAATCACGGGGCGGGTGAGAAAACATATTTCCGTATATTTTTCCCTGCTCTGTCGTGTGCGCGGAGGATCAGATTGTGAGTCATTTCCTCTGGCACTCAGAGTTTCCAAGACTCTTCTTCCTGCAATGAGTCACCGGTTGCGTATTCATTACGTCGATAAACAAAGCCGTCCATCACTTTCAAATTAGGCAACTGTGTGTGTTGGGTTACGATGGTTTGCCTCAACTTGTTGTAGCTGCCTGAATTAAAATGCGGGCTGTCTAAGTCTATCTCGATAGGATCATCGTCACTTACTGCCAATTCCGCTCCCTCGGGTGAAAACATTCGCGAGAGAGTATCAAACACGATGTTCTGGGTCCCTTTTCGATGTGTGATGGAAAACTCCGTGTAGGTCCGCTTGGTTCATCGGCCATTGTAACGAAGCGTGATCTGTGATGATTTCAAACTGGTGGCTTTACCTTTTGATTTCAAATTCTTAAAGTTCCCATAAAAACCTCACCACTTGATGAGAAAACCCCACTGAAAAGCTTTGAAAATATTGATAAGGTCTAAACTTTTGAGAGACCATGATTGCAGTTTATAATTCGTAAGGAAACTTGTGGAATAGGCGGAAAGCTGGATGAACAAGCCGACAGATATACCGCGGAACTAGTAGGTCTTTGGGTAATAAATTCTACAAAGCGCTAAAAGTTACATAAACATCATACCACTTTTTCGTACCAGATGCCTCCTTTCTTGTTATATACGAGTAAATAAGAGAATTCTTTCTCGAATATAAACTAATTTTGACCACTTTGACCTTACAAATTTTCGAGAGCTATTACTAACTTAAATTATATTCTCAACAGCATCAAATATGTTATTGAATTTAAAGAAATTATTAAAAATCATGGAAACGATATAAATTTCGAGAAGAAGATTAGTCCTTCAAAAATCACAATTTTCATTCCTCAATAACATATATGTAATATTATACCATTGGACATGATAAGCAAAACAATCAAAGCAATTTTACAAGAAAATCAATAATCCTCCATATTTGAGTGGTATTCAATTACAATCCAATAAATCACAGCAAAAGCTTGAAATTTTCAGTTAAAAAGGACCTTCTGCAAATTCAATTTGTCCTTCACATATTTCAAGAATTTCCAGATAAAATTCATGCAATATTATGATTAAAAGCCAAACTCAGAACATTAAGTCATGCTATCCCGACAATATTGAGCTGAACAAAACCAAAACACGAATGAATGTACTGCCATATTGCAAATTTAATTATGAATAAAACGAACAAACGGCAAAAGTATTCGAATTTCATAAGAATAATTTTTAAAATTTCAATTCCCAACGGAAATAATTCGTGCAATTATGTATTTGAACAACGAGGCGCATTTGTTCATGAGAGTACTTCAATGTCTTGTTCTGAATTCAATTATACGACGAGTTTGTTCTTAGGAAATATTTGCGAATCATTAATTAACATTGTAACGTGAGGAAAATGCATCTCTTTATTCAAATCAATTTATATTGTATCAAAGGTCAAATTTCAGTTAGATAGGATGTGATTTCAAAAGAAAAGAATTCAATTAGAAATCAATTGAATTCTGTTCCCTTAGAAAAGCCTTTAGAAGGTTTCAACCGATTTTAATCTTATCGAAAGTGGAAAGGATGTACGGGTTCCTACGAGTTTAATTGATAACTCACCTGTTTGAGAAGGAGATCACTATTTGCTGATAAACAGGTAACAAGATATTTTGTTAAATTTAGAAACGATCCTAAGACTTCCAGTGTCAAATGGTCCCGCGATGAACGCTGCAACATGAATGAAATGACTAGAAATCCGCGATTTTGAATCATATGCTGTTGAACAGTTTGAGAACTTTCAACCAATTCACATATGAAACCGAGAAGCTTCGAGCTGTGGAAAGAAAAGAAATGGTCAATTTATTTCAGGAAAATAAAATGAACTATGAATAATAATTAAACAGGATTGATTCGATGTTTTCTCCGAAAGATAAGTTCGTCGGAAGTCAAAAGTTTGAAGGAAACAGTATACTTATAGAGGAATATAAACCTCCTTGCAATTGTTTTGGGCTAATCAAATATTTTTGGAATTACATCGAGGAACCTTTGCCGAAATTTGCGTGAGCCCTCAGTAACATACAAAATGAGAATTGGTCCTTTTAGTAAAGAAAAATTAATGCGTAATTATTTAGGGTTAGACATCTCTCTTTTAATTTATTTTTCCCAGAAAATCTTTTAAAAAATTATGCCTGATTGAGAAATATCAAGAAAATGATATCAGGTATGTGGAGATAAATTTTTCACGTTTTTATCCTTTTCTTTGTCATTACTGATAAGTAAAGAATGCTTATGACAGATTCATATGTAAAAAACGCAAATAAAAGCTCATTGAAGCATATGCTCCACTCGTATATAAAAATAAAGCTTTATCTTATGTAACGAACCAACCAGAAGAAGCACTTTCACATTTCACTTGAAATTTAAAATGGTTTTCCTTCGAATTTCAACCGTTTCAAAGAAACGTGAATCTCATATCCTGGTTCGTTTAATCTACCATCTTACGCTTAAATTATTTCATCCACAGACAAGTGTATGAATATCCCATTATCTTGTCAAGGCAAAACATAAAGAGAATAAAGTTTGCAGGATACATTGATGAATGTACATGTCTGCATGCTAACGGCATCATCACACAAAGTTCAATTGTTAACGAACGAACAATATCCTTGCATATACTCGTATACATTTAATAATTTACATACCATAATGTTGGATCTCGTTTGACGTCACTGCATCCATCGTAGGGCATATCAAGCTGAGAAAACAATGGGAACAAAACTTGGATTCCACCAATTGAATTCAACGTACAGTGAATGGAATGTGTAACAACTGCTTTTACATCCTGTTAAAAACAAAAGAACAATAAGAAATTTAATCTTTTCTTCTTCACATACCTAAGGGTGGAACAAAACATATAAATGTGCTTATAATCAAGTTTTTATATAATTGCTTAAATTTTAAATTTTATACATGTAAAATATTCTGTTTGATTCCTTTCTAGTTGATGAAGAAGTTAATACTTAAAACGGATGTTCCAATCGTTTGTGGCCACTTCACTTTTTTTTGAGCAAAACCAAAGAATCGTTTCAGTGCTAGCAATCCATATTTAAGGCAGCGTAAGACATTCTTACGGATGACTTTGACACAAATATCGAACTAAAGCAAGAAGATGGGCTGGCCCCATTGCTATTCAATTTGGCTCTGGAGTACGTTATAAGAAAGCTACATGTCGATATACGAGGTATATTACTATACAAGTCGAGCCAAAATGTAGCCTCTGCGGACGACATCAAAATTTTGTCACGGTCATTAACGAATGCCAAAGAACTCTTCCCGAAACTCGACAGAGAAGCAAAACTAGTAGGCCTACAAATCAATGAGAATATAACAAATCTAATGACGCAGTTAAGAAAAAATACTTCAAATATACAAAATACGAGGCGTGACAATTAATTAAGTAGTGTGCTCTCAGAATCTCTAAATAACCTGGTGCCATTATCACAAACAGGGTTTGTGAATCAATATTGCTGCAAGAAAATGTATACTGTTTGGTCTCACGCTCAAACACAGTAATGTCAATGGTAAAGCATTTCCAGACAGGTAAGTAATGAGACTAATTTTACTGCCGCGCTTGTACTAACTCTGTGACCTTGAAATTCCCTTCCTCTTCCTCGGCATTCTTCCCCTCCTTATTGATATATTTACCATCGCTCTAGCTTGTTTCGTTCGCCTGCAGTATCGTGTTGAGTAGACGTGTGTTGGTGGTGCTCGTCACGAAAATGGAGAAACGAAATCAAGAACAACGCGTCGCAATAAAATTTTGCGCTAGATTGGGTGAAACAGCTTCGGAAACGTACGCTAAATTTGTAAAAGTGCATGGTGATAGTGCTCTTAGTCGTACCCAGGTGTTTCGATGGCATTAACAGCTTACGGAGGGGCGTGAAAGCGTGGAAGACGAGGCGCAGAGCGGGGGACCAGTCGAGGTGCAGACGAACGCGGGTACGCAGTGTGTGCGTGCCCTAATCCATGAAGATCGGCGTTTAACAGTTCGAATGTTGGCCTGTTGGTCAGACAAATTTTAACCGACGATTTTGGAATGAAAAAGTTATGCGCTAAAATGGTTCCAAAGAACCTTTCTGAGGAGCAAAAGCAGCATCGAATGACCGTCGCTGAAGACTATTTGGAACAAGTGGAAAACGATCCCACGCTGCTTGATAGAGTTATTACAGGTGATAAGAGCTGGTTTTTCCAATACGAACCGGAAACCAAACGCCAAAGCTCACAATGGTTGTCTCCGTACGCCCTCCGCCCGAAAAAAGCTCGCATGAGCAAGTCGAAGGTGAAAACTATGATTACTGCTTTTTTTGATAGCCATGGAATCGTCCACAAAGAATGTATTCCGTCGGGGCAAACTGTGAATCAAGTCTACTATCGCCAAGTACTCGAAAGATTACGAAAACGAGTCAACAGAAATCGCCCAGACATCGGTCGTAACTGGATCCTTCATCACCCTCAGCGTGTCCCAGTATTTGGCCTCTAAAGGGATCGCCGTGGTGCAAAAGCCGTCTTATTCGTCCAATATGTCACCTTGTGACTTTTTTTTGTTCCCTAGAACAAAATCGGTGGTCAAAGGAACCCATTTTGAGTCGATTACGGACATCCAGGCGGCCGTGACGAGGGTACTCGCGGACATCCCAGTCGAAGCGTTCCAGAAATGTTACGAAGCATGAAAAACGCGCTGGAATCGTTGTATAGCTGCCCAAGGGGACTACTTTGAAGGGAATGGTAGAGTTCTAGAATAATTTTAAATATACGGTTTTCATGCAATCAGTCTCATTACTTAATTGCCACACCTCGTATCACATTTGGTGAGTACAATTACGAATATGTGATCAAATTTGTGTATTTACGCGCCAAAATACGAGAACCGGCAATGAAAGGTACGAAATACGCAAATGAGATATTATTCGCAATTCACAAAAAGTAACATCATTAATTTATTTTGAAAAACCAAGTAGGACATGGATAGAGAACCAAGATCGAGGTTGTTATGCTTTCTGATAATTCGCGATATAATTTACTGAAAATGTAAATCCATCCGGGCCTACGGAACCTCGAGAATGCTATTAGACTGATGATGCGTAAACTGCCTGTAGTGCAAGTCTTTGCTTAGAGTGGAAGCAATTTGTTGGTGGTATAACTTATAAAAGAAAAATTAATCTAAGAAGGGTCTGCGGGTTCTACAGAGAGACGAAGTATGCATAAACGACGCTCATAGGACGCTCATAGGAATTTGAAGAACAAAATACTGGTTAACTTGCGCTGAACAGCTTCTAGCGAGTTCACAAGATTTAAGTGTCTAGGAGACCACACTACCGAGCAGTACTCAAGAAACGGGCTGAAAAGATATGCGAACAAACGAACAGCGGTTGCAATATTTGTAAACTTGTGTAAATTCCACAAAATAAAGCCAGCAACTTTTGAAGCCTTGGTAATTATGCTAAAAATATGGGCATTGAATTTGAGCTTGGGATCAAATATTACCCCAAGATCTTTACATGAGTCTGCAGAGGAGAGAAAAGCATCATATAGGGTGTAATTGTAAGTTAAAGGAGCAATTTGCAGTAAAAGTCATTTTAAAACATTTGGGAACATTGATACGAAGGGAATTTGCATTACACCAGTTATAGAGGTTAAAGCGATCATTTTGGAGTTCCTGACAATCTTCAAGGGATCTTATTATCCGAAATACCTTAAAATCATCAGCATACAGGAGACAAGAAGAGGAAATTACAAAGGGAAGATCATTGATAAACAGTAAGAAAAGAAGAGGTGCAAGGATTGACAGATGTAGGATTGTGATTGTGCCATAGAAATTAACACAACATGAACGTGAGGATAGATAGGATGAAATCCAAGAATGTAGGGAACTGAATATGCCGAGGAAAGCTAGCTTTTGACAGAGAAGAACATGGTTCACGGAGTCAAAAGCTTTGAAGAAGTCATTGAATATCGCATCAACTTGAAGCTGTTTATCTAGAGCTCTTGCAATATAGTCTTCGATCTTAGCCAAGTTCGTTCAAGAATCCATGTTGCTGTGGTTTGACAATTAAACTCAATGACTCACGAAGCCTGTTGTATGCAAGTCTTTCCAGCAGCTTAGAGAAACAGGAGAAGAGTGATATGGGACGATAGTTTGAAATAGTTGATGGGTCACCGTTTTTAAAGATAGGAACAACATTTGCATCTTTCCAATACGTAGGACAGGTGGCAGTACTAAGGCCGAGATTGTATATAAGGGATAAAGGAAAAAACAAAGAGGAACGAAGTGATTTTACAAATATATTTGGCAATTTATCGAACTAGGACTAACATTCGGATCGGGCAAGTTAATAAGAGATTCAACTTCAGAAGGATCAGTGGAGTAGGATGTACTTGATGCTGGACAAGTTTGAATTGAGTTTATAAAGGAGTATAGTATGTTATATCATAAGAAGAAAAATTAGAGGAAAAAAATTTGGCGAATAGGTTTGAAACACCCTGTGGGGAGGCTTCAGTATTATTCCATTTAACAGTATGCGGAATGGTAGAGGAAGATTTAAAAGATCGGATGTAGGACCAAAAGGGTTTAGCATTATTTGTCAGGAGGGAACTATCTAAACTGTTGAAGTAATTTTCTATGGCCGTTTTGAGCTGTTTTTTTTTAGCCAAAGAACGCAGTCTCCAAAAATTCTGTTTGGCATTATCGTTGCGGGTTAATTAATAGTGCCTATACCCCTTGTTTTTGGCATTTAAGCCACAGAGAACTCTTTGAGTAAGCCAAGGCTTCATTTTAGCTTTGCGAGGAGCTTGCAGCCGAGTATAATAAGCAATCAGATTGTTAAAGTAGCCGTAAAAATTGATTTAAAGCACTATCACAGTCAAGACCAGAGAAGAAAGTGCACCACTTGACTGAGTCCAGACTGGTTTTAATTGCCTCATAATTTGCTCTAAACATACGTAAATCTGAGGTAATTCTCTGTGGTTTTCGGTTATCAACGGTTAGTGCTAGATACAAAGGTAGATGATGATCAGGTTGAATAGTTATTGATAGACAATCAGCTTGAATATTTGGCCAGACAAGGTCCAGAAGGCGACCAATAGGGTTATGGATATGGTTAAACTGTGAAAAAGAACAAAGGGAAAGAAGGGGAAAAAGTAGAAGAAGGATTATTTGTTGAGGAATTACTAGGTGTTTTTAAGGGATCCCATTCCACTGTCAGTAGGTTGAAGTCCCCACAAATTATAATTTTAGGATATAGATGACGAGCAAGAAGATAGACGATAAGTTCATTGAAGAAGGCTTCGCACACAATTAAGGGAGAATTACAGGGAATATACACAGAGAAAATTAATAAAGAAGAGTTGTGAAGAAGAGAGATTTTAAAAATTGCACACTCAACAGCTCAAGCAAATTTGAAGCCAACGCAGAGTAAGACATCAAGGTTTTGCAGACTGCAACCAGGACTCCCCCACCATCAGATTTATTAGTTACGTTAAGGTCACAGTCGCATCGGTAGACTAAGTAATCTGGTAAAATTTCCACTTTTAGAATATTTTCGTTGAACCAAGTTTCAGTTGAACAGATAACAGTATCGTTAGTTAATTGGGACACGGCTAATAAGTCCTCAAGTTTGGCTCTTATTTATTTATAACATCTTACAGACTAAATAGTCCAATAACAAAATGGAACGCAAAGAATAATTACAGCAAATTTTAAATGAAAAAGAATAATAAAATGTCGATAATTGAAAGTTAAACTAGTAGTAAGTCTCTTAGTTTTTTCTTGAATGCTATGTAAGAAGAGGGGAGAGGACCAAGCTCGAGATTATTATGATTTCGTACGATTCTTAAAATTGTTGAATGGAAATATAAATCAGTTCTAGCATATGGGATAACGAAATAAGAATTCATCCGAGCTGAACGAGATGTTTGTCGGAAACGTAACTCAGAAAAAATATTTAACGGGACTTGATGGTAGCAGAGTTTATACAAAAAACATTGGTCTAAATAAGTCCGTTGGCATATTAGAGATGGAAGAGATAGGAAGAATAAATGACTTTCTTGGGGCTGGTACGGCAAATTAAACTTAAGGAAAAGAAAACGCGTGAGCTTTCTTTGGACAATTTATAAAGAAGACACGAGATAGGAGTATCAGGGGAACCAGATAAGAGGACAGTATTCAAGCAAAAGGCGAACAAGAGAAACAAATAGGCAGACAGAAGAAGAGATGCTTTTGAATTTATGTACATGTCTAAGGATAAACCCGGAAACTCTAGACGCCTTAGTAATCAAATTTAAAATATGTGCATCAAATTTGAGTTTTGGATCAAAAGTTACTCCAAGGTCTTTATGACTGAACACTTTAGAGAGCAAAGCATCATTTAACATATAATTAAAATTAATAGGAGAGTCTCTGAGAGAAAAAGTCATATTATGACATTTATTTAGTGTTAAGACATAAATAGTTTGAAGCAGGCTATTTATTTAGAGCATTCAAATCTGTTTGGGGGAGCTGACAGTCTAAATGGGATTTGACTGCTCGAAATACTTTGAAGTCATCAGCATAGAAGACGCAAGAGGAATTAATTACAAAGGGAAGATCATTTATGAAAAACAGAAGGAGAAGAGGCCCAAGAATTGAACATTGTGGAACGCCAGATGAAGGATAAAAAGGACTAGACGTAGTACCAGAGAGACTTACTCGACAGGGACGACACGGTAGATAAGAGAGCACCCGAGATACCAAGAGCTTCAAGCGTATGACAAAGAAGTGAATGATTCACAGTGTCAACGGCCTTGGAAAAATCTGAGACGATCACATCAACTTGCAGTTGGCTATCCAAAACTCTTGCAATACTGCTTGTGAACTCCATTAGTAATAATAGGAGCTAATAAGTTTGAGAGTCGATTATGAACCAACCGTTCAAGTAACTTTCGAAAGCATGAAAGTAAGGAAATTGGGCGATAATTGGAAACTGACGTAGGATCACCACTTCTAAAAATAGGCACAATATGACCTGTTTTCCAAGGGTTAGTGACAGTACCAGTACTCAAACTTAAATTTAAACGAAGAGATAAAGGAAAACTAAGCGATGAGGCTAACGACCTTACAAATATGTTTGGCAAACCATCCGGCGCAGGGCTGATAGTAGGATCAAGACCATTGATCAAAGCTTCGACTTCAGATGCATCTATACAAATAAAGGAAATTGGGAAGGGAATGATTAGGTAAGACTACAGGATGCCCAGCTGCAGTGGAAGAAAAAGTTGAAGAGGAAAATCGGGCAAATCAGTCAGTAACTTCTTGAGGAGGAGAAACCTCTGCACCATTCCAACGGACCTTACTAGGACTAGAAGAAGAGGGTTTCAGCGACCTTATATAAGACCAGACCAAAAAGGCTTTGTCTTATTAGCCACAAGAGAGCTATCCAGACAACTGAAATAAGTCTTCAGAGCATATCTGATCTCTTTTTTGGCAAAAGCACGCAGCCTACTAAAATTACATCTTGCTTCAATAGTGCCGAGAGTTTTAAAGACATGATGTGCCTTATTTTTTTCTTGTGCCACAAATAACCTGATAACAAATAGAAATAGTTGAACGATTTGGAAGGGAAGAATTTCTTTCAGTGTTGGAAGATCCTTGAAGGTTGTTGAGGCTGTGGGGAACTTGTATCGGGACGAAATCGCCACTGAAGTTGCCTTGTATCGAATGCTTTAACGAGTGTCCTCTTTGGCCAAAAATATGGAAGAAGTAGGATCGAAAGTTCAGCCGGAGCGATCAATTTGAATGAACTTATAACCCGGCCAAGAAGGTTATCTTTTGTAAATTGGTTGTGTTGTAAGCGAGCCTTGATATGAACAATTGTAGAGGTGGAGAGACTTCGAAACACTTCGTTATCAGCTAACACACTATCTATATAGATTTTTTGCGCTGAAGACAGAACAATGTTATGCTGAAGATTGTTCATCGTTGATTGTGTTTGGCACAGCTCGGATTGCGGCTATAGCTTTTATTGCTGCTGTATATGCAGGTCCGTAGCTTTGTTAAGTGGAGCCGAAATTGACTCCTGACTACCTGCTTGCTGTTGTTGCACAAGAACGCTTTGCGTAAGAGGCCGATGCTGCCCAAGAGAAGACACGGTAAAATTTTGCATAAGACAATGACGGCACCAGCTCGTCATACACACTGGGCGACAGTAACTGTGGGGATAGCAGAAGATATTGAGGTCTCGAGGGTTGTTTTGGAAACTGCTATTGCTGATCCTAACTCTGCGGTAAACTCAAGAGCATTTGCTGAGGTTGCTGGTGTTGTATAGCATTTTGGGAGAAAGAACATTGACATCCTATTCCGGTCGCTGGTTCATCGGACATGCAGAAGAAAATTCAGCCTAAGCAATTGAAATGAGAGACGCTAAAGAAGCTCTTGTCTCTTCAAGTTTAACTTGAATTTTCGAAAAGAAGGTTGAAAAGGACTCCACTGTGACATTAGCCGATCAAAGCTAGTCCACAAATGAAGATATGGCATATTTACGATAAGCAGCGTTGTACCAGTATTGCTTCTCATAATATTGTCAGCCACTGGACTAGTTAAAATAACACATTTAGCGTGTTCTGGTGCAGCTTCTCTCACATATTTATTCCTAATTGTGTTTCATGTCTGTATATTTTATGATATTCGTGTCCAAGTTATACTCGCTATTTTCTTTATATCGCAATCCCATCTGAAATTTGGGCACCTTCTTGGACTTTTGATTCCTCTTGGGTACCATTGTGTAGTTCTCGTGGTCCACCTGCTGTCCTTCATTCTTGTCAGGTGCCCTGCCTATTGTCATTTCAGAGATTCAACTCTATAGACTATTTCTGTTATTTAAGTCTTTTCCCGTATCCAGGTTAGTCTCTTACAATCCCTCTTGTAATACCCAGCATGCACCTTTTCATGGCCTTTTGGGCAACCTGAAGTTTTCTGGTTACCCCTATTGTTATTGCCCACGTTTTGCAGCTTTATGTTAAGACTGATAGTATACACTGATCGAACATTTTCTAATTTACTAATTTAGGCGTAGCTTCATTTTGGATTTGAATATAACTCAGAACGCACTCCATACCAATTTAATCTGTCGATTGATTTCGGGTAATTCGTCAATTGATTACCAGATACACGTATTCTTCGACTGTTTTCAGTGTGGCGCTATTCACGTTTATACCCCTTTGAGTATTTTGATAATCGTTGAACATGATCTTAGTTTTGCTAAGGCTCATTTTTAAGCCTAATTTTTCAGTTGCTACGCTGAGTTTACTCAGCATTATCAGTAAATCCATATAGTTTTCAGCTATAATGACTATATCGTCGACGAATTTTAAATGGTTTAGCCATTCACGATCAATGTTCAAACTTTTATTATCCCACTGCGAATGCCAAAAGATGCTTTGTAGTGTGGCATTCAAGTGCATCGGCAGGATAGTATATCCCTGTTGTACCCTTTCAGTGTGCGCCATTCCAAAATGCACTCGCGCATAAGAACGGCAGAGCGTCAACGAACGCAGCCGCAACGGTAAAGCAAGGTTCACCTAGAACCAGTTTTTAGCCTCGGATCAATGTAGGACGACCCGACGTCAAGTGCTAGTTCTGTGACAGAGCTTTCTTCCTTAAAATGACGGCCTTGGGTTGTGAGAAGTAGCAGATATCTGTCATTCTAACACTTTCCAGCTGATTGGAGTGGTGTAGGGATGACCGATATCTGCGTGGTATCGTTACGCGGGGTATGCAAAAAAGTTTGTGGCATAATACTGCAAAACAGCATACGCGTTGCAGACAAATTTTTTGTGTGCATTGGCTGAGTCATCGAGTAGTTCGCGAGGTGAACTGTTCGATTAATACAACCGCCACCATCTGAATACCCCACTCTCATTTGCGGGCTGTGAATTTTCATGGCAAGGATGTATTCGCCATAAGTCTCGCATGCGTTTAACCGGGCATTGTCGTCGCGTTTCTCTCGGCAATCCTTACGGTAGGTTACTTAGGCCATCGAAGGTAATCCGGTTTCGCATTAGGTGACTCTGGTAATCGGAAAACCCGTAAGAGCGAAAAATATTTTTGTTGTGAGCCCTTATGCTATGGCAAAAGAACCCGGCCAACGACACTACAAAACGAGCTTGCCAGTGCACTTACGCGTGTGGTGACAAAAGCTACTCAAACCAACGAATTCAAAACATTGTAAGGCTCGGCAGAATATCTTTTTGAGATTTTTCTATGTTCTGGGCCTTTCGCAATCTAATCACCATATTGTGTTGTGTTCATATTTTTGGTGATTAATATATTTGTAAATTATAATCATTCTTGTTCTTGTTTTTTGGACTTAGTGGACTAAATCCCCAAAGTGGTAACCCCGACGTGATTCCCTTATTAAAAGTGACTCTTAAAAGAAATCCTCATAAAAAAACTCTGTTTTCGTGAAAATGCTAAAGTGACGCCAAAGTTTTTTTCAAAATGGGAAACGCGTCAAATTATGAGACGCCGAAAATGCCCAAAAATGCACCGGCCAATCGTATCAAGAATTTATTCGTTGAAGCGTCCCGAATCACGAAATTCTCTGCGTTTTATAGACCGGGCCCAGGATTTTGGTTTGATCAGGTCACAGCTGCTTTCCACACTCATCAAATCTATCAGGACGAAACGAAATTTCGGTACATCATCCAGTATGCTGAGCCCGAGATACTACCACACGTCATTTTCCTCGTAAGGAATCCACCAACAGAAAATAGGTATGAAGCAGTTAAGCGGCGAATTTTACCAGCATTTGCGGAATACACGGAATCAAAACTGAGGCGCTTATTCCAAGGCCAAAATCTGGTAGGCAAGAAACCATCGCATTACCTACAGGAACTTCGTAACACAGGAGGGGAGCAGGTAACCGAAATCATGCTAAGATCACTGTTGTTGTAGCAACTCCCCAGAAACATACGAGTGGTATTACCCATATCAAGCGAGCCTGACGTCGAGAAATTAGCCAAGATGGCAGATTTAATGTTGGAACTACATACAAAACCCACCTGGAGCTATAGCAGTGCAGCAGCAGCCGGACAACAGCCAATTATCACAAATTTTAGATCGACTTGAAAGGTTGGAACTTCAAACGCGAAATCGATCAAATTCCAAACCTCGCAGCAGATCAAATAAGCGGTCAGGATCGAGAGGAAAATTTTGCTTCTTTCACACACGCTCTGGGAAACAGGCAAAAAATTGCAAAGCACCCTATCAATGGAGAAATACTGAGACGGCGCCGGGAAACTAAATTCGTCGTCCCGAATTTCAGGAGCTGAGGACGACTCACTCCACTACAGCCGGCTTAGTGGATAAAAAATCGGGCTTGCAGCTCTAAAAGGATACAGGTGCTAATGTATCAGTGCTGCCAAAAACAAAGCATCACACTGATCCCTTGAAATTCAAATTGTACGGTGCAAACAATATACCAATCGCAACATACGGCGGAAAGTTTTTAACGCTTAATTTGGATTTGCGAGGACAATCCTCTTGAAATTTCACCATCGCTGATGTTCCACAGTCAATTATCGTAGCGGATTTGTTATGCCATTTCGGACTTTTGGTTGATCTACGCAGAGATCTAATTGTGGACGGAAAAACAAATCTTCAATTCATCGCCAACATTTCCAGAATTTTCGATACTAAGCTGTCCACCATTTCACCAATTGAGGCTTATCATGATCTGCTAGAAAAGTATCACGATATAATAACATCAAAACAGTCAGGAACCACGGTGTTTGCCATCATATTTTGACGAAAGGACCACCAGTCGCCGAAACAGCACGCCGTCTGACTCCTAAGAAATTGCGTGAAGCAAAAGCCGAATTTGAGTATATGCTACAAAAGGGAATCTGTAAGCCTTCAAGTGGCCCATGAGCAAGTTCCTTGCGTCTCATACCTAAAAAACAACGGCCAATGGAGACCTTGTGGTGACTATCAGCGCTTAAATGCGATCACTGTTCCAGACAAATATCCCATTGCTCACCTAAGTAACTTTTCGCACCAACTGAATGGATGTACCGTATTCACGATGCCGGATTTGATGCGAGCATATAACCAAATTCCGTGGCCCCCGAAGATGTCCAAAAAACAGCAGTCATAACACCTTTTGGATTGTTTGAATTCAATGTCATGACGTTTGGTCTTTGCAATGCGCCGCAAACCTTTCAACGATATAGCGATCATGCCTAACGTGGACTTAAATTTTGCTATGCATACATCGATGATATTCTCATCGCTTCGAAGACACACGAAGAACAACGCCAACATCTGAAACTCATATTTGAGCGACTACAGAATTTTGGACTTTCAATCAATATAGCGAAATGCAGATTTGGAAAATCCACGATAGAGTATTTAGGCTAACATATTGAAAAAAAAGATGGAATCAGACCCCTCCCAGGAAGAGTTGAGACAATTCTCAAATTTAAAAAACCGACAACTGTAATGGAATTACGTAGATTTCTGGGTGCCGTTAATTTTTATCAGAAATCATTGAAAGTGCTGCAGCTATTCAAGTTTCACTGCATGAATTTTTGATCGTTGCGAAGAAGAACGACAAAAAAGAAATTACATGGAATATACGCGCAGGAAAAGCATTCGAAGACTGCAAAAATCAGAATGCTAATGCAGCATTGCTGAGACAGCCAATTGAGAACGCAACACTTGCGATCAAAGCTGATGCATCAGATGTAGCAATGGGAGCAGTTGAATAATAGCATCTGGGGACCCCTAGGATTCTTTTCCAAAAAATTCAACGAAACGCAGCGCGAATACAGCACATACGATCGTGAACTGCAAGCAATTCACAGCGCGATAAAATTCTCCCGGCATATGATTGAAAGACGCGTTCTTATCATGAAAACCGACCACAACCCGCTAACATATACGTTTAATCAAAAGTCGGGCAAAGCATCTCCAAGACAATTAAGACAATTGGAATTATTGGGCAATTCGCAACGAATATCGTCCATATTGCTGGAAAAGAGAATGAAAAAGCGGATGCTTTATCTCGAGTAAATAATATCGCTATGCCAGCTTTGGTTACATCGAAAGATTTGGCGAAAGATCAGGAGGAGGATGAAGAATTAAATCATTTACTTTGAGCTGACTCAAGCCTCCAATTGCGGAAACTTCGATTGGACGACAATGACACTTTAGTTTCCTGTGATGTCTCGACACAGAAAATTCGACCATACGCTCCAAAAGCATCGCGCAGACAAATATTCAATTGAACCCAGCGACTTTCACATGCTAGCGGACGTTCGACAAAGAAAATCATTGTGAAGAAGTATGTGTGGCCTAGCATGTCTAAGGACATATTGAAATGGGCTCGTACCTGCCTCACATGTCAGCGCAGCAAAATAGGAAGACATGCCAGACCTCCAGTTAGACAAATAGAAATTTCGGACTCAAGATTCAGCCATGTTCCACGTTGACATCTTTGGACCATTAAACTCCCCAAAGGATTTTCTTACATCTTGACGATGATCAATCGATATACAAGGTGGCCGGAGGCGATTCCTATTAAAAGCATAACCGCGGACGAGGTTGCTACCGCATTCTACAGTTGCTGGATTTCACGGTTCGGAGCACCAAAAATTCTGACTTCAGACCAGGATTCGCAGTTCGAATCCTTCTTGTTTCAATCGTTAGCACGCTTAGTAGTTTGCAAGCGAATCAGAACAACTGCATATCATCCGGCAGCGGATGGGATGATCGAGCGATGGCACCGGTCATTAAAAGCAGCTATAATGTGCCATAAGACCCAGCAGTGGATTGATGTTCTCCCAACTGTTTTGCTTGGATTGTGCACAAGTCTTAAGGACTTTCTTTCGTGAACACATGAGAATATGCGAGCAACTCCAGCTTCACGCCACGACAAGCAAAAAGTTTGCATCCACAAGGATATTGCAACTTTTTCGCATGTATTTTTACGCGTCGATCACGTTAAGAAACCGTTGGAACATCCATACGAAGGCCCATACATGAAATTCGAACGCCATTCAGCAAACGTTTAGAAACTGGAAATAAACGGGGAAGAAGTTAACATATCTGTAGATCGTTTGAAACCAGCTTATTACAAGCATACTGCCGAGCTCACGTCGCAATCAACGATGCTGGATCAACGACGTCTTCATACTTATTTGGGACCTAGTGCAAAGCTGCGACTTTGAATTCAATACAATTCAACATATGAATGTTTGACTGTCGATGAAATGTCAAACTGTCAAACAAACTTAAGAGGGAGTACCGCGGCGACACAAGCAACTCAAACCAACAAATTCAAACCTTTGTAAGGATCGGCAGACTATATATTTGAGATTTTTCTATGTTCTGGCTCTCTCGCAATCCAACCGCCATATTGTGTTGTGTTGATATTTTTGTTGATTAATATATTTGTAAATAATAATCATTCTTGTTGTTATTTTTGTGGACTTCGTGAACTTAATCCCCATACGCGTCCCCAGACAACGCAATCTCCAGTTGGGCATGAATCTTGCGGTCGCTGAGGCAGCAGTCCACCGCTTCAGTCCTGTACGGACACTTGAACACTTCCAAACACTACAAAATAGAAGCAAGAAAATTAGATGAATTACTTGAGCAAGTATGTCTGAGAACGTATAGCTAGCCAAGTGGAATTCAAGCTCAAAAAGTAATGGAAGTTAAAACAAATTGAACTTTAAACCGTCGTATGAGAGGAAGCACGAAAAAGTAAACTTGTAACGAAACACAAATGTGTTGAAGTAGGTTAGGGACAAAATTTCAGATGCATTGACTTTAGGATGGAGCAAACGTTAGTTTAAAGAATACTTTTTTATGGTAGGGAGGTGAATGCCATTTATGCACAGAGTGTGGGACTCCCATGAATACTTTATCTACTGGTGAAGGAGAGGAAATTTGAGAAAAGAGCATGCCTAGCGTTAAAAACCGGAGGGATCTTACTCTACACCGTTATGAGCAAAATAGAAATCTATAGCTGCATTAAGAAGTTTATAGAGGTATCTTTAAAGCAAAAGTAAGGCGACCAAAGAGCACCTCGTATCCGCCACCTGAGGATGCGTCCGATAGGGGACCAAAAGCCACACACGGAGTTAATCAGACAGTGCTTAAGAACAGCGTTTAAGTTACACAGAACTTTATGACAGAGGGGTTGACATAAAAATCCTACGTTGAATGAAGCCTCCTTGGGAAACATTGGGAATATTATGATGAGTTGCTCATTGAGCTCAGCATCGTAGTAGATACACCAAACTAAGAAGTTGAAGAAGTTTAATCAGCGAAGTTCTTTCATATGAAATGCAGATTTAAAAAATATTAGCCTTTAACGAAATCAATTTTTCCTGACTATATCTGAATATATAAAAACTCAAATAAGAACAGGAAAAACTCCAAACCGGCATTACATTCGATGCAAGGACGATTTCGCTCGAAATATTCTCACTTATTTGAGAATCTTCTTTAAAATCCTTTTTAATTAACACTTAATTGTGTCATATTTATGAAAATATTCAATTCTGATTTTATGTCTACACTGAAATATATTGATTATGTCAATTAAATTAAAAAGTCAATATTAAAGCAATATAATATCATAATTGGTATTCGTACGTGGCTTAATTAATGAAAATTGTAACAACTTGATATACGCACACAATATCATATGACAAATCAAACATTACCTGAAGCATAAGGGCATGTGGTGTATGAACGAAATATGAAACATTGCCTTTGGGGGCTGATTGTAAACAAAGTTGACCATCAGTTGCAACTGGATTGTACATAAAAACAATTGCATTCGATAATTTCCCATCGTACAGTACCTGTAAATATTTGATATTTGTTATCTCTATAAATAATTCAATTAATGGACAGACAGAAAAATGATCCTAGCAATAATGGAGCTTTTACTGTCCTACGACTATTTATTATATCAAATTTAATTTTTAATCTGTCTATCAAGGACCGCTAATAATATGTGTTCGTCAGTGATAGGTAATTTCTGCATTGGATAGATATATTTTATTAATAGGTATTCTAAAAGCTCGTTATTTTGTGTATTTGTGGCGTCACAAAGTTAAACGCAATTAATATTTTAAAAGCCTAAATCAACATTTGAATAGAAAGCGAGTTAATTTTAAATCAAATTTATTTGAATAATCATTATCCTTGTGATAATATAAAGTTACGTAAACATTTGGTTGTGATTTATTGCGAAATAAATTTAAGTATGAAGAATCCAATTTAATTTGCTTTTAAATTTTACTTTTCGGGAATACAAACAAGAATATGCTTCTTTTCTAATGCGAAACTTAATTTATCCAACTGAAGCTTCTGCATTAGTGCAGCTGCAACCACCACACTAAAGGTCAAGGATTTTAATGAAAACGTCCGGATCGCAATGTCTACTAATATCCTCTCTATTGCATTAAGCTTTACTGCGGTTTGTTTTTGCATAACTAAGTAAACCATCACCACACAACCGCATTCAAGGATTCTTTGGAAATTTGAAGTTCACAGAATAGGGAATAGCAAAAATTATAAAGATAGTCTGGCTCGACTTTAACTTCGACAGCAAGAATGAAATTTGTTCCACAAGAGGATCCACATAAAGGATGCAATTTACTAAATAAGTTGATTTGTCACTGAATTCCAAAAGCTTCATAGCAATTAAATTGTTTTTTCGTGGTGCGGAATATTTTAAGCGAACCATGAACGAGGCTCTCAACTACACACATTGTAAAGTGCTCTTCAATTAGAGATTTCTAAGCCTGTTGAGAATAACCAGCAATCAAAATTAACGAGATAAAAAGGATTCACCTCACATATGGTGTACATGTTGCCATCTTTCGTTATATGAAGTATCGAGGTCGGGAAGAATTTCTATATTGGCTCGATAATATGTACGAGTATAGATTTCAATGAAAATTCATGTAAGGTGTGATCGTTTTTCAATTCCATTAATTGGTTAAGGTTAAGTGTACTAATGATAACTGTAAGAACGATTAACTGACTCTAAATGCATACATAAGGATACTGTGTCAACCTTTACTAGCTCACTCGCTCTTTACAGCGAATATCACAACCAAGTATTTAACAGAAAAGGAAATGATTTCTGCAATTAATAATTTTAGAAAAATTAAATATAAATAAAACAAAGTAAAGCGAAAACCTTCAAATAGTTTTCAATTCAACTGAATTATACCAACCAAATCTCTACTTTCTAAAGCTTTGTCTATAACGTTCATTTTTGAAATTCAAATCGCTAGGTGCCAATCAACACAAATCAATATTTAACATAAGATATTCGCAAAACATTTTCTAATTTACGCAATGGAACTTATTATAAATTAAACAATAATAAATAAATAAATAAAAGCATGCTTACTGATCGCAAATTAAGTTCGTCACTACTTGTGGCACTGGTGGACGCTGTAACAGACGTTACTTGTCCGGTCGCTACGCTACCAGATCCGGCTAAATCTTCAGTAGTACTGGTCGTATCTGTGACTATTGACCCAATGGGATTAAAAGGATCACTAGTGACCAAACTGCTCGATGGGAGCGGGTCAGTAGCACTAATGTCCGGTAGAACACTCACCCGCTTGTGATTGTCCGGCAAATTTAAATAGCACTCGTTGTCGAAACGAAATTGTGACTGGAATTTCATTCATTTTTTTGTTTTGTGAATTTCAGTCGGTTTTAATTGCATATTTAATTGTTGATTTGATTTCCCAGGATGGATATGCAAATTCATCGGATGTTGTTTTGATGTCGCAGATTTATTTCGTCCGTCCGGGTCACAAATAAATCGATGTTCGTCAATACAAGTCGATTTCATCGTTTAATTTTTTTGTGTGCAATGCAATAACGCCACAACAACACGAATGCATTTCAATATAGGATAATATGCAGTGTCGCCAGTTCATTTACATAATATCAGACAAAACACAAGTGCAGCGTGTAAGAGACAAGAATGAAAATAATGAAAATGACGAATTAAAAATGATAAAAATAATTTATTTGAAATTGTTGAAAATATAAATTCGATTATTATTTACAAGTGTTAGCATCTAAAGAGCAAATTTTGTGAAAAAATATATAAAATTGTTAGAATCAATTGCTTACCTTATAACCGGGACCTAATCGATGCATAGCACAAATTTGTTGGGTTGTTAGAGCTTCACTAAATAGATAAATGGCCGACATTTGACCACAAAAGACACGTTCTTCGTCTAATTCTGGTGTTGCACCAATATAACATTTGTCGAATGGCTGTGGGAGAGAATAAAACATTATCAATATTTATTTTGATTCTGTTAGCCTTAAAGATTTTTTAAAGACATGTTTAAATTTTTTTCCCAAAAGCTTTTACTTTTGGAGAAATTTCCAAAATTTATTTAACATTGTTTCAGAGCTTAAGCTATCGTGACCATACAAAAAGTTAGTTCTATGAACCCGTATAAAGTAATGAAAAGCTCTGTGTAGAGCATATGATCGTATAGAATTAAATTGATGTAAAAACGGTCGAGTGATCAATGAAAAAGTTTAGCCCAGATTTTTTAAGTGGTTATTGCGCCACTATCATTAAATTTGGCCAGCACCGTAGTTTTTGGTACAGAGAGGAGAAAGAGGACCAGTACTGTAACTTCTAGTATAGGGAGGAGTGTAAGCAACGTCTACACGCGGAACTTCCTTCCTCGAGCAGCTCCCGGCATGCTAACATCCCGTGTCCTAATTCAAACATAATACATGTTTATGCATTGGTTAAAATAAACCTTTTCGTTTGTAATCTTACACTGAGGTTTTTCATCGAGCCTGGCAGTTATTACTCACACAATTGGTGACCCATTAAGGAGAATTTATTCTTGCAATGGCTAACGATAAATTACAGGATGTGGACAGCGACGTCAAGAGCCAATCACGTACAGTTTTCAGGGTCAACCCCGCCACACCAAAAATACCTTATTTCGAACAGAGCAGACCAGAGCTATGGTCGCATTAATCAAAGCGCTATTTCAAATGGGAAAAATTATAAATGACTCAGTGCGGTTCGATAGGGTGGTATCCGAGCTAGAGGTGAAAGTCATTGCACAAGTGTCCGATATTGTAGAGGCACCGCCCGAAATAAATGCACTAAAAGCACGACTATTCACCGCGCAAGGGTTGAAAGACCACGAAAGCATGTCTTATACAACCTCAAGTTGGAGGACCAAAAACCGTCACAGCTTTTGCGAAGGATGCAATCGGTCGCGAATAACATGATGACAGAGCCGATAATTAAATTCTTGCGTCTCCAGCTCCTCTCCGCAAACATTTGCACGATGCTTGCAGTAGCGGAGCCCGACGGTCTAGACCATAGTATACTCATATAGTATCCACACACAATCAACCCTCCGGAAAAATTCGATCACAAGCCGAACAACAAGCCATGAATCCTCGGTAAAAGGTAGGTAGGTAAATTCGGACGCGAGGATTAGCACGAATATAAACATATGCTTCGATGAGGAGTTTCAGGATTAACATATTTCAAAAAATCACTAATTCTGTAGAAAAACAAATTCGTTCCATGCAATCTTTTAGTTTTTTATTAGGATCTGGCAGCACTCCCATGTTCTAAAATGCGTAAAAAATACGTGCGTTGGAAGTTTTATTTGCTTTTTTGCTTTGTTTCTTGAACGCGCCAGGCCTGGGCCCAGTTGACGTGCCCCGGATCAGCTGACCGGCCCCTGGGAAAATTCAAAAAGTGTGCAACACAGGGTAAATGGAAGGTGTGGGTACTAGGTGAATGTATTATGGTCTAGACAAGTTCCCTAATTTAGCAGACCGGATTGCTTGTGTTGATGCAACAGACACTATCGCAGGTATCCACGGTTTTGAAGATGCGCAGTATTATGAAAGCACTGACCACGAATGCATTCAAAAGCAGGTAACAGAGCTTCACACCAACGTCAGTTATATTTTCTCGCTTTTCGCAACAGAAAGCGCCACTTAAGAAGGTCTCCCATTATACAGCAAAATACATTTAACGTGAAACCGCTTAAGAGAAAATATCGGTGTACATGAAGTAATACACTGGCCTCGATAAACTACTATGTATTCTCATGCATATATTTTCTGTTAACACGAAACGAAAATCGCTTAACATGAAAAGATTTTCTTTTCATAATGAAAAAAATACAGAAAACACCAGCCGTGCAGGCGAGAGTTAAGAGGTATGTGATAAAAAAGAAGTGATTTTACATGTCTTGTAAAACGGAGGAAAACACGGTCTCTAAATACCGTGAGAGTAATATATAATATAAGCGTATTTTGTTTACCCAAGCTTACTTCACCGTCCACCCTTACAAACACCCCACAAAACTATCTCATCTCTCATCAGTTGGCTCGTAAAATAGAGCCGAACATGGCCTTGAAATACCTTCGGAATAGAATATGGTATGAACCCATTTTGTTTATCTAATATTCATCCACCGTCTACTCTCACAAACGCCCCGTAAAACTATCTCATCTCCCATCAATGGCCTCGGAATTCAGCTTAAAGTATATTGTTGCATGTGTAGAAATAAGTGCGTTTTGTTCGCGTTTTTTTTTTTCAAATTTTAGAAGAATTTTCGATGACCACATGACGAAGCCCTCAGGTGGGAAGCAAACTGCTATTTTGCTTAGTATTACCATAAAGCTTTTAGGACTGCTAATCTGTAAAGATTTTGGTATTGCTAACTCTACCGTATCAACAATACTTGTAATTAAAAACACAGAGCGATTTGCGGATATTTTTGAACGGATTAAATTTGAGCCAGAGTAAAATGGATTAGACCAATCAAGCATGAGGATTTAGAGCCGGCTTTACCTATTTGGTTCAAACAAGCGAGACCTCATAATGTCCTCATATCAGGACCATCAATATTAGAAGAAAGCCATAAACTTGCTAAGTAAGTGGGTATTACATTTTCGGCAAATCCAGCATGGCTGGAAGGTTTCACGATAAGAAATCGCAATGTACTAAGAACGTTTGCAGTAAAGCTAATAAATTTTTACCAATTATGACAGTGAATAAGTCTACGTTGCTTTTCTTACTTAAAGAATATGAGGCGAAAGTTGTCGTCAACACGGACAAAACTGGGCTATTTTGCCGCTACTTAATCAATAAAACTTTATTGATTAAGGAACAATCATACTCAGGGATAAAATCTAGAAGGGACAGTATTGATAGAATGCAACTCAGGTGGTTCTGAAAGATTACCCCAATTTGTTATTGGCAAAAGTCTGAAACCGCGATGTTTGAACAATGTAAGAACACTACCGATAAAATATGCCGTAAACAGAAAAGCATAGATAGTAGATACAATGTTCAACTATTGAGTCGTAAAGTAAGATGAGTGATTCTTACAACAAAAATTTCAAAACGTTAGTTAAAGTCAACATTTTTAGCACGGTAAAGTTCAAGAGCCAGCAACGTTGGGAAATTGAGCGATGAAGCTCATTTCTGGCTCAATGGTTTTGTTAATAAGCAAAATACGCATTATTGGTCAGCAACAAACCCACATGAGCTTCTTCAGACACCGTTGTATCCATGAAACATCACGGTTGGCTGCGGTTTTCATGCCGGAGATGTGATTGGGCCATACTTTATCGTGGATGAAAACGATCGTTCTGTCATCGTCTGTGGAGAGCACTATCGTGTGAGGTTGGAAGATTATTTGTGGCCAGAATTGGATGAACTTGACATAAACGATATGTGGTTTCAATAAGACGATGCCACTAGCCACACAGCACGTCTCACAATCAAATTAATCAAATATTTATTTATTGTTATGTCCTTAAAGGAAAACTCGATAGCGCTTTTCATTGATGGTCGTTTTGATCCATGAAAAAATACGACCCAATCACACCTCCGGCATGAAAAGGCAAAAACGGTTCTACTAAAAATGGCCTATTAGTTCACGCTTACAGTACGGAATTGATTTTCGTCGCTGACAACGACGCAGATGTTTCCGCTATTCCTTTTCCACCAGTATGAACTGCACGAAAATTATTAACATAAAAAGCTGATTGACGAACATTTCTATTCAAGACCACGTTAACTGAGAGGATTTTGAATCCGTTTTTACCAACTGTAGCAGCATGCATTACCATGCGCTGCTCCCAGAATTCTTGACTTTCGCTAAGCCCCTTCAGCAGTTCTAATACCAACAATCGTGGCATTTGATACTTTATCACAACAGGACTACACGTAGCAGAACGCCCGCGAAAGCTGAACAAGAATTGTTCCGTTTTGGCAACGGATTTAAAACTTCTGCTAGAACAAGACCATTGTCGACCATCGACTGGTCCGTGGGTAAGCCATCTGCACTTCATTCGAAAGAAAAATGGTTCCTGGAGGTCTTGTTGAGACTACTGATACCTTAATTAAAATTCTCACTAAGTGCCAAATACATCATATTCAGGACATAATCGAGGAAGAGCGATTTATTGAAGGCCTTTAATGAAATCTCCATTGCAAAAGAAGACGTACCCAACACGGCTATTATTACGCCATATAATTTTCGAGTTCATTATAATATCTGGCCTGGAAAACGCAGCGCCGTCGTGTCAGCGCTTTATGGACAGTGGGCTTGATTTTCGTGTGTGTTACGTGGACAATATCTTCGTGGCGTTGGTGTCGGAGGTTCAGAGCCTGGAGCATCTCAGTCAAATTTTCGAATAAGTGCTACGATATTGCATTGTAGGTAGAGGTATCACGCCTGCGATGACTACCACCAATGGACTGTCGGGTATGCGGATGCAATCTTCAGTGATCCTCTTCTCTGTACTTTTGCCAAGCGTTTATGGTACAGCCTCTTGCTGAGAACATCGCCTCATATTTTTGCTCCGTACACTAGCGCAGACTCTACGGCACTCATCAAAAGTCTCCTTCTTGATGGGTTGGTCCCCCTTCGTTGGCCAAAAGTTGACTCAGAACCTATACGCCTGAAGCGGCCTTTTCAGCCGTAGCCTTGACTTGCTCTGAGAAACTCATCTTTGAGTCGATTGGCAACTCGAGGTACTTGACTGCTGATTTTGACTCGACCAGTACTTCCCCAATACTAATTGTCCTTGCTCTGGGGATTCGAATCAGAATAACCATTCCGGTTTTCTCTAGTGCTAGGCCCGCAAATAGTTATCCAGTCTACCACCCGGCGCATTTGCATACCTAGTCTGGGTTGTGCCTGTTCGACGATGTGCTCAGCAACTAACGTCGCAACATCATCACTGTAGCCGATCAGGCCAGATACATCCCACAGCTCTAGTCTGAGTAGCAGGTGGTACGATATTTTCCACAAGTCTGAGCTAAGGATAGATTCTTGAGCAACACCCGAGTAGCTTCCATCCTTCGTCGACTCTGCATCGTATCCCTGAAAAGCCACATATGATATTCTGGCACTTGAAAAGGGATTTTCAATGTATCTAGAATAGCCACCCATCTAGTGAAGCTGAAAGTATTCTGACACCAACAAAACCACCCATCGCTCGATACAGCTATGTACTTCAGTCTTTTAGACAGTGCTCACCATCTTTTCAATCACATCAATGGTGAAGCGTTTTGCTTTAAGGCCGTCCTACCGTGAAGAAAGGTTCCCAGCAACAAGAACGCGTCAGTGAATGTTCTCTTGATGAATTTCTCCAGCACTTTCCCAGCCGTGTCTGTATACATAACGCGCGGTATTAAGCCGGTTATCCAGGATTTCCCTTTTCCTCGCTGATCAGTACAAGCCTCACTACCTTCCAACGTTCTGAGAAGACACTTTCCTGCAGGCGAGCGTCAAATGTACTGAGCAGCAAGTTAGGGCAATGATCGTAGGAGTAGATAAGCCAGTACCACAATGATGGTTCATTTCAAGTAGATCGAATTGCTTTGGCTCCCGATGGGTGTATCGAACGTAGCAGTTGGAGCAGCGCTTGAACAAAGACAGAATAAACGTTTGGCGCCTTTCACCTTTTTTTTCACAAGAATCGGCTGCGCAAATAAGATATTGTGTTTATGATTCCAAGCTATACTAGTATGTTAGCATTTGTCATTTCCGGCACTATTAAGGGAGCATTGCATTTCATGTGCTCATGAATAATAAGCCGCTAATATACACTTTCTCCCAACCAAACGACAAAGCATCTCCACGCCAGTTAAGAAATTTCAGTTTCTCCCAAAATTCCAGTATGTTCTGAGTTCTACCAATCAAGTTTTGTTTTATTTTAGCACTATCATTATGTTGATCATAACCGTATAACCGGCAGTCGAAAAGGTGATATGGTCAGTATCACGCTTTGGCCGTGTCTGTTCACCCAGCTTCGGTACACTCTGATTTTAAACCAGTACAATGAAAATTTTGAAGGGGTTGAGGATACATTGCCGCTCGAGGTACGCCTTTTTGTGCCTGCAAGCTTATGTAAGCAGATGTTTGATGCGTCCCATCAATTTTTGCATCCCAGCGGTCACAAAGCCTTTAAATCGGTTGTGAACAAATTCCTGTCGATTGGCATGAAGAGTAAGGATCGAATGTGAGCCTGCAGTTGCATTCCGTGTAAACGTTGAAAAATTTGCCAGCATCAAAAAATCTGTAACAAACCTTCTCAATGCCTACTCAACGATTTCAACGCGTCCACCACGATATCAACGGCCCACTACTTCCTTCGCGTGGGTTTAAGTACTGCCTCACCGTGAAATGCTCTATTCAAGGTGGCCCGAAGTGATTCGGTTTGCTTGCCAAACAGCAAACTCAGTTGCTCAGGTATTCTTCAACAACTGGTTGGCTCGAATCAGAATACCGTGCACTATTACTACCGACCAGGGCGCCAAGTTTGAATTATTACTTTTCAAGGATTCTAAGAATTACTTGGGATGTAAAAAGAAATGGACGTTGCCTATTACCTTGCGTCTGACAGTATGTTCGAACGCTGGCACCGAGCCCTGAAGTCCACAATAGTGTGCCTTGAAGAATTTTTAGCTGGCCTAGCGTATTTCTTACTGTCCCACTGGGCTTGTACGACACCTTCAAAAAGGATTTTTTAGCTTCCTGCACCGAAATGCTTTATAGAGCCTCGCTAGTGTTTCCTGGAGAACTGATAGTACCTTGTCAAGTTGACATTGGATTCTATGATTTCCTTGCCAATTTGCACAATTCTATGAACCAACTACGCCTAACGTCCTCAGCCTAGCGGAAGCATAAAGGATTGTTCGTAAATAAAAGCCAAAAACTTTTTTCTTGAAAAGTCGTCGGGCCTTGCTCCTTTGAGTGAGCAGACGCGTTTTGACGCTTTTGAGCCATATTTAGTGTCTGAAGACGGTTCAAAAGAGCTGAAAGGCATCTGCCTACTCAAAAAGCAAGGCCCGTCGGCTTTTCAAGAAAGAAGAGAATTGGCCAGCGGATATCAAGAAAGAGCCCAAAAGTCTGTTCTCATATTTCTTTCTGGAGCAATACGGTAAAGAAGATTCTCACACAAGGCGTGAAATCGCATTTCGAATGTGCTTTTTACAATCGATGTCAACGGACGAAGAGTCCATGTGTCGACAAAGAGGCTAAAACCAGTGTTCCTCGAAAATAGCCCAGAATTTGAGCGCATAACGTGTACACCCACTCTTCAATGGTAACTGATCAAGACTCACTGCCATTCAACCCTGCCTCGGCAGCGCAATATCCATCAGCAGCTTTGCAGCTGAGCCAGTTTCCGTGCTTACTCCAGTTTTGCCAACCCAAGGACGTAGTGTTCTTCTGACAGCATTGACAGCATTTGCTACTGATTCTTAACGCTCTGCCGAGAACTTTGAGAGCGTACCCCACGAGGTAGGAATCTATCTCCAGTTTCACACTGAACGACCAGGTCAAGTTCAGCGCCTCGGTGACATCAGAGCAGCTGCTCCTTGGTCTAGGCCAAAACGAACTCTCTTGATGCAAGTTTCGCTAGGTACGTTTCTTGTACGTCAGCTGTTACCTAGTGGTATCATCTTGACATTCGCACTAGTACCAACGTTACTTTTCAGCCAGCACTGTACCTTCTACTGCGGAGAGCAAAAGGAAGACCAGCACTCTAACTGCTAGTACAGACAGCACTAAAGGCGACGTTTACATGTGGATCTTTTTTCTTCGATCAGCCCCCGTTATGTATCGCCATCGTTCTAATTATAACATTATTCTTTTTTTTAATTCAGGAAAAATTTACGATTTTGTTTGCAATCTCACATCGAGTGTTTTCATCGAGCCTGGCAGTATTGGGTAGATTAAGGTGCTATTTAACTGGCGTTACTTTAGTAATGTCCTTTCATTTAAATAACTTCTTATACTTGATTGAAGGTGATTCAAAAGCTTGTATCAGATTTTCTCACCTAGCCATGATGCCAAAGCCATGAAGTGGCATATTCCTAAAGCGAAAGTTGTATTTCCATATAATTAAACTGCAGAGAAAAACTTGCCCCCGAATTTCCCCCTTTTTTTATCAAATTGATTTTTTAAAGCGGAGAGCATTTGTTTTGATTGCTTAAGAACATATTTCACACGTTAAGAAGAATAACTCTTGCTGCTTCTCAAAATTTAACCAGCAACTAAATTCTTTATCGGAGAGAATTGATAAACAAGATACGAAAATTAATCTTCATTTTCAGCGTTTAGGGCTTTCAAATGCCTTAAAATAACTTGTCATCCAGTCACATTCCCATGGATAACTCCATTGTTACTATACATCGACGTGATTATCTCCTTCAATTCATGTTCAGCAAAAGCCTGACATCATGCTTTTCACTGAAACCCACCTCAATTCATGGCATTCCATGACATTCAAGGATTTTGAATTCATAAGAAACGATAGGGTAATAGGTGATGGGGGAAGTGACGACGGGATATTGGTTCGAAGACCCCATTGTTTCCAAAATATTGAAAAAGTCGAATTGAAAAGCTTTGAATCTCTTGAATTCTTCGTTATCAAAATCTCACTGCTAGGTGGGGATAACCTCTTCGTTATCTCTGCCCTTTACAACTGGTTGAAATGTTCTCAAGTTCAATTCCATGTTTGAAACATTCGAATTGAACAGGCTGCATATTTATTATATTATTGCTGGTGACCTGAACCCCAAGCATACAAGCATACAAATTGTGGATAACAGAGAGCCAAATTGAATACATATATGGGTCGGACTTCCCAGCATACCCTAGGACAAATTCATATTTGGACCTTTACATTGCTGACGCAAGACTTGACTTCAGCTTTAATAGTCCTCCACGGAAACTGCAGCTGATTCCTTATGATAGCGACCATAACGTAATCGTAATGGAAATCAATCATCACAGGGTTGATCTCTTCCTTATTCTAGTTCAACATGAAAATTATCGGTTGAATATCAAAAAAGCAGACTGGGGAAATTTTCAAAAGTAGTTTAATCGAGAGTATCAGAAGCAATGTCCTCTTCTGATGATAGCAACTCTTGCTCAACGGTTCCCAATAACAGGAATCTAACTAACGATGAAATAGAATGAGAAAGTAGTTCCCAAGATTAAACATCGAAACAATATGGAAGGATATGACCAACCATTGCCAGGTTGAAAAGATTGAAAAGCCTTCTTCTCACGCGTCAGCAATATTTATCGGCGATTTTTGGACTGTAACCATCCCTCGTTGGCTCTGTTGAAATTACACCTGAAAAATGTCCGGAACTTAATCCGTTCATACTTCAGGAGTGAAGTCAGCAACCAACGGGCGGAAAAACTGAGGTGTATTAGCCCACAGGGCCGAGATGGCGTTTTTGCGAAAGTGAATAGCATATTCCGTAAGAAGTCTCGAGTGAAGGTATCGAATCTTGAAGTCACTATTGATGAGATAAATCTTATCGGTATTGAAATTGATAGTACGACTCCGCATAGAAATGCTGAAGCTGAAGAATGAATCAAGATCAGCGCTCACAAAAATTTGCTGACAATTGTTGCGAATTCCAGCGTACCAACTTCCTCCCATTCGCAACTTCAAATTGCAGCCGTAGCATCACCATCTTCCTTTGGACATTTATACCTTTTTCCCTGGTCTTTATTTAATTTGATTAAAATTTTCCCAATTTCCTCATAATTTTTACCTCCACATCATCACACAATCCTACCCTTTTCCCTTATTTCCAACTAAAATAATATAATACTCGTATATACTAATAATTTCAATTTTCCCATTAACAACATTCCATTGATTAATTCCCACTAACAAAACTTCATTCAATACCTTTTCCCTAACAAAACCTCATTCCTTTCCTTCATACTAACTAATTCTATTCACAAGTTCCCACTAACAAATTTAATTTTTTATACTAACAAAAATTAATTCACGTTTCCCTACTAACAAAATTCAATCTCATACCCAAATGCATCGTTGAAGTTGCTTATGAGATGAATGGGAGATCGAAGATCCATGGCACCATTAGCTGCGTCGTGAGTTTTCGATCGGGGGTCTGCTTCAACCCTGGGTTCAAGTTCCCCCGGGCGCAGGGAAGCACTCTTTTTGGGGTATCGGCAAAATCAATAGTTTTCGTAATGTATATGTGACACTTTGCATTCAATCTTGGAGGATGTAAATTGCCATATATGCAAATCATGGATACTATTGGGATTGTCGATACGGGAAAAAAGATGTGTGGGTGGTGGAATCGAAGTGTAATGAGCTTCAATTACGTTACCCAATGGCAACAGCGGTAATTGAAAATGAAAAAGAGATAACGGAATCGGATTGGATGGAAGTGAAAAATGTGGGATGAAAGTGTTGGGATATGGGCAGTCAGTTTTTGGCTTGAAAATAAGCGGAAGTGTTTTCGGCAGGGCCGGAAAAGTTTTGTTAATTTTTTCATTCGAAAAGGAAGAAAATCTGGATTTGGACTGAAACGAAATTGAGTTCTTGGTGTCGGAAGCAGAAAGCGAAAAACTGTTTTTTTTTATTGCGAAGTTTAGTGGCGGAAGTTTTGGTGTGGGAAAGGAAGAACAACGGAAAACTACATCGGGTGTGGGCTAAATTAAAATTTGTGCGAATTGACAAGTGAGGGAAAAGAATTTTGGTTTTCGGCCGCCGGGAATTAAGTTACTGCGGTCGGATTTAAAAAGGTGGTTCAGAATTAGAGAAAAAAACGAACCAACAGCGGATGTCTTATGAGTGAAGAAAGAAATAATGTCTTATGAGTGAAGAAAGAAATAATGTTTTTATGAGTGAAGAAAGAAATAATGTTTTAGGAGTGAAGAAAGAATTGATGCTAGATTGAGAAAGCAAAGCGCCGGATTTTGGATTTCTTTTGTTGTTGTCAAATTAACTTACACAGAACAGTGTTGGACAGTGGATCATAGTGATATAAGTGGCCGTTGAGTGTTCGATTGATTCTGATTGTTTATCTTCAAACTAATTTAAAATTAACATACAGTGGCCCCACACTCTTTTTTTGTCTTCGCCGAGCGCTCGGAGTTTCGCGAGGAAAGAGTGAGTACCAATTTGGATTTTTTTATATTTGATTCTCATTATCAAGTTCATTCTTTTTTCTTTGTTATCTTCTATAAAAAATTTATTGACTGTTTGCTTTTATATGAAATTTTAAAGGGTTTTTTTTTGTATTGAAATTAAAATTGGTGAATTTCCTGCGTAGAATTTCATTTTAAACTAAATAAAACGGCTATGTTGAGTTAAGAGCATCATTTTTCATTTCTTAAAATTACCTCTCTCTTTCCCGTCTTTTTCCCGCCGTGTTAGTATTTATATGTAAGGTGGCTCAGCACGAGCAGAGGGTGTCCTGGAAGTCCCACGACACGACTGAGCGCTAGCCGGCCTCAGTATGCCACTCCGGGCTACGCACCCCCCTGCTACTACTTAATGTCTGCAACTGCGGTGACTTCCGTGGTTGTAACACGATCTTAAAAGTTCTTTGCAGCTGTCCACGTTTGATGAAAGTTATCTTCACTAGATGTGGTTGTTTTGATCAGTTTAGAGGCAGTATCTTCTAACAGCACTATAAGTTGATTTCATACAACTATTGAAGAGAATAACTCTTTGAAAGTGAGTCATTCATCATATTCTCCACTGAAAATGGGTAAGTTGATTCGCGGTAGCGGTATGTGTTGGTACCTCAAAGACTGTTGGCGTTGAAATTGGCTGACAGCAACTGGTGTTGAAATAACTAACTCTTGAGGTTGGTTGTGGAGGTTGTTCATTTTTTCCGCCGTTTTGAGATATTGCTCTTGAGTTGGAACATACATTTTTTGACTGAAATATGAACTCGCTACTCGATGGATTGATGGTGTTCATTAGATAAAAGTCTATTGCAACCTTAATTTCAAAGTTGTTCATCCGGAAGTTTCCCCCATTCTTCAGATAATGCTTCCATATGCGTTCCCACTCGTTAGGATGAGATATTCTCGCCATCAATTGAACTCAGCTTCCATTGGCTTCAGAAATATTTTCACTACTTATAGTCTGTTCACTAATATGGTGCTTGTTGTCCTCGATTCTAATTTTCACAACTTTAGATCATCCAACATAGACTGTCTGAGACCAAAATCCTGCATCTGATTTTCTCAAAAAATCACTATTTACTTTTTATTCAAAGAATTTGATTTGAAGTCGCATAAATGGACAACTATATTCGACGAAAAAAAAAATGTACATTTTCTCTGGTCCTCTAGAAGTACAATTAACCTAATTATGAACAAAATCGAAACCGTGACATTTTCCCGCTATCCACTTGACGTGAAATGTCCCATATGAAAGTCAGATTATCGCTGCCTGAATGCAGGAATAGGTCAGTAGCGTAGTATACTAACTAGTATCCACACTCAATCTACCCTCCGGATAAATCCGAACACAAGCCAAAGAGCGAACCATAAATACTGACGCGAGGATTGGCGCGAATATAAACATGTGCTTCGATGAGAGATTTTATGATTACCAGATCTCAGAAAATCAGAATCAATCAATCTTAGTTTTTTATTAGGATTTGGCAACACTCGCATGTTCTGCAATTGGTAAAAGAACACGTGCGTCGGAAATTTTATTTGCTTTTTGTTTTGTTTTTTGAATACGACAGGCCTCGGCTCAGCTGACGTGCCCCGGCTCAGCTGATCGGCCCCTGGAAAAATTCAGAAAGTGTGCAATACAGGGTAAATGAAAGGTGTGGATGCTATGTGAAGGTACTATGGTCAGCGGTCTATTTATTACTTTCTCTTTCACACTCACAGCACAATTTCTCTACATGGATCGTGTCTATATCTTATACGTCTAATATGCAACATCGGGTAAGGAAACTCTCTGCTCTTTAAATTAGCTTCGATTGCAATAAATACCGGGGAGTAACAGTTGTACCAATCAAGTTGCAACTTATCGATAATAAAGAAGTTGAAATTATAAAATTGATATATAAATCGTTTAAGCATAAATACATTTAATTCACCGCAATATTCTTGAAATCAAAACACAAATATTTTTTTTTTTTTGAAATGGGTAGTTAATAGTTCTAAGATTAAGCAATTAGCAGGGATAAATCTTCGAATATACGAGTAAGTCTCAACGCCGTCTAATCTTTAATTATCGTTAAATACTAATGTTTGTTAAATTTTAGTTTTAACACCATGAGCAATGCAATTAAATAAGATAAAAAAAATACTTACATCGTTCGTCGAAACAAACCAAGCCATTTCCGTACTAGACGCTAATTGTCCGTTGACGAGGCACTTTATTTCACTTTTAGTCCAACGATTGTAAATATACACTATTGCTATCATATACCACTGAAAACAGAGAGGAACATGAAAAATATAAAAGAAATTTATGGTTGCATTGTTATAGATAGCATGAAAATTGTTGTATGCATTCAGCTGAGAACGATGTCCTGCGAACAACGAGAACACTTTTTACTGCACGCAAGGCTATTGTCTACAATAATGCTCCATTTACACTACTATACACCACCCGCATGCAAAAGTTCACTATCTACCAAATAAAAATGCTTCTAATTGCCTAGGGATGTTTATCCTTTTTTCGTGTACGATTATTCAAAACGCTCCATTAATTCAGCAGAAAGCAACGGAGAAGTATTTAGTCAATACTATACTGATGTGAAGCAATAGGTCCTTCTGAATAGTATATCAAAATGGAATCAGAAAAAATAAGGCGAAATAGTCGTCAAAGGATTTTTTGAATGGTCTCTTTTGTGTATCAGGAGGATGAAAACTCAGTGGCGAAGATATAAACACACTAAGCAATCAAATTTATTTATGGAAGAACTAATATCTGAAATTCTTTTCTAGTATGACTAAATGTATCTTTACGAGTATATGTTATCAAACGGAGTCCAAGATGAAGACATTAAACGAATATTGTTGGAGGTTTTCTTGAGAATACTAATGTTACTTTTGAAACTTCAAAACAAACATAATAATTCATTAAGGATTGCGTTAAACTTTTGTTTGAATTGTGTGTGATCTGCAAAGTAGCAAAATGCTCATCTTCAGCTTGAAAGGATATTTGTCATACGACCAAGACATATTATTTAAGTCACTGTGGCCTGGTTTATGGTTCATGAATAAGCTTCATCTTTGACATTGTTGCTTCACTCTACTAATCCATTCGTAATGAGCATCCATTCAATCCATTACGAAGAACGTCTCGGCTTTGGCATATCCAAAACTGGAACATTCGTTTCGCACTTGAATATATCTTTCTACGAGTATTTTGTATCCTGCTGTGACAGCGTTCTCAGCCTCTGCATTGTTCATTTGCCTAACAAAACCGCTGCTGCTTGTTTTGTGCTTTTCTTGCATGCTTGCTTGCTTACCTTTCTAGGCTGGAATTCATATTTGACACAATGCTGGAATCCTTTTCCCTTAATTTTCATTGAGGTCAGGACAAGACAATTGCCAACAAAATGTGCTGTATAACCAACACCTTTTGATGTTTTAAAGCTGAAAGATGAACGAAAAATAGAATATAATTAGTTTTTGTGGAATTTCCTTTTAGTTATCATTTTAAAATATGAAACCATTTTCAAAGAGTATTTAATACAAAGTTAGAAAGAACGTTTTGGGGAGAATGTCATCAAATGCCTTTCATAAGTAGCATACACTTATATAAACTTTTTAAGGAAAAACAGATATAATTGACCTTTGGATAATTTTTAAGTCTATTTATGTTTGTATTGATGTTAGACGAGGGTGGTTCAAATATGATAGAGACAAACGCTGTAGATGGCACGCATGCATATTTTGAAGATCGTGGCTTGAATACGTGATAGGATAGAGTCGAGGTAGCACGGATCGAGCAGCAAAAGTTTTTCGGAGGACTTATATGAATACTGAAATTTTGAGGAAAGTGGAAATTTCAGGAGTTGCGGAACTTTGGAGGAAAAATTTGTTTGAAATTTATGGAAAAAGGAAAGGAGTAAAAGCGCCTGGATAAGGCGCGTTGTGTGAGCATAACCGGAACGATAGGAGTGGAGAAAAAGAGTCGAATCGGAATTGGAGAAATTGAAAACAAACGAAAACATTATTTTTAAGGCTTTTTTTAAGTTTTAGGGGAAGTACGGACCAAAAGACATGTATGAACAAAATGACATAGTCACCTTATTTAAAAATTGTAACATCTCCGCGACTGAATCACGTGACGGCAGCTATATTCACAATCCTATCAGATGTTGACCGTCATTGTCACAGTCGCGTCGCAGTAACCAGTTCGAACGTGTTTTGCGCTTTCAAAAGTTTATTTTATAGATAGTTTTCTCCTGTTTTCTGGTGAGTTATTTGTTGTTATTTGTAACTATTTCTATTAAAATCAATGAAATAACGCCAGTACCCAGTGATTTCGATTAATTTTATTACAATTTTCAGGTGCTTGATAGAATTTTGATTTTTATTCATTTTTGTTCACATTTGGACATAATGATATACATATTCAATGGACAAAACGACATAGTATGTCATTTTATCCGTAGAGTTTATGTAAATCAACATGTATTATTTTGTTTAGGTGTTATGCCGAGAAAAGACGAAAGAAAAACTTATCGACAGTCTTGGAGCTAAGAATCCATGAATAAGGCTATTGAAGCAAGGAACCAAAAAAATTGGATGGGAATTGGCCGCAAAAAAATGTGTTCCTCAGGCGACGCTTAGAAGACATACACTCAATATGAACACAACCTTGAATTCTAACTTTAAAGGATTAGGAAGATTCAAGAAAACATTTTCAACTGAAATTGAGCAGGAGTTAGTAGAGCACATAAAGTTTTAGAAACACGACTTTTTAGTTTCACCTGTACATCACTCGAAGAGCTTGCCTTTGAACTAGCCGAAAAAAATGGTATCGATCACCCTTTCAAAAAGGATAAGAAACGTGCTGGACAAGAATGGCTTGACGGTTTCCTGAGAAGAAATAAGGGCATTTCTCTGCGCATCCCAGAACCAACTTCTGCTGCAAGAGCGCAAGCGTTTAATAAACTACAGGTAGCTAAATTTTTCCGTATTTATGAAGAATTTTTGAAGACTCGCAACTTGGGACCTCCCGAATCTTCAATATGGATGAAACCGGGCTCCCTACAGTCCAAAAACCACAAAAAATTCTGGCCACCAAAGGCAGGAAACAAGTCGGCTGTCTCACCAGTGCTGAGAGAGGTTTGAATGTGACAGTAGTGTGTTGTACTAATGCCATCGGTTCATTTATTCCGCCATATATGATATTTCGTAGGAAGAACATGAAAAATGAACTAACTGATGAGGCACTCTTGGACTAACACAAGCATCAGGATGGGTGGACAAATAGGTATTTGTAAAATGGTTAAAACACTTTCAGGCACATGCGAAATCTAGCAAAGACGATCCGGTTCTGCTTATTAGTGATGGTCACTCAAGTCATAAAAGCACTGAATGTTTGAGTTATGCCAAAGAAAATGGTATTCATATGTTGTGTTTACCGCCACATTGCACCCATAGAATGCAGCCCTTGAATATTTGTATCTATGGACCACTAAAAACTTATTTCAATCAAGAAATTTCTAAGTGGCTAAAAAACATCCAGGGCGCGTTGTTACCCATTTACAAATCGGGTATTTGTTTAATGAAGCGTATGGAAAAGCCGCTACTGTTCAGAATGCAAGTAATGGCTTTAAAAAGACAGGCATCTGGCCTGTTAATCCTGATATTTTTTCCAGACTACGCGTTTGAACCAACAGAGACCACAAATATTCCGTTGAATCAGGAGGATATTGCAGACAGTACACCTAAACTTCTCAGCTCACATTTACCATCAACTAATGTATCAACACCTCTTCAACCCAAGAAGATCCGAGTTACGATGTTGTATCTATTTCAAATTCATCAGGAACAAATGATGATGAAGTAGATTCTTCACAAAACACGACGCAAGCCACCACCAATAATGATATTGGAATTGTTGCTTCTGATGTGATGAACTTAAGTTTAGAAACATGTGAAGAGGAGTCTAATACAGTTGAGGTCACTGGAGCAGCCTACGATGACGGTGTGAGACCTGGTCCATCAAAGCAATTACTGACATATCCAATTGTTACTATTTCGCCAGCACCACAAGGGCAGTTCATTCAAGGCCAAGGAAAAAGAAAATTGAAACCTGTCAAAGGTGCATGGCTTTTAACTTCTACTCCAAATATACAAGAAATCATTGCCAAAAACAGACCAAAGGATCTACCGGTAAAAAAGGAGAGACAGGTTAAAAGAAAAATTTTTGATGAGGATGAAGTAAATATTCCTGCTTCCAAAAACGCTCTACCATCAAGGAAGAGATTGAGAGCATCGAGGCAGCGTACAACTGCTCTGATATATGATAGCTCAGGAAGCGAAGATTTCTTATGCAAGTTAGAAAACGACGATAGTGACTGCGCTTGCATTTATTGCAATGGCCTCTTTTCCCGTTCGAAGCCCGGCGAAGGTTGGTTACGATGTATGACTTGTTCCCTTTGGGCTCTTGCGTCACGTGCTGATGTTCCAAAGAGGACCAAACGATTTATTTGTGAACTGTGTTCTTAAAAATTAGTATGTCATTATGTCCTTACCTTATATGTCATTTTGTCCGTTCTATATGGACAAAATGGTTTTTGTGATTGGTTACATTTTTTCTTAATATATATTTTATTATAGTTCCTACTTAATCAAAAGACTGTGCTACTGATAGTCAATGAACGTAAGATGAGTAAAAACGATTGAGATTGATTATAATACCATTAAAGAAATAAATATTATTAAAAAACAAAACATCCTGTCATTTTGTCTGTGTTTCCCCCTACTGTTTTTCTTTATAATATAATTATTTTGCTTTTTAGTCTTTCAATTGCTAGACATCAAGGGTCTCAGTTTCTACTTTCTTTTATTTTCCAGCGAGAGTATTCCAAGTTCTGTCTTGGGATCTGTGGGTATGAGGGAAAACAATGAATATGGGGATCTCTCCGCCGCTAAATCTAGCTTCAGGCGGAAAGCGAGAGCAAACTTGCAGCGTTTCTGCGAGAAATACGAAGGAATATAAAGCAGGAGTTTATTCTCGACTTGCTTGCTAGTTGCAAGATGCAACTGCGAGTGCTGGAAGTCTCCAGTGCATGGAGATGGATGAGGGTGGAAGTTCCACGGAAGGTGGTGACAAGGTGGAGGCTATCGTAAAGTCAGAAGCCAGAAAGAGGCCGATAGGGTCTCCAAGACAGGAGCCTGCTTCGAAGACGCTTGAAGTGAGCGAGTGAGATTTTCCCCAGCTCAAAAAGGTCGCAAAAATAGCTTCCGCTGGTTACTCGGGGACCATACCCAGGTCGGATGGAAGGCCGGGCCTTGAAGCAAATAATGGGAAACCGAAGTCCCAGCAGTCAAGCCTGGCTGCCGCCAAAAAAGAGAGGGTGCCCCTTATAGTGTGCTATAAGCTTGACCTGAAGACTTTCAGGGATAGCGTTAAAAGGGCATGCGCACGAAACTCTGAAAAGGAGCCAGGGTTCAACGTGACGATGAACAGCTCCTCACGAACTCCACCTTAAAATGACTGAGAATCACACCAGCCTTTTTAATTTTCTGAAGTGTGCGAAGGTGGCTTGCTAAACATACACCTTTCCAGGAGAGAGCAAATTGACTCTCTTTCTCAAAGACGTGCACAGCTCATACGACGAGAATGATGTCGTGGCTGAGCTGAAAGGACATCTCAAAGAAGATATCCTTTCAGCAAAAAGGTTCTCCACTATAACCTCTAGGAGGGAAAAAAGGACGCTTTCATCCTTCTAAGTCCACTTCAAACCGGACTTTGCAGTGAGAAAAGCAATGGAGATAAAGTTCCAAAGATTTAGCCACGTCATTTCTAACTGTGGACGTGAAGTTGGATACGTAAAATGCGGCAAACAGCATAAGTCCATTGAATGCGCAATCTCGAAGGACGAGAAAGAAGACGAGATTTTTTATGTCAACTGCAATCCTAAAGGGCAACCCAGCGAGTTTCAGATGCTGTCCTAAAGCAAAAGAAGTTGAAGAGAGGAGGAAGAATCTCCAAAAGAGAAAAGGAGGGATTTCATCACCGCCTCTATACAAAATACTGTACGTGAAAGGGTCTCGTGCTCTAGCCTTTTGTAAGGTGTAATGAAACAGCCTGCATTACAGCCTATACGGCAACAAAAACAACAACCAATGCAGCAACCCCAGCAGTCACAGAATGACCGGAATACGGGTTTAAGCATTGACTGCCAACAATTTTTCGGGTGTGACTTGTTTACATTCATTCGAAAAGTGAACCCTTTTATCCCCCACTACAAAAAACTCACTAACCCTAGTGAGAAAAAAACTGCGTACTTAGAATTCGCTTTCAAAGTATGTTGTTGTGATGAGTTCCAGTAAACTCTCCATCCTCAACATAGGTTTACTAGCTCCACGCTATAACAGGAATTTCGTTCAAGAATACTTGAACGCCCAAAGACCATACTTTTTGTTTATGTTGTAAGCCAGACTCAAAGAAAGATACGTGTGCATCTGGGAAAATACAAGATCATCAGGCGTGATGATCGAGAGGGAAATCTTGGAGTTGCTATGGTTCTAAAGGCACTGCCTTCCAAGTCTGAAATTAATTGAAGCAGAAATAATAAGCTGCTGCTGGGAGGGTGTACCTTTGCGTTTGTGGGGATCTATGTTCGACACGGGTACTCAGTGAAGGAACTCATTGACGATTTGGAAATAGTGGTTACTCTGTGCAAAAAATTCGACTTCTATGCCATGGGACATTATTTTAATGCGAAGCATCCCTCATGGAGACATACCGCATCTAACGGCTATAGAACAGCAATCTCTCACTGGGTTCAATCAAATATGGATCTCATACTGATTAGCCCAAAAGAGCCTACCTTCTGCCGAAGCTCGTCTATTATTGACTTCTTTATTGTGTCTGCCAATCTGGTAAATTTCTTCCACAGTTGGCAGGAATTTCGAGTGTGGAATTCTTCACGCCAAGTCTGACCATCTTTTGGCTGAGCTGACCTTAAGAGTGAAAAAGAGTGTAAAACTCGAAGTTGCAGACCCTCAACTTTTCATTCCATACAAGCAAATCGATTGGGCAGTAGTAAGTGCTGATCTTGACGAAAAATTGAAGGGAATTTCGATCAATAAATTGAAAAACCTTTCTATTCCTGAAATCGATGAGGGAGTTGCTTGTATAAATTCAACTCCAGATACGGTCATCTCAAAGATCTCCATTAAGAAATCCTCGACGAATTACTTTTATGGAGATTTACCAGAAGACATCTACGAGCTTCATCGTAGACGTAGTCGGCTTAGAAAGCTACTCACAAGAATCTTCCACCGCAATTTAAATATGTTCAACTGAGAATATGAACGTATCCATCTAGTGTACGTCTCTTAACCAAATGATCTTGAGGAGAACCACGGTTTTTGCTAGTGAGCAATTTAAACGGGCCCTGGAAAGTATCGAACAGGGCCCTGTATGTTTCCTCACATCAGTAGGATAACAGGCAGAAAAAGGCTGCCCGGGGTCCTCACTTAAGATGGGTTCATGCTCATGGAAGACAAAGCCATCGCTGACTCTATCGCAAAACATTTTGCGACAGTTCTTCAAGAAGAGAAAGCAAGTGAGGACTCTTCCGTTACTTAGTAAGTGAGCAGCACCACTACGGATTTTGACAGCTACAATGATCAATTGTGCTTGACCAGGTTCTCTGTTTCAAACCCCTCTGACGCACCTACTGGCCATGGTCTGTTTGTCAGCCCTGAGAGACTCACTTTATTGGCACTGGAGCAAACTTCCATTAAATCAACATGGGATGATAGAATCTCCAATTATATGCTTCAAAGGCTTCCCCATGTTTTCGTTGTTCTCGTTGCGATCATTCTGAATAACTGCATTAACACTTGCTACTTCCCTGTGCAAAAAAATTCGTAATACCCAAGAATTGGGGAATTCTGACATAGTCGATACTTGTCCGATTTCGTTGCTTTCAAATCTAGATAAGCTTCTTGAAAGGGTAATACTTGAAGGCATCTTACAATTCTCTGCCGGGGCTAGAATCGTGCCGGAAAGACAATTTGGCTTCAAAAAAGCTCACTCTACGGCGGATGCTATGGCCGTGTTCCAAGCCAAAATAACAAGAAGCTGGCGCAACAATAAGCTTATTGTAGCTTGCCTGATGAAAACGTCGATGTGGGAATAGGATATAGGCTCCACGATGAAACAAATGACAATGGCCAGCGCCTGATTGACTTTGTATGTAGCAGAAACCTAGTGATACGTTCGACTTGCTTCCCACATCCACGCATTCATAAAATGACCTGGGTATCACCGGGTGGCAACACACAAAACCAGATCGATCATGTTCTGATCCAACAACGTTGGGCCTCGAGCATACTTGACGTCCGTACATAGCGAGGAGCCAATTGTAACTCAGATCATTATTTGATCAAATTGACCTATCGATGTCGTATGTCAAAGGCATATTCAGGGAAGACAAGCCCGCTACAAAAATTTGACATCGAAAGGCTCCAAACGGCGTCTGTGGCCAAACATTTTACGGAGACCCTCGACAACCAGCTAGCTCCCATCTTATTAGACGCATCGTTAAAGACGAGCAACGAGCTCTGGATGGAAGTGAAAGTGGCTATCAGGACCATCGTACAACAGACGATCGGACATCAAGCCCGGCGCAACAGGAATGATTGGTTCGATGATGAGTGCCAGAATGAATTGGATAATCAGGCGTACATAGAATATGTAAGAAGGAAAGCCAGGACGAAGAGAGAACACCATGGAAATCTCAGAAGAGTAGCGAATTAGATAATTAGGATTAAGAAAACCAAATACTATGACGACCAATTGAGAAGTATAGATGTAAGTTTAGCAAGCAACAGCACAAGACAAGCATAAAAAGTAGTGAAAAGCTTGAATCGTGGTTATTAGCCCATATGCATGCTTGAATGTTGAGTATGTGATAGCTGGGTCCCTTAAAAATAGTGTCACATAGTTTCACGCGCGTGCTACAACCATGAGTGAACGTCAAGTGCCGACCGCTATTGCGCAACGTATTGTCATTCGTTTTTGAGTGTGAGAAGGCGTTGAAAACACGGAAATTTTTCTGTGTTTGCGAAATCAGTTTGGCAGGGAATGCCTGAATAGGGCTGCTGTGTTTAAATGGGCCAAAGCATTCAAGGATGGTCGCGAAACCGTCGAGAATGAGCCGCATGATCGTCGAACGAGACCAATATCATACCAGACAACATTTGCCGCGTAGAACAACTCATTTTGGAGGACTGTACGATGAATGTTCGAGACATTTCGGCTGAACTCGGCATCAGTATTGGTAGTGTAAAGTCTATCACTCGCGAACACCTTCAATATTGCAAAATAACACTCCAAACGGAGGAGCATAGCAGCACGAAGTGCGATTCTTCTCCAGGATAACGCGCACCCTCATACCGCGTGTCTCACTCTCGATACAAAATCGGAATTTGAGTGGGAAGTACTAGAACACCCCCTACAGTACGGATTTATCACCCTGCGACCACCACATGTTTGGAGACTACTGAAAGAAGCCCTCGGAGGTCAAAGATCCAACACCGCCGACGAGGTAGAGGAGTTCGTGTGCACATGGCTGTCCGAGTCGCCCAAAGAACAAAGTGCGTAACTTGTAAGGGGGAGTACCTGGAAAAACTGTAAGCTTTTGTAAATTTATTCTATAGTAAATAAACATCTCAGAGCATTTGTCTCGATCATATTTGAACCACCTTCGTAGTACAGAAATTTTACATATTTACGTGGTTAGCAAGAAGAAAAATGAATATTGACAGTTTCCTATTTATTGAACCGCTTTATAATATTTTGCTCTTAAAATTAAAAATGTTATTTAAACAATCAATGCCAATGTACATATGTATATTGCACTATCCATAAAATTGTTAAGAGTACTATTTTTCAGTTCTAAAAATAGTTTATTATAAAATTAACGCGGTTCAAATAACCATGTTATCATCTGGTTCCTTTATGTTTTCCCAAAGGTGGAATTTCAAGTTATTTTTCATGGAATTGCAAAATATATGTATGTCCTATATAAAGTCCATTGAAGTTACAGCCTAGTACAATATTCATTCTGTACATTATTCTTATAGCTAAAGTTCCGACATTCGGTGGATGTTGCTTTCATGGGCGTCATACTCGTATTCATCGAAAAGTTAGTACATGTATGAATATTGCAATAGTTGAACTTCATAAAATACAAACACGTTACGTATGGCATGGACATGCATAACATAAATGAGTGTGTCACATACAATGAATACGAAAGCGTATAACTTCCCATACTCGTCGTGTCAACTCAACGGATCCTATCCTATGGCTGATACCAACATTGACGTGACCAGCGACTACTCGTATTCTTGGTTTATCCATATTTTGGCAAATTATCTTGAAGTTGTTTGTGTTAGATCCACGTAACCAAAAATATACATGCTATTGAATTTGTCCATGAATAATAAACTTGTTATATTTCAGGATATTGCTACTTTGTTGAGAGGTAGATGAAATAAAAATGATAGAAATATTTCGAGTGCTGGTTAGTAGTGACAAATTTTATGGGAATTTCATTGAAGTGTACGTGGAATTTTGTACGGTTGAACTATTTAGAGCTTCCCTTTTATATACAACAAAAACTACTATATGACACTTGAAACAAGAATATAGAATATGAATATCTGAGGCTAAAGGGGTATGTTGCCACTTTTCGATTTTTCACGTTGACTTATTTTGAAGTCAAGTAAATCAAACTACAATGTTATGAAAAAAGAGGAAGCTAGGAGTATGTTTATGTCGGAGCGGTTATAGGATTACTCTGCAAGATTAAGTCATTTCCCTCAGCCCAGTTTATTATAAACTCAAAGAAGACAACAACTCATTATTGCCATGCTGGTCTAGCGAGCTACGACCCCTAAAGTTGGAACATGTTTCACACCCATAGCATAACAGAACACTTCTTACAGATTTGTCTCATTATTTTGGCGCCTGAATACACAAATTCGCTCACCTTTCCGACAGTGTATTCACCAAGTGTGGTATATTGTGCATTTGGGGTATTTTTCATCGACTGCGTCATGAGCTTTGTTTTATTTTCGTTGATTTGTAACCATACTAGTTTACCTTTGCTGTCGAATTTAGGAAGAGTTCTTTGGCATTTGTTATTGACCGTGACAAAATGTTGATGTCGTCCGCATAGGCTACCACTTGGCTCAACTTGTATAGTAATGTATCTCGTGTATCGACAGGTATCTTCCTTATGACGTACTCCAGGACAAATTTTATAGCAATGGGAAGAGCGTATCTCCTTGCTTTAGTCCGATATTTGTGTCGAAGGTATCGACGAGTTGGGTATTGATGCGGACTTTGGAGGGGATCGACGTCATTGTCAATTTAGTAAGACAGACTAGTTTGGCTGGGATGCAAAAGCAAAGCATTATTTGGTACAGTACGTTACGACCAATGCTGTCGTATGCTTGCTTAAAGTCAATGAAAATTTGTTGCACGTCTATGTTGAATCCCCGGCATTTTCAAGTAATTGCTTGACAGTGAACAATTGATCTACTATCGATATACCTACTCTAAAACCACCTTGGTATCCCCTAATAATACGATTGGCGTATTATCCGACTTTATTTTCTAAGATTTTTGAAAATATTTTGTACGCAGTACAAAGTGGTGATATGCCTCTATAATTTCCGGACTGTAATTTATCACCTTTTTTGTGCAGAGGGAATACAATTGATTGGCTCCACTCTTTCGGCATATGTTCCTGCTGCCAAATGCGCTGGATGACTTTGTGAATAGCTTTATGAAAATTGCTGCCACCATATTTGATGATCTCCACTGGAATCTCATCGACGGTCGGCGCTTTATTATTCTTTTGAGATTTACTGGCAGAGTAAACTTTGCAGACACCTATAGGCTCCGATATTCTAGAGCAGTGCGGAGGATTAAGGAAGTTCTTGAAATATGATGCCAATCTTTCCTTAATCTTGGATTCATCAGCGATCACGAAAAAGTGTGGTTTTGGGCTGATAACCACTTTACAGGCTTTTCAATACTTTGTATACTTTCTTGTTTTGTTCCTCGCTAAACTCACATCTCTACTTCTTAATTGGTCGTCATAGTATTTTCTTCTCTTAATTCTAACGATCTTATTTACTGCTCTTCTGAGATTTGCATAGTGTTCTCTCTTCGTCCGGGTTTTCCCGCCAACATATTCTTTGTATGACTGATTGTTTTTATCTAACGTATTCTGGCACTCATCATCGAACCAATTCTTTCTCTTGCGCCAAGGTTGATGTCCGATCGTCTGTTCTGCCATAATTTTAAGATCCACTTTTACTTCCATCAAGAGCTCGTTGCTTGTCTTTATGTGCAATGTGCAATGTGCTAAATCTCCGTCCCTGGAAAACTTCAAAATGATTCGAAACCGGCAAATGGCCCTCGGAATGGATTGGACTCACGGCAATGAACTCGCAAACGAAAAAAGGACTATGGCATTGGATACTGAAATGCTAGATCAATTAGCCTGGCGCTGTTAAGGACCTTTTACAACGGGCCAGTCAATATAAATTAAAAATACTGGCAATCCAGGAAACGAACTGGACTGGAAACGACATTCAAGACATGAGAACGCACACAATATTCAAAAGTTGGATGCCTACTGAAAAACGATAATCCGGAGTCGCGTTCATTGTGGGTAGGGAGTTCAAATTGCACGTTATTGATTTCAAGGCAGTCAATGACAGATTGTATGGGATGCCTGTGAAAGCGCAATTCTTCAAAAATTTGATGATAAATGTGCACGCCCCGACCGAAGAAATGAAGGAAACGTTCTACAATCACCTGGAAAGACTACTCGACTCATTGGCTACAAACGACACAACAATTATTCTGGGCGATTTCAACGCTAAGGTTGGCAATGAGCTATCTCATCGGGGAAGGACTGGAGAATATAGCCTCCACGATGAAATAATTGGCAACGGCCAGCGCCTGATTGACTTTACATGTAGTTGAAATCTAGTCATACGTTCGACTTGCTTCCCACATCGACGCATTCATAAAATGGCCTGGGTATCACCGGATGGCAGCACACAAAACCAGGTCGATCATGTTATGAAACAAAAACGATGGGCCTCGAGCATACTTGACGTCCGTACATGCCGAAGAGCCAATTGTAATTCAGATCATTACTTGATCAAATCAACCTGTCGATGTCAAAGGCGTATTCAGCGAAGACCAGCCCTCTACAAATCTTTGACATCGAAAGACTCAAAACGGCGTCGTTGGGAAAAAATTTTTAGGGAAGCCCTCTACAACCAGCTGGCTCCCGTCTTATCAGACGCATCGTTAAAGACAAACAACGAGCTCTGAAAAGAGGTGAAAGCGGCTATTTAGACCATAGTAGAACAGACAAGCGTACATCAAACCCGGCGCAAGAGGAATGAGTGGTTCGCTGATGAGAGCCAAAATGCGTTAGAAAAAACGAATATGGCATGCAAAGATCACATAGGTAGGAGAATCTGGACAAAGAGAGAACACTATGAAAATTTCAGAAGAGCAGTGAATAAGATCATTGTAATTAAGAAAAGAAAATATTATGACGACCAAATGAGAAGTATGGATGTAAGCTTAGCGAGCAACAACACAAGACAAGCATACAAAGTATTGAAATGCCTGAAATGCTCAAAACCACGCTCTGTTGTGATGACATCGGCAATATCATGGTTCATGAAAACAAGGTTAAGAAAAAATGGGCACCATATTTCAAGAACCTCCTTTATCTTCTGCACAGCCCCACAACATCGGAGCCTATAGACGTCAGCAGAAAGCTTCCATTGGCCCCACCAACTCTGGATGAAGTGTGTTCTAACAAGAATAATAAAGCGCCGGGCATCGATGAGATTCCTGTGGAGATCATCAAATATGGTGGCAGCAGTGTTCATAAAGCTATTCACAAAGTCATCCAGCGCATTTGGGAAGAATAGCATATGCCGAAAGAGTGGAGCCAATCAATTGTATTCCCTATCCACAAAAAAGGTGACCAGCTACAGTGCGAAAATTATAGACGCATATCACCACTTTGTACGGTGTACAAAATATTTTCAAAAATCTTAGAAAATAAAATCGGATCATACGCCAACAGTATTATTGGGGAGTATCAAGGTGGTTCTGGAGCAGGTATATTGATAGTAGACCAATTGATCACAGTCAAGCAGGTACTTGAAAAATGCTGGGAGGTCAACTTAGACGTACACCAAATTTTCATTGACTTTAAGCAAGCATACGACAGTATTGATCGTAACGTACTGTACCTAATAATGCTTTGATTTGGCATCCAACCCAATAAGTCCATCTTACGAAAATGACAATGACGTTCATGACCTCCCAAGTCCGCATCAATAATCAACTCACCGATGCCTTTGACCCAAATATCGGACTAAAACGGGGAGATGGGCTGACCCCATTGCGATCCAATTTGGCTCTGGAGTACGTCATAAGGAAGAACACGAGGTACATTACTATACAAGTTGAGCCAAGTGAAAGCCTATGCGGACTACATCAACATTTTGTCACGGTCATTAACAACTACCAAAGAACTCTTCCTGAAATTCGACAACAAAGCAAAACTAGTAGGGCTACAAATCAATGAAAACAAAACAAACCTCATGACGCAGCCGATGAAAAATACCTCAAATGCACAATATACCACACTTGTCAAGTACAGTGTCGAAAAAGTGAGCGAATTTGTGTATTCAGGCGACAAAATAACGAGAGCCAGGAATAAAAGAGACGAAATACGCCGAAGAATACAGTTCGCAAATAGAATATTTTATTCAGTTTTCACAATCTGCAAGACCAGCTGCATACATATATATATATATATATGTATATATATATATATATATATATATATATATATATATATATATGTATGTATATATATATACATATATATATATATGTATATATATATACGTATATATATATATATATATATATATATATATATATATATTTATATATATATATATATATATATATATATATATATATATATATATATATATATATATATATATATATATATATATATATATATATATATATATATATATATATATGAAATCATCCAGAATCATTTTTGTATCATTTGTACGAAATGTAACGACTAATCTTTCCTGGCAATCGTAAATCGTTTCCTTCGTCCTTTTCTTCGGTCAGGGCAAAGAATTTTGCTTTGATACGTATCGCACACATACATTATTTGGATGCTTTAGAATCGATAACATATGATTTGAACACCCTATCAATAATAAATGCCACTCTAAATTCTCGCTTTCCAGCAGGCTTCCCAGGTTTGAATGTTGTGTGCGATCTCTTATCTTGAATATCACTTACACTCCAGTTCGTGTCCTGGATTGCCATTATGTTTAATTTATATTGACTGGCTTGTTGTTCAAGTTTTTTAGCAGTGCTAGGCTTGTTCAGTGATCACACATTCCAGGATCTAATACTTTTGTTCGTTTTTTGGTTTCGAGCGGTTGCGGATTATTGAATCCATTTCGAGGCTCGGTTGCAGGTTTTGAAACAATGCGATTTTATCCAGAGATGTGGGGTTAGCCCATCATCCAACGTCCATTCTGGTGCCATAGTTATCACTTTCAATTCTGTTATAAGGTGCAGAGGACTTGCCTTCACCCTCATCCTCTCTATATAAAGTTGGTGTAGGGAGGATTTAGTAGCAAAGCTGCAGCTGTATTTGCAACTAGTGGGCTTTCTCGGTATTTAATGGTCCATCATTGAACCATAAACTCAATGTGCGACCCGAGTTTATCCACTACCATTTGTTCATGGAATTCAAGGTGAGAGATCATGGAAGCTGGCGGTTAGGGAAAAAATGAGATCCCTCTATCTTTCTCAACCTGACTTGGGACCGACAACGGCGGAATCAAGTGGATGACCTAGATCACAAATTGTTTAGATGTGATACATACAAAATAATTAGAGACGAGTTTTGTTCCTCCATAATTCAAAGAGTTTTTCACAGTGAGCGATATCCTGGTCAAAAATGATCGAAACTTTATCGCTGGGTCAAGAACTGATATTGAATTTGCTGAGATTAAGATTTAGAAACTTCATAGTATTGTGTATCCGCGGATTAAGGAACAAAAGATGGAGAGCTCATGGAGATTTTTTAGTTTTGATATTTTCTTCTATGGGGGCTACTCCTCACTGTTTGAATTATAGATTAACTTTTTGACCGACAAATTACCATGCTCTGCAGCTGCAGGGAGATCCTGCCTTTTTCTCAGAAACAAGTCACATCAAGGTGGAGATGCGCACACTTTACAGGCTTTTTAAGTTTAGGTTTACAATATTTTTTTTAACGTGGTTCACCTACATAACGTTCAGTTATAATAATTTACAATACTGTGGCTCAAATTTTAGCATGTACGAGAGGCGTTTGAAAAGTCCGTGCAAAGTCCGAGAGATGGCACCACCGGCACGTATCGAGGTCTTGTTAAGTTAATAGCATCTCTTGAATGAACGCACACAAAGTTTCAGTCATATTGGTCTATTTCTTTGTGTTGGCCATTCGTGTGAATCATGGTAAATCTCCAAGTATGGGGAATAGGGGGGATGCGAAACGAATTGGAATCCTATTTCCATTAATTTTGCGACCACAACGGCTTTCTTTCTTTTTCACCCATTTCTTGAAAATCAATCGACTTCCTTGATTCACACCAATGCCAAACACAAAAAAAAGACCAATATGGCTGCAACTTGGTGATCGTTCATTCAAGAGATGCTAATAATCTATCTTTCAGACTTTGCACGAACCTTTCAAACGCCCCTCGTATTTCAATCTAGTTGTTCGCTGAGATAATCATATCGGTTTGATCTATATACCCTTAAAAAATAGTTACAGTCCTCTCTTTTTCTAGTCCTTCAACTCTAATACTAACATCACCCGAGCCCGCCTCGTTTACTAACAAGTTTTTATGCATCCCTGTTTGGGCTCAGTATGTGAACTCGTCCCGCAGTATTTGGGACAAAATATCGAACCCACTAGCAAGTGCTTTTAACTTAGCCCAGGTTTTCATAGACCGGGACATTATCTGGTCAAACACACTGTAAAAATATAAATAAAACAAGTTGGGTAGACAGACCTACGCTCCTGTCAGAAAGGTTTTGTCCTCAACTTACAAAATGTGATCACCAGCAACGAGTTAAATCCAGAAACATGTAAAACACGATTTTATTGGAGAAAATATGAAATTCGAGGATCATACTATTGTTCAAAGCTTAACGAATTTTGATTTCTGAGGTATTTGTTATTGTTATTCTCATAAATATCTCCGTTGATAATTTTTCAGATTTTTAAAGATCACAGATATCCATTCACGAGGGAGGGAACACATTTTTCATGTATTTCCCCCTCTGTGCTCCAAATCGCAATAATTTCGTTAAATACCATTCGATCTTTATGCAACTTTCAGGACAGATCAATTTTATAAATAATCATCTGTGTACTTTTATTGAATTTCAGGGTATCGTTAAAATTTTATATAAAAAATCGATAAATCATACTATTACTAACAAAGTTGAGTGAACTTCGACTTCTCATGTATTTGTTGTTGTTGTACTCATAAAGGCCTACAATCATGATTTTTTCCAGGTACTTTGAAGTTCGTATGTTTCTCCTTCCCTGTCCCCTCGGTACAGATAAGGCAATTTTAAGACTTGTTTTGAAAAGATCTCATTAAGACCTTTCTAATGACACCCTATTCGACTACAAACGGCGGAATTTTTTTTTGAAGGGTCACACCCCATTGTGGGGAGACCCCCCCTTAAACCCCTTTGAAAAATTTTTCCACCCCAAAACTTTCAAGACGTCACCACATCTGACCTTTCCACAAAGTTTCGTGGCTGTAGCTTCTATAGTTTCGGAGAAAAAGTGCTGTGCCATACAGACGGACGGACAGACGGACGCGGGTCGTGATTGCAATAGAGTTTTGTATTTTAGTACAAAACCCTAAAAAAAGCAACTTAGTCAGCAGTCACAGTTGAATTTTGAATATTAAGTTGGTTTATTAGCCTCTATCTTCTGTGTTCATTCAGGAAATGCCCGAAATTTTTGCAAGAAGAATTTATGGGTCTTCACCTTCAATTGAAAATATCTTTGGAATTTCTTAGATAGTTGACTTAGCCTCCTTTTTGGACATAATTGCAATTAAATCTCATGTTCAATAAAATTTCCGAGCCTATTAAGTATTTTTATAAATTGTTGGCAATTATTTGTGGAAATCGAACTTTTTTAAAACTCTGTTCAGTATAACTTCTGAGATATGCAAAGATTTTTGGACCACTCATTTTATTTTCATCCAATTTGACTAGTATTTTATCAATTTTACTTAATTCGCTCAACTTTTAACCATATTTTCTCTGCAGGACAAGTGACAAAAGATTTTGTTTTAAGCTTGATTGGCGATTTCGGCTTGGGAAGAATCGAGTACCGATACTGCAGCAATGCATTTCTAATTTTCTTCTTGGTCTGCATAATCCTAAGTTTAATTCTGATGCAATTTCTTGGACCATCTCCCAAAACGCAAGAACGTTGCTGGGGGCTTGGCTCGAATATTTTTTTCCAAAAATCTGTCAGGATCAAATACTTCAGGATAAGGATAAAACTCGGGATCACGATGTATCGCAGTGTGAGTGCCTTCCTGAAGTGTATAATTCATGTTAGGAACGATGCAGTCATTCGTAGCTTCTCGCGTGAGGTTCGAAAGAGAAGTGCATAGTCGCATTGGTTCTGTAAAGACACGGTTAAGTGATACTCAAAGTGGAACAAGATTTTTAACACAAAGTTAGTGATCAATGTATTACATTTCCATCACAGCTTCGAAAATTAACTCGTTGTTATGCTTTTCTAAAAATTTTTGAATATAATGTCTAGTTTTCTCCTGAATCACTGGATTCCTTGTCAACTAAAAAAGGTAGAAGTGCATAGTTGACGCTGAAGTCTCGTAGCCAGCAATCAGAAATCCAAAAGGCGGAGCAAGGCATCGTTGAAAGTCATTTCTCCGGTTTGTAAGCCTCTTTTAACGTGTCCATTATATCAACACGATGTTCATTATTGCTTCGGCGTAGTTTCCGAATTTGCTTTTTAAGCTTCGTGAAGTACCCTGAAACTTCAGCCTTAATGTTTCTGCATACTTACGCCATGCGACATGGATGAAAAGCACTAGCGTAGTGCCTAGGATTGCTGAAAATTTCTGAACCGAATCAAAAGAACTCACTGTCTTGGTTTTCAAGGCATTTGCTGTCGATACTGAAAACACAATTCCATGCACAATCCAAAGTGAACCCTGCACATATGGCTTTTGCATCTGGTTCCTCTCCTAGTGTATATGCTGCATTGATTTTTCGACCGAACATCGAACCTTTCCGCGATATCCTCAGTTAATAGAAACATTCCTTTCATTTGGCTATCGTGAATGCAGGAGCAAGTTTTGTGCAAATTACTTTGGCATGTGGCGGCTTAGCAGCTCCTAGGTGAGGAGATATGGTGTTACATTAAAAATGGGCGCTACGTCGCAACAAGCGATTCCGGTTGGGGGCCTTGGGGTCCCGACTAGCCCGTGGAGACGGGGTAGATAGCGCCACTCGCTCACCCTAGAATTGCCCCTAGGGGCCAATTGCCGAGCTTGAGGCTCCCCGGAATGGTCCTTCCACCAGGATAATCACTGGTGGCCCTTATTCAGCTCGTCGAGCCGTGTATCACCACTTCCGCAGAGTTTCCCTAACACCATGGACTTACACCAGGATAATCACTGACTTACAACAAAAAACCCTGAAGAGAACTAACGCGGATTGAGGTCCTAGACGGAAGGATCCTTGCACACTTCACGCGCAAAAGCACTGCTGAAACACTTTACACGACACAAAATTTTAGCTTAAAAAAATCCTTTTCTAATTCAAAAGTAATTAATGCAAATTATTATTCAAAAGTAATTTAATGCAAATTATTATTAAAAAGTATTTATCAAGTCTTTACACTTACACCGTTTCTTACTTGCTACGTTGGGGGCCCCGCCGATGATCGAAGTCCTTGCATCTCCACTCAATATGCCTGATCCAATTTAATTCGTCTCCCAATGGGTTGATCTTTTACTTGATGATTTGCCAGATGTGCACGATATTTACTTTCTCCTCCTGAGAATAGGTTGATCGCTGCCTGTTGGTTCACTAGACGTCCTTCGTCGGCCAGAAATCCGTGAAAAAAAGATACCGTTTTCATCGTCGCTGGTTCTTTTATCGACTTGGCCCGACGGCTCTTTTATTTGAGTTAAAGAACCCAAGTTGAAGGCCACAACATTCATCACGGCTGCTCAACCTTGCAGCGTTTATCTCGGGCGCAAACCCAGTTTTTCACTTGGTGGCCATCTTCCTTTCGCGAACTGTACTGTATTATCAATAACAACCTTACCGATTGTTTTGATTGTAATGTCAGTTGTGTTGATACTTGTAACTCCGTGCGCGTATGTTTACGTTCGTCACGAGTTAATTTAAAGTGATTAGACTTTTACTTAGCGACGTATAAGCTGTTTCAATATTTCCTGTATGCAATTTACCATCAATGCCAGCTTCACTTTGTGATTTCTTAAACATATCACACAAACAGGACGCTAGCACGGAGAACCCTTTCAGGCAAAAACCGCTGTTGGCAAGAACACCGATAAAACAAGTCACCGATTGCGGGGGGAGGCAGCAAACCCCAGAAACACTGTCAAAGCCAACATCACAGGTTAAATCATCGGAGACAGACCACAGACGGACTAACGAACGAAAGAAGGCAGAGTGCGCTGTGCAACCTGGCATCATTGCGGCCTTTGGGCGCAGTAGAAGGACTATGCGCACCCCGGAGCGCCCAGTGCAAGACGTACACAATCCGGATCAAGCTGCGACACCAACAGAGGCCAGTGTAAGACTGGGGGAGGGAGAAGTTTTGCCGTTGGCCGACGCCACTTCAAACGCGACCCAAGCGATAGAAGCAAAAGGGCTAGGAAACGGGGGCCTCTCCCAAGAGGTGGGGCCAAATAACACAATCGCCCTTGACCGCGCCGAAGAGGAGCGGCTTACTCGGAAAGCGGGGAATATCGTCAAACAACTGAGGGCTGCCTGCGAAGTGCAGAAAAACATAGGCAAGAGTGTCAAGAATGGCATTCTTGGACTGGAGGAGCTTTTTGGCCGCATAACGCACTACAGGCGGAGGTGGCTTGCAACCGAAAAGCACCAAAAAGACACACTCTCCCTCGAGGCATCAGTGGGAAGGACGAGACCATAAACGAAGTTGACACTCCAGGCGAGGAGTTTCATGTGGTGCGAAACAAGGCAGCGAAAAAAGCGGCCAAAAAGCTACTCCTAGAAAAAACAGACAAAGAGCTCAACCACGAAAAGAACAAAGAACCCCCCGATATACCGCAGAAAACAAAAAGCAAACCGCGGCGCAAACCCTTGCGAGAGGCACTGCTTATTAAACCAACTAAGGGCCGAACCTACGCAGATGTCCTCCGTGCAATTAAAGGAGCGGTCAAGCCAGACGACACCAAAACTGCCATCCAAGCAGTTCGACCAACCCGGACCGGTGGCTTGCTGGTGGAATTCGGGCCAGAGGCCACAAACAAAGACGCATTCCGTGACGCGGTTCAAAAGGTTCTTGGAGATGCGGCAACGGTTGCCTCGCTCGAACCAATGGCCACCCTGGAAATCAGGGACCTCGACTGCGTCACGGACAAAGCTGAAGTAGAGGATGCCATTAGGAGGGAGTTCCACAGCTTAAGTGAAGTCAAGGCAAGATTGACACGTGAAAACACAAGGGGGCAACGCATGGCTAACTAGCTGATAAAGACGCCCAGCAAATCCTGGCGAAGGGCAAAATTAAGATAGGTTGGGTGATCTGCAGGATACGGAGAAGAGCGATCCCTATCCGCTGCTTCAGATGCTTCGAATTCGGACACACCGCGTATGGCTGTAGGGGACTCGACAGGAGATCTCTGTGCTACAAATGTGGTGAAACGGGGCACAAAAGGAAGGAGTGTACGAACGAGGCAAAATGCATTCTTTGCAAGGATGCTAAGCTAGCACCCGGCGACCTCAAACATGAGCCGGGGACAGGGAGATGCTGGGTTTTCAAGGAGGCCCTAACTAAAGCCAAATCGATACTCAAATGATCCGTATCCTGCAGGTCAATTTGCACCGAAGCACAAACGCCCAGGACCTACTTGAGCAGTTTGCGAGGGATAAGAAAGCTGACCTCCTGTTGCTGAGCGAGCAACATCATAACAAGGACTCGCAAGCGTGGTACCCTGACAAATCTGGTACCTCGGCCATCTGGGTTCGAGACAGCGCCCGCCTTCAGGTGCAGGGCCATGGACGCGGGGATAGTTTTGTGTGGATGCGGTGTTCAGGGGTAACATATTTCAGTGTTTATCTGACGCCTAACGAGGCAATGCGATCTTTTCGAACCAAACTCGATACCCTGGAGGACGCTGTCTCGAACACAGAGGGCCACATGCTGGTCGGGGGAGACTTCAACGCTAGAGCCATTGAATGGGGTATGCCACAATCCGACCCAAGGGGAAAGCAAATCTTGGACATGGCGGCCAGAACAGCGCTTTTTGTCCTAAATACTGGTAACACCCCTAATTTCCGCCGCTGGGGTTGCGTAGGAACCATACCCGATGTGACACTCGCTTCGGAGTCCCTGGTACCCACAGTACACAACTGGCGAGTACCAGAGGACTACTCGGCTAGTGATCACCAGTATATAGCTGTTGAGATTCACGACGGTGCCACTCTGCGTGCATATGCCCAAACTTCAATCCTCGGATGGAGGACTGGGAAGATGGACGTTGAGAGGTTTGCTGACGCGCTTACGGCAGGCGCACCGTTGCTGGGAGCTCCGCCGGGGAGTGGAGGGCCTACAGCCAAGGACTTGGTGAACTCAACTATGAGTACCATCATAGCTGCTTGCGAGTCTTCCATGCCCTGTCGGAGACCCCGATATGGTAAGCCTCCAGTATACTGGTGGTTAAACGAGATCGCCGAACAAAGAAGCGAGTGTCACAAACTTCGGCGAGAGGCCCAGCGGGCGCGAACACGGGAGGAGGCAGACACTAGGCTAGCAGCATACAGGTCCGGCAGGAAATATCTTCGCAGGCTTATTAACAAGAGCAAGGCCCGATGCTGGCAAGACCTCGTGGACGATGTAAATAGAGATCCGTGGGGCCTTGGCTACAAGCTGGTCATGGGGAAACTTGGTGCCCTACGGAAGCCTTGTATACATGACGCGGAAAAGATGGACGCGATAGTGCGGGGACTCTTCCCCGCCCATCCCGTCCGTGTTGACGCTGTCCATGGTGAAACAGCAGTCGAGTGCCCACTCTTCACACAGCTGGAACTGGAGGAGGCAGTCCTCTCCCTGAAAGCGAGGAAGGCTCCAGGTCCAGATGGTGTTCCAGCTGAGGTTTTGCAGCTCGTCTATCACCATTGTCCTGACTTGCTGCTCAGCACATTCAACGCTTTCCTACGGGACGGGGTTTTCCCGGTACGATGGAAGGTGGCGAGGCTCGTGCTGGTCAGCAAGGGGAAGGGAAATCCCGAATCGCCGTCTGCATACCGCCCGTTATGCATGCTAGACACGGCTGGGAAAGTGCTAGAGAAACTCATCAAGGGAAGACTCACTGACGCGATTCGTGCTGCTGGGGACCTATCTCCTCGGCAGTACGGCTTTAGAGCAGGACGTTCTATCATTGATGCGATTGCAGAGGTGGTGAACGCGGTCCAAAAGGCAGAGGCATATAGTCGCACCAAGCGACGGATCGTCCTGTTGGTGACACTCGACGTCAGGAATGCCTTCAACTCCGCTAGATGGGTGGATATTCTGGACACGCTGGAAAACTCTTTTTAAGTTCCAGAATATCTAATGCGGCTTTTGAGGAACTACCTAAAGGACCGAAGCCTGCTCTATGACACGACACAGGGCCAACGAAGGATGGAAATTACATCGGGTGTTGCCCAGGGATCTATCCTTGGTCCGGACTTGTGGAACGTGTCTTACGACGGGCTACTGAGACTTGAGTTGCCAGATGAGTCGCGCTTGGTCGGCTATGCGGATGATATTGCGGCTCTGGTCGCCGGACGCACCGTTGAACAAGCGCAACTTAGGCTAGGTATGCTAATGCGCCGAGTGAGGGACTGGATGACTGCTCGCGGGCTCAGTTTAGCACTGGAGAAAACCGAAGTGGTCATCTTGACAAAAAAGAGAATCCCTAGAGTAAGGATGATCAGTATTGGAGATATACAGATCGAATCGAAGCCAGCGGTGAAGTACCTGGGGCTACTGATCCACTCGAAGATGAGTTTCTCTGAGCAAATCAGGGCAACGGCTGAGAAGGCTGCTTCGGGAATATCGGCCCTGAGTCGACTTATGGCCAACGTAGGGGGACCCAGCCCATCAAGAAGACGCCTCTTGATGAGTGCTGTAGGGTCAGTGTTAATGTAGGGAGCAGAGGTATGGGGCGACGCTCTTAGCAAGGAGGTATACCGAAAACGATTGGCACAGGTACAGAGAAGAAGAGCACTGAGAATTGCATCTTCGTATCCAACAGTCTCCGACTCGGCGGTGAGAGTGATTGCATGCGTGATACCTGTCGCCCTCCTTGCTAGAGAGCGCCGCGCTATTTACCTGCGCCGAAACGAGGATGCGAGGGAGATGGTTGTCCGCGAGGAGAGACAACGCTCGCTCAACGATTGGCAGCAGTCTTGGAGGAATTGCACGAAGGGAAGGTGGACTGCGCGCCTCATCCCGGATGTGAGACCGTGGCTAAATTGAAGGCATGGTGAGACTGACTTCTATCTGAACCAGCTTTTGAGCGGGCACGGGTGTTTTCAGTCTTACCTGCACAAGATCGGTAAGTCACGGTCTCCCGATTGTCGGTTTTGCCCAGGAGAGGAGGACAATGCCTGTCACACATTTTTTGCGTGTACCAAATGGGACAGGCTGCGAAGGGAACTCTACAGGGAGACGGGAGAGCTCACCCCGGATAATATAGTTGCGGTGATGCTCGAATCGGTTGACAAATGGAACCAGGTGGCACATTATGCTCGGGCAGTCCTAAAATATAAAAGGGACTCACAGCAGCCGGAGGCACTGGGGCTGGGGGATCGCTCTTCTGGCAATTCCTCTTCCCCTCTCCCCTCCCGCTAGGAAAGGGACTCCCCAGCTTGAAGGCGCCCCACGGCGTAACAAAACGAGACCTGGCCCGAAGTAATGTGTCAAACGGTTCCAGGCTAGGTTCTCAGATTGACAGGGGAGGTGTTTAGTGGGTAGTACAAAGGTATCCTCCATGGGAGTCCCACACTGCCAGACTCAGCGGGCATAAATGCCTTCACCTCCCTACCACAAAAAAAAAAAACATATCTGGATGAACTTCAACACGCTCAAGTAATTCATCTTCGGATACAGTTGATACATTTCCTGTACAGGAGCCCTCGTAATCTGTATGTTGTGCTTCTGCTTGATCCTCACCATCACTGTACTCGACGATATCACCGTTCTTGCGAAGGCGCCAACATCTTAAATTGACAAAATCATGTGGTTTAACCATTCCGCCGCTACAACCCACTGTTGCTTGATAGGAAGTGTCGCTACGAACTATTCTTGACCCTAGTAAAGTCAGGTTCCATTTAGGTACGTCTTCGATTTTATAGAATGATTCTTCTAGAAGTAGTTTCACTGGAAACTTTATCCTACCTGTTAGTCTATAGATTTTCCCTTGTTTATCTCTGCTTGTACTTCTTGTTGTGTCACCTTTTGCTCTCATCTTTTTGACCTTCCAATTGCTAGACTCCAATAGCTCATAGGCTTTTCGAATGCCTTCAATGCTCATTTTTCGATACTCGTCATCCTGTTGCTCTTCTCTGTCGCTGTTGTGTCCCGACTCGCAAGAAAAATAGAAGTTCGAGCCGGCATCCGGACCTTGACTACTACTAGTTGTTTGAAGCAGTGGCGCAAGTAGAGGTGAACGATCAGTAGGTTGACCGTTGATTGCTGCAAAATAGCGATGTGCATGCCTTTCTTGTGGAATTACCACGAGAGAACAAATCATGTGATGGTTAGAACTACTTGAAATACCGGCTGCGTCGCGGCTGTCCAATCGTACATAAAGACCTTTGATATGAGAAACATGCATGATCCTGATGCGCAAAACGCAATAATTATCCAATGATTTATATAAATTACGGCGTAGAAACGAATTCAGGATAAGAAAGCGAAATATAGTGGCCACGACAATATCAAATAACGATGTGTAAATTGAATAGTGAAGCACTTGGGTTTTAAGGGCATTATAAATATTATCACCAGAAACCATCACACCAATAATCAACAAGAGCGATATAAAAAACATATCAAAGGCTGCAAAAAGGCAGAAAATCCACCACACCACCGACATTCTGCCAACTTGCATATAACCAGCTACAAATCCTTCCGTAATAAAATTAATGGAATGCGATCGTCTAATGTCTAAAGTCCAGGGATGACTTCTTATCGACATTGTACTGATATTTTCGTAGATAGATTGTGCTGCGGCCATTATCTCGTCATTGTTTCTCATCATTTTTCTTTTGCATTCGCATATCAATCAATGATGCACTCTCAGCAACCGAGTTGAAATCGTGAAAAAAATATATCGTGTTGCCACTATCTGTCGTGTCACGCCTTTCCCGCGTCGTATTGTTCAGAGTCTTTTGCTCTTTAGTTTCGCGGATGTTGCGATTTGGGTTACTATTGTAACGATGACTGGTATCGCGATCTTGATTTGATTCTGAAATGTGTTGTGGCGTTTTCGCTGTGGAATTAGTGACTGCGATATCCTTCTCCTTATCCCTATCGACATTGGTGAGTGGTTGCTGCTGTTGGCGTTGTTGTTTCAATTGAACCCTATAGTTGTTTTTTTTTTGCGTAATATTTAATACCTAACATCACTTAATGCTGATGATTTACCTCGTTTATCCTAACCTTACTTTAATCCTTCCCACCAGTACTTCAGCGCGTGGAGTGGTTCCGTGGTAACCTTCCGAATAAAATGTTGGAGTGCATGGAATCCTTCCCTTCTAGGAATGGTTTCGGGGTTTAATTTATATTCCGTAACAATGGGCTTATGTTTTTCATTTATAAAGAAACATCGATCAGCGCTTATTCCATCATCTGATTATAGGCTTACTGCCGCCATCTGTTAAACTTTCGACACAATTCTTCGTTAAGTTTCCGCAATGGAAATTACACAACTAACAAAAATGAATAGTTTTTCTTCACGTAACACTTCAAAATAGCAAGTGGCCATTCTTCAGTATATAAAAACCGATGTTTTATACATAAATTCCTTATTCCTTTTCATCTCGCAGTTAAGTCAATATGCAACTTATTAAATTCAAATTATATCATTGCCATTTTGCAAATGTTACCCGATTTATGATTACGATCAAAGCGAAAAAAATTCCATATGACAACATTAATATCTGCTCTCATTTTGTGTTCGTACACAACAGACACATATGAATACACAGAAGTTTCTCACGTACACATATGAATGCGGAGAAGTTTATTCTGCACACCCATGTAAGTCGACGGGCCCGATTTATCGCTATCGACTTTTTCCGCAGCGTACCAATCATTTAAAATGTTTTGTCTCCATCGCACCCTGGCGTGCCATGGAAAAATTCCCAAAGTTATTCATCTCTTTTCATTGAATAGCTGACGAAGTGCACCAGCTCGTTAGTAGTGTCCAAATAATTCTACGAGCTACTGTCGCAATTGTTTCGCAACTATTAATAACATCATGATTAATAAACGAATATACTCGAAAGCACAAGAATTGGCCAAGTAAATCCATGATCAATATATAAAAGTGACGTCGCTGCGGGTATTCAGAATAGCCCGCATATTCCAGTTAGTTCTCGTCAGAACATACGCCGAAATACGAGAAATGGATTGAATGACTAGAGACCCTATATAAAGTCGAGCTGAATGAATGAGGGTGATAGTAAAACTGCGATAGTATAAACTGCGACAGTGTATAGCGCAAGTTGAAGGCGATATTGATTGACAATGAAGTGATTTTCGTTATACAGACAGTTGGCATATATGTTGATAGACAGTGAAAATTAAATTAAAAGGCAATTTGTAAAATAGTGAAATTAATGATTCTGCATTCTAAGTAAATAAAATCTTTTGACTTAATTTAAAAGACACTTTTCACTTTTTCGGAACATTAAAATTGTCAGCCGCGAACCACAACACGCGACAGTATATAAGCTCTGGTATAGTTCAAAAATTGTATTTTGTTATCGGTTGGCTCCGAACCGATGGATCATGTCCTCTGCACTTAGACGGGTCTAGTTTGCATTTACCTGATATTGCGGAAATGGCTGGAAAAGGGTTACCAGCTGGCACTTTGTACTGAGAATATTACAAAAGGAAATTCACTTCAAAATTTGTAATTCAAGTTTCAAAATGAAATCTCCAATATGAATAAACACGTTTCGTGTTCCGCATGAATTGCAAGCATAGTTACAAAAATGTTTAACATAAATTGTCCCCGCTTTAAACAAAATAATCAAAAACAGGGGTGCGAAAACAGCAATTCAATTGATTTACTTTCATTCTTAATTTTAGCTTATACAATCTAAAATTTGTATATTACTTACCAATAAAGGTACGGCTTCTCCCTTTCAATATTAACTGAGTTAATAGGATCCAAACGAAACCACGTTGTGAAGGTGAAACCGTTTTCATACGGCCATTTCGCTAAAGGGGGTAAAACAACAGCCTGAAAGATATGAAAAAACACAAAGTTAGTAGTGGCGATGCAAATTATTATCAAATATCTTAAAAATAAAAAAGGTAAAGAAGCTGCTTTTTCCAAATCTATGGTTCAGCATTTGAGCACACACCCTAGTTTAAGCCTAATACCAAAAGCTAAATTCATTCCAATCCTTCCATATATTTTCCGCAATCCGCTCACAGTTAAGCTAATTTATTGTCAAATCATTACACAGAATGAGCTCGCGTAATGAATCTCAAGGAAAGGAAAGATTAAAGTCGCCAGATGCTAAAATGCTGAGTAACTGGGTAAGCTACGGCACCAATGAGGAAATTATAAATCAAGGAAACTTAAAATGAGAAAAAAAAAATTACAAAGGATTTTTCAAGGAATTTCCCAAGCTTGTTGTCGTCATCGTGCTGATAAGCATACTAGGAACAACTTTTTCACAAGAATTCCTATGCCGTACAAAACTTTCGCTATGCTCCTTTTGTTCCGATCTTTTTTTCCAGGCATCTTAGTCCGGCCCGACCCGAAAATCTGAATTCTCTTTAATTAAAAACTTTTTCCAACTTAACGTCGTCGTGCGAAGGTTCTCAGTTAATTTGTTCGCTAAGTACGGAGAGCCGTGATTCAGGATGCGATAGGAACGCTAAATAGCAGCGAGGTATCTGAATGGATTAAAAGGACGAACTTATCATTCGGCGTAGCCGAAATTAATTTCACGTCCTAGCGTTGGTGTTTGTTTTGTTATATTTAATTTTTCCAGTTTATCCGACTTTCGGGTGGAAAAATACATTTGACTTTATGCTCAGAGACCAGGTATAGGAAATGAAATGTGCGAGGTATACCAGTGAATACACAACAACGGGTTGGTAAATATTGACTTGGAAGAAATTGCTGTAGAAAGTTCATCATGAGATGGAATTACATTGGCGAAAATTAATTGAATAAATTATGTGGTTAATTAAACTTTTCCAATTTCCAAGAGTTTAATGGGCTTTTTCGCGCTCAAATTGACTAAATTTCAAAACTAGTACGCTTTAAAATTTATAGATTTGATTTGTCGAAAGTAACGATTTCAGATCCTGATTGCAATTTTTAATGGAGGACGAAGGCAATTACAGTGGCAATCAAACAGGGCTGTAGTTACTTTCAACCATATCCAATTAAGTATTATGTAGTATCTTCACTGAAAGTACAATCGCTACTCATTGCAGCGTAGGGACATTTATTCGCGCATTTAAAAAATATCCATGCCATTGTCGTAATCTCTTGTCATGTGATTAATTTTTTGCACATTTTTTTTTCACATGCTTTTTAAACTGAATAATTGCCTCGTTATCCATTAGCAGTAAATTTGTATTTTCTTTTTTCTCTTCGGCATTTAAGTATCATCCATTATCAGTGAAATGAATTTAATGCATGTGATATATAGCAGCAAGCGACAGTAAAAAAATTAATGAAGCATACCGGGACTGTAAAATAAAGCCAATGTTAAAATATAAATAAATATCCCTGGAGCATGGCTGACAGTGCAAATGTGAATGTCAGTAAATTCATATATCCTTTTTTGCTGTCTTCTAAAGCCATCCAAATCAAGTAACATTGAGATTTCGAGTTTCTTGCTTGACAAAATTTTATCAGGATATACACCAACAGAAACATCATTACGTGTGTAGTACCTTCCTTGGAAAATTGAAAATATATCATACAAAAGCAACTTGAACAGAATGAGAAAGCCATAAAAAACGGAAAATATATGGAAAAGGTATAAAATGGAGCAATATACAATAAACTTTAACTTACCGATCCCTTACGACCTGGAAAGCTAAAAAATACATCGGGACCATTCCGATGTGGCATTTGTCTTAGCACGTTCAGGAGTTTGGCAGAATGACGTGGCTGAAAAGGACGAATGAATAAAATATTATTAAAATTGATGATGTCGAAGAGTGAATCGGAAGATTTTGAAGAAAATAAATTTTTCATGCTTACCCATTTGCCATTCACTGCTTTCATGGCACCAAATAGTAGTTTCAGTTCTTTCACTGTTATACTATAACTAGCCAAGACACCGAGCATCTCTATTAAAAGATCTGGAAAAGAAAACAAAATTCGAATAAGAGAAAGCTTTTGTGAATTTATAAAAGTAGATTTGTTACCGAGGAATCAATACTTTTTGATTTCAATAATTTCAACATTTTTATTTGCGTGATTGTAGTTCTTTTCAGAAAAATTTTGCTAGTCAGTGATGCTCATCTTGACTTTCGGGATATTGAATATATCAACATAGTTTCAGCCAAAATTCAGTGCAGAGAAAAAGGTGACTTTGTGTTTGACTGTATGAACGAATAGTAAAGGAATAAAGGGAGTTGAATTTAAGCCGCCGTATACCTCAGACATGGCCTGACTTAACTAACACCATCTTTCTTTCTTTCCGTAGCACTACAGCCCCTTTCGGGCCTTCGCTTAGAGATATAGTTAGGGTATCTTATTGTCATGATCGAATGTATCGGTACTCAACAAGATGATATGATCATTACCATGCTTTGGCCGTGTGTCCGTCCACCCAGCTGCGATAACTTCTGATTTTAAACCAGCACGAACCATAGCTGAACGGGCTTATAGTCCGTCCGAAGAATCACTCGAACTAAATCTCGTTGACGCCAATGAAACTCGAACCAGAGACCTTCGGCTTATGGGCTTAATGCTCTAACCAGTACACAATCTAATATTGTGAAAAGTACAAGCAGAGTATTAAGTTATAATTTCAATTTAAATTTTTTTTGTACTCCCCGCGTGTTTTAATATCGATAAGCCAATTTTATAAATTGATAAATAAGATCCTGTGAGGACATTTAAATGCTACTTTGCATGTCTCAAATAACTGAGTGAATGTAAATTACAATGATTTCAGGGAAACTAATAGTGAACTGGCTTATTGAAGACGCTGTCATCTTCCCGCAGAGGGTGCTCCGGCTAAGGGGCTTTGATCCCGATTGACCGCTAAAACGGCTCACTAGAATGCACATCACTTACATGGGAGGATGTAAAATCGAAGAGGCAAACTTTCAAGCGTCTCCTCTTTGCGATTCACCCAAAGAGGAAGAAGGAAGGGAAGTAAACTGGCCTAATTTACTTACTTCTTACAGATATTTCCCTCTATCTGCGCTGAAGGATTTTTCTACCTTCTAAACACGACTCTAGAAATAAACAGCACACCTGTTTTCAAGCAAATAACAAACTTTTAAGTTTTCAAAGATTAACATTCATTTAATTCGCTGAAATTGTAATATAATTCAAAACTGACAAAACTACTTACTATCTCAACTGTTTACTACAAGCTTGCTTATCGTATTAGAGGCCAATTTGTTTGTTGACTCCACCAGCCGTGATCTTTCAATTTCTAGCTCCACTAAAAATCTTTTGGATTAGTTCTTCCCCAAATTTTCACATTTGGTACTCCAAACTCATTTTGCTTTTCACCGCATTCGCCGCTTATAATCCCAATAGATACCGCTCTTGAAAGCCCCTCGACCCTCCGGATATCAGACAAGTGAAAAAGAACCTAGAAGTATGGAATAATAGGCTTTATTGGCGGTATTCAATTCGGTCTTTTATGGCGCCCCTTCTATTCAGATTGGCTCCGAGACCCATAAAATTGGTTACACTTTCAAGGTTTTAGTCTCTTAGTGTTAGGTTTGTCGGACTGGAGTTATCTTCCTTATTTGAGCCATGAAGTTAGTTTAAGTTTCATCAGCTCGTAACTCATTTTGGTTTGCTTCAGATCCTAGGTGGAGAGTGATCGTATCATGGTATTGATGTGATCAGCATATGCTACAAATTGTGTTGACTTGCTGTGCACCATACATTTCAGCTAATGTCTTCCTGGTGTCGTGTTCTAGTGTGCTATCGCAAAGCATTAGGGCAAGCCTATCACCTTGTTTTAAGCCTATTCAATTATGAACCTGTCTGTTAATTCGCCGTTTACCTTGACCCGGAACTCTGCGGTTATCATCGTGACTTTGACCATGCGGACTAGTTTTTTTGGGATGCCAAAGTCAAGCATTATTCTGTACAGCACGTTTCTGTTGACACCATCATATGCTTACTTGAAGTCTACTAAAATTTAGCGCATTTGATGTCATATTCCCAGCATTTTTCGAGCACTTGCTTTACTGAGAGTAAATGGATATTCACATTGAAAGCCTTCCTAATACTCTCCTATAATACTTTCATGATACGGCTTTTTTTCTTTCTTTGATTTCGGAGAGCACTATATAAGACGTACGAAGTAGAGCGATGCCTCTATAATTTTCACACCATTACTTGTCCTCCCTTTTGTGTACCGGACATATTGCACTCTTTCACCAATCCTTTGGTAACTGCTCCTCTGATCATATTCTGGTTATTAGTCCATGAAGAAGGCTACTTAGATTGGGACCCCCTCTGGAGTAGTTATACTGGTTTTCTATTTATTCCAGGAGACTTATCTTAACTGAGGTCACGTACTGCTGTCTGTACTTGGTCTCTGTTCTGCTTCTAGAATGTTCACATCTTCAGTAGTTGTTGAGGATGCTCTGAATAGCTTTTGGAAATATTGCAGCAATCTGTTTTTAATTTCGATTAGTTTGCCTATGATTGCTTCTTGTGCACTTCTTCTAAGATTTGTGTGAGGACGAATGCCATCTCTTAGTTGTTTAATAGAGGTAAACGTTGATCTCACTTCATGTAGGGTCGTGTTTTCGTTTAGCGATTAGATTTCGCCGTTTATGGTCAATCGTTCCAAATTTTTTTTGGCTTGTCGTCGGAGGGTATGACATTGTTCTTCTTTGACCCGAGTTGGTCACTGGATGTATTTGTTGTAAGCCAGGTTCTTTTTTTTAACCAGTTGTTTCTGCTTTTCTCTGATCGATGCAAGTAATATCATCATTACTTTCTCCTGCCTGCGGGGACATACTAATGCAATTTTCCAGCGCTGACATGTATGTGGGCTTTACTGAGTTTGAAGTAACTGATGTTCTTTGTTCACAGCTCTTGGAAATGCGGCATTGGAGCTTGACCCTTGTACGGTAGTGATCTGACTTGTGGACAGCACCGCGGAACGAGCGCGTGTCGAAAATGCTGGTGGCTGCTCGTTTTTAGATGAGAATATGGTCGATTTGGTTGAATGTGCGACGGTCTGGGGATGCCCACATTTTTTTGTAGATGTCTCGATGCAGGAAGTGGAGTTTACTGTGAAGCGTCTGCTAGTAGCGAAGTTTATCAGGCGTTGTCCGCTGTCGCTAGTCTTAGTACCTCTAATCGGCGTTTCTTAGCCGGTTTTTGCATAAAAGTCATGTTGAACAATTTTAATGTCGTTTGATGGGATTAACAGTGCGTTCTTCAGTGCTATAAAATTCATCCTTGATTGCCTCTTCATTGTATTCTGGGGGCGTGTGGCAGTCTATCAGGCAGATATTAATGAATTTGGCCTTGATATGATTTGCATAGATCCTTCGAATAACGGGCATAAATCCGGTGATAACTTAAAACAAAACGGATAAAAAAGACTGAGAAACTAACCTTACACCCCACATCCGCGTGAAAAGACAACGTACAGTTCTTCATTTTGGCATACTTTTCTCTGGACAGATTCGAACACTAATAACCATACCATAGCGTCAACTTGAAACGAAGAGGGTTACGGTTTATATGGATAATTTTTTCTCGCATGTTTCCCATTAAAGATATACCAAATAAATTGATGATTGCGCTTACTTCTCCTGTAGAAGAGATCCAGTGGTTGCACGGATTTGAGATTACGTTTCAATGTACCTTTAACTAATTATGTAATAATGATAAGGTTTTTAATCCCACATACAAACTTCCTATTCACTACATTTTCCTTTGTACGACATTCTAAAAAATCGTGAAATGCACAGAAAAGTCAAAGCCTACATTAACAAAGTAGATCCGTCACACTAAGGAAAATTTTCCATATGATATTCGCACTTACCAGGAATGCTTTCAAAACAGTCAAAAAATGACAGTTTTAACAAACAAAAGACTAATCCGATCTGCGTTACAAAAAAACATATTTCTCCCAGAGTTTGATAGGGTAGAGATAGGGTTGTGACCATGGTACCATTTAGAGCCTAAGAGTGATGCAAAAACATGATAAAAAATATAATTAATCTTAAGTGGGTCTAATAAACTCATAAATTAGATCTTTTGGGTAAAAACGGCCTAAACATATTTTGAATAATATTTGAAAATGAAAAACAAACAACCGCATAATTTTAAAGAAAGCCTACGATGACTCCCTTCTGAAAATTTTCCTAAGCCCACTTTTAACTTAAAGCTCCAAGTATACAATGATAAAACTTGTGTTATGCTATGGTTGTGAAACATAAACCCTAACCCAAGCATCCGCAAATAACGCTTTTGAGTGAAAGGTCCGGGGGCGAATAATCGCAGCGAAGCTAGACGGTGGCCAATGGTGAATTCCATACACCATAAGCTGTATGAAATTTTTGACGGGCCGCTGGTCTCAAAGATTGTTAGACTGTGGAAGCTGCAATGTGCTGGCTAGATGAATTGTATGGACGAATAATGGATACACAAAAAAGTATTCGTTGGGAGAATTGGAGGCTGGAGACCAGTGGAAAAACTGAGGCAACATTGGTCTGACTCAGTGGATGGAGAAGCAATGCACCAAGAAGTATGAACGTGGAGGCTGGAAGTGCTGTTTTTGGGTCTTCGATTCTTGAGTGTTTTTATTTTCAGTAAGCAACTGCTAAAACATGCAAATAAAGGTCAAGAAAATCAGTCTACGACAGTTTGTTTCGATCCGGAAACAAAAAGATGATGTAGTAGATGGAAAACGTTGCTTTTAAGCGCAGGAAGATTTGCTATGCCCTGATAGAAATCCTCAGAAACTAGTAGTGTTTGGGGAAGAATGCCCCCACGCACTCGAGGTGAGGCTCCTACTTCACATGAGGCATATAGCAAGCGATATTCAGGCAGTGACATGAAAAGCTGAGCAGAACTTTGACCTGTAGCATGGGCCAGGGGGCGCCCATGACAGATTACTGTCAACTTCTACATGGTGAGGAGCCTATTTTAGATGCAACATGGTAATTGTAGTTGGAATAGCTTAGAAAGTAGTTTGAGCACACACCAGTTGTGTTATGGGTGTCACTAGTGCATTGGACGCATGTATCAATTCTTGCCTATTGGTGACCATGAGATTACGTCTTTTATTGGTAGGTACCCACGTAAAACATGTCCCTTCTCTGTAGGGACTACCCGTTTGTCACGGAAAGCTGGACAGAGCTGTGATCTATACCACGGGCTAGGTGGACCCCGCGACAGGGAACTGTTGCCCCACACACGGCGGAAAACGTGATAACTGTAAGTAGAATACCGTAAAATTAGTTTTGATTGTACACCAGTTGTGTTGTGGATATTCTGAACGGGAATAAACTGAGACCCTATCACAATGAATGAGAGGCACTGATTGGCGCATTGTGTTAATTTATTTCCATTGGTGACCATAGGGTTAGGCCTACGATTGGTGAAAACCCACATAAGGAACGTTTTTTCTCTACAGGGACTACCCGGCAGTAAGAGATCACATATATGCATTTTCCTCTGGGTTAAGCGTTTCTCATATTAGACCATGCGGAAAATCTTTCCTGTTTCTTAAAAAGGCTTCGCGCTAGCTGATCCTTCTCTTTTATGAATAGAATGAATTCCAGGTACCTTCTTCTTCCTTACGCAAGTTTACTTTGCTCGACAGACTCACCTTGTATGTTACCTCTGATAAGCATAAGCAATGATTATACTCATACGAGTAAGTGTACCGTAGATAAATGGGTTATAACATTCGCTACGCACTTTAAGAGTACTTGGAGTTCTGTGGTTGTTTAAGTTGTGTGAATATATTCATGCCTTTAGCAAGGTTTCACTGTCCCTTAAAGCTCAGCGCCATAGCGTAGAATCTCAGTGTTTGAAAGGACAGAGCCGAAATTGATTTATATTTATTATCCATAGTAACTTTTTATTCTAAATATTTACCCATCGTCGATTGCTCGATTAAGAAAACAGGAGTGAAGAAATTAGCAAATTTCAACTTAGTAGTCAACTTGACTTCCCTAGAAAAACTTCCCTCACTTTGACTGTAAATCTTTCTTGATCTATTCGACTGAAGGCCCCTGATGACAACATTCAGCTGTCTATTCTCCGGAAGTATATAGGTGTGATATTGTATTTCATTATCACCTAGTGCTTTTGTCAGTTGTCTGTGAACTGTGAGTGTTTTTGGTATGATTTATATGCCAAAGTAGACCCATTGCGCGGATGTGTATGAGATGTTTTGTGTCTTAACAATACCAAATGTTTAGGAAGAATGATTGGTACTGTTTTCGGTTCTTGTGTTTGTGGTGCGGGTTGTGTGTTTGTAGTGTTTGCCAGTGTTGGTCTTGGTTTTGGTGCAATGGCCATGACTGTAAATGTCGTAGCTGGTTTTGGTTGTGGAAGGACAGGGAAGAGCTCATCATCTTTATCTTTCCTACTACTCATGCAGTCAATTTGTATCTCACTTCCCAAATTTTCAGAAGAAGAACAAGATTTTGGAGGTGAAGACGGCCTCACCTTTCGTATTTTCGTCAGAGAGCTGTCTTTCTGAGATTTTCCATTTATCTTAGCCTCATTTTTCAACAATATAACTATTTCTGCAATTTTTACAGATAGCAATTCGTTTTTGATCCCTTGGCCGCCCAGCTTGGCATTTGTTTTCGCAAGTGTTCCTTGTGCTTACAATAGCGTTACAAACGCTTGATCTAATTATAGCGTAATATTGTCGAGCTGGGCAACCAGCGAAGCAATTTGTTCGTCTTTGTCGGATACGTCATGTCCGGCATCCACGCCACCTTTCGTCGACATCCAGACAACTAAAAATAACTATCTATATACTTTTCGATATCCGCCAAATAATTTTCAATTCAATACAAAAATTTTAAAATATGGAAAAATAAAATGACTGAAACTGACCCAGGTCAGCAAAAGACTACCAAAGTACTCACCCAAAGTCCTCTGTATTCTTCTTCTCTTATATCTTCTATCTTCTGTCTCATTATATCTCTTTTTCTCTTCCGTCTTACTCTATCTTCTGCCCCTGTCTAACTTCTATCTCACTCTATCTTCTGCCTCACTCTATCTTCTGTCCTACTCTTTTTTCTAGATGGATAAACATCCTTCTATCATCTACCTCCTTCTCTTCCTACCCTCTGTCTCCTTCTTCCTATGCTCTATCTCTTTCCTCTCCTTTTCTCTTTTATGGACTGCTCTTTACTCTTTTCTCTTTACTTTCCAACTTCACCTACCAACTCTTCGAATATTTTAATTATAAATTCCAGGAAATGTTGACTGGTCAACGCCTTTTATGCGACTATTGGGTTAAAATTACCAAATAAATTTAATATGCAACTGCATACGTTTCATCTCGAACGCATGCTTATCCATAATTTCATATAAAATGCAAACCAGTTTTATATGTACTATGTATGTGTAATTTTCTCCACGCAAAGATAGACAACGTTATTCGAGGTTTTGTTTTGCAAGTTAGTCAAGCCAAGTCAAGTTATATACAAAGTCGACGTGCTGACAGAGATTAAATTACACCACCGATACCATATCTTGCGGAAGCCGTGAATCATTGAGGACGTTGATATGAGTTAGACAAAGATAGAGAGTGGATGTAGTGCACCAGTGCGGATATAAAAAATCATAAGATCAAAATGATAGTGAACAAATAGTGAAGTGCATGTGCAGGTGAAAAAGGAAAACTGCATAGTAGAAGTTCTCAAAACAGTGAGAATAAAGAAGAGCAGTTATCAGAGGCCGACGTTGAGAAGCAAGAAGAACAGATGAGATCCGTCGAACGAATTCTGGGTGAGTAGAGTTTTTTCTATCACTGTGACTCACTTTCACTAGGGGCAGACAGACAGACAAATATTAACTATTTTATATAATTTGATTTGAGTGGACATAATTAATATTAATCATAAATTTAAAATCTTGAACCTTATTTTGCCCAATGGAAGGGACAATGGGACCGGGACATGACCCAGGCAAACTAGCGACTATTCTAAAAGAACAGGCCCACCAACTCCACCAAATGCAAAATCAGCTAGACCAAGTACTCAAAGAACTTCAGTTCACACGGTAACAACTGCAAAGTGTACAATTGCAATTACAAAAGATCCACCAAGAAAATCGTAAGCAAAGGAGGAAAAACGAGGAGTTGATCAATATTGTTTTAAAAATGAAAAAGCCACAAATGGCGAGCAAAAAACGAAAGTTGGGGAACTTCCCATCACCACCGGCTGAGTCAGCCTTCTTCTCCTGTTATGAAAAATATGAGAGCGTCAATTTTGATGAAGAAATGCAGGAAGAGGAGGAGGAAGAAGCCTGCGAAGAAGAAGAGACTCAGGAAGAAGAGGGTGAGGAAGAACGGGATGGGGAGGAGTTCCCACCCCTCGCGCCTACTAACCCAGCTGTCTGCTTTATAGGCATGAAGATACAAGCTGAACCATCCTCCCCCCAAAACCCCCAACTAGCAACAAACCTACAGATGCTTAAGGATAGGACGAGACCAACAAAACAGGAACAGTACCGATAAAATGTAGAGAATCTGAGAAATGGACGGAGCTAGCCAAGGAGCTGTAAAAACAAAATTATCTTAATGTCAGCGAAAAGAGTGTACCTTGATATACAGATAAGATCAGAAACGACAAAAGACTATAGACAAATCACGAAACTAGTAACAAACCTCAAACTTCAATACCATACATATTATCTCCCCGAGGATAAAAAATTGAACGTTGTTCTGCGAGAACTTCACATTCTTAGCTGCGAGGAAATCAAAGATAGTTTAGTGGCTCACAGCTTTCATCCCATTGAAGTCTTCTTCATTAAACTTCAGTCAGGACCTTCCAAACTGATCGAGATCCTTCTCCCGAAGGAAGAAACCTCGAATTTAGCATAACCGCAGTCTGCCACCTGATCTGTTAGCTTGAGGCTCTGAAACTCCGAAACGGCTTATCGATGTGCCACAACTGCCAACAGTTTGGTCAGTCAAGCAACTGCCATGCCCAAGCAAGATGCGTAAAATATGATTGCTTTCACCACCAGAAAGAGTGCCAAAAGCCAAGAGAGCAAGCGCCAAAGTTTGTCAACTGCAAGGATGAGCATCCGGCTAGTTACGGGGGTTGCCCAAAAAATCCAAAGAACTTTAAGAAGACGTTTGCCTAAATAGCTGCACAAAATAACACAAATACCCCATCTACTGCCAAACCCACGAGCAAACTACAACAACACGTCTCTCCCACACTCACAACACCAGACATGGGACAATTTTTCGCATCTATGCAGAACCAGTTTCAACTGATGCAAGACATGATGCCGAAGATGTTACAGGGCATGTTCTCGGCCACAAATAATAGAACCAATATGAACAAATTCTAATGGATCTGGTGAACCACATTTCATACTTAAATGGAACGCAAATTCCTTGTTTCAAAAGACTGATGAGTTTTAGCAATTTATACTGGGCTATGAATTTGACATTATTGTCCTCCAGGAAACGTTTCTGAAACCTGAAATCCGCCTCGACTTCCCTAACTACACTCTGTATAGAAACGATGAACTGTCGGGTAGAGGAGGTGGTACAGCCATTCTCGTAAGGCGAAATGTGTGTCACCATCAGATCATAACGCTCCAACTTTCAAAAACAGAGAGCTCCTTCGAGTTCACAGTGATTTCTCTGCACAAGTCCCCAAGCAGCCAGGTACTTACACGAGACTTAGAAACTCTTTTACCCTCGAAGGCCCACTGTTAATCAAAGGAGATTTCAACGCATATCACCAAGACTGGGGAGTAGTGAGAAGCAACTGAGCTGGAGCTGAGCCAAACAAGTTCATCACTCGCACACAGGGCAGCCTTCACCTACCAAACGAGTCAACTCACCACGATCGAAACTCAGCAACCATCTTGGATTTCGGGATTTCCCACAAATTTCATTACAATATTAGAATCAGAGTCCTGAATGAGCTCGCCTCTGATCATCAACCGGTCAATTTTTTATAGAGGATGTCTTCATAGACGAACCACTAAAAGAAAAGAAAACAAACCACTGGAAGGCTTTCCAAGACACTCTAGCAAATGTAAGTTTCACCCAAGAATTGATAACAGCTAGGGATGTTGACAACATAATTGAAGAATTAACAGGAAAGATCAAACAGACAAAGAAGAGACACACAGCCATAACTTTGGCCAGGGAGCACAATCACTATGAACTCCCACAAGAAATAAAAACTCTGATAAGGAGGAAGAATTAAGCTCGGAGAGGAGCTTAGAGCACGGGTGATCCTAAACTACACACAAAAGCCAGCCAGTTGATCAGCAAAGTCCGAAAACGCATCATAGAGTTTCGAAATGAGCAATGGGAGGGGTTTCTACAAAGCTTAGAGCCTGGCGAGAAGGCTTTTTGGAGGGTGTCTAAATACTTCCGTATTAAAAACAAGGCACTTTTGCCACCCATATATGGCCCGAACGGACTCTAGTACGACAGTTTAGGGAAGGCGGAAGCTTTTATTGACACTTTAGAGCAATTATTTCGCGAAAATACCTTTCCGGAGGAGGATCTTGATGAGGAAGAAGCAATCCTGACAAAAGTCGAAGAAATAATATCCCCTCGGCAATAAGAGGAATACGTGATACGACCAATGGACCTCCACGAGACAAAGAACATTACACAAGGACAAAATAAACGGAAGACGCCTGTTCCTGACGTGACTACTAACACGATGCTTAAATGGCTTCCTGACAACATGACAACATGATAATAACGAACATAATAAACAAAGTTTTCCAACTATGAAAGTACCTAAACGCGTTAAAACTAGCCACCATAATTGTCATCCCTAAACCAGGCAAAGATCAAACATTTCCGCAGAATTGAAAAAAACTTGCATCTACCTCTGGGTTCGTCCGTTTGATGTTGTACATTATCAGAGAAAGGAGCAGCTGGTTACAAATAGTCCGCCTGGTACTAATAGAAAAATGCTCCTAAGTATAAAACAAATTGACTAATAGTACGAAAGGATGCTCTAAAAGGAATAAGGAAAGGCTGCTTGCTTTTCGTACAGGTTATTGGCTGGTTATGAACAAAAGTCAGTTAGATCAGAAAACTTTGTATTGTGAATGTTGTAATTATGCAAATTTAAATGGCTAGATCTTCACAAAATATTGGAAGATTTCGACAACCTGATATTGAGCTAACTGTTCGACGATCATATGTATCTAAATACTTGCGGAAGGTTACGCAGATTGCAGTGAGCAGGCTTTGTAGAAAGCATGGAAGAAAACCGGCTACTGAAAGGAACATTGAAGCGTAGAACATAAGGTAGAAGTCCAGCTGGAAGACCAAGTTCTCAATAGAAAGGCACGATAGAAGCTGACAGGCGATTTTTGGTATGAGTGCTCATACCAAGATTAATCCTGGAGGCTAAGGCCCGGCTGAGGGTTTTGCGCCATAGATAATGATAGCGATATATTGAGCTATCCAGACATAAAATTCTTCCGTAATTTTTGTCTCAGATTTTTTGAATCATAGGTCTCCAAACGCGTCGACGGGGGCATACATTTCCGTACATTTTGCCTGCACCCCTCGACACTGGAAACACTGTTTTAAAACCTATTTTGGAAATAAGACCTATTTTGAAAATATTAATAATCAACACTTTTCATATGATACCCTACATGACCATCATAGTTGAAAAAAGTTTTTTTGAGGTTCACCCTTTTTATGGAAAGACACTTCTTAAGAACGTTTGAAATTTTTAAAGGAGCTATGACTTTAAATCCACCCACCAAGTTGAGTGTTTATAGTTACTTTAGTTTTGGAGAAAAACTGCACTGACAGACGGAAAGAAAAATCCCGATTTCAATAGGGCTTTGCAGCATCGTACGAAACCTTGAAAATCTATAGTGTCATGCTTTTAAGCAGACTTTAAAATATTTCTACAACTAAAAAAGATTCTCGAATCCCCTTGAAACATCTTTGAAAGTGTAGGTACGTGTCCATTCTCAATGAAAAAACAATGCCAAAGCAATCAGACCTGTCTGCATATTTGTAGACATCCATCCAATCGATGTATTATTCCTGGCTTTATCAGTATCCATCACCATCTCCGATTCCTTCCTCATAAAAAAACGACCATCTACCATCTCATCGAAAATACAATTTCAGTGGACAAGATAATAAAAGTAGATCCGCCGTTAGAATTGACCACAAAAGCAAATGATTGCGCGATTATGTCACTTACGTGACCTGATTTCGACACGCAATGCCACTCAGCAGATGAATAGATACAGCCGAAACATTCATACATACAAATGTTCATTCGAGTAATCTGTATGTAATATTCATTCGAGATCAAGTTCGTCCTTTTTCTGAATTGTTTCGCAGGATTTTTTTGCGGAATCGATTGAAGCGAATTTATATAGGAATGGAGTAATGTTATTGCCTTTATTAATATTGCTTTCATCAAACATTCGCCAGATCTGAGATAACCGCAATAATTGTATCTTCGTGAAGGATTAGTTTAGTCCAACGCAAAAATATAGAAGAGATGAACTGTTGATAGTAAAGCAACATGATTTTTGACAATACTTCGCATCTTTACTTATAAATTATGAAACGAAAGGAAACTTAATTCTACTCAAAAAGCAGTGCTTAAGACTGTATTCATGGCTTCAAAAGCATATTTAATTATTTCAAAACCCAATAAAAGGATCTTTCATCATATTCTTACAGTTGAAATAACATTTGAATTTTTCTTTTGTTGGCAATGAAATCCACTCGGAAAAATAATAATCTCTCTGCAACATATTCACGTAATTATGTGGGGATGCTACAGGCACCCTAAGGAAACGGTATTTTGTATGTAACGATTATGTGCATTCGCAAGCCGTATTTATAGCTGGAGAGCATTACGTAGATACGACTAAAGAATACTTCCAACTGCTGTTCTTAAGGACCAACATCATAACAAACTGTTTTCTTTATTCGATGTTCGTGCTATCATTGAATTTTTCAAACTTCTAAGAGACTCTCACGCTCTCTCTCTCTCTCTCTTTCAATATGACTTCTCCCTCCGACTAGACAGTCTGCTTCAAATATCCTTCATGACTCTGCCCTCGGGACAAGCAAGGATTCCAGCATATTTCGTGGAAACAAAGCTATTGTTATTGAAGATTTCTTTCACTTTTAACAGCATTACCATTAACGACTGAAATACCATTGTTATGGAAATGATGTACTTAACATTATGCTTTCTGACATAGTCACCGGATCTTGACTCCTTTGCGCGTCTCGAAAAATTTTTTTTCTCCAAGTCCACAATCATATCAAATGCTACCAAACGTTCCGGAATTCTCCTGGGCACGTAATCTTTGTGAATTTTTATTATAACTGCTATTACTATAATCTTTATCGAATTCATTTGCAATATTGATTCAAGATCCTTCGTCCTTGTCAGATGGGTGGTACAAAAGTACCCATCACAGACATACAACGCAACGCCACAGCTTCCGATTGAGATAACAGCGGAAGAAAAATTCATTGGATTATTACAGTGATTAATTCAATGTCTGAGTATTCCTTGGTCCTTTCGATATTTTCTTTGTTATGATGATTGAGAGCGTAGTTAATGGGAGTGGAGCCAATGATAGCGAGGAGTCTTGAATTATAGGTGTTTATACGAACCAAGGACGGCCGTCATTATTTTTTATAGCGTTATTTGCAAGGCAAAAGTTCCGATTAATACAGATATCAGGGTCAAGTTAAGACACGCTAGATATTTCATTTTGGATTTCATTTCAGGAAAATTATCCTTATCATAAGAGGGAGTAAGTTAGGTTTTATGGTGTGAGTTTGTCTTTAATGTATCTGTTATGAGAAACTGCTTACTTTGATGAGAAATATTTGCTTCCCATTTGAATAATTAGAGATGAGTAAAAGAAGCAAAACAGCTAATATATTTTCAGTTCTCTTAGGTTAGGGTAAGGTAATCAATCTTGTTATTCAGTTGAAATATATATTATTAGGTTTGAAGTTTGCTTTTACTTTTCATTACTATCTATTGCTCCTAAGCCTCCTTTGATCCTTTGTCTCCATTTATCGCGGTTCCACGACCTCGTTCGCCAATTTGTTACTCGAGGCAGGGATCTACTGTATTGTCTACTTCCATTCAGTCTTCTCATCAACTCGTTGGCTTTTCAACAATTCGCTCACTTTGCGCCCTATCCTTCAGAATTCTTTTGCGTAGTCGGTTCCGATTCTACATGTCGCGCTCAATGCAATTAGTATAGTGTTTAGTCTCGTGTGTTTAGGCTCATGTGACACTAGTGGATTGGTAAACCTTGAATACACTTCATCGTTGTAATGGAGTTTACTTTCTAGTCTATATGGTTTCACAGCACGGAGCATTATTCATAGCAGTTTGCGTTTGAAAACGTTAATTAGCACTAGGTTTACGGGCGTTTCTGACATATCCGTAGCGACCGGGCACAGCCTCGAACCTATCCGCCTGCCAGATGTAGCAATCGGCTGCAATATAAAACATATCTTCCCATTAGACTGGAAGATCGAGTATCGAAGCCGAACGAGTCGAGGGAGTATCGAAACAGAACGAGCGAAGCGAAGAAAAAGCATGAGCCTCTTTCTGAAAGAAGATAACGCTGCGACAACATCGAATCATTGTTACTTGTGTATATTCCAGGCGAATAAAGTTTATAATTATCTAATAGATAAAAACGTTGTTGTTATTATTTCTAGAATGGCGTAACGCCTACAAACTGGTGACCCGACGTCGTCAAACCGAAATGACAGAAAGCCCAAACAGCATCATCATCGCAAGCGCAACACCCCGACGCAGTAAGTAGTCGGGGTGTTGCGCAATGATTGAATTGCCAACGTTTTGGGAGCAACGGCCAGCCTCTTGAATTGCACGAGTTGACGAACAATTCAGATGCGTAAAAATAAGAACGGACGAACAGATGTTCGATCGCGTGATTAACGAATTGAAACATGATGTCCTCACGCAGATTGCGGACATTATAGAGAAGCTACCTCACACTAACAAATACGAGACACTCAAGAATCGCAGCACATCCATTTAGGCTGTATCTAAATGTGAGAACTTTCAGGAATTGCTCACAGACTTGGAGCTTGGGGATAACAAGCTATCCCAACTACTTCGCGCAATGAAAAGTACGGCGGGCAAAAGGTTTCAAATGAATTTTTAAAATCATTATGAATGAAACGGCTCCGTCGCGTGTTCAAGATATTTTGACTATGTCAACAGCGAATTAGGATCAGCTGGCCGAAATGGCTGACAAGTTACTGGAAACACGCGATCGATCCACACACTTCATTTCTGAAGTCGACAGAAGTCAAACCACAATTGGGAATGAAATCAAACGTGAGCTTTCCTTTATATTTATTCGCATCTAGATAGACTGCAGTTCCCCAACCCCAGCTGTACTCGCAATTCACGCTACAGTCCCGCTCGTTCACCTAGCCCCACTCAACGCTGAAAAAAACATATGCTACTTTCATCGTAAATTCGGTGGAGAGGTAAGCCAATGTGAAAAACCATGCGCTTACCATACTAAAAGACGTCCGAAAAACTATATAACGCGCGCTTGTCGCAAGCACAAGCGATGCAAAAAAACGTTCACGCCTGCATGCTCAGGACCCCAACACCAAGCTTAAATTTCTCATCGATATGGAAGCCGACGTTACCGTCATCCCTCCCTCACAGATCATTGCCAAGCAGTTCGAAAACGGCTTTAAACTTTTTGCTGCCAAGGGCAGTGAAATTCAAACATTCGGCACGTTTGTACTCAATATTTAACTCGGCCGTAGAAGAAATTTTTGCTGGAGATTTGTGATTGCGAAAGTTACCCGACTGATACTTGGTGCAGACTTCCTGCAACACTTCGGACTGCTGGTAAACGTAAAAAAATCGTTGTTTCTTTGACTTGAAGACACAATTATCAACAAGCGGCTCGACCGACGTACTAAAGCACTCGTCTATCTCCACGATAAGTGGTAACGTGAAGTACACTGAAATCCTCAGCAAATGCTCGATCATCAGAAACCCATCACGTATTAGCGAAATTCAAAAGCATTCAGTACTAAATCATATCGTAACCAATGGCCCATCCCTTGCAGAGCACCTTCAAAGACTCACATCAGAAAAATTCTCGATAGCAAGAGTGGAATTTGAACATTTGACACAGCTTGGGTATTGCAGGTTATCCAACAACCCTTGGGCAGCGTATCTAAGGCGCCCATGTGGGGACTACCGGCGTCTAAACGCAGTTGCGATTCCGGACCGCTACCCAATGTGACACATTCAAGACATGGTGTCAAACCTTTCTGACAAGAAAATCTTTTCAGAAATAGATCTGCTTAGAGCTTTCCATCAGATCTCTCTTGCAGAGGAGGACATTCCAAAGAAGGCGGTAGTAACCCCATTCGGCTGTAATGAGTTTCGCACTCAGAAACGCTGCCGAGTTATTCCAATGGTTTATGGACGAGGTTCCCAAGAGTCTCGAATTTTGCTCTTGCTATCTTGATGACATATTGATCGCTTAGGATACACCCGAACAACATAGGAAATACCCTCATACCGTTTTCAAGAGGCTTGAATGACTACGGAGTAGTAATCAACATCGCGAAATGTAAACTAGGAGCTAAGCAAGTCGAATATTTAGGACATATAATTTCAGCAGAGGAAATCTGTCCCCCCAAAAAACGGGTCGAAGCAATTAAGAATTTTCCGAAACCAAATACAATCAAACACCGCCTTGTTTTCTTGGAGTTATTAACTTCTATCGAAGGTTTGTCAGGAAAGCTACAGAAACGCAAGGTCCCTTAAAGAAACTCTTGCACAAATCAAAGGAGAAAGACAATACTCTAATAACTTGGACTGAAGAAACAAACACAGTATTCGAGAAATACAAAAACTGCCTCGCAGATGCCACACTCCTAGAGTATTTCCAGAGCAACAGACCTCTGGTCTTGTCTACCGATGCATCGGATACCGCTATCGGAGGAGTACTCGAGCAACTTCAAGACAACCTTTGGAAATCAATTACATTCTTCCAACACAAGCTCATCACAGCTGCGTCTCGCTACAGTAAATATGATAGAGAGTTACTTGCCCTAGATAGCAGCAACCGCCGTTTTCAACATTATCTGGAGAGTTCGGGGTTCGTCGCACGCACTGATCACAAGCCACTTGTTTTTGTCTTTAACCAGAAATCCGATAAGGCATCGCTTCGGCAGTCAATGCAATTGGATTACATCTCACAATTTTGCACCAGCTTTGTACACATTCTACTAACCTTACCGCAGATTTGCTGTCCCGCATAGAAGCCATATCACTGCTGCTATTAATTGGAAATCACGAGCTTGTCAAAGATCAGATGACCGATTCCGAACTTAACGCTCTTATTCGAGACAATTCGACTTCCTTGCAACTGCAACCAATCAACACCCAAAGTGGGAAAATATACTGCGACCTGTCAATAAGTTTCACAAGATTTTTCGTCCTATTTGCGCTTCGTAAATGAACCACCCAAGTGCAAGAGTAACGTTACGTGCGATTGCCCAACAATTTTTTTGGTCCAGAATGAGAAAGGACGTGCATCTTTGGTGTCGTTATTGCCTTCATTGCCAAAGATCTAAAAATGGCAGACATACAGTAAACGCTTTGCAAACATTTCCAGTCCCAGACAAACGCTTTCAAGTAGTGCAGTTAGATATATAAGTAGTCGAACGACTAACGTAAGTGGATGGATTTAGGTACGTTTTAACGATGATTGACAGGTTTTCAAGGTGCCCAGAGATAGAACCATTAGAAAAACAGACAGCAGACGCAATAGCTAAAGTCTTCTATGCCACCTGAGTGCCTCGCTTCGGAGCGCCTGAAATTTGTGGTCACCAACCAGGGAATACAATTTAAGTCAGCCTTGTTCAGGTCACTGACTAACATTATAGGAACCAGTAAAGCAAGAACGTCACCTTATCGCGCTGCTTCAAATGGACTAGTGAAAAGGTAGCATCGAGAACTAGTCTACTTCCAAACATATTCTTTGGCCTAACGAATTGCAATAAGGATGACTTGGGAGCTAGCTATACAGACTTAGTATTAGAAACAACATTAAGACTCCGGGAGGAATTTCTGGTTGATGACAACAGCCCATGCAAAAAACCAGGCCTAAACCTATTGACCAGAAAAACAACCGGAGTACATTTGTCCACAAGGACCTCAGGACGTGTACATATGGGTTTCTTGGAGTTGACGCATTCAGACGAGCATCACAGCAACCATACACAGACCAATATCGAATAATTATTAGAATCTCATACCCAAATTTCAGTTAAACGTTTCAATGGAACGCCTCAAACTGGCATTCCTTGTTAACCAGGATCCTGGCAGTGACAGCCTAGTTCCAGCGTCACAAGTGCAGTCACCACAACAAATATTACCATTTGCAAACTTCGACATTCCTCTTCCATCAGAAACTCCTTGTCCGGTCATAGTTTCAAGCAAACCGCCAGGCCAATCCTTTCGCGAGCTCCCACAATGATTGCAAGAGGACATCACGTTGAAAACAACCCCCTAAGTCAGCCACGTAGTCGCCGAGTCCGCTGGGATGCAAACGTCAGGAACCCACCATCAGTCCGGACTTACCCATTAGCCAAACGTCATTATTGAGTACATTTTGTAAAAACATACTGAATTTTGTTTGTGAATTTCCCGCATACGATCTTTTTGTAATATTTGCAAAAATTATTCCTTTTTTTGCATTAGCCTATTCGACACTTTTTGCACTTCTGACGCTGAAAATGACATATTTGAAGCGTCTAATCTTTGGCAAATATTCTCCTTGTTTTTTCAAACTAATTCCTCGGCCAAACAAAGCATGATCTACTTTCTGGATATTTTTGATTTGATGCACCCTTTATATAATATTCACGTGCTTACCGCTGCCAAATCCAACTCTTCTATGTGCGCAAAACGTGGATTCTAATGGGAAGATCGCAGAAATGGATACATGCTTTCGAAGGGTTAAAGGAGAACTGTGACAAGTCAAATACAACAGAGAACTTAATGGCAATTAGCCGGGTATGTCAAGCTAGAGTACCTAAGGAGACGCATAAGGGGCAGATTGAAGGAAACCAGCTACAACGAAGATCACACAAACTATGGGAGGACTCAGTTGATGTTGCGGGTACAACCTTGCCAGAAATACAGGGTTCAACATCTTTTAAGTAGATTGTCATCATTAAATAGCTTGGACATTTGTTAACCGGTCGACTTCACTAGATATATTTTTTAAACGTAAATTCAGTATAGTTTTAATCATGAATGGCTTCACATCGAAACAACGCAACGAAATAGTGACAATGTACACTGAAAATTGTCGTTTAATTGTGTTAACTCAACTTGTATATCGTCGTGGTCTACAAGCACCGTCGGGCAACACTATCCGTCATTTGATGTCGAATTTTGTTGAGCTAGGGAGTGAAAGATCGCCATCATGACGTTCATCCACGACCAAAATGTTCCAATGAAGTAGTTGAAGCGTTCAGAGAGAACGTTGTCCAGAGCCGAAAAGTTTCGCACTGGCGCCGCGCTCAACATTTTGGCGTCAATGGAACCACTTTGTGGCACATTTTAATGAATGATTTGCAATTGCTTCCATATAAAGTGCAATTAACACAAGAAATAACACATCAGACAGACCATCCACGTCGCTTGGAATATGGCCAAACAGTCGCTTCAATGATTGACACTAAACTTGATTTCTAGAAACAAATTTTGATGACCGACGAGGCCTATTTCACACTTTTTCGCAACTCAAACAAGTAGGATTGCCACGTTTGGCATTTGGGGAACGTGTATTTCACACGAGATTTACGAAACGCGATTTCCTGAAACCATCACTCAATCAAAACCAAAACCATCACTGAATCATTTTTTTCTTCAAAAAAAAAAAAAACAAAGCAATCAATGGAAATTGATATCGGAGGATACCGGCTTATTATGTCTGCTCGGAAATGCGTAAAAAGGTCTTGACAGCTACTGGTTCCAACAAAATGGTGCACATGCTACACCGCATTTCAAACAACTCAGTTTCTGCAACGAAAACTTCCTGGATGTCTGGTTTAAAAAGAAGGCGAGCTAGATTGGTCACCCAGGTCTTCGCATTTGACTCCTCTGGATTTCTTTTTGTGGGGTTACTTGAAAAGCAAAGTACACACCAGCAAACCTCAAACCGTTAACGAGGTCAAGGCAAACATTCGTGCCGGAATCATTGCTATGCCGATCGAGATGCTTGAAAAGGCAACGATAAATGCAGCAAAAAGGGCACATTTTGATTTGACCGATAAAGGCGACCACTTGATTGATGTTGTATTCAAAAACTAGCCCAAAGGACAAGCCTGAATAAAAAGTGTCTCATATGCAGGAATCGATTGGTTTTTTATTCAGTTTGTAGCCTCCTACATGAGCGGGTAAGTTTCAGCTGGGATCTATAGACCCGGGAAGCTCGTTGGCATCACTCGCTTTGCCTATGGACCCGTTTGAGCCACCAAGGGAGAACGCGGCTCGTCAGAATTCAAGCAAAATATTAATGGATCGATTATCCACTTTTTTGGCCTGCCTTCCCTGGAGATTCTTATTACATTCTTAAATGCGAGCCAAATACCTATAAAAACACCGTATCGGAACCAAGAGGGTTTACGAATATCTCTGTTTAGAAGTTTAAACTCGTGAAAACACCAGCAAGATACCTACAGGTAAACTCCATTAAGGAATCAGAAGGTTTTATCCCCCTTATACTTGTATATCTATATTTGTGTGGAAACACCACCCTAACCAAGATTCACAATTTTTCCACGTAAACCGATCAGTAATCGAAAGATTCAGCTTGAATGGTACACTTCAGCTGATTTAATAGTAATTAGTCGACACAAATTATAAGTAGATATAAGAAACTTAAATCTACTTACAACAATGGGGGACCCTCGAGATGTTATCGCTGCCGGGTACCATCCATACATACCATACATTCCGCCGGTCAAAAAATTATCCTCCCAAACTTCTGGTGATGCTCTCTCGCTGCATAAATGTTTCTTGAATCCACTAGAAAACCTCCAATCTCCTCGCTATATGTCAACTTTCGAGCTCCAAATCAATAGTTGCGGTCTCCGCTAATTGAAGAAAAAGAAACTGGCACCATCACAACCATCAGTTTGAGGTTCCACTACTCGTACATCTCGCATCCACCGGGAATTACACTAACGGCCGTCCTGAGGGAATTGAACTTTTGCTTCTTCGAATAATGCACGCGTGTAACCATAAGCGGTTTGTGTTAAAGCTGTTTGATGTATTTTCGTGCAGTTGTTGCACTTTTGAGTACTTCCTGTTTCTTTTCTACTACGCGACAAATGTCAGTTATGGGGGTTGACAGTAGTTTATGTTTGTATTTACCCCTGACGGCCGTCGCCTCGGAGAAATTTACAACGCGTTTGTTTATTCCGTCCGGGATTGATTTTTTGCCGGCCGGGTTTCTGTAAACAATAATCCGCGGCTTCTATCGCAATTTGGAGACGGCTGTGCGCGAGGAAAATGCGAGCGGTGGAGCTGCAATAGGAAGGTGTTCGATTGGTCTTCCACGGAGATATCAGGAATGTGGGTAAGTCATCCTGCGAAGCATTCCAATCACACAGAGAAATTCTATGCTACTTTTTTGTACACTATTATGCACTGATTTGCATGTTTAAGCAGGTGCACGACTTTCAGAAAATAATCTTGATCAAACTACTGTTCGCTGGTTAAGTTGTTCGACTTGACAGATTATTACACTTCAAATATCAATTTGAAAAATGAATTCACACCTAGGGCTACTTTGTGGTATTTCACATATTTTGACGATGTTTTCGATGACACGTTTCTTCTCGAATAAAATGATGGTTGAAAATTTACACTGATTGTAAATTTTCTTTTGATTTCCACATTTCTATTGATTTAAATTTTGCCCAAAAATTTTGATGCTGTCCATTTTTCTGGAGAAGACGATCTTCACGGTTCAGCGCCAAGGATTGTGGAAAAACGTCCTTCAGCGATTATTTCGACCTGTGCATAGTGCTTTGATGTCGTTCAGGTGGTAGCTGGTTCAGTATGCCGAATGGTAGTCCCGAAAAAGGCAGTGATGACGGTGGATGGGGTGGTCCATAATGTGGGTGGAAATGTGATGGTAAGTTCATGGGTGAAGTTGGTGGGAAGTCTCCATTCATACAATGACTCATCATTTCTGCATCTATCTATCTATCTTTTCGCATCCTTGATGAAGCTGGTGTGAATTTGAAGAGCTCATCCCCAGCATGTCACTCGCTACCATTTACTGTTGATGTTAAGCAGCAGCGGCTACTGCAGCCTCCATTGACAAATCCATTTGCTACATATGAAAGGGACTAATATTGTTGACGTGGCCCTCTAGCAATTCATTTTTCATACTTTGTGCATCAGTCGGACGCATACTTAATGCCTGGACATGATGAGGTGGACTAGGTGATCTTGCTATCGAAGGTGGCTTATTCAGGTGACAAAATTATATTAACGAGAGTATTATTCTATTGTTGTTATTGTTAGTGCTGGAGCTGTTGTCACTATTGTTGCTGCAGTTATTGTTGGAGTGACAAACGCTTGTGTTAATATTCTTTGAGGAATTTAATTCTTCTGCTTGCGCTTATAAGTTACATGACTACATTGACCATCTCATCGTCTAGTTATTAATTGATCATTATCATTTAAACTTTCTGAAAAATGAATTTCACATCCTGGTTTGGGGTCTCCTCAAAATTGTTTAAACAGCATCGTATTTATTTTAACTAGACAGACGGTAAGTGCGGTATGCGGGGTATTTTCCCTTAGGTTCCTCAACATAACAAGTTATTCAATGTTTAAATACCGATACAAAAAATGGTGCACCATATACTCAACTGGAGGATGCGATCAATGGCTCGAGGAGACTCGGTGCGTTATATCTGGGAGGATAGGGTCCAATTTGGAGCGTAGTACCATAGAAGTAGAACACGAAGAAGGAAAAAAAATGAGGAACATTTTTTCATAAATCGTTGAATTGTTTACAATTTTTGTTCAATTTCTTCATGCGATAACGCTTTCTATTTAAGAGAAAAATGCGGGAAAGCAATAATTTTGAGGTTTAACTTTGAATGATGTCGCAAAAGTAGAGTCCATATGAAATTTCGATATTCTATTTGTAATAGTGTTTTTATGACTTGTAATAATTTTTAGCTTTATGCGAAATATTGTAACCTGAAGTTTCTGTTTGGGCAAGATTACTAAAAAGCTGAAAAAATATAATGATTTCTTTCTCTTCTATGAAACTTTGTTCAAATCCGACTAAATACGAGAGCTTTGTATATGATATTACGCCAAATTTTTTCGGCTTCCCGGACCAGTCAGACAAAATTTAAGAAATTAACCATGTATCTGTCAAACATCGTATTCATATGTATACTATCAGGACTTATGCACCTTGAAAAAAAGTAATTTAATACTGAAAAAAAAATAAATAAAACAACAGGAATGATATGAGCATCAAATAAATATAAAATAGACACGTTCTTCCTTATTTATATTCCGACAAAATTGCGAAACATAAAGTTTTGTTTAGGTTTATATGGTCGTCTCCGAAATTCACATCGTTCTTTTCCATTTCGTATGAGGTGCTCAGATAAGAAAATTTATTTGTACATTTCCTCTACAATTCGGCAACAAGATAGACAGACATGTTTTATACTGAAATACTTTATCTTACCTGCCACGACAGTCTCCGAACGTTGCAGCCTCACCAGAACGTGCTCAATTAAACCTACGTCAGTACATGCTTGTAGATTTCGTACACTTTTTCGTAATATCGCTATAAAAACGCTCCATATTTCAGCCTGCAAGAAAAATGTGAGAAAGAAAATGTTTTTCGTGAATTTAATTTCAAACTTAAATGCATGTGTATGTTGGTTGAATAGTAAAAACAAGAATAAATAATTCACATGGAGCACAGCTGTAAAAGATTTTTAAGGTCAAAGTGGCGTCGATTCTAGTAATGAATTTTAATTTGAGAAAGACTTTTGCAACTTTATTTCTAAATTTGAATAACGACAATTGCACCCTGAATCAATTACAAAGCTCTCAGACTGAAAATCTGGGTACAACTCCAACTAATCACTCAACTTTTGCATTTTTCGTCTCTCATTACGATTCCGTATGTTGGGGAACTTTCAACTCATTTATCTTTTGAATAATTCAGTCCAGCTTAACGATATGAGATAAACCATTCACTCTGTTCAAAATCCTGGAATTTTCAACTGCCTCTTGACGTCTCTCTGATTCTCTGTTGCATGATTAGCAAATTCCTCAAACTTTCTGCAGCTATTTGAATAAATTGCTGGTAATTTCAAAACAAACTGCATTTGCGTTGTTTCAGGAGTCCATTAAATAAAGTCACAAGCAAACTCTCAACTGCAACACAGCTCACACTCGCCCACTCTTTCTCTTTGATTTCGGTTTATTCTTCCAACCAAATGCATTCACAATGAATGCCATTTGTGATGTGAACTGACTTCCGGGATAAAAGAATTTTTCGAAAGTGCATACAACAGAATGCATAAAATACCACTTATTAAGGACTTTTAGATTAAAAGAGAAAGTTTTGTTGAATATTGTTCTGGTTAAATTTAATTAGTTTATTTAAGTTGAATAATAAAATAGGATTAGACTTTTAAATCAATAATTTAGAGAATTAAGATAACTATATATCCTCATTGTTTAAGCAGATTTATAAACCATCTTTACTTGCAAATAAAAACTAGTGTAAGACGCTTAAATACGTTCCAGTTAACAATACGCTCCAGTGCTATTCAATTTGGCTCTGGAGTACGTCATAAGGAAGCTACCTGCCGATACGCGAGGTAAATTACTATACAAGTCAAGCCAAATAGCAGCCTATGCGGACGACATCAATATTTTGTCACGGCCATTAGTAAATGCCAAAGAACTTTTCCTGAAACTCGACAGCGAAGCAAAACTAATAGGGCTACAAATCAATGAAAATAAAATAAAGCTCATGACGCAATCGAGGAAAAATACCTAAAATACACAAAATATCACACTTGGCGAATACAGTATCGAAAATGTGAACAAATTTGTGTATTAAGGAGCCAAAATAATGAAAACGGGCAATGACAGAGACGAAATACGCCGAAGAATACAGCTCGCAAATAAAATATTTTATTCCGTTTTGACGATCTTGGAGACCAGCTGCATACACAGGAAAACAAAGCTCCAAGTATACAAATCTGTGATAAGACCTGTGTTATGACATGGCTGTGAAACATGGACCCTAACCCAAGCATCCGCAAATATATTAAACGCCTTGTTACGACGGGTCCTGGGGCGAATAATCGGAGGGGAGCTAGACGGGGACCATTGGCGAATTCGATACAACCATGAACTGTATGAAATTTTTGACGAGCCGGAGGTCTCAACGATTCTAAGACTGCGGAAGCTGCAATGAGCTGGCAACATGAATCGCATGGACGAACAACGGATACCCAAAAAGGTATTCGTCGGGAAAACTTGAGGGCGGAGACGAGTGGGGAAACCGAAGAAACGCTGGTCTGACTCGGTCGACGAAGACAGTTCATTACAGTTCACACAGCAACTATATTTGCTTGTTAGAAGCGAGAAAGGGAATGATGATACATTACTTTACCGAGCTACTTGAAAAGGGATTTTTCAGGACTCTGAAAGTTTATTTTGCCCAGGAAGCAAAATCTTAGATGATCGTGAATAAACACAAGCGACTTACTCATTATGGTGTATTTAAACTGATTTGTAAAGCATGGGGAAATGCTACTAGTATATCCAATGGTATCGCTGGTTTAAAGACTTGCAGGATCCACCCATATGATGCACACATCATACCAGAGCATTATTTTTCACTCTCAGATTTCGCAGGCGCTAAGCAAAGAAATGATAATGAATTAGACGAAGGCTATTCAGGGATACAAAACAATGAATTTGCATGCAATGAATAAGATATGGGTACGGAAAATGTCGAACAAGGCACTTTTGCAGCATCTAAAAAAAACACCCCAAAATGTCCAAATTTACCTTCGAGGTCTGCAAGAAAAACGCCAACGAAAGTTTTAACTAGAATTCATCCCATATCTAGGTTTCCAGCAATGATGCTCAAGAAAAAACGAAAGGCCATAGTGTTTGACGTCTCCAGAGGATATACAAAGAAAGAGCGATGGAAAAGAGGAAGAACGATGCATTGACAAAGAAACTGGAGAAGTGTGAAAAAAGAAGGTAACAAAGGAAAGTAAATGACTGTTCTCTATGTCATCAGAACGCGATAATGATGAAAAATTATAAGAGCTCTATGAATGACAATATTCCTGATGAAAAAGAGAATAGGTGCATTGAATATATGGAAAAATATAATTGCACCACTGGATAAAATGCCCATCATGTTCTTCTAGGACGCATAAATTTTGTACCATGCGCAACCTTCAACTTAGAAGCTGTCAATAAGTCAAAAGAGACAAAAAAATAAAATCAGTACTTTGTAACGTAATATAATAGTAATAATAAGTATGAGAATTAAGAATTTTATCTCAAAGTAATTTCCAGAGACTGGCTGTTGATTTTTTGTACTTAACACATTGAACGCTAACCAGGTTTCTTGTAAAATGTCAAAAAAAAAAGTTTGTTTTAGGTTTTATTTAATAGGATATATAAGAATTTAAATATTTTTTTTTGTTTCGATGCATTTTTGCATAAAATGCCGAGTTTTAATGCCCGTCTGTCATAGGTGACTGACGAAGCATCAACGGCAAAAATTGTCGGTTAACGCCGCGTCAGGCATTTTGTCACTCACCTACCTACACAACTAACATGCATGTGTCAAGCGCGTGGTAATTGCATGAGTATAAAGGGGTTAGTGAACAAAATCTCAACAGTCAGTTGGTGTCATCACGTATAATTACATCGTTTCCGGACTGGAGAACAATTTTACATAATTTAAAACTATTTTTTTTTTTTACACGGCAATGTCAACTCCAAATTGAACTTGTGTCGATAATTGTTTTAAAATGTTTATAATTTTATAGCAAAACCCTAAAATGGAGTTCGAGGATTTTAGTATAAGGTGGGTGATCCAAATAAAGCCTGTGTCTTAATAAGGCCTGTTTTTTTAATTTCCCACTTCACGATTTCAAATGGCCGCCAATGTTTGTAGATGTGTGCATGTACATCAATTAACACTCAAAAGCACAGCAAATGGAACCTGCAGTCGAAAACAAACAACGACGCGGAGCGCACGCTTGTTTTTATAAAATTCTAGCAGAGTAAACAGTAAGTATTTTTATTCGTACACGGTATGCTGTCTTTTGTCTATAGGATAATTGTACGTGCAGCCATCTCCTCATATGAGTGAAAAAGCTGTGATATCGGTGTATTCCATATAATTGTTTTTCTATTTATCCATGTGCCATGCCCTAATAAAAACTACAAAAAAATGTATAGACCTTATAACGGCACAGGTACAGGTTTTATTAGGACAATGTTTTATGTCAGTTAGAAAAATATCACAGTAAAATAGTAAGCCCTTGTTTTCAGTAACACCATGGAACGAATCACCAGCTTCTACCACAAGGAAAAAAAGGGTTCATTGGACTTCGCAACAGATGGAAAACGCTGTTGAAATGGTAGAAAGAGGTAGATTATCTACATACGCTGCTGCAGCCAGATACAACATCCCAAGAAGAACCCAACGCAACCATATAGCGAGTGGGTCAACTACCCGAAAGCTAGGTCGGTCGGCTGTTTTTACTACAAAACAAGAAGCTAGACTTGTCAGAAGAATCATACGTTTGACTGATGGAGTGCCGTTGCATCAAAGATGTTGCGCGTATAAGCTTTTTCATTCTCTAAAATTAAAGAAATTCCAAAGACTTTCAATTAAGTCAAGAAGATATTTTGCAATTAGTGTCAGTGTAAGCACACCGAACATCACAGACACGACGATACGGTCATTCGACATGAGGCAGTCGAGGCCCGTCATCCACCGTGAATTGATTGCCAAATAAATTGTTTAATTGATATTTTCGTTCTTTTTGTTATTATTCACATCCATTGTCCCTCCCCACTGAATCATCCTGACAGTTCAGAAGTGGGATGATGGATTTGATAACCGAATTAAATGGATTGACGGTGAAAGTGCTGCGCGAGAAGTGCCGATATCATGGATTGGCGACCGCCGGGAACAAGTCCATGCTGGTCCAACGCCTCACCGAATTGGGTGATAAAAGTTCGACAGGTATAGATAGTGATCTCTTTCCGAGAGTCCGCGAACTCGAAGAAACAGTCCGCCAGCTGCAAAATTTGAGTGTTGGTGTGCCACAAAACGTTTCGACGCCAGTAACACAAACAGTTTCACAACGCGTGGACGAAAATGTTCAATCGTTCATAAGTGGAAGTGTAAACACGAACGCACACACACAACCGTATGTGCCACCGCAGTTGCCGTCGTCGACCAATACGACTCAACCACTCGCGTACACGATGCCTACGCATATACATGGCCCGATGATGAGTAATGTTTCGTTTGCTTCACATCACCAGCCGCGCATGCAGGTCACAAATGCCTCCGCTCCGACGGGTCTGCATCTCGCTCAACCGCCAACAGGCATGTACTCGTATGTATATCAACCGACGAGTGAGATCGTGTGTCACAAAACGTTTCGACGCCAGTAACACAAACAGTTTCACAACGCGTGGACGAAAATGTTCAATCGTTCATAAGTGGAAGTGTAAACACGAACGCACACACACAACCGTATGTGCCACCGCAATTGCCGTCGTCGACCAATATGACTCAACCACTCGCGTACACGATGCCGACGCATATACATGGACCGATGATGAGTAATGTTTCGTTTGCTTCACATCACCAGCCGCGCATGCAGGTCACAAATGCCTCCGCTCCGACGGGTCTGCATCTCGCTCAACCGCCAACAGGCATGTACTCGTATGTATATCAACCGACGAGTGAGATTGGGTCTGTGAATGTTCGCGACATTGCCGATGTGTTGCCGGAGTTTCACCCGTTTGCCGCCGATTCTTTAACGTCCGAACAGTTTGTGTGTCGTGTCACACAACTAAAGGAAGCCTACCGATGGAGTGACCGTCTTGTGCTGCTTTCAATGTTTTCGAAGTTGAAGGGTGCTGCTAAAACATGGATCGACATGTCGCCAGTTTTTAATTCTTGGACAGAGTTTGTCGGAAAATTTCTTACAGATTTTCCGTGTCTCATGAACATAGCCGATATCCATCTCCGTATGGCTGAAACGAAACGCAATTTTACCGAATCGATGGAGGAATATTATTATCGAGTTCTAGCGTTAGGCCGGAAAGGTGGATTGCCGGACGCAGCAATCATAAAATACGTGATAAATGGTTGCAACGATATCGATTTCGGGAAAATATAATCGGCACAACAATTTAATTTTTGCCACGAATTATTATCAGCAATTCGACGCTATACCGACACTTGCCATTCAAAAAAATCTTTCCAACCGAAACCCCGATCATGCGACATGCGTCCGCCGAGTCCTACGAGTAAGCCTGAAACACCGTCATTACCGAGAAAACCGAAAGAACCCGTCTGCTATAATTGTTTCAAGCCCGGACATATCTCCGTTCGTTGTCCACAACCGCAACGCCGTGCAAGATGCGCAACATGCAATCGTACCACTCATCAAACCACCGATTGCCCGCATATGAGATCTGCGCGAAAACGTACGAAATCCAGACGAATGAAAATGGAAAGGAAATCATCAAAGTGGTGTCAATACGAGGTCGTGAGATTCGAGCATTCGTGGATCCGGGGAGCAATAGAACGTTGATGAGAGCGTCGTTGGCGAACACTATAGGTGATATCGTTCCTTGCAATGTTGTTCTGTGCAGATTTGCGGGTGCTAAATACGAATGTACGAGCAAAGTAATCGTCTCAATGAACTTTGATCACAAGACGTACGACGTAGATGTGTTAGTTGTCGAGGATGATTGTATCGAATACGAAATGCTATTAGGTCGGGACGTGCTATGTAGAGACGAACAATCGCTGGTAATTCGAGGGAAAGAATGCTGGTTGGAAAATGACGAGGTATTAAAATTGGGAACATCCTTAAAAGCCAAGGAACAAAACCAAGTAAAAACGTTGTTGTCTGAGCTCCGTACACTTTTTCAACAAATTTACACGAATTGGGAAAATGTTCGGCTGTAAAGATGGCAATATCTTTGAACACACGCGAACCGGTTACACAACGACCATATCGACTCCCATATGCAAAACGACAAGCCGTCGAAAACATCATAGACGAACTACTCGCCGCCGATATTATACGGCCATCGGGATCCGCATATGCTTCGCCTATCGTTCTCATAGAGAAGAAAAACGGCGAAAATCGTTTATGCGTGGACTATCGCCAATTAAATGGAAAAACGATTAAGCAACCTTCCCCTATGCCGAATATCGAGGATCTGTTTGCTAAATTAGCAGGCAACAAATATTATACCACGCTTGATCCAAGGATGGGCTACCATCAAATCGAAGTGGACGAAACGTCGAAACCGTACAACGCTTTTGTTACTCATAATGGACATTATGAGTACAATCGCATGCCTTTTGGTCTGGTGAACGCGCCGGGAGTTTTTCAAAGTTTAATAAACAAGATCATTTCAAAAATGGGGCCCGGAGAAGCGATGGCGTATTTGGACGATATAGTTCTACCGAGCAAAGACATAGAGACTGGTCTATCGTCGCTCCGAAATTTTTTAGAACTTTTGAAATCTTACGGATTAACAATGAGACTTGATAAGTGCAATTTTCTTGCCGACGAAATCGAGTACTTGGGACATATTGTCAACGATGAAGGCATAGAACCGGGAGAACAAAAGGTTAGCGCGATAAAGAACTTTAAAGCGCCGAGGAATGTAACCGAAGTGAGACGCTTTTTCAGACTCACAGGATTTTTCCGAAAATTCGTACCCAATTATTCGCTGATTTCGAAACCGATTACTCAACTGCTGAGAAAATACACGGAGGGATCGAAACATTTTCTATGGGACAGTGACCAATCCGAATGGTTCCCAAAGCTCAAGGAGATTCTATGCAACGAACCAGTGTTGGCGTTGTTCGATATCAACGCACGACACGAAATACACACTGACGCCAGTACAGTCGGACTTGCTGGTGTATTACTGCAGTCGATGGATGGAAAGAATTGGAAACCCATCTTTTACTATAGCCGCCATTGTTCCGAAGCCGAAAGCCGTTATCACAGCTACGAGCTTGAGGTGCTCGCTGTGGTCGAGAGTCTAGACAGATTTCCTGTTTATGTTCTAGGCAGACCCAACCGTGTAGTAACCGATTGTTCAGCGATAACGCATATGAAGACGAAAACCAAAATGATCCCTCGTATTGCCAGGTGGATGTTACGATTAACTGAATACGATGCTGAGCTTGTGCACCGACCCGGACGACGACTTGCACATGTCGATGCACTCAGCCGAGCTCCCGAGCTGCCGCCCGAAGATCCTGAAGTTGCAGGACTCGTCATGGCTATAACAAGTGGATCGGACGATTGGATTTATACTATGCAGTTGAAAGACGATCAACTCCGGCACATAGTGAACGTTATTCAAAATAAAATAAAAGATGAACGTGTTAAACAAATCAAAAGTGAATATGAACTAAAAGATTTCCGTTTGTATCGAAAGGTTGACGAGCAGCTAAAATTAGTGATACCAAAATCCGTCAGACTACGCGTAGTGCAAAATTTTCACAATAATTACGGACATTTCGGGGTTGAAAAGACAATGGGGCGCATCCAACAAAATTATTGGTTTCCTAAAATGCGTAAAGTGGTAAAAGACTAAATAGACTCGTGTGTTAATTGCTGCTACAATAAATCGCGTTCAGGAAAGCCTGAAGGACGTTTATATACGGAGTCGTTGTTACCGATACCATTCCGTCAATTGTATATCGACCACCTTGGACCGTTCAAACGTAGCAAAAGGGGCAATATGTATATAGTTGCAATTTCCGATCCTTTTTCAAAATATCTAGTGGCAAAACGCGTCCGGAATACCTCTACGCAACCCGTGATTAATATTTTAATTGATCTAACGAGCTATTTCGGTTTGCCTACGCGAATTATAACCGACCGTGGTTCGGCATTTGTGTCGCGAAAATTTGCTGCGTTCTGCAAGTCACATGAAATTACTCATATCAAAACTGCCGTCTGTACTCCGCGTGCAAACGGACAAGTGGAGCGTGCAAACCAAACCATATTGTCTTATCTACGTACGACCGCCGAAAATAAAAACGATTGGGACGATTTACTACCCGCGTGCAATGGAGTATAAATACGCAGAGGAATAATACTACTGGATTCAGTCCAAACGAAATCATATTCGATTTTACACTCAGAGATGTGACAAATAATAATCTTATCTCTGTTCTGCAAGACGAGTTTATTAACAAAAACGAATCAGAACCAGTACTCGTGGACCTAGCAACTAAACGAAATACAGCTTTGGAGAATATTGAAAATCAGCGGCTGCGTTGGAAGGAACGTTTCGACAAAAAGCATTCTTCGCCCAAAGAATATATGATTAACGATATTGTACTCATTGAGAACGAAGCTGTTTCGACTGGGGAGAGTCGAAAGTTGGAACCCAAATTTAAGGGACCCTTTATAATCGCCCGCATGGTGCCGTTTCGCAAGCGGATAATATTGACGCAATACAATAAACAGAAAAGACGCAAATACGGAATAAAGGTTTTCAAATTATGTAGTTTACCTGGATATACTTACAAGTTAGAAATATATGCTGGCAAACACATCGATACTGTGAAAACAGCACCAACTAATGTAGTGATGAAGTTGTGTCATTCTGTGTTCAACAAAGGTCATACTGTGTATACAGATAATTGGTATACTAGTATAAATTTGGCCGAACAATTGTTACAAAAGGACACACACTTAGTTGGAACACTGCGAAAAAAAACACCTACCAAAAGAAGTGGTAAATGCAAAATTTAAAACTGGGAAATTCAGGGCACAATAAAATGAAAAAGGGATAACCGATATGAAGTGGAAAGATAAACGAGACGTTTGATTGTTGTCAACGAAACATTCCACGAAATTCGTTAAAACTACAAACAGGCGAGGTGTAAGGATAAGCCACAAATGGTTGGTGACTATAATAAAACCTAGGGTGCTATTGACTTATCTGATCAAATGACTGCGTATGCTACACCTCTATGAAAGAGCTTAAAATGGTACGATGTTAGGTTTAGAGTTAATATTGAACACTGCCATTGTAAATGCTATTATCCTCCATAAAACCACGAAAATAAAAGCCTATCTGTAGAACAATTCAGAAAAACAATCATAGAGTATCTCTGCAAACGAAAGAACCAAGAACAGACCGATACTATTTCAAGACCAAGGCAATCAACACCAAATAAAAAGCAAAGAAGGTCCGGTTAAGGTATCAAGAAAGTATTGCGAAAGATGTTACAGTGATAATGCAAAGAACTATGGAAGACAATGTGCCAGAACTTAAACTTCACAAGCTGGAACTTATTGTCCTGTATGTTCATCTCAACCGCACTATTGTTTGGAATGTTTTAATAAAAAACATCTATGGAATAGTACCTGTAACTTTTAATTTGTTATTTCTGATTATTTTGATACGATAATATTTTTAAATTATTTACGTTTGTCATATTTAATTTAATTTTCAATCCGAAAGCCGGTCTATTTTATCTAGTTATGCAAGTTTTTTTATTATTTACCTGTTATTTTCATATTTAATTTACATTTTTGTTTGATTTTAACTTCCAAAAAACTCGGGTGTTATTTTGTTAACACTTTCATTTGAATCATTTATTTTTATTAATAAAAAAATATGTGTGAATTGGTAGATCTTAGAGTTTGATTTCAAAAATATTTTTTCCACATTTATGAGTCTATGTATCTACTAATGTTTGATGGAGATTTCTCGGGCCAAGTTACAGGAACTCACAAAAGGGCCGCGTCAGGTAAACCTGGTAGAGTTTAACACGGAAAGCATGACCCACAGCGCAAGATAAGAAGATAAAGATAGCCATGTAGTGTTAGTCACGGATGACTGACACGGCTTAATTGGAATACTTAATTGTCAGTCACCGGTGACTCACAAAGCGTTCAATGTGTTAAGCGAAAGTTAAGTTTGTCCAATTTTTATATATTTATAATAATTTCAGTGGGGCACTTTGTAATAGACGAGAGGCCTATTATCAACATATATGTTAGCATTACAAAACGTCCCAATTAATGTTTGAAAGAAATATTTTTTTATCTGATGTATCACGAAATGCTACCAAATTCAAGTCCCATTTTGTAGTTTAAATACCACAGATTACATTTTTTGATAAATATATGATTGAAAAAAGTCAAGAGGCCATTTTATTGTGCACCACATCAAAGTGTGACGTATTGCAACATTTTACCCTCACTAAACAATTTTAGCTTCAGGATTTCCCACCAAATTTAATATCAGATTATTTCAATATGAATAGACTACTTGCCCTTAGTCTTACAATACATTGTTCGATAAATCATTAGCACAACAGCAGCCTGAATCTATTCAGGATATTTGTATTATTTTTGCTTATTTTAATCCAACGTCACCTTCACTCCTCCCAGTAATTTCCAAGAGCAAGTCTTATAAATTTTACTCTTTTCTCAAGGATAATGGTAAATTTTGAAATATCGTCTATTGGATAAAGTTACGTTCAAATGTTGTATGGTATCGTTGGATATGGCGAGCGCACATACTATTTGGGCCAAAACTTTGCACAAAAGCTTCGAACTAAATTTATTGCATCTGCAGTTGGTGGTATACGGACATAGTATGAACATGTTAGTGTAGCAGCTAACAATTGAGAATATAATGTTCCAAGCATTTGCTAGGATGCAGCAGCCAACGAAAAAGATTCGTTTTTCCAAATGCCTTGACAGGATTGTTTGGTATTCTGTCCAGGGGTGGTTATTTATGGTAAAAGAGCAAAGTTTAATACTGACAAAAATATCTTTATTGCAAGTTTGTTTGTATTAAGCGGAAATGGAATGCAGAAGCCTGGAAGCTGGAATGATGGTATGTTGATAAAGTTCTTGTGTTATTTTCAATTATGTACTTAGTATGAAATGTAAAGTATGCAATTGAAACTATCGGGTTTGATTTAGCAATCGCTGGTAGATGCAAATTGAAATTCGGATAGGTGAAATGGTGAAACGTAATTATGATCATGTCTTTTGATCGCAAAAACCAATGTCAAAATTAAATATGGATATTGCTATAGCCACTGTACAGTTTTGAAGCAGCGTCCTTATAAACAGTGGCAGCTCATGAGTTCAAAGATAAGGGAAGCAGCACTTGTGGATGAATAATATCAATCATATTTAATCTTTAGCTTAGGTACGAGTATATAGGGTCTGAATAATAAGTAACCGGGCTGACCTCAGAAAATTTTTTACTGGCAAAATTTGTGCAATTTTTCTTTAGAAATCTTCAAAGTAGTCCCCATTGGAGTCGATAACACGCTGATACCGGATTTTCCAATCCCCAAACGCTCCCTGGAAGCCGGCAACCTCGATGCTGTCTAGAGCCCTCGTCGTAGCGCGTTGAACGTTTTCCAGAGTCCCGAACCGCGTCCCCTTAAGGTGTCTCTTGATCTTGGGGAACAGAAAGAAGACCGCTGGCACCATATACGGGCTGTAAGAACTCTGGTTCGGTTTGCAGTCGATCAAGGATTTCCAAAGCGACAGCAACACGACGCTGCTTTTGCTCATCAGTCAGGTGTTTGGGTACCAGCTTCGCGCAGACCTTCCTCATGCCCAGATCGTTCTTAATAATGTTGTGAACGGTCATCTTATCAATTCCAACCTCATCTACGATAGCCCGAATGCTCAGACGACGATCACTGTTCAACACATCACGCACTTTTTGCACATTTGTGTCCGTGTGACTCGTTGATGGAGGACCGACGCGCTGTTTGCCATGGACGTCATTGCGGCCCTCCCGGAAATTTCTGTGCCACTGAAACCCTTGAGTTCTGGACAGAACATTCTCACCGTAAGCCTTTTGAATCATTTGAAGAGTTTCCGTGGCCGTTTTCTTGAGTTCGACACAAAATTTGATGCTAACACGTTGCTCGATCGTACGCTCCATTTTCACTCCGACGACGTAACTGAACACGCACTCCGCTCTCGCTCGATGCTATCTCTCCATGCGCTTGGAGGCAACTGCTGCAGCCAGGTTCCCTTTACCTAGACCCCCACCACCACTACATCACCAGATACCGGTTAGCAGACGCTTTGACGGCGTGGGGCAGGCTCAGTCCGGTTACTTATTATGAATACCCTGTATGTTGAAATACTTCTATGTTACACCGTACGCAAACTTCCAATTCCATCTAATTTGCGCTCTCTTCTCTTTCACTTTAAATATCATTATCATACCTGCAAAGTCTGAACTCTATTGCAACTGAATTGTATTCAACTAAGTCGCATTCAGTATAGCACTTGCACTAGACACACGGGTCTTTCATTCCTAAAGTATTATAACAAGTGATGGATCGAGACCCGATATCTTAAAAGTGTAACAGTTGATCTCGTAAAAAATTTAGAAAGTTTTATGCAAAAGATAAGTGCGTCCCCAGTGACACTTATTGAAAAGTTACACGATGGGAAGGATCCAAGTTAGAAACTCTAGTTGAAGAGCTTTTGGTGGGTCAGAAATTGTAGGAATACGTAAGCCGATTTGGTCTGGAGGAGGTCGACCGTGCGACAGTGTAGAGTAGATTGGTGAAGTAAAGATGAAAAGGCTTTGGCCAGTATTATTCTGAATATGAATAATAGCCAACTCATCTATAGAGCCACGAAAAAAACGAAAATCCTCAAGAAAATCCACCACCCTGTCGGCCCCGGTAGAAAATTCACGCTTTTCAAGCAACTTCTGTGCTTTATAATGATATGAAATTCATCGGTCAGCAAATATATCCATGATTTGCCGACATTTGTAAAAAAACTAAAAGAAATAAGCGTGACTATCGAAGAGGATTTTTTCAGCATCATACTATAGGCAGTATGACAAAATTTTGCGACAATTACGTAGTTGCAATAGAGACAAAAGATGAGTTACCAAGATTTTAAAATTTAATGACGAAATTGATCAAACAAGCCCGCAGGAGAGATGCAGAAAGAGACGACATACGTGAGCATGAACATACACTTATCACAAGAGAAAACCCAACAGAACGAAACGTTACGACAAAGGAAGACAACGGGGAAAAAAGGCAGGAAAAGAAAAAAATATCGAATGTTTTGTATGCTGTGAAAAGAGCCATTATACTTCAGAATATAGGAACAAACGGAAAGAAAAGTCTTCAAGTGCATCATTTGCTGCAACTGACTCAATTCTTGCCGCGAAATTATCGGACAGGTGCGCTAACTCATATGTATAAAGACAAAGAAGTATTTGTGACATTTGCGATATACAGTGAAACGATCTCTGTTGCTGATGGAAAAACGATCAAGGCGAAAAGCAGATAAAATTTGAATTAAATTGCGGAAATCATTTGATAAACTTGGAAGAAGTGGGCTTTGTGCCACATTTGCGTGCGAACTTTATATTGGTATCGAGAGCAACTTCGAACAACATGAAAATTAATTATCAGCGTGACAAGTGTGACATAAATAGCGAAGTATACTCACATAGTATCCACACTCAATCTACCCTCCGGAAAAATCCGAACAGAAGCCGAAGAGCGACCATAAAATTTGGAGAGTAGGTAAGTAGGTAATTGCTGACGCGAGGATGAGAGATTTCTGGATTACCAGATCTTAAAAAAACAATAACTTCAGAAAATCGAATTCGTTCAATGCAATCTTTTAGTTTTTTACTAGGATCTGGCAGCACTCCCATGTTATGAAATGCGTAAAAGAACACGCGCGTCGAAAATTCCATCTGCTTTATATTTTGTTTTTTGAATACAACAGGCATCGGCTCAGCTGACTTGCCCCAGCTCGGCTGACCGGCCCCTGGGAAAATTCAGGAAGTGTGCAACACAGGGTAAATGGAAGGTGTGGTTACTATGTGAATGTACTATGAAAAATAGTAGAAACACTATCGTTTTAGCCGCTCAGAAAGTAGGAAATTTATATCCAAGGTGTGTCTCATGAAAAACGGAACTTTTTCAAAATAAAGACAAAAACTCAATATTCCGGCAAATCTCATTTATTTTATTCAAAATAGTCATCAAAATAACGTTTTGCACCATCAATTAACATATCGAATGAGTTTTTAAGATCATTTGTATCCATCAACTTTAGTATGTCGGTTGTCGCTCTTTGGATGGCCTCTACGTCGGCATAACGTTTTCCTTTCATAGGCAAGTGCGATTTGGAGAACAAGTAGAAGTCGCAGGGAGCCAAATCCGGCGAGTACGGTGAATGGTTGATGGTTAAAATGGAATTTTTGATAAAAAAATCCGCGATCAAGTTCGAGCGATGAGACGAGGCATTATCATGCAACAAACGCCAGCTCCCTTTTTCACGGTATTGTGGCCGCACACGACGAAGATGGCTGAGAAAACGCTTCATAAAACCAAGATTAAACACAGCAGTAATTGTTTGACCAGGTGGAACGAATTCACGATGAATAAGACCCTCCGAATCGTAGAAACAAATCAACATTTTCACTTTTGACTTTTTCCGAATTGGGCTCGGTTGGGTGCTTCCATTCAGCACTTTGACGCTTGGTTTCGGGATCATATTGAAAACACCATGTCTCGTCACCAGTCACAATCGAATATTTCAAGTTGGGTCCTTTTTTGACTCTTTAATCAAATCTTTACAATATTAGACTTAATATTTGCTCTTTGTTCGAAGTTCATTTTTCGACCGATGCCACAAACACACTGTCACTTTGAGCGCAATATTTTGGTTTCCATTGAACCAAATGTCATATGATTTTGACAGGATGTCAGTTAAGAATGGACTTTTCTATTGCTAAAATTTACCATTGGTGGCGCCAATATAAATCGATGTTTTGAAAAAGTTCCGTTTTCCATGGGACACACTGTATATGTATTTGTGAGCACGATCGAAAGTGTGCAAACAATTTGAATAACATATTCAAAAATAATTTTTTGGAATCGCATATTCGCTATCGTCAGTTAAATAGCAGAAGCTTCAGCGATTGCATCATAATGAAATGTAATGTATTAAAATATACAAATATCTTCTGCGCTAAAAATTGTAAAGTTTGTCAGTAAGGAAAGTTAAACCGTTTTGAAATTTTTCAAAAAATCGTTGTGAACAACCACTAGAGCTTATTCATAGTGACATTTGTGGCCCAATGACGCATAACTCAATTGGCGGCGCAAAATTTGCGACGTTTCTTGACGACTATACAAAAATAACATCAGTAGTTTTTCTAAAAATCAAACATGAAATAGTGAGTACATTTAAAACTTACAAAAAAATTTACGCAAACACAACTGACCATAATATAAAAACGTTTCGAAGTAACATTGCAATAGAAGATATAAGTCAAAATTTTAGGGAACATCTCAATGGACATGGTACGTCAGTTAAGTGCTGAATATACACCATAGCAAATCGGTGTTGCCAAGCGGGCAAACCAGACACTGGTGGAGATGGCTCGCTGAATGCTCATCCAAGCCAAACTTTTAGAATCATATTGGGCGGAGAATGTACACACAGCATGCTATTTACGAAAACGGATGCTCACAAGATCTGTAGAAAACAAGGCACCATTCGAAGTATGCTTTAGTCCAACGTAGAAGCACTTAAAGAACGTCGAGCGATAATGCAAAATAAGTGGACAGGGTAACCAAAATTCTAACAAAAAGGAGTAGAAGTTATATTTGTCGGATACACTAAAGAAGCAAACGGGTACCGGTTTTATAACCCGACAGCACGAAGGTTGTGTAAAAGTAGATATGTGACATTCCTTGAATTATTGAATAATTATGATTATCAACTTCTTTTCCTACATGATGAATGCGACGAAGAAAGCACAGTTCGTGAATCGTTCGAGGTGACGATGAATATTAGTTGAGCTTTATTGCGACAAGGATGACACCTATGAAAGTGGCATAAAAGAAGATGATCACAATGAAGGGACATCAGACTAAAAGTTACTTAAAAACGGTGGCAGACCCCGAATTATTATCACAGGTAAGCCAGGAAGGTTACAAACAGTTCGAAAAGATAATCAAAATTCGATTAAACTGAGAAATGTTGATCAGGTAGAAAAATCTTTCTCGGTAAAAGAAACACTTTCGGGACCAGAACCGGATGAATGGAAAAGGTCAATGCAAGGGTAATATAGTGAAATCATGGGCAATCAATCCTGAGATTCAGTTGAATTACCACGAGGACGAAAACATATCAAATGCAATTAAGTATTTAATATTAAATCTGACCAGGAAGGAGAAATTGTTCGATAAAAGTCAAGGCTGATAACAAAAGGCTGTTGCGTGACATTTTACAAGAGATACATATGTTCTTGCGATGGTAGCTGAACTTAATTTGCTGTTACATCGTGTATGTAACAGTTGCATATCGTAATGGCATAATAGAGGATAATATATACGGAAAAATCTCAACAATTTATCGATTAAAGATTGCCGGAGCGAGTATGCAAATTAAACAAGTTTGGTAGGCAGACCTACACTCATGTCAGAAGAGTTTTGTACTCAACTGAAGAAATGCAGTCACCAGCAACGAGTCCAAAAGCATGTCAAAAAAATGTGCACGTTTCAGAGAAAATCCATTGTTTGTCCATTTTCTACGATCGCCAGTTTGTTGCAAACTAACAAAAATCACTCAAAACATGAATTCCTAATAATATTTATGTTATTTACCTTATCTGAAAATTTTAAGGAGATCTAATCAAAACTGCAGCGTCTGATTCGATGGAAAGTCCATAAAAAATCCAAAATTTTTTGTTACTGTTTTTGTATTTGGAGAAATTTTAAGCGACGATAACTTCCGGGAATAGGATTCGATTTTCATCAAACTTACAGAATAGTAGAAACTTTTATAAGCCTACTTAAATATCGAATTTCATTGAGTTTACGGTTATCTATAGGATTTTATTGGGGAAAATGTGAATTTCGAATATCATACTATTATTAACAGAGTTGAGAAAATTTTGACTTCTAAGGTATTTGTTGTTGTTATACTCATAAACCCTGATCTCCATAATTTTTTCAGGTTTTTCAGATCACAGGCGTCGAATCATGAGGGGTGGGGAACACAAATTTTTCGTATATATCCCCTCCCTGTGCACCCCTCGAAGCAAAAAGATTCAGTTAAAGACTTGTTTTGAAAAGTTCTTATCAATTCATTTGATATCCAAATCGGCTGCCTTTGATAAAATTTTTCTTTCAAGAGGGGGCCCGCATAAATACCTTATAAAATTTTTTTTTGTGAATAGACTTTGAAGAGGGCGTATATATGCTGCCAATTTACTCATATTGAAACAGGATCAAAAGCCCATCAAGTAGGAAAGCCACACATTTTAAAAATTTAACATTCAAATGGGGATAATTTTACTGAATATAGTTTGATTTTGATCCAAACCACACGATGAGAGAATCTTGTATTGAATTTAAGGGTACATATCTGATTATATAGTCCAAAATGTTAAATTCATAAATCCTTCTAGTGTTAACAAAGTTTCGTCAATTTTAGCTGAGGTATTTGTCGTTGTTGTACTCATAGAGAAAAGGGAGTTTTTTATAGTTTGCGCTCCACAGGTGCCCAATCAGGAGGAGAGGGGACATCATTTATTTTATGCTTTTCCGCTTCTTCTGCCCACTCCCTTATGGCTATTGAAATTTAAAGACCCGATATTAGAAGTTCTCTTTAAGACTGTTGATTTGATACTCAGACTATCTTCGGCGAAAAAATTTGTTCAAAGGATCACAACCTTATGTGGGCAGACCCCCTTAAAATCCTTTGAAATTTTAACCGCAGTGATAAAATTTTTTTTACAAAATTCTAAAACAAAAACAAACTGTTTTTTTTTCAGTATTCTGATCCAGGAGTTGGAAAAAAATTGCTGAGGAATATATTCAGTAGACAAAAAAGAGTCGTCCAATAAATTTTTTGGATGAAAAGAAGTTTCATCTGGATGGTCCTAATGGATGTACCTATTAATGACATGATCTGCGTACTAAAGGAAAGATTTTCAGTAAACGTCAATTTGGCGGTGGTTCAACAATGGTGTGGGGAGCCATTGGTCGCTTGAAAAAGATACGGTAGTCATTCATACCCACAAGAATGAATGTAATACAATACCAAGATGTTTGACCCTTGTTTCCTGGCATATAGCTTCAAATGCGCTGGCTTAGGCCTGCTACTTTAATAATACCGCAATTCATGTAGCTAAGTCAACTTTAGCTGACTTTGAACAGCGTGAATTCACTTTTTTTACAATAAGCTGGCCAGCCAAATCACCCAATAGAGAGCATCTGGTCGATTTTAGCTCGAGAAGTGTAAAACAAAAAAATTCAACAAAAAAGAGGAAAGATTACCAAAGAATACCTCATGATGAAAATATGTTGACTTTGTGTGAAAATATGGAGTGTCGGTATAATTATTATGCACTATGATACATTAAAAAAATAGTTATCTTCAAAGTACTCTAAAAAGGATGAAATAAATTTCATAGAATTGGTGCTAAATCAGTTTCCCTATTTCAACACAAAAATTACCAATTTCTGGTGAGCATTAAAGGATATGGCACGCCATCCATCAAATTTACTTACTACTTTACTTTAATTTGCTACTGGTAGACATTTTTCATTTTGAACCTAGTAACTGCATGTTAATAAGCTCATCAGTTGAAAAGATATCGAGTTTTTTATAAATTGGGACTATTCTGGCTCCTTAAGCGACGCACCGTTTTTGAGAGTGGTTACAACTGGAACTCGTTAGCGTTGTCCAATGTTAGCAGTACTCTTTATAGATCACTGCGTTTGTACTGCGAAAGACAATTCCTATAGGTTGAAATGAAACAAAGACTGCTTGCGTACTTGATGCTACGTTCATACGATGTGTATCGATCAAGAGACAAAGAGAGACAGACCAAAATAAATGAACTGATTGTGTAAACTTACATACAGAAAGAAAGTAACAACTATGAAGTTAGGCCTGATTCATATAATTTATTTCTGAAGATTACCATACATGATTTAATTCCAACAGAAATAAAGACCCTTACGCCCCACAAATCTTCCGAATGAAATCAAATCAGTTTATTCCTGTGATGCATCATTTTGGATATATGCGCCGAAAATCGAAAGAGAACTAAAAAAATTAATTCTATGGTATGCTAAGAACTAGTTTATTATATTCCACTATTAGATCCTTGCGAAATTCTTGCAAGACTGTCTTCCTGTTCTATTTTGAAACCAATTATTTTGACATTTTTCCACTAAAGTCAGAATGGTGGCGAGGATTTTTTTTTTATCAATTCACAAACCGGACTTATGATCTGAAGGACAAACCCTAGATTGAATTCGTTACTGGCAACAAGCTTTGTGGAGTCTGCGTGGTGTATTGGTTAGAGCACTCACCCCGTAAGCCGAAGGTCTCTGGTTCGAGTCTCGTTGACGCCAACGAAATATAAACCAGTTAAGTTATGATACGTGCTGGTTTAAAATCAAAATGTTTCGCAGCTGGGTGGACGGACACACAGCCAAAGCGTGATACTGACTATATCGTCTTGTGGAGGGCCGATACATTCGATCATGATAATGAGGTGCTCTAACTATCTTTAAGCAAAGGCTCCGACCAGGCTGCAGTGCTACAACAAAATAACAAGCTTAGTGAGCCAAAAGATTAATTAGGAGAGCTATCGAGGAGACGTTGCCCAGAATGATCCTCTTTCTATCCTTTGAAATGTTTACAAGAGCTTGAAAGTATGTGACCTTGATAGATTTTCTAAAAAAATTAACATATCAACCGGGATCCACGTGATATCCATCAACTGCACACGTAGGAGATAGCAATATTCGAAGATACTTTTCTCATGGTCATTTTTATCTGGCAACCAAATAATAACGAACTACATCCCACAAGATTTCTATTTCTTTATCAAAAGCCAGTGAAACGATGATATCGTCGAAATAATGAAGAGGGCGACTCTAATGCTAATCCTTTTATTCACGATCTGTCAGTTGGTGTGTGTTTTTGACAGTCCAAAAATTATTCTCCAAAACTAAAATACGAGTATTTCCTCTTCTACATGGTGAAGCAAGTGAACTGACAAAATGCCAATTTATTGACCAGCCAATACGTTTCGTTCCACGCCGGAGGATATTTTACGTCCAAAAATTTTTCCAACGTTGCCAAAGCACAGGCAGTCTGACATAGTTGCTTCACGAGCTTACAAAAAAGACTAAATGTAGGGGAACTATTTGTTCTTCCCGCCAAAGGATCAAACAAATCATGAAAGAAAGTATATGTGAATAGAAAAGCAAGTATACATCAATAGTTAAAAATTTCACTTATTTGAATATTTAGAAAATTTCATTGATATATATCAATTCCATTATCTAACCATGACTTAGCAAGAAAATGATGTAGTAGAAAATGATGTAGTATTGGTCATTCTGACAAGAAAAAGAGTCTCCTGAGTAAAAAGCAAAGTATTGGAAGAGTACTAGTCGAGTCAAAACTAGCAGTGAGTTACCTGGGTCTTTTGATTAACGAGAAGAGGTTTCTCTAAGCAAATTAAGGTAATAGCTGATCATTATCTGTGCTACATTGTAATCCTGGGCGGGTCTCCTTTTTAACAATCTCTCTTTTCCCTCCATTATTTCTGTAAAAGCTATTCCTGCAACCTAATGGAGCCTTCACGCATATGCACGTAAAGCCTAGTCAAAAGTAGGTAATGTGTTAACTAGTTTGAGCCTTCGGACATCTTGCAGACAGAAATAGCACGAAAAAAATTTCGTCGATTTCATGATGCAGAGCCTTAAATGTTTTCATTTTGCAACAACTGCATCACATGGTACTGGTAAAATACATTTTCAAATCAACATGATTATCACAACCGGCTGCACATTTTCACAAGAAACATGATTAATGTAATCATCTTATCCAAAATAAAATATCATCTAGTTTATATTAATGAAAGGCTATATCATTACAGTTTTGGAAGACAGCTTAATTTACACCCTACATTTTTGATAAAGTTCTCTTAGTTCACAAATTGATTAAGACTAGAAGGGCGGTCCAATAAGTGCTTAGCCTCATAGCTTAAAGCGCCACTATCACAAAAGAGATTCACTATCGTGTAGTACATTCTCGTAGACGGCTACCCTCAATATGTCCAATACTGGTCAGTGATTCGATTCTCATTTTTCGAAGGGAAATCGCGCAACGAAATCAAAGAGCGCTTCGATGCTGTATACGGTGACTCTGTTCCTGCGATTGTAAAAAATTGGTTTCAAGAGTTTCAACGTGGACGCACGTTGGTCTTTGATGAACCACTCCCAGATGCTTGAAAGAAGGCGAAGACTGCCCTATCGGCTGGAAAGGCGATGGCCACCGTTTTCTGGAATTCACAGGGTGTGATCCGCGTTGACTACATGAAGAAGGACAAAACGGCTACAAGGCTCTACTGTACCGAACTGTATGGCCGAATAAGGAGGTAGAGCCCTGTCAAGCCCTGTGAAACGGGTAGGGGGTGTAGTATCAGCTGGGGGAGGAACTCAGAAGTTAGCAAATGTTCAGTAAGGGGAACATATATACTATATCAGGGCATCAGTTTTCCTCGGCTGATGCTAGGCGCAATGTATTGTTGAAACAGGAGCTCACATTTTATGAACATATCAACTCCGAGGAAAGGCCTGCTATTACTGAATTATGTCAAGAGTTTAGCGAAATCTTTTTCTTGCCGGGAGGTAAATTGAGCTACACGGAGGCTATAAAATATGAGATTCCATTGGTGACCGACCAACCACGCATAAATCAGAAAATGTACCGACTGAGTCAACCCCAGAAGGACATTAGTAACGAGTAACTCAAGGGGATGTTGGACAGCGACATTGTCCAGCCGAGCAAGAGCCCCTGGAACTTCCCCTCTTGGTTGTGCCCAAGAAGGCCGGAGCCGACGGAGCAAAGAAATGGAGAGTAGTCGTTGACTTCAGGAGACTGAACGAAGCGCTTTTGCATTACCCGGTATAGAGGATATTTTAGACCAGTTGGGGCAATCAAAGGATTTCAGCACGTTAAATTTGGCCAGCGGTTATCATCAAGTCCTGGTGCAGCCAAAAGATCGACCGAAAACAGCATTTAGCACCAGTTATGGACACTTTAAATTTAAGCGGATGCCTTATGGTTTGAAATGCCATCAGCCACTTTTCAGAGACTAATGAACTACATACTAACATGTTTACAAGATTTAGATTGTTTTGTGTACCTTGATAACATAGTGATTTATGGGGAAAACTTGAGAGATCACATCGAAAAACTACGAAAATTTTTTGTCAAAATTTTTGATAAACAACCTAAAACTGCAACCAGAGAAGTGCCAGCTCTTACGGCCTGAAGTGATATATTTGGGACATATTTGTTCCCAAATAGGTGCGCGGCTGGATCCGAGTTAAACTAGCTGCGCACGTCATTTTTTCACCTCCACAACGGCCTGTGGGCTACAGTCCTTTCTAGGGCTGGTTTATTATTACCGGAAGTTTATCCAGAATTTTTCTAAGATAGCCAAACCCCTTGCAAATCTGCTCCGTAAAGACGTTCGATTTAAATGGACGTAATATATAAGTGTATGGAAGCATTTCAGCTTTTGAAGATTTCGTTGGCGGAACCCCCATTGCTGGCGTATCCTGATTTCTCGCAGCCTTTTAACGTTACCACTGATGGAAGTAACGAGGCGCTGGAAGCCGTCCTATCTCAAGGGGAAATTGACAAGGACCAACCTATAGCCTATGCAAGTCGAACGCTGAACAAGGCGGAGCGTAATTATTCCACTATTGAAAAGGAATTGCTTGCGATAGTTTGGGCAATGAAGAATTTCAGATCTTATTTGTAGGGCAGGCTTTTCACCATGGATCATAAGCCCTTAAAGAGGGTGTTTAACGTGAAAGATCCTACCAGCCGGTTGGCAAGGTTCGACCATAAATTGTCGGAATTAGATTACCGCATTGAGCACAAATCAGCAAAGTATAATACCAATGCCGACGCATTGAGTAGGATCCTATAATACCAATGCCGACGCATTGAGTAGGATCCTTCAGGATCTGGTGAATGAAGCAGGTAATAAGTATCAGTTCCGTGTCATAGCTCGAGAGCAAAAACAGCAGGAACTGCTTGGGCAAGCTCTGGAAGGTAGGTCAACGAAGCCGACACAAAGATAACATCAGACAAGCAGGGATGGCACTACCGCCGGTACCGATGAAACGACTTATACCGGATCTTTGCTTTTAATTTACCCAACTTCTGCTCCGAGGGGCTCTGTGTAGATCCAATACTGGGAGCTCGCTACGGGAACAGTGGAAACAACGCAGCTGATGGAGAGGAGACGATTAAGATTAAATCTCCCCAGACCGAGGCACAACCTTAGATCCTGACTGTCAATACCCCGGAGGAGGTGGGAGCGGCCTTAATGGAGTTTCACGACTCCCCTTTTGGAGGACATTAAGGGGTTGCGAAAATCTACAGGTAGATTTGTAGGCTGTATAAATGGAAGAATATGCTATCAGACATTAAGAAGTATATGAAGAAGTGTAAGAAATGTCAAGTTATGAAGACTTCTCCCCAACACCGCATCGCAATGGTTGTCACAGATATAGCGGAAAGGCCATTTGATAAAGTATATCTGGACATCGTGTGGCCTCGCATTGAAACAACTTCTGGAAATAAATACATTTTGGCCATACAGGATAATTTAACAAAATTCGTAGATTGGTAGTTTTACCGAACGCTGATCGGAGGCAGTAGCCAAAGTATTCTTTGACGAAATTATAGCTAGGTATAAGATACCCATGCAGCTAGTTACCGATCAGCAGGCTAATTTTGTAGGGAAACTATTCAAGCAAACATGTAGGCTATTAAATATAAAGAAAATGCAAACTACCGCCTATCGCCCACAATCCAATGGAGCATTGGAACAAGCCCATAGACCTCTTGTTGAATATTTAAGATCCATGGTGGATGACAACCCGCAAGTTTGGGATCAATTTCTGCGTACGGCCGCGTTCGTGTACAATAACAGTGAACACGATAGCACGAAACTCACTCCAATGGATTGTCTCTATGGGTTCGCGGGGGATGTTCCGTCGAATCTAAATAGGGAGCCAGCCCCTCTCTACGACCACGAGAACTATTATTAAAGCACATGTTACAAAAGATGTACACTTTGGCACGTAAGAATATACTGGAGAGTAAGTTAAAATCCAAGGCCCATTATGATAACAATGTCAGACCAGTTACTTTCCATATAGGCGATAAAATTTTGCTACAAAACGAGAATTGTAAGCACAAGCTCGTGCAGGTATGGGTTGGGCCATATGAGGTCAAAGCTGTTACTTCCCCCGTCAATACCACGATTGCGATAAGGAAAAAACTGGTCAATGTTCATAACAATCGATTTAGACCATACTATGAATAAATTGTTCTAACTCCTTCCCCCCTTTTTTCTTTTTTTCCAGTATTTCTAGTAATTATTGGCATCGCCACCTAAGGCCTGCTCAGCGTTGGTGTTTTGGCAGTCCCGAAGGAGGATCTGAAACCATATTCACTGGAGAGCAAAGCGAACACTGGAATACTGTTTGAAGATGTTGGCAGTCTGTTGAGCTACCACAGCACCTGGAGCGTCGTGGTGGAGTTAAATCTAGGAGCAAATAGGAGTAGCCGAATGAGCTGAACACCTCGTTAAGATGCTTTGTGCAGGAAAGGGCTCGGGTTGTGCGGAGCAGTTAAGGCACATCCATAGCCTAGTATAAAACCTTAAGATTCGCTCTGAAGTTTTGTTTGAGTCGCTGATGCCTAAAGGGGCTAAAAGGTCATTCATTGATGGGGTCGGGAGAGCCCTACATTCGTTATTTGGTACCATGGATGACGAGAATGAAAAGGAGCTGTACAGTAGTTAAAATAATCTGAAGGACAAAGAAAGGGAATTAGTCAAATTAGAAAAACGAAGGATTAGTGTTGTAAACATATCCTTGGAGGGAATCGATAAACCGCTGTCGAATGTGATCAGCAGACAAGCGGAACTTGGCTTGCAAATCAAGGCCAACTTTCTTATAACCGATAAATTACTCGCAACGGAACGGAGGAACGTGGTACTGACTTCATTGCTAGCTCAATTACTAGAGATTGAGACCAGGCAACGCACAATCATTGACATCGCTGTGTCGGTGCAGAACAATATAATTCATCCTCTTTTGATTTCCAGCAAAAGGGTGCATGAAATCTATATTAAACTGGGCGCAAGCGGCGGAGTTACAGCATTTCAGGAGGAAATCCAAACTAGTGGTACTGATCCCGCTGCCTATTTTCTAATTACCCCTAATGAAATTATATCAGATACATATTTTTCCTCTCAGAACCAACAGGACACTTTTTCTAATACACTCTGGGGAAAAAAGGTCCATTTGACGAAGAAAAAAGTGCTCTTCCACCATGGCAACGCATCGGCTAGCACCTCCGCCGTCTTCACGAGCAAATTGGTCGGATTGAGCTAAGAACTGCTATCCCATCCACCGTATTCTCTAGATTCGGCCCCGTGCAACTTCTTTTTGTTTCCAAACTTGAAAAAGTCACTCGCCGGGCAGAAATTTGAATCGAATGAGGAGGTGGTCATCGCCGCCACCGAGGCCTACTTTGCAGACCTTGAGGAAATGTATTTTTTAGACGAGTTAAAGAAGTTGAAGCATCGCCGGGTCAAGTGTATCGAGGTAAGAGGAGATTATGTTGGGAAATAAATTGCCACTTTTCCTAAATTTTCGTTTTTCTTTTGTGGGCTAAGTACTTATCGGACTGACTTCATATCTAAGGCTTTTGTGATGCGCCCCTGATGGAAAAGGGCTGATTTTTTCTGCTTCAACTGTTTTTGACCTGGTCACAAAAAGATTCAAATAAGGAACACTCCGATTTCGAGGCAAGTATAAAGAGCTAATATATGTACTCGCAATTTTCGAAGCCTTTGGTAAAAGCTTTTTCTCAGAACATTCCAGATATACATACGCGTATATCTAGTTTATTAATAAGGAAAATTGAAAATATTAACTTTCGTATCATTACGTGGGGTTTGCATGTTCTGGTCTGTCTAAAGGTATAAACTTCAAATTTTCCAAAACGGAAACTTGTGATATCCTAGAAGTGCTATCGCAAATAAAAGTCCAACCGCAACCAGATTTAAACTTTTAAATCATCACACCAGGACACATTTATGCAAGACCAAAATTTACTTCGAATTATAATGAAATGTTCATTTCAAAATTAAAAGACAAAACCATTTATTATAAAACCGGTATCACATAAAACTCGGATGAAAAACATATCCGCAACGGAAGATTGGTGGAGTCTGGTCCATGACCAAAGTAGGAAATGGTACCATGTTGCTATTCCCTTTCCACTGCCTGCGGACTTAACAGGAATTCGGTTTGGAGTTTCCAAGTTGTGTAATCGATGCGGATTTAAGTCGACGAATACTTGGAGGGTTGGGAAAAAAGGAGGAGGGGGATAGTATGCATGCATGTAACCCGTAAGTCAACACAGGAGGATACCAACAACGTGTAGGGTGAGCACAGTAGGAAAACTTGGCAGGATTCAGAAGAAACAGATTTCTGGAAGCGTTTCTGGTAAAAATGATTAAATACTCGGCAGATCTGTGTTCACCCCATGTTCCGGGTTGGAAATGTTCTCATGACGTTTTTATTGGATGTGGATTTCTATGTGCATGTATAAATTATTTTGTGCTCTTTTCGTAATCTTATGAGTGAAATACGTTTGCCAGGAATCCTTTTCTTCCGGCTGTCCTCGGTGGTGTTGAATGAAATGCAAGACAAGAAACTGTTTGTTGAGTAGGGTTGATTTATGTACATATATATTGTTTACGTCTAAGCCAGTTGTGGGTGTTTAGAGTTGTTTCCAGAATGTAAAATTATTTTGCGGTGATGAATTTCATTTTCGGTTGAAATGATTACTGGTTTCATACAAACGTCGTGATGGATATTAATGAGCTTTTTAGTTTTGTGCACAAAGCATTTAGTGGTCTGATTAGTGGGATTTAAGATTTTTTGGAGATCTATTGTATAAGTAGTGCTTTAATTTAGAAAAAATTAAAAATTTAAGTATAAATTACTTTCTTTGATATCAACTATAGATTTACTGGACCATATTCTGCCAAATAGTATGTTTTGCTCTTTGAGTTTCGCTCTCTCAAATAGTTTTACTGAAATCTTGAATCTCTATCAGACCATTTTGTTGTAAATTCCACCAGACCATGCTACCATAAATACAATTACTGATATGAGTCTCGATCATACTCAGACATTGTTAAATTTACCTCGAAACTATTGCTCTCTCTGCATAAAAAGATTACAATCCGAATTTCACTCGAATCATGCAGCTGTTAGAGCGTGAAAGCTGCAATATTTTATCTTTTAGATGCCATTCTTTCTAAAAAATTTTCCCATTCACTTCAACTTTTAGATTTTTACAAGATATGACTCTGAATTTTCCTCATAATATCGAATGTAATGAATTTTCTGCACAAGGACCACGTACATTCGATGCATGAGGTTGTTATACGTGGCTAGATATGTACGTCCTTTGCGATGCTAAATATTGCGACATCATATCTAACAAAGTCACTTGGCTGGGAAAATACTTTTGGGAGTATGCAAAAAGAAAATGCAGAAAATGGTACCGACAAGAAAATGACATAACTAACGAAATGAATGTTTTACGAAGCAGGTTGAACTATGTAAAATGCAATATTCGTAAATTAGGTTAGACTTTGCAGTGCGATGTCCTTTTACAAGAAATTAGAGGGAAAACTTTTGTGAGTTTGATATCGCGACGATGATTTGAGCTAACCATAACTTTCATGGTAGGGGAGAGTTGGATAAAACGGGATAGTTTGATACAACGGGATACGTTGCGTTGTGACCAGACTAGTGCTGCTATAATGCAAAAAACAAAAGAAATTCGCTCTCAGGTGCGATACGAGCATTTGCAGTTGACCAGTCCAACCACACGCTTGTTTATGTGAAGTTGCGTTCCGAAGAAGTGTTTCGAAGAATTTTCGTGTGTTTTTCTTTATTTTTGTGGTGCTGTTCTCCTGTGCTACTGCATTTATTCATGGTAATATTTTTCTGGTAAGTACTACAATTTCTTTGGAGTTTCTTTGCGAATATTTTCACTGAGTTAGTTCTACTTTTGTTTTACTGTTCGGGCAGTAGCGTTTGTTTGAATCATTGTTATAGTTGGAAAAATGGGACACTTTGGAGATGGATAAAACGGGATACGAATTTTTTTGTATCCCGTTTTATCCGACTATTTTGTGCATTGCCTTTTTAGCCCATTTTGAATAGAAGCCCTACTGTAATATTTATTTTTAATCAGCTGTTTTCCTTAAACTAAACTTTACTCTCATTTTACTTGAAATACTTAACCTGTCCTGCATTTTGAGCATAATATCAATAGACCTTTAGCCCGTCTATAAAACGAAACATAGTATAACTGTTCCATTCTTGAATCTAGAGCTGCCCATGGTATTAATAAAAATTTGATCACATTTATGAATTCAACTATTAATAAGGCAAGACATGCATGGAAAATATCTTTCTCAGGTATTCTTTTCAATCGTTCAAGCTAATATTTTTTGTGTACCAAATAGTTTTGATACAGGTCTAGGCCTTTCAATTTTTTCTCGCCTAGCCTACAAATTAATTATGATAATATTGATTTCCTGATTGATTGTTACAGATAACATAATGTCTCAAAAATATCAACGAAAATCTACAAGAAACAGTTGGAGTGAGACAAATATGGCTCAGGCTGTTCGAGCAGTTTTAGACGGAACTACGGGCTTTAAAAAAGTAGCTACGTCACATGGAGTTCCGTAAAGTACCCTTGAGAGGAAGGTGGAAAAAGCTCGTACCAAAAGCTTAACACCAGAAACTGCAGCAGTAAAAAAATTGGGCAGGTATGAAACAGTTTTTAGTGCAGAACAAGGGGAACAGCTTGTTGGTCATGCTAAGGCTTTGGAAGAGAGGTTATTTGGTATAACCTTAACAGATCTGCACATGCTAGCATTTGAGTTAGCTGAGAGGAACAATATTCCCCACAGTTTCAACAAAGAGAAAAGGATGGCTGGAAAGTGTTGGCTCTATTCGTTCCTTACCAGAAATAAGATGCTTAGCCTAAGAAATCCCGAACGTACAAGTATGGCTCGAGCAAAGGGTTCCAACCGAGCTTCGGTTCAAACATTTTATGAGCTCTTACAGTCCCTTATTGAAAAGCATGGATTTGCTCCAAACGATATCTATATCGTAGATGAGACAGGGATACTTACAGTACCCAACAAGCCTTCAAAGGTGCTAGCACTGCGAGGCAAAAAACAAGTCGGCAGTCTATCTTCTGCTCAACGCGGAGTCTTGATTACTGTTGAAACATGCATGAGTGCAGCTGGGATTTTTATTCCTCCGATGTTTGTATTTCCTAGAGTAAAAGAAAACCCATGGCTTATGGATGATGCTTTCCCAGGGTCATTTGCAGTATACCACAAGTCTGGCTGGATCAACAAGGACACCTTTATAGTATGGTTTAAGAAATTTGTCGAATTTTCAAATCCTACCACAGAGAAGCCTGTATTGTTGCTACTCGATGGACACTGCAGCCACACTAAAAGTTTGGAACTTGTTAACTTGGCAAGAGAAAAGAATGTCATCATTCTTACCTTTCCTCCACATACCGCCCATCGTCTTCACCCTCTCGATGTCGCCTTCATGGCTCCACTTAGTTTATATTATGAGCAGGAAGTCAGAAAATGGCTGTTCAATCATCCAGGTAGGCTATTTAACGCAGCCTTTTCGTGTGCAGCTCTTGCAGAAAGTGCTGTTAAAGGGTTCCCTAAAACTGGTATAAGTCCTTTCAATCCTGATATTTTCCCAGACCACCTATATGCACCCTCTCTAACAACAGATCACCCAATGCCGGAAGTTCCGAATACTAGCACTATTCAACAAAATCAAGCCACTTCAGAAAGTTCTACATTGACTGAAACAGAAAAATTCACAGCATCCATCAAAAGAAACACCAGGCTTGCTCCAAGAACCTCCACACACTGAGCTCCGGAACAACAATGCCACAACATTCAAGCTAGACCAACATACTACCTCCTCAGGGAACACAGGCTTAGAATTCACTCAAAGTCAGCCTAAGCTGCCATTTTCGATCCCTCCGATGTTTGTTCTCCCTGTTCCGCAAGTTCAAGGGCCTCGACCTGAAAAAAAAGTTGATAAGAGGACGGGGAAAACTGTTGTGAAAACATCATCGCCGTATAAGAATGAGCTACAAAAAGAAGAAAAGGATCGAGAGGATAAGGAAAACAGAAGAATCAGTAGCATCAGACCGAAGGAAAGGAAATCCTTATTCAAACCTCCAAATAAGAAAAACAGTAAGTCCCAAGGCCAAAATATGTCAGTTCCTAAAAAGCTTTAACCTGCTAACCGGGAATGTCAGGTGTCCTCGTCTGAAGATGAAGATGCCAATGAAGAAACCTGTATTTTTTGCAACGCTCTCTACATTGAGTCGAGGGCCGGTGAAGGTTGGATTCAATGTTTAGGATGCAAAGGATGGGCCCACGAAGCATGTTCTGTGGCGGAAGAAGACGACGAAACCTTTTTGTGTGACTTTTGTTCTGTGAAATAAAAGGTCCAATCCAAAAACAGATTTTTGTATTAAAAAATAAATGATAAAAATTGTTTTTCACCATTTAAATGAATATTGTTTATGTTTGGAGTGTGTTACCTATGCATGAAGTGTGTTGAAATAAAATTTTGTCCAACAAAGTACGGTTTTGAATTATTTTGAAGCTACAAAATCCCAATCCCGTTTTGTCCAACTTAGGTCGGATAAAACGAGAACTGTTGACCCTTGGAAATTTTTGTTTTTAACTATGTTGAAAAAGCTTCCTCTGTTAAAAAATATTATTTTTGTAAAGTTTACATAAGAATTTACTTAAGAAAAAAGTTAATTTAACTATAACATATTTTAACCCAGAATAAACCGAAAAAACAAGAATGGTATCCCGTTTTGTCCAACTTTCCCCTATCTATTATAGAAAAGCGCAACGTTCCACTACTTTAAATGGAGAAAATTATAATTTATCTTAAATTTTTTAAGGAATTAATATAATTCATCCTTTAGAGGTTATGGTACTTAACCTAAAATAAATCCTCTTTAATGAAAATTGCATCAAAATGAATAGCAACTCCTCGTGAATGTCGCTAAAACTTTACCTTTAAGAAATCTTAAAACATTGTTCGTGAACTTTTTTCATATCACAGCACAAAATCATAAGCTTATTATTCTCTAAATTCTTCTTAATGTTTGGGTGTTTTCGTTCTTTACGTATATATGTACATATATACTCGTATTTCATAAGAAAAAGTATATTTAATAAAGGAAGGATTCTAAATACTTAATGTTCCGGGAAAAAAGGAAAGATAAATAAAAAGGGGACAATTTCATTGCCTACGCAAATAGAACTTACGTTGGAGTGATCGTCGTTATTTATTCGATGCAGAAAAGGTTTATATTTTCTTAACATTGAAGAAATTCTTGAAATAGAGTTTAATTGAGATTTTAACCTTAAAGTATGATAATAAACTTTCTAAAGACTAGTTAAAAGCTATGCTCACAGTAATAAGCAGTAAATGCAATCATGGTCGAATAAAATTGTACTTGAAAGGTAGGAAGCAGTTTATTATTTTAATTAAATATTCAAGATTCAAGCCCTTTTCAATTTGTTTAGTTGTGTACAGGTTGACACAGCTATATCATAATCCATATCCTAAAAGTTCTCGTTACCAGATTTTATCCTTTCTGTCAAGGTGGATCGATAAGTATGTGACGAAAGATTTCTAAAAAGACGAAATACTTTCAAGGATATAGTATCCTTAAATCAACTTTTATTAGACCCAGGAATTTCAGATAGTAGTATTTAATTTATAATACCTCAAGATGATTTCGTTTAGTTTCTGGACTAGCTTTGCTTATTTATATTTCATGTTGTTTCTGTTTTAAATGTTTTGAATATCTCTTAGAAAGTTTTGCATTCATCTGGTTTTATTCGTGACGTTTTCTGTGGGCGTGACGTTTGCATTGAAAATAAAATTTACGATTTTTATCCTTACATTTATTTTTGTTTTTATATACACCGGATGGGCCTTTAGTAGTTTCTTTTTAGATCACATGTTGTTTTGACAATGACAAGGATTTCTTCAAAAGTCAGGAAAGGAAATTGTCAGGCAAGTCGAGAAAGCAGTCCAAGACGTCAGAACCGACAAGGACAACATAACCTACAAATCAGCGTCATTAGACCAGCCATCGCACAGCAAGTCAACGTTGAGCAACGAACACGCAAGTCGCTTTAAGTCAGAAAATCGCCACGAAAGATTATAAATGCATTTTGTTTATTTAAAAATTTTCAGAAGTCAGTGGACTTGTTAAATTTAAATCAAAATGGATACTGTAAAGTTTCAATTGGAAATGTTAGATGAAGATAGTCAAGGAAATGTCAATTTCATTTCATGGCGATTTAAATTAAACCTAGCACTTAAGAACAAAGATCTGTATGATACGATAACGGATACAAAGCCCAGACCAGGAGGTGCTGCGACATCTTCGCGCTTGGTTAAAGAAAGATGTTGAGGCTCAAACATTCATAGGTTTAAATGTAAACAGTAAGATTGCGAGCAAAATTGCAAATTGTAACACTGCCAAAGATATGATAGACAAATTAGTTAGTTTATATGGTACAAAGACTGATGTAACCTTAGAAACGTCCCGAATCAAATTCTTTCCCTATGAGTATGATGAAAGCAAGTCAACTGTTGAGAACTGTATGAAGATCATGACGAGGATCATGAGTGTGCCACCGCCAAAATCGGCACATTTCAGTACATCCTGAGACAACGTGACCGGAGCAGCAAAGAACGTGGAAACTCTCGACGAAAAATGCAGAGGGCAGCACCAATAACGCTCCCATGGCCAGACGCAGGAAGCAAGGACAGCAAGCAGGAAAAGTCGCAGTTCGCATGCTACAAATGTGAGAAGAAAGGTCACGTGCTCAAGGAGTGCAGAGATAAACCGTGTGATGACTACATTGCCATTGCAAAAAGAAGTATTCATGTAATATCTGTTAGAACAAGGGACGCTTCGCAAAAGACCACGAATCTCGAGAAGAAATGAATAAGTCAACAAATTGGAAACCAAATAGGCAGCCATTTTTGACCATGGCGCTTTCGACGGTGGACAACGACATTTCGAAAGACAAGGCGACTTCATGGTATCAAGACTGTGGAGCCAGCCAACACATGACGTCTCGCCGAGAGTGGTTTGTTCAGCTCGAATGTTACCTGCGAGTCGTTGAAAATCAGCTAGGGAGGAGAGTGAAAAGTCTGAGGTCTGACAACGGCACCAAACTGAAGAATCCAAAAACCAAACAGATGATGGACAAGTTGGGAATTTTCCACACCTTCACGAATGTACACATGCCAGAGCAGAACGGAAGAATTGAGAGAGAAATGAGAACGAATGTCGAGGCAGTCAGAACAGCGATACACATGAACGAGTTGGACGAGAAACTGTGGGCAGAAGCAATGAACCATGCAATCTTCACGATCAACCAGACAGGAACCAGCAACGTACCAGGGAAAAGCCCAGCAGAACTTTGGTTCGGAAGAAAAATGAAGATTGAGAAGCTGCGACCCTTTGGATGCGAATGTTACGTGCTGACGCAAAAACAGAAAAGAGACAAGATGAATAGAAAATCAGAAAAGGGAGTTCTGGTTGGCTGTGATATTGATTCACCTTGCTCATCTAAAAGAGAAAAAAGAAATTATCAGCTCAGACAATGTGATCTTTGACGAGGAAAAAATGAAACTGAGGCAAGGAACTGAACTTGAGACACAGGCACCAGAGGGTACACCTGAGAAGCAAGAAGAAAGCAGCAGCGAGACAGACGAAGAAGATGGGAACTGAAAAACTGCAGAAAGTGCTGAGGAGCCAAGCAATACGAATATGAGACACCAGTGCCAGAAGAAGAGTCAGGAAGGAGAGTTTTGCGAGATCGTCGGACTCTGCAACCACCACCGAGACTGAGAGACTGCGTACTTGACTCCCGTCGCGGAGGAAAGAGCGCCAAAGTAGCCATGATTGGTGAAACGGAGGACATCCTGGTGACTGAGGAACTTAGGATGAGAAGTGGAGACGAGCCATGCAGGAGGAGTACGACTTGCTGATGGAGATGGAAACTTGGAAGCTGGTGGACTGTCTAGAAGGAGCGAAGCCGGTCAATTGTCACTGGGTACTTCGAGAGAAGCCGGATGGGAGATTAAACGCCAGACTAGTGGCAAGGGGATTTGAACAGAAAGAGGGAGTGGACTACACGGATACTTTCAGCCCAGTAGCTCACTATGCACCCATTCGCCTATTCCTAAGTCACGCAGCGTCGGAGAAAATGAAGTTGGTATCGTTCGATGTGAAAAGGGCTTTCTTGTATGGGAACCTGGAGCAGGACATCTATATGCACCAGCCTTAAGGGTTCGATGATGGAACCAGGAAAGTTTGTAAGTTGAACAAGAGTCTCTACGGACTTAAACAAGCTCCGAGGATGTGGAACGAGAGGATCGCCACCTACTTTGAGAAGAAAAGAGGCTTGATTAACACAGATGACGAGGCGTATATGCTGTAACAAAAACAAGAGCATTATGCTCTCGCTCTTCGTGGATGATGGATTGGTAGCCGCCAAATATACAAACTCTTAGATGAGATAAGCAGGGAGTTCGAGATAACATTCAGCAAGAAAGTACAAATAAGTTAACGTATTTGGGCATAGAAATCAAGATCAACCAGGACGGTATCTTCGTGAGTCAGCCTCGCTACACGGAGAAGATCTTTGGGAAAAATGAAACTCGAGCAGTGCAATCCAGCATCCACACCCACTGAGCCTGGAATGATCAACCACAAGACAGACTTCAAGAACGACGAGGCACTTCCAGCGAACAACAACTATCACGAAGCGATAGGAAGTTTGTTGTACTAAGCCACAATAACCAGGCCAGACATAAGATTCGCCGTGAACTACCTCAATCGATTCTACAATAAGCCCATGAAGAGGACTCTGAGACAGGACGGTCAACGAGTGGTGTGTTAGTGATGAGAGGAGGGCCAGTGATCTGGTATTCACAAAAGCAGCGTCTGGTAGCGACTTCAACTGCAGAGGCCGAGTACCGAGCAGCAGTGTCAGTGATTGACGATGTGTGCTGGATCGAACGAGTCGCACTGGAACTTGGCATTCTAGAAGCTGAGCTGCCGATCACTCTGTACGTCGACAACATGTCAGCAATACACATGCTACAAAATGCACGCGAAGGAAAGACCACCAGAGGAAAGGAGCCCATCGAAATACCACGAAAGTACATCCAGCAACACATCGGCAACACTGTGGCACTGCAATAGGTCAAGAGCTGCAAGCAGATCGCAGACATCTTTACCAAGCAACTCAACAGAAGGATTTTTGAGACGCTCCGCTGTAAATTGATCAAGGAGGAGTGTTGAGATTTGATCAACTGGCAGCGACTTAGCCCAACCCAACCTTGACCCTATCCTTACCTTGCATTTTCTTTTGTTTTATGTAGGGTCAAAGTTGGTAAGATGTTTTCTATTTTATTTTCACTAAATTAAGTTGGCAAGCGATAAGCACTTTTTTGATAACATCATGTGACAGCGACAAAGCGAAATTAAATGGCGACAAGCAAACGTCGATTGTTTGGCAAGAGTTTTGTTCATCAAAAGTAGTATTGTAAAACTATTCAAAAGGTACTTTTTGAAACCCAGTTCAATAAATTGAACATTTTGTCAACTATGACTCGACTTTTTCTCAACTGAAAGATCCGAGCCCACTGAAATTACAACAGTTTTCCGCTCAAGATTATGTCAGTGAGTCAGTATTAACCTTCCGCGGAACAAAATTAATCGAATTACGCTTATACAACGTTGGGAAATATCGAAATCTTATTTTCAAAGTGAGTGCTGTGTTGCTCGAAGTGCGTTTTTTGAAAAGAAGTTTTGATCAAAATGAGGCACCTTTTGCGCCAACTGTACGCAAATTTGTGAAGAAAGTTCGTGAGACAGGCATGCTAGTGGACAGTGCGCACCCCGGAGAATGTGGCTGCTGTAGCCGAGAGTGTGCAACTCAAACCGACATTAGTGACACGAGCTTGAGAAGAATTTTGCACAAAGACCTCGGATTATTTGCTTACGATATCTAAATGACTCAGATATTGAAGCCAAATAACCATCCGCTTCGTTAACGCTTCGCAGTTTGGTAATAGAGTAGCTCGAACTAGATGCCGATTTTTCTCAAAAAATCATCTTTTCTGATGAGGCACACTTTCATCTCGGCGGCTATGTGAACAAACAAAACTGCAACATCTGGGGCTCAGAAAACCAAAATCAGGAAGCCAATGCATCCTCAGCGAGTGACAGTGTGGTCACTCGGAGTGGTGGCATCATTGGACCATTTCCCTTGAAAATGAGGCTGGAAATGCTGTTTTAGTCAACGGGGAGCACTACACGAAGATTGAGGATTTGGACTTGACTGATCTTTGATTCCAGCAGGATGGTGCGCCATGCTGTACAGCTCATCAAACAATCGATCTTTTGCGGATAAAATTTGGAAATCGTGTGATCGTGTGCGATTTGACACCGTTGGACTTCTTTTTATAGGGCGCTGTAAAAGATCGATGCTATGCGGAAAATTCACAAACAATTTAAACATCAACAAAACTTTTTAATTTCCGGACCATTTTCACCTCGGGGTAATATCAAAACAAAAAATGTTTGATTTCCTTTTTTGGTGAATTATACGTTTAATTTCTCATACGCGCGTTTCGGAAGGCACTTCCTTCCTTCCTCAGTAAGCAGATTAATTTTAATTTAAGCATAAAAATTGAATATTCAACAAACCATTGCTCACATAGGACCCGAAACCATCAATTATGTCTTGGAAAATTGGGCTGAGAGGCTGGCCTACTGCCAAGCCAGCCATGGCAGCCATATGAATGAAATTGTATTTCACAACTAACGGGAACGTTTTCTCTTGCGAATGCAACCAAAACATAAGCAACAAAATTTGATTTTTGTTCATTGTATTGCATTTTTAAAAACAACCTCGTATTTGGCCCACCCTGTATGTTCAGAAAAAAAAAAACAAAAACGTTTGGTCAAAGTATACAATTTTTACAAAACTTTTCAATTTATCTTCAGAGTGGTACCATTTAAAGGAGAAATAAATCGAATCGGATCGAAAGTCCACTTAAATTAAGCTCATTTTTGTGACTGTATTATGGATTTTTCATTAACGATATTATTATTAACTGAGTAAATATTACGAAATTTCTCCCGGCAACCAAAAAAAGCGTTGGTTGGGGCCTTTGGACCCGGAAGCTCGTCCGGAGACGGGCAAAGGTGCCACTCGCTTGTGCTTATGTACACAAATTAAGCCGCCAAGCGAGAACGTTGCTTACCAGAGTACTCTTTCCCCCTAAAGCTGCCGGAAAGAGTGGAAACTAACACCTGCGTTACGTCATTTTTCACAATTCAACCCCAGAGGGGGAATGCCGGTCGACAAGAGCACTCTTGGAGGCTAGCATTCTTTGGAGAGCGCTGCCCCCACGGACCGGAGGATATGGGGGGTGCCGTCAGGTTCCCTCCTGGGATGACAGTTAACGACCCTGATTGGATCTGGACTACGCTTCGGACAACGAACTGGAATTGATGCGTTGGGTTGGCGGATATGATGGTTCGGATCGAGTTACTTTGCACAGTAGCGTCAAGCTGACACTAGTGTGCGAACGGCTCCAATTCAACTACTATACCGTCTCCGTCTCGGTTAAACCTTGGCAGGCCTCGGAGTACGTTCGAAATTCGCACCATTGGGTTGGTGGTGTAGGTTCAGTTAAGGCAAACTCCCGATTAGCGCTGGTCTGGCTCTGAGCACTTGTCCCCGTAAGGGCTTGTGCCAACCCTCGTATGGCCTCCCTGCTCTGCAAAGATAACCATGGGACCAAAAAGGCGACTGCACACACAAACGGAGATAGCGGCACCGAGGGGGGACCCAATAAAACTGGAGTAACCAAAAACATATAAAAGAGATCAAAAAAACCAAAAAAAAAAGAAATATAAAAATAACAACGACGACGCAACCAGCGGTTGCAGCCACGACGTTAACAGTACATCGAGAGCGGTATAACGATGACAAAAACGACGAAAAATAGAATGACAGTGAAGACGGACAAAAAACGGAGATTAGCAGACAGTCTGGTCTGGATTCCTGCGGCGCTCGGGCGAAGCAAAAAAATTATGCGAACGCCAGAGCGTCCTTTAAAGAAAAAGCGGGAAACTCTGCAGGACGCTTCAGATGTTCGAGCGGTGGAAGAAAATATAAAGACCATCGAAAATTCGATGGTCACTGCTTCGATTGTTACCGAAGCGACCGATGCAAGGGTCGTAAATCCCGACATAATAAAGAATCACCCTGAAGCCAACGAGGAGATTACGGCAGGAAACGAAAAGAGCAACCAGATAAATAAAACGACATTGTGTGACTGCATCGCCAACGTCGAAAATGTAGCTGAAGTACTGTATTCGGAAACGGAAAGCGATAACCTCTTCCAAGGATGATCGCAAAGTACAATTGCCGCCCAGCGACAGGAAGAAGAAAAGCAATTCCGAAAAGCGGGAGATGTTCTGAAAAGAATGCAATCTGCATGTGACTCCCCAAAAATCATCAAAGCAGTAAGGATTAGGCTCCTTGAACTAGGGAGCTCCTAGACCACATAGGGCATTATCGGAGGAGCTGGTTAAAGGCCAAAGAGAGCAGAAGACTAAAAAAGCGCTGGAGGCGAAATCTAAAGGCCACATGCAGAAAGCTCCAGCAGTAAAAATCAATAAAAGAATGGCGTCTAGCCCAATTGAAGAGGATCGGGATAAAAAAAGGAAGGAAGAGGCACTTGATGGGCGTAAAGCACTAGATCACGGGTTTCAAACAGTGCTTACAAAAGGAGCGAAGAAAGCCCCAAACACACTCCTTCAAAAAACCCCAGAAATTAAAGTTCGCACAGACCCCCAATAAGAAAAAGGACCTGATGCAAAACAGGAGAGGCAGAAGCCCCAACGAAGGCTCCGGCAGCAGGCACTGCTCGTAAGGAGCTGCGGGACATCAGGGGAAACGTAACGTCCGAAGACACTAAAACTGCCAGTTAAACCAGTACGAACAACGCGGTCGGGCCACAAACTGGCCGAATTCGGAGCAGAGGCCGAGAAAGGGGCAGCATTCTGCGACGCGGTAAAGAAAGTCCTTGACAAAAGCGCAGCTATAGCTTCGCTCGAGCCGGTGGTAACGATCAAAATAAGAGACATTGACTGCGTCACAGATTTGGCCGAGGTGGAAGTGGCCATCAAAAGGGAGCTCCCTAACGTGGGCGGAATCAAGGCGAGGCTGACACCAGAAAACCATAGGGGAAACGCATGGCCATAGTTGACTTGACCAAAAAGGACGCCGAACAATTTCCGAATAAGAGCAAAGTACGAATAGTGTGGGTTGTCTGTAGGATACGGTGAAGAGCAACGCCTCTTCAATGTTTCAAATGCCTTGGCTATGGTCACCGTGAACAAGTATGCAAAGTACCCGATAGGAGTTCTCTATGTTACAAATGCGGTGGAATGGGATGTAAAAGAAAAAAGTGTACGTAGGTGGCACATTGTATTCTTTGCAAAGATGCTAATCCAAGACCCGATTTTGGACACCCTTTGGGATTAGAAAAATGCCGAGTTTTCTAGGAAGCCCTAGCGCAGGCGAAATCAGAACTTCGATGACCCGCATCCTACAGCTAACCTACACCGCAGTTCAACTGCCCAAAATCTGCTTGAGCAGTTTGCGAGGGTCGTGAAAGCCGACTTCTTGCTGCTGAGTGAGCAACATCATGATAAAAGTTCAGTATCATGGTATCCTGATGAAACTGGTACTGCCGCCATCTGGGTTCGAAATAGTGATTTCCAGGCGGAGAGCTCTGACGTGGGGATGATTTTGTGTGGGTTTGGCGCTCAGGGACCACCTTCTTTAGTGTGTACCGAACGCCGAAGGAATCGATATCATCTTCCCAAGCCAAGTTTAATGATTTGGAGGGCACTGTCTCGAACGCAGACGGGCCTGTACTCGTTAGGGAAGACTTCATCGCTGAAGCAATCAATGGGGCATGCCTCAAATAGATCCGCGGGGAAAACTAGTAATGGCGGCCAGGATGGCGGTTGTTGTACTAAACACCGGCAATATGCCGATTTTCTGCCGTATTGGCTGTGAAGCAACCATACTGGACGTGATATTCGCCTCGGAGTCCTTAGTACGGAGGATACACAACTAGAGAGTATTAAAGGACAACTCAGCCGTTGATCAGCAGTACATTCTGCTTGAGATAAGCGATGTTGTCTCCCGACGTCCGTGCTCTCGGCTTTCTACAATTGGATGGAATATCGGGAGGATGGACGTCGAGAGGTTCTCACAGTAGGTGTACCGCACCAGGGGGCTTCGGAGGAGACGGAAGAACTGACAGCTCAAGACGTGGTGAACTCAACTATAAGCATCATCACTACAGCTTGCAATGCTTCTATGCCCCGTCAAAAACCCTGGCACGGTAAGCCCCCAGTGTACTGGTGGTCAACTGAAATCGCTGAAAAACGAAGAGAGTGTCAAAAGCTTCGGCGTGAGGCTCAATGCGTACGGAGCCGGGACGAGGCAAGCAACCGCGCAGCAGCATAGAAGTCGGCCAGGAAATGCCTTCGTGAATTGATGAACAACAGCAAGGCTCGCTGCGGGCAAAATCTAGTGGATAATGTGAACAAGGATCAGTGGGGCCTTGGCTACAAGCTGGTTATGCGGAAGCTTGGTGCTCTACAGAAACCTTGTATACATGATGCGGAAAAGATGGACGAGATAGTGCGGGGACTCTTCCCCGCCCATCCCATCCATGCTGACGCTACGCATGGTGAAACAGCAGTCGTGTCCACTCTTCGCACAGCCGGAACAGGAAGAGGCAGTCCTTTCGCTGAAAGCGAGGAAGGCTCCAGGTCCGGATGGTGTTCCAGCTGAGGTGTTGCGGCTCGTCTATCACCATTGTCCTGACTTGCTGCGAAGCACATTCAACGCTTGCCTTCGGGACGGGGTTTTCCCGATACGATGGGAGGTGGTGAGGCACATACTGATCAGCAAGGGGAAGGGAAATCCCGAATCGCCGTCTACATACCGCCCGTTATGCATGCTAGACATGGCTGGGAAAGTGCTAGAGAAACTCATCAAGGGAAGACTCACTAACGCGATTCGTGCTGCTGGAGACCTATCTCTTCGACAATACGGCTTTAAAGCAGGATGGAAGGAAAGGATGGAAATTACATCGGGTGTTGCAAAAGAATCTATCCTTGGTCCGAACCTATGGAACGTGTCTAACGACGGGCTACTGAGCCTGAGATTCCAGATGAGTCACGCTTGGTCGGCTATGCGGATGAAGTTGTATCTCTGGTCGCTGAACGCACCGTTGAACAAGCGCAACTTAGGCTAAGTATGCTTATGCGCCGAGTGAGGGACTGGATGACTGCTCGCGGGTTCAGTTTAGCACTGGAGATGTTGACAAAAAAGGTCATGTTGACAAGAAAGAGAATCGCTAGAGTAAGGATAATCAGTATTGGAGACTTACGGATCGAATCGAAGTCAGCAGTGAAGTACCTGGGGCTACTGATCGACTCGAAGATGAGTTTCTCTGAGCAAATCGGGGCGACGGCTGAGAAGGCTTCTTCGGGAATATCGGCTCTTAGTCGACTTATGGCCAACGTAGGGGGACCCAGCCCATCAAGAAGACGCCTCTTCATGAGTACTGTAGGGTCAGTGTTGCTGTACGGAGCAGAGGTATGGGGCAACGCTCTCAGCAAGGAGGTATGCCGAAAACGTTTGGCACAGGTACAGAGAAGAGGAGCACCGAGGATTACATCTTCGTATCCGACAGTTTCAGTTTCAACGGTGAGAGTTATTGCGGGCGTGATACCTGTCGCTCTCCTTGCTAGAGAGCGCCACGCTATTTATCTGCGTCGAAACGAGGATGCGAGGGAGATGGTTGTCCGCGAGGAGAGACAGCGTTCGTGCTCAACGATTGGCAGCAGTTTTGGGTGAATTGCACGAAGGGAACGTGGACTGCGCGCCTCATCTCAGAGGTGAGACCGTGGCTAAATCGAAGGCATCGTGAGACTGACTTCTAACTGACCGAGCTTTTGAGCGGGCATGAGTGTTTTCAGTCTTACCTGCACAAGATTGGTAAGTTACGGTCCCTCGATTGTCGGTTGTGCCCAGAAGAAGGGACAATGCCTGCCACACATTTTTTGCGTGCGAAAAATGAGTCAGGAATTGTCTTCCCCTCCTGGGCAATACCGACTTCTATCTGACGCAGCTTTTGAGCGGTCATGGGTGTTTTCAGTCTTACTTGCACAAGATTGGTAAGTCACGGTCCCTCGATTGTCAGTATTGCCCAGGAGAGGAGGACAACGCCTGCCGCGCAAATGAGCCAGGCTGCGAAGGGACCTCTACAGGGAGATGAGAGAGCTCACCCCGGATAATATAGTCGCGGTGATGCCCGAATCGGTTGACAAATGGAACCAGGTTTAACATTGTGCGCGGGCAGTCCTAAAAGATAAAAGGGATTCACAGCAGCCGGGGGCGTTGGGGCTGGGTGATTGTTTGTCTGGCACTTCCTCTTCCCCTCTCCCTTCTTGCTAGAAAACTGATCCCCAAGCTTGAAGGCGCCTCACGGCGTAATAAAACGAGACCTGGCCCGAAGTAATGGGTCAAACGGTTCCAGGCTGGGTTCTCAGGTTGACAAGTAAGGTGTTTAGTGGGTAGTCCAGTCACCTTCTTGCAAGTATGGAAGCCTCACACTTTGTGCGTAGATGGCATTCACATCACTACCGCAAAAAAAATCCCTATCGGAACACAGTTTCCGCTACTCAGCGCGATCAGGGCATGCTTTCCCTAACTTTAGTTTGAAAAGGCAGTACCATCAGCTATCGCATGCGAAAATTATACTTTCCACCACTTACACTAATGGCTGAAATAAAATAAAATTTTCCGCGGAGACACTTCACTCCGATCAGAGTAGGTGACTCCAAAATTTAGCGTAAAAAGGGGCCCTATCACCACCTGTTGACGTGGAAATTGCAGTTCCCACCACGGCTTTACCTTTAAGATATAATTCACATACCAATTCAACCACGACAATTACACTGCTGAAATGTAAAGATTGGAAGCAAAATCAAGATTTAAAGACTGGTTTGAATTATAATATTTATGAATTTGTATTCTCAAAATAAAATATAACAATGAATTTTACGATAAATGGTACCAGTACTTATCTATTTTCACTTCATTCCTTTTTGAGAGGCCCCTATCGATGAGGTCTACCCTCAGCGACCTAACTTGCACTGACGTCCTCAGCTTTCTGCTGTTTGGCACGCTGGTTTGCAATCTTTCCGCCTATACTAATTTAACTTTCGCCCACTCGTAGCTAACAAAATGTGCATCGTATAGAACATAAGCATGGATACAATGTTAGCCCATGTAGACCTAAAACAAGCTAACCGGTTAGTTGAAAGAGGTCTCAAAACATTAGCAACTACGTCGAGCCTAGCCTATGAAAATTATAAAGGCCTCGCTAAGCAGTCGACCAGCCCCATAGTGATCAGGAGTGGCTGCTCCTGACAAGAAAAGTTGGTCACCCAATCTAAAGTGGTTAGTTTATTGTTTTACTAGGCTGAAGTTAACTGCACCCGTCAAGTTCCCATCCTTGAGGCAGGAATGAGTGGTTTATTTCAGCCACCTTAATCATTGGAAATGGCACCCAACCTAGGGCCTCCAGCATGAAAACTGCACCAAACAGTTTTGTTTCAGATGCAACGATGTCTCAAGAAGCACATGTGGGTTTGTTACTAATCAAAAACGCATATTTTGCTTCTTGACAAAGCCATTGACCCAAAAATGAGCTACATTACTGAAGATAATTTTTCAATGAAATTCCTCATTTTCTTCAAGCTTTGCCAGAGCCCAATTGGAGAAGTTTCGGCATTTCGAATGATCAAGTGGCTCTAGTTCTTGAATCAATTTGATCTTGAAGCTATGTAGGCCAAGATCTTTTTTTTCTCAAAATATGCCAAAGTGTCGTTTGAGCGATGCCCAATTCTTGAGAACGACGTGGAATCCACTGATTTAGCTCATTTTGAGTCGATGCACTTGCGGATCCGATATTTCCCTCGCTTAAGTGGTACGACATCTTTGTGACACCGAAACATCCAAAAGTGAAAATTTGGACTGGAAATTGTCCACTATAGCACGCACAGCCTGTCGGGTGGGACGATTATTACGGCCGAAAATTGGAGTAAGCGCTCTTAAAGTTGCGAATACTATAATAATTTTTATAATTTCCAAACGTTGCTGGTTCGTGAACTTTACTATGATAAAAATGTTAACTTTAACTAACATTTTGACATTGACAATTAAATAAAAAAGTTTAATCGTGCGTTCATGTAAAGACATAAAATTGGTATGTCCCTAATAGAAAACCTTATACATACAAAATATGTTCTCAAAGATGCAACCTTCAAAAAAGGTTAACAGAGCATGGTCACATACGATTCAAGCAAAATATTCTCAGGTCTTCTCATTTGATTTATTTCTTTCTTAGGTCTGGTGTCGACTTTCGTTTGATGTTACTTTTGTTATTGCAAAGGACTTAAGCCTACACAGCTCTCTTATTCAATTCCAAAATAGTCAGGAATTAAACGCGTACAGTGACGGACACATTCTGCAAATGTTTAATAAAATGAGAAAGAAAATCAGAGTCAAATGTATAAAACAACAGAAAGCAGATAGCAAATTAAAAAAAAAACTTATATTGAGTGAAAAAGTATGATTGAATTAAAACTTGCTAGCAATATCAGTGGAGAAACTTTAAGATGGTTTTGATCTCAAATGGAGCTAACTAACGATGAAGGAAAATAAATTCTGTCCAAGGATGGTAAAAAATGGCAAGCAAAAGTAGGGCTTTAGGCTTTTAAACTTTGATACAGATTTAAAACCAAAGCCATGAAAATTCGAAAGAAAAGAATAATGTTACGAAACATTCAAAACATTTCAACCTATCCATTACCTCTCAAACAATTATTATTCAGAGATTGTACGCTATAACTCGTGAAATCCCACAGCAGCCTTTGACTACCCTTTGCTTACTTAAAAATATTTAGGCTACCAGACTCTTTTATTCCATCATCATGCTCATCATGAAACGTGGAACAACATATTATGTATCTTTGAATTCCCGCCAGAGGCAACATCCTATCAAACCTTCAACATACTAACCGTAGCGTGAAACAACATTTAATACTATAGGAATATCATCCTTTCGTTCAGAATTCTGGCGGGTAAAATTTCGCGAATTTCCCTAAAATTCAATTTCCATATATCAGCAAATCTGTTCTCGCTGCTAAGTATATTGTTATTGCCATCAAGGCATGAAATCCGCTTGCCGAGATTTACATGTTGATGAGAGAAGTGCGCCTACCAGGATTAATTGCGAATATTTGTTGATGATGATGATGTATTCATATGTACGAGTATGTGCAGCAGCACAACCGCATGAGTAGAAACAAAAACTTCAAAGCAATTCCATTTTGGAACGTAATATGAAAAGCGTTTTGCAATTTGGAATTTTCGCCTTCAGGCTTGATTGAAAAATCATGCTCGGTCAAAAGGAAATTTGGAAAATGAGAAGGAAAAGGATGATTTAATGGAAATTGAGTACATTTTATTTAATGAATAAAATGAGTGTTGAATTCCAAGTTTTAAGAAGAAAAATTTAAACAAGTACTTCGAAGATTAATTACTTACAGGGATATTACTCGCCGGATTTCTTTGATTTACCTGTAAAGAAGAAAAAAATTGAATTAGGATCATTTTATGTAACAATAATTGTGCAATCGGCATTTAATTTGAAGATAATTACGCGAACTGAAGTTCAGCAATGTATGTTCTAAATTGATGACTCGATAGTCGGTGCACTACATCTAGAGAAAAACTACCCCAAATTAGCATGAGTAAATTATTTTCACCTAAAATGCGAAAATTTACACAAATCAATCGCAAATTTCATAACATCAGACAAGATCAAATAAACAAGGAAATTGTGTTAATCATGAAGGCAAATAACCGTAAGTACTCGTATAATAATCATAATGTAAATTGAAAAGTTGTATGAGCCTAATGTACGTGATAAGATAGAATCAGATAAGGTGTGTCGTGGGTCAATAGCGGTGTATCTGCTTTGTGATTCGTCATATAGAGGTTCTATCGAAACCCATGTCTCTAAGTTAACATGAATTAAACTTCATTGAAATGAATAACTTTAGCCTTATACAGGATTTGAAAGTGAGGTTTAGTATGAAACTTAAAGTTACCTTTTCAGGAGATTGGAAAATATATTTAGCAAAGATCTGATAAATTAGCGTCATGTCTATCTGTCTGGACGTCTGCCATAGTAATTTTTCTCAAAAACTATAGAAGCTTCAATCATCAAACTTCGTGGAAAGGCTAGAAGTAGTCGTTTTACAAAGTTTAAGTCTTATTAACATTTTCAAGGGTTTTTTTTATTATCAAAGGTAGTCAAGTAAAGTATTGTCGCGTGTTATGGTTCGCGGCCTATAATTTTAATGTTCCGGGATAGTGAAAACGCAATGTCAATTAAATTAAAAGAGTTTATTAAATTACTTAAAAAATGCACAATCACTTATACTTATTCATTCAGCTCGCCTTTATATAGGGTCTCTAGCTATAACAACCCATTTCTCGTACATTGGCGAATGTTCTGCCGAGAGGTACCTAGTGTATTCGAGCACGTTAATGAAGAGTGACGTCACTTTCAGCTGTTGATCATGCTGGGTGGGTTCTCGTGGTTTCGAGTAAATTCACTTTGTTGATCATGAGGTTCTTAATGGTTGTGAAAACAATTGCAACAGTAGCTCGCAGGATTATTTGTACATGTAACAGTATTAAATAGAGTCTTGATTCGATATTTAAGAATCTGAAACCAAAAAATTAATTTATCCATTAGGTGGTTCAGGGGGAGGCAAAATGTATGGAAAGTTTGAGCCCCCTCGCAATTGAACAACGCTTTTGAGCTGAAAAAACTGAAAAAATCACGGAGGTGGGTCCTTACGAGTACCAGGACAAAAAATATTTTAGAAGTCGTAATTTACTCAGTGTTGTCAGTAAAGGTTGAATTTTCCAATTTTACGTTTTCCCTCCATAAAATTGAAACCATGCCTTTAAATTTTTTTTTTATTTTTCAATTGTATAGATTAAGGGAAGCTCGTTGCGCTAGAAAACTTCATTGAAATTGTAGTAATTAAGCGGTCGCCTAGGCAAACTGCTCGAAAAACACCATTATACATTATGCGATTTTTATTGTAAATTTGAAAATAAAAATAATTCAATCTGCAATTAAAATTCAATCACGCCAACCCCTTTGCAACGCAATGAATCAACATGAGTTGCGTTGCCCCGCAAGGCAAACAACGGTTGACGGCATGAGAGGGCTCGCCAAGAAAACTACAGTTGCGGCACGAGAAAAAATCATCTGGTTATCGCGAGACGTTTCGGATGCGGCGAGTTTTTGGTGCTGACGTTAGATTGAAATTAATACTCAAAAATGTTGCGAATATAATTTACATTTGTCGTAATTTTTTGTTTTTATGCTGAAAGCGGAGTGGTCGGATATGTCCGTTCGTTCGTTCCACTATTTAAAAATCGAATTTAAATAATAAAATCAATCAATTACCTTCCAATAAATCTCTTTCTTTAATGGGACGAATGATGGTGGGCATAAAATAGTGAACGATAAAAAATTAGTTACGGTCAACAATTTACGTTTTTTCTCGACCTTATACAATTTCCTATGCACTCAGTGTGTGTATCTGCGAGAAAGTGACAAGGTGTCAGCGGGAATGATATTTTGTTGTGCACACGAGAAGATGTCGACTGGCTGTGTACCAGATTTTTAAGAAGAGTTAAGAAATTCTTGGAGTTTGAACGAAAAAGTTTGTTTGCATTTAGGTGGAAAAGGTAGTAACATTACATTTTTTCTTGTTTTTCCTTGCTACCCTTTCAAGTCACCCCCGACAACGACGAATGCAAAATGTGGGTGCGATAGTCGCGTCGAGGTGTTCCAGGGCGCTTTTCTGGCAGGGTGGTTGCCACCTATCCATATTCCGTGAGGAAAATATGCCGTTATCATAGTCTGGTTTCCCGCTGAGTGAAGAGCACTGGTGCGAGTTAAAATAGAACCTAATGATGTGATAGTTAATCAGCCTGTTGTTATTGACAATTGCATTGATTCAGTGAACGTTAAAGATTTAAATGTTTTGCTCTACGAAACATTTATGTATTAAAATATCCAGTGGAAGAGTGAGCTTTAAAAAACGACGAGACCATTAGTCAGAAGGCGTCTTTGATTTGCCCCCGAATCTATTAATAATTATGTGCTCAATGCGTTTAACATATAATGAATTTGAAAATAAAAATTAACGCTTTTGTCAGAAATTTGTCGAATTGCTGCGGGGTTAGTTCGTCTTCATACCATTAAAGAAATAGTTTCATGGAAAGCACTGGTGTTAAAAAAGTAAAGAGTTGTCAACACTAGAATAACTGCAGTAAATGCAAATATAATTATTTAAGCTTAAAAGCGTGAACCTGCATAATCTTTCAATTTAAAAATAAGATTCGGTTAAAAAATTACTAAAATAACATATTTACAGGCGTTACCCGCCTCAAACACGAGCGCTCGTCGGAGGAAGACGGAGTAAGTACCCTCGATTGTATTTAAAATTTAAAAAATCTTGGTTATCTAATTTTTTTAATTTTCAATTTTTTTTTATGAAAGTTGTTTTATTCTAATTTTTGAATTTCCTATTTTTTTAAATGAAAGTTTAATTTTCTGTATTTAAAACTTTTCGGGGAAATATTTGTTTTTTGTTTTTCTTAAGGCACAGCGCCCCAGTAAAACTGCCCACTGCCTCTTTTGATATGCATAATTTTGTTTGAGTATATGAATATCTAACCAAGAGCTCTGCCGTAGACGGTTTTAAGCCAGGTTGAGAATGGAGAAAAGATCCCCGTGTTTCCCCCAACCCTAACTTTGATGATTCCTCATCCTAAAACCCACGACTAAATGGTAGTAAATGGTCTCGGGGTCGTGCATTGGGGTTACTTGTTCCCCAATAATGGGACGCCAAGAACCTTGAAATGTCAATAACTGCAAATATACCTGAAGCTCTTCTAGTAAATCCTACTTACACTTCCTTTGTGGTGAAGTTGGAGGCGAGTTTTCCGCATATGATGATGGAATTGAAAGTAACAACCATGGTGCCAGATTGGGAGTTGAGCGATGGACTGACTCCCCGTCCCTGTAAGATCCTACATTGTTTCGAAACCTGTAAAAGAGTCTCGGAATGGACTGGATCTGCAGAAGAGAACTCGCAACCGAAAACAAGAGTATGGTATTTGATCCTCAAATATTAATGTACACGGCCAGACAAGGACTAAAAAATGAAGGAAACTTTCCACAACCATCAGGAAAGACTAGTCGACTCATTTGCTACAAACGACACAAAAATACTTGACGTTCGTACATGCAAAGAAGCCAATTCTAACTCGGATCATTTCTCGATCAAATTAACTCATCGACGTTGTATTTCAAAGGCGTATTTGGCGAAGACCAGCCCTTAAGAAATTCGACATCCAAAGCCTCCAAACGATGTCTGTGAAGAAAAATTTTACGGAGACCCTCGACATTTTTTGTTAAGCCCTTACTGGAAAACACTATATATGGTGGCAGCGGCGTTCAGAAAATCATCCAGCACATTTGGCAAACAGAATATATGCCAAATGAGCGGAGCCTATAAATTATATTCCCTATCCACAAAAAAGGTGACCAACTGCAGTGCGAAACTATAGGTGCATATCACTGCTTTGTACGGCGTACAAAATATTTTCAAAGATCTTAGAAAATAAAACCAGATCATGCATCAACAGTATTATTGGGGAGTATCAAGATCGTTTTACAGCAGATAGGTCGACGAAAGACCAATTGTTCACTGTCAAGCAGGTACTTGAGAAGTGCTGGAAATTCAGCATAGACGTACACTGAACTTTTGCTGGCCTTAAGCAAGCAAACGCCAGAGTTGATCGTAACATACTGTAGCAAATAATGCTTCGCTTTGGCATTCCAGCCAAATGAGTACATCTTACTAAAATGGCAATGACGTCGGCTACCTCCGAAGTTCGCATCAATAACCAACTCAACGACACCTTTGCCACAAACATAAGACTGAAGCAGGGAGATGGGGTGGCCCCATTGTTATTCAATTTGGCTCTGGAATATATAGTATAATCAATAAGCTACTATACAAGAGGTACGTTATTCTACAAGTCGAGTCAAATGGTAGCCTATGCTGACGACATCAATATTTTGTTACAGTCGTTGACAACTGCCAAAAAACTTTTCCTGGAACCCGACAGCGAAGCAAAACTAGTAGGGCTAGAAATAAATTAGAACAAAAGAAAGCTTATGATGTAGTCGAGGGAAGATATAGCAATTGCCCAAATTATCACACTTGGCGAATACAGTATCGAAAATGTGGGGAAAATTCGCTGAAATAACGAGACCCGGTAATAAGAGAGACGAAATATGCTGAAAAATACAGCTCGCAAATAAAACAATTTATTCAATTTTGACGATCTTGAAGACTAGCTGCATACACAGGAAAACAAAGCTCCAAGTGTACAAACCCATATACATTCCTTTGAGCAATGTAACCTCTTTTAAGGATATTTGTGTGCTATTAGCCTGTAAGCACATCTCCACATCGCTCTAACTATTAAGAAAGCCTTCTGCTTTGCCAGATTCATTTAGGATTCGCTTCGTCATTCAAACATATCACCTCCTGTATATTTCTTTACTTTTCACTAGTACGTAGTAATTTGGAGTACTGCTCTTAAATTTGGAGTCTGTATCACAGAATGTATATCGATGCGCTGGAGTCAGTTCAACGAAGATTTGCATAGTCTCTATATTTTCAAATTCAACCTTCCTTATTTCTTTTGTGATGACCGTCTATATATTTTGAACCTTCCTAACCTTGCTTCTAGACGATCCTTCCTTGACGAATGTCTTTTGTTCAAGCTTCATCATAGTCTTTTGCCTCAAAATTTTGCAAGCAAATTAATACAATCGACGCTGCTCGCTCTAATAGATCCTCGCTTAAATTTCGTCTTCCAGTATCCCTTACTACGCCTACCTCGTACGCACAACAAGCGAAGTCTTGGTCCTTTACCACAGCTCTGGCCATATTGAAAAGTTTTATGAGAAATCAAGTTTATAAATAATTCCTAATTTTTGATAGCATTGAATTGTGATCTTTTTTCTTTAATTTCTTCGATATTTTGAATTTGTTTATCTTTTAGTCGACTTTTGAAATGAATAAATAAACCTGTGATAAAACCTGTGCTATGCTATGGGTATGAAACATGGACCTTAACCCAAGCATCCAGAAACATATGGAACACCTTCGAAAGACGGGTCCTGAGGTGGACAATCGGAATGAAGCTAGACGGAGACCAACGGCAAATTTGATGCAACTACAAGATGTGTGAAATATTTGAGGAGCCGAAGGTCTCAAAGGTTGAAAGAGTAAGACTGCGAAAATTACAATGGGCGGGCCTCATGAATCGTGGGAACGCACTACGGGTACCCAAAAACGTATCCGTTGAGAAAACTGCCAGGCGAACACCAGTAGAGAAACCGAGGAAACGCTGGTTTTACTCAGTCGACGAAGACAGTTCGTCATTGCTTGGGTTTCGAAATTGGAGGACGCGGTCAATGCACCGAGACAGTTGCAGGCGCTTGTTGCAGAAAGCTACAGCCCGAGAGGGGCTGTAGCACTACGAAGAAGAAGAAGATTCATTATTGCTTTAATAATACTATTAATTTGAAGATTTGCACGGATAGATGGTTCATGGAGATGAAAAGTGGTTCTTGTACTATAATTTGAAACGACACCAGAGAGTTTGCAGAAGAGGTGAATCACCAGCATCTGCTTCAAAACTAGGCTTTCATCCACGGAAGATGTTATTATCTATTTGGTAGTATTCTCGGGGAGTCATTTATTGGAAACTTCTGGAACGAAATCAAATGTTAAGTGTAGACTTTTATTGTCAGCAACTGGAGCGACTTCAATAAGCAATGCGTGATAAGGGTGCTGCATTGATCAATCGCCGTTGAATCATCGTTTACCACGTAAATGCGATACCACACAGCTGCAGTTACGCAACACAAATTAACGAAGATTGGCTGGGAACTTTTACCCCACTCACTATATTCTCTCGATTTTGCCCCAACGGATTATTACTTGTTTCGGCCGCTGCACAACTTACTGCCGGTAAGATAATACAACACTGAAGAGGATCTTCGTACAGGACGAGCAAATTTTTTCGAGACTAAAGGAATACATTTCTACAGGAGAGGGATAAAGAAACTTACAGAGCATTGGACACAAATCATAGATAATAATGTGGATTTTACATTAGATCAAAATTCAAATAAATAAGTGATTAAAAAATGTATATTTAATTCGTAGCCGAAAAAGCTTTTGCACACACTTGACACAAAGACCTGCTCGTTTTGCGTATTTTCTATCCATCCGTGCATCTGTCTGTGCGCTACAGCTTATTTCAGAAATTAGAGAAGCTTTTAAGCTCAAGTTTTGAGGAAATTTCAGGAATGGTGGTGTCTCGAAAGTTTAAGTTATATCAAAAATTGTAAAAGCTTTTAAAGGGCGTCCTTCGTTATAAAGAAGTGAACGTTAATTTTTTTTCGACAAAGTTAGCCGTGTTGGAAAGCATATGAAAGGGCTTGATCTGAGCTTTTATAATCTGAAACAAAAAAGCTGATTCACACATCAAGTGCTACAGGAGAGGGCAGAATGTAGAAGTTTCGACCCCCCACTCGCAACCGGACATCTTTGAGCTGGAAAATCTCTGCCTCAGGGAGAAAGATCTTTTTAAGTTAAAGGGCAGCACAAACCTCACCTTTGTCAATAATAACTTGACTGATACATATATTCTGTGAATGGAGCCCGCAATACTAATATAATTTAATTAATTTATCGCCATTTTATTTTCAATGTGTTGACCTCAATGTTAAGTAGTCATTATACCAATGTTACAAAATATATCTGAAATTTTATCAATATCCTTACACATCTGTAGTGTTTGGGTCTTTTGCGAACGAGTGTTTGCACAATATCACGCGTAATAGTTGTTATAATTGATAAGTTTTCAATCGTCTATAGTTTAACTGTTTGTTGATTTTTGTGAACCTTGCAGCAAACATGCCTTTTTACGTCATAGTTAAAGCTGTGATGATTTAACATGTCTCATACGCTCGAGATTTCCCGAAGGAAATCTAAACCGACCTCTTATCGGTCTTAGACGTGAAGTCTTGGAATTTGACAAAGGACTGTACACATCATGTCAGCAAGTCCGAATACTCTTAGTCTACTACGAAGTGGCTGCTGGCTAGCTAGCTAGTTCGGAGAGGAGTTTTGGTTACAGGTCTTACGCGAGCAGACTAAGTCTAAATTAGGACACTCAACCACCGGTTAAAATGCCCAATTTAAAACGCGTCGAACAACTGACAACGAATCTACTTTAAATTACTTACCTTCGTTCCGGGGGGAAATGGAGTAAAACAACCACTGAAAAAATACGCGCTCCAGAATGTTACCGACGCGGTGCCCGAAATACTCTACTCGAATTCAAACCGAAAAAATCTTCACTAAGGAAAAGGGCAAACTCAATCTGTAGCACCACGTACCGACGTACATTTTGCCTTCCCCTTGTCCCCCTAATTCATAAAATGTTTTTTTTATTTCAGATTCTAAAATTTCTAATAGAGACCTTTCATGAGATACCCCACTCGACTACCTTTTATTTAAAAAAATGTTAAGGGCTAATTCGTTATTTAGGGGGATCCCCCTTAAACATTTTTTAAATTTTTGGTAAGACCCTCAACTTTTGAGAGACCATTATTTCTGACCTCTTCACAAAGTTTGAACATTCTAGCTTCTATAGTTTCTGAGGAAACTAGCTGTGACGCACGGACAGACGGACAGATAGGTCGCGAAACTTGTAGGTCTTTGTAAAAAATTTTTTTACAAAGACTTGGAAAACGTACCTCCACTTTCTTGCATCTATATTAGTTCTAAAGAGAGAATCACAAAACGCCGTGCAATCTTTGACTCGTCAGAATTTTGACACATCGTAATGTATGATTTGTAACACGACGATGAACGCGTACGTCAAGTTCAAGTAAAGTATCGACAGCAAGACTACGATTGCGTTCAATTTCGGCCAATTTGACAACGACGTTGGCCGAATATTTGGTTGATGAAATGAATGTCTACAGGATGTTTTTGCTCGGAAATAACACGAACTCCTCACTTATGGATAGAACAGTGAATGTTTATTGGCTTTTTTGAATACTTGACGTCCAAATTAATGAAAACAGCAGAACTCTGAACTGATGTTCAATGATTGCCCTAGAACATTTCAAATTCACAAAGTGACCGCTCCGTGGTGTGATGAGATCGCTCATGCTATGTTGTTCTCGGGGTTGAGCGACTATACTTCACACTCCTAGCCTACCGCGCAGCACAAAAATTTTACTGGGATTATGGCTCCCCAATAAAGGAGCAAATAAATCAAATTCAGGTTGGACACGTGCAAAGCCACACGGCACCATGAATGAACTACGAGTATACCTACATTGTCTTAATTAAATGCTAGTACTTCTTCACTGACTAGCAGTGGATTAGATTAAAGACAAGAGGTGATAGGTAAATGTCATTACTTATAGAGAAGAGAACACGCACTACACCCGTCGACGTCAGTGGCGTAGCGTGTAGTGATCTGCTGGTCGATGTCAGTGGCGTAGGTTGTAGAGATCTGTTGGTCAACGTCAATGGCGTAGGGTGCACAGATCGAGGTTACCACAAAGTACACCTTTCGATTTTATAGATGAAAATTTTTTTCAGGGGTCAACCTCCTTAAACACCATGAAATATTTTTTTTTCACTCCAAGTTTTGCAAGGGCAGCACTTTTAATCTACGTAAAAAATTTCATTACCTTTGCTTACGTGATTAGCGAGAAAAATTGCTGGAATGCACAAACGGACAGATGGATAGACGGTTCGCGATTTTAGTAAGGTATTGCAAAATTATTTTACAAATACCCTAAAAGGTTCATTGTTTGACAGAGGTAAATTAATTTGATTATGCTACTAAGGTCTTTGTTTTCATTTTATTATTTTGACAATCAACAGAGAGATACAGGAAAAAAGTTTGGGATTTCGTAATTTATGAGCCCATTCACCAGATGCCAACTCCAGCTCAAGATGGAATCCCACGATCCCATTTACTGTTATACTACTCATGATTGGATTCCTTTATTAATCTACTGCATTAAACTTTCGTATCTACCAGATATAGAGTATCGAATTCATTTTGCAAAGTAGATATGAGTAAGTCAAATAAACTTCAATTTAACTTCATTGATTATTCAAAGAAGACATAAGAATGAAATCTCTTGAAAAGCACCACTTCTTACCTTTGTATAAGTCATCAGGGCTTGTAAAGAATTTAGTTTGACTGTAGACTTTGCTTATAATTAAGCCTATTTCTTACTTATTGATGCGTATCTAAGTAAGTCTCCCAATTAAGACGTTAGATTGATTCATTGCATGGGTAGTACTAAGCTGAATTGTATTGAAAACGACAAAAGTAGGATCAAATTGCTTAAGCTTTGAAACTAACTTCTGATTCCATGGAAACTCTAAACGCATCCTGAATTGCACTTGTAGGCAAATGATTGATATGTGGAAATTGATAAAAGAGCAAATGAATTCTCCTGAATATCGAGAACAGACATCATAAACAAGGACAAAGTATTCCAGTTCAAAAGGTAACATTACATAGAGATTTAGATATTCACTTGGACCTACGTAGAAACTTCAATGAAATCTTCCCAAAGGACACTAATGATTTCAAAGATACATAGTTGTTTGCTAGTAAGTTTTCAATCAAATTACACCCTACCAGTTGTAAGGAAAATTATTGCATTCCTTGAATCGGCATCAATAGTGAATTAAACTTAATTCAAAATCGTTCCTGTTCATTCCTCAATCGATTCACGTCCTCTAAATCTCCATTGCTGTCCCCAATCTCCAACTACCATTAAATATCCTATCTATAAGCCATATAAATATCCTTAAAAATGATGTAGCCCCCACAAATAAATACAAATAACGGTCGGGATCCTAAGTTGCGGAAGAGAAGTCTAAAGCCCATTAATTCTCGTCTTAGACATGAATATCTAGATAGCATAGTAATGTAATCATTGAAGTTTGTACTTCTGCGGGTGTTACGCAGACGAACGAATTTGCATAAAAATTTCATTTCCTAGAAGTTAATTCAATTTTCACTTCAATGAAAAGAAAAGACAGAGCGAGGAGCGACAAAGTAAGAAATGAGAAGACTCGGAGGACGAATGGATGGTAAAAGGTGGAATTACAATTTTTTCTTGTCTTTTTGTGCTTAAGGAAGTGAACATTGCGTAGATTACGTTATTGAGCATGTTGAAAGGAAATGACTATGTGTAGACATGGGAAACGGTTTCGTTGTCGACGAGCATCTTGTGTGTTTTCTTTCCAAGGAGTACATGTGATGGGACATATGTAGTTCTGGCATACTTGTACATGTAAAAGCTTCAGACCTTTATGTTTATTGTTTAATAGCCATGGCGAAAAGAAAAATAAAACAAGATCAAAAGGCGAGTTTATATGTGTAGAATAACATTTGTGTTGTTTCGGAATAAATGGATCCTTTGCTATAATAGGATTCCTGTTGAGCTTCTAAGTGTAATTTCCGTATTAGGATAAATAAATGATAAGAAAGGTATTAGACGAAAGTGAAAGGCATTTTGGATGATATGCTTTTTGGTGATGTAAGGCAGTGTTGCATTGCAACATCGAAGTCGACTATGCGATTGGATCCATTCTCAATACAACTGTCAGAATACACTATTACGGCGCCATTTAATTACCGTCAGCGTTTTCCCACTATAATCGCTTGAAGTAGGACGCAGAAGGTAATACCATCAGAGCCATGAGTCGTGACCATTTATTTTCTTCCCCAAAACGGAACATCCGTTTATTTACGACAAATGGAAAATTTTCAATAAAAAAGAAAAAAAAACGCACTTTTTAATGTTTCTTTTTCAAATAAAGCTATTTATTTCTAAGTTAAGAAACTAAAAAGACTATTTATGCATGTTTTAATTTTAACTATATTTGTCAGAGGAACCAATTTGTTTTGATACCGCTGGTGTTGCTTCAAATAAGATTAAAATTCTTGACATGTTTTTTTAGATTCGCCTCTGTTGTCAATATTACCTTCAGGACTAGAATTTGTAACCGGGTATTTTCAACCGTTCACAACTCATTCATTAATCAAAATACTCTCTCAACTGGAGCATATGTAGCAGGCAGATATAAAATATGTTAATTAGTATACAGAAGGTTTTTGTTTTGAAGATTGTTGGTGTAAAAGTGTTTGAATACTTCTACTCAACGAGCGTCTATCGAAATATTTTGATCATTCCCGTCGGTGAGCTTCTTCAAATGTTTCTATATTTTTATCAATAGAAATAAATCCCTTTTCAATCAAAGCATCCAATACTTTTTGAAATTCTTCTCATACTAGTACTTTTTCCAAATCAGCTCAATAAAATATTTCCATTTTCTGAGTAAGAAAACAAGTTACCTGTTCCAGACATTCAGGGGATATCCCATACCCGGTCAGGTTTTAAGATGGAATGGAAACACCGGTTTTTTCTTCTTAATTTTTCACGCTACTTCCAAGGAAATTATTTATAACACTAAAACTAACATTATAATTTACTTTTATATAAAAGACAGTTAAAACAAGTTGGGTAAACAGACCTACGCTCATGTCAGAAGGGTTTTGTATTCAATTTACAAAATGCAGTCACCAGATCGAATGAAACCAAGAAACATGTCAAAGACGATTTTATTGGAGAAAATATGATATACAAAGATCATACTATTATTAACAAAGTTGAACGAAATTCGACTTCTGAGGTTTTCGGTATTGTTATACTCATAAATATCTCCCTTGATAATTATTTCAGATGTCCATTCGCGAGGGAAGAAACACATTTTTCATGTATTTCCCCCCTGTGCCCCCACTGAAGCAAGAACTGACAGTTTAAGAACTGTTTTGAAAAGCTCCCATGACAACTTTCATTTCATACTCATATCGGCTACGTTTGATGCATTTTTTTTTTCAGGGGCCACTCTCCTGTACTGTTATCATCGATTCATGGCCAATTTTGTCGAATCCTAGAGTGGTTACAAAGCCCATTTGCTAGGAGCTCTCTCCCGCCTCCTTGACTTGTTTCACTTATGAGCATTAATTGTAGGTACTCATCTTCAGTCATTCATTAAATTGAATCAAGTGTTCAAAGCATGCAACTTAAACGTTGAAGTTGGGAAAAAATAACTCAAAATTATTCAATCTTCGCATTTAAAACAGCCACAATTTTGTTTTACGATTACTGATACCACTAGCTGAACCGATTCTCAAAGATATTCATGACACCTATCATTCCTGAAATTTTCACGCAAATCCTAGCAAAACTGTAGTGTCTGAGTCGGTAAAAAGCGTATGTTGTTCCATAGCAATATGTTGCCAAACTAATACATGCAGCGCGTATTGTTCGATAGTAATACAGGAAAATTCAAACCGCTATAACTTCGCTAAATATGATTGAATATTTATGACACTTTCAGCAAAGATCAATCTTATAAATAGTCATCTGTGTACTGAATTTCATTGAATTTGAGGGTACCGTTAAGATTTTATTCAAGAAAACATAAAATCAATAAATCATACTATTACTAACAAAGTTGAGTGAATTGCGACTTCTCACGTATTTGTTGTTGTTGTACTCATCAAGGCCTATATTCCTGATTTTTTTCAGATTTTTCCGATCACAGGTGTCCAATCGCGAGGGGGGGGGGGGGACCCAAATTTTTCGTGTATTTCCCCTCCCTGTGCGCCCCTCGAAACAAATTTTGCCAAACTAAGACCTGTTTTGAAAAGTTCTCATCAAGACCTTTCATTTGATACCCATATCGGCTACCTTCAATGAAATTTTTTTTTCGGGGGGTCACTCCGCTATATGGGGAGACCCCCCTTAAATACCTTATAAATTTTTTTTGTAGATGAACTTTGAATAGAACACCACTTTACACCTACATACAAAATTTGATGTTTCTAGCTTAAGTAGTTTCCGAGAAAAACTGCTGTAACACACGGACGGACGGACGGACGGACAGACAGACGGACAGACAGGACGCGATTTTAGTAGGGTTTTGTAAATTATTTTACAAAACCCTAAAAATGTAGCTCAATGTAAAATTTTCGTTATATATTCCTGGGCCGATTTCACAGTCCTAAATAAATTTTCTGCATCTCCCACAATCGTAGGTAATGATGTATAGGAGTTCTACGTCTAGCACTCGTTGCGTGTAGACGTGTTTTTAATCGTTCCTGTCATTAATTTTAAAAATCAATTAATATTTCACAAAAATCAGTTTGAAACAATTAAATATATTTTTCGTGAGTCAAACAAAAGCAAATTTTGATTCTCATTGGAAAAAGCATTTATCCTCGAAGGAATCGACCCACGGAATTAATAAATCAACAAAAGCAAATAAGCCAAAGACTAACTCGGGACTGCTGTATGGAGGAGCCCGACGGCTTCCCTCCGTTGGGGGGGCCCGGGGAGAGTAGCAGTGCGAAATTGGCGGCAAGCGTCAATGAAAGAAGACACACGAATAACCAGGACTCCGCAGATGGTGGGCGTAAGACTCAAGTAGTCGAAGACAAACAAGAAGTGAGTCAACTTCAAGCTGAAATTCAGGAATTGAAACTGCAACTGAAAACATTCGAAGATATGTACAAGAGAGCGTAGAAAACTCAAGATGCAGAACTGGTAAGGCCTATAAATATGGAAACTAAGCCAAAGAAAGCTGTCAAACAAGTCAGCCCAGAAGCAATACTAAGTGCTGAAGGCGCTAACGGCAGCCACAACAACTATGCAGCGCTGGACGGACGCCAACAAGAAATGGACATTAACGAAAGTACTGAGGGTAATGTAATAACAATGATAATTTTATCCTTTATTTAAAAAAATAAAAACAAGGAGATGAAACCAGCTCGCAGTCCTGCTGGTCCTCCTCAAAAAGTTTCGAAAAATACTGAGAAAGTTCCCGCAATGGCTCAGCTATCGGCAGCCGAAAATAAATTAACTTACTTCGAGATTAAAAGAATCAATGCCGAAAAATTAACTATCAGAAAAAAATCGCTAGCTTAAAAATTGTCTAAATTCTGGGGAGGTTCCACAACTCACATATACCCCGAAAAGTGAGAAGAACCAGACCTTTTTGTTGAAGGGCTTGGACTGCGGAGAGCTACCTTCGATCTTCTTCAGGTGCTCAAGGAAGCAGCACCAGAAATTGAATTTCTCTCCGCTAAAACGTTCACGACAAGAAGATCGACGGTAGAAAAAACATTACCACTTTATTCAATGCAGATTTCAAATACGAGCAGTCCAAGTGCTCTTCAACAAATAAGATACTTGAATTTCCGAGTGGTGAGTTGGGAATGCCTCCAGAAAAGAGAGGTCAACCAGTGTTATCGGTGTCAACTATTCGGTCATACGGCTGCCAACTGCGCCATGCATTACAGATGCGTTAAATGTAAGAACGTTCGTGCTCCCGGTGAGTGCAAATTGGCTCAGACGGAGCCATAAGAGCAATTATACTGTGTTAACTGCGGTGTTTTTAGTCACCCGGCATCATATCGAGGATGCTCCCGATATCAAGATGCGAGAGTAAAATTTGTCCCAAAGCAAACACAACTACACCGCGGTGTCGTAGCTCCGAACTTCGTCAACCCCGGAGTATCATTTGCACACGCCGCTACAGGACCAGTAGAAAATGCGGGAAATAATGTAAATAATGTAAGTGGCCATAATGAGCTACTTTTCAAAAATTTATCAGCAACTAAATTTTGTATCGTAGAGAATCGATAAACAAGATACGAAAACTAATCTTGTCTTTCAGCGTTTAGTGGATTCAAATGCCTCAAAATAATTTGTCATCCAGTCATATTCCCATGGATAGGATCCGTCTCATCTCGATTAATATCAACTCCATTGTTACTAATCATCGGCGTGATTATCTCCTAGAATTCATTGTTAAGCAAAAGCCAGACATCACGCTTCTCACTGAAACCCACCTCAGTTCATGGCACTCCATGACATTCAAGGATTTTGAATTCGTAAGAAACGATAGGGTAAAATATGATGGAGGAGGTGGCACCGGGATATTGGTTCGAAGACCCTATTGTTTCCAAAATATTGAAGAAGTCGAATTCAAAAGCTTTGAATCTCTTGAAGTGTCCGTTACCTGAATCTCACTGCCAGGTGGAGATAACTTCTTCTTTATCTCTGTCTATGCAACTGGTGGAACGGTTCTCAAGCTCAAGGAGGAGCTCAATTCCTAGTTTGAAATACTCGAATTGAACAGGCTGCATAGTTACAATATTCTTGCTGGTAACCTGAACACCACCAATCAGCCAAGACGTGTATTCCTGAAATCGTGGATAACAGAGAACCAAATTGAATACAGGTGCATCTATATGGGTCGGAGTTCCCAACATACCCTAGGACAAATTCATATTCTGACCTCTGCATTGCTGACGCAAGACTAGAATTCAGCTTTAATAGTCCTGAACAGAAACTGGAGGTGTTTCCTTATGATAGCCACCATAACGCAATCGTAATGGAAATCAATCATCAAAGGGATGATATCTTCCTCATTCAAGTTCAACATGAAAATCATCGGTTGAATTTCAGAAAAAAAAACGGAGGGGGGAGAGTTTCAAAAGAAGTTTAATCAAGACTACCAGAAGCAATGCCCTCCATCTGATGATGGCAACTCTTGCTCAATGGTTCCTAATGACAGGAATCTAGCTTACAATGAAATACATCTCTATTTGTCGAGGTTAGAGAAGCTGACGTTGGTAACGATTGAGAAAGTAATGATATGAAACACTAACCATTGTAAGGTTGAAAAGTTTGAAAAGCCTTCTTCTCATAAGCGGCAACAATATTTATCGGTGATTTTTGGACTACAACCATCCCTCGTTGGCTTTGTTGAAATCACACCTGAAGAATGTCCGGAACTTAATAAGTTCATACCACAGGAGTGAGGTCAGCAATCAATGGGCGGAAAAATTGAAGGGTATTAGCCCACAAGACCCAGATGGCGTTTTCGCGAAAGTGAATAGCATATTCCGTAAGAAGTCTCGAGTGAAGGTATCGAATTTTGAAGGCACTATTGATGAGATAAATCTTCTCGATAGGGCTGGTATCGAAATTGATACTATGACTCCGGATAGAAATGGAAACAGGATTATTTGCGAAAGATTACATAAACTCGCCCTAATTGGAACATATTTTGAATTGGTTCACCTACCAAACCTGAGAGAGGGAACGAAATACTTTCAAAGGTCGTTGAAGCAAAAGTTTCTGACTTTATATCAAGTCTGAACGGCGAATCAAATCTTCATTTCAGTGAAACATTGACATCTGATCTCATTCCAAGCTTGAATTTTATTGATTATTTTGTCAGCTATGAAGGCTTATGTTTCACATTTCGCAGGATAAACAACAAGAAATCATGTGGTACTGATCGTATTCCAAATAAAGTTCTCTGAGGTTGCCATTAAGAGTTATTGCGTATTGTTCAACAACATGTTGAGCAGTTCACATTTCGCAAAAAAGTGGAAAAAGGCTAAGGTATTTCCGATCTTGAAGAAAGGGAAAGAATCTTCCTGCCCTAAAAGCTATCGCCCAATTAGCTTGCTGCCTAACATCAGCAAGGTGTTTGAAATGATACTCAACAATGCATTAAACGCCCACATTGAGAAATATGATTTGATGCCGAATTGCCAATTGGGTTTTCGTGCCAGGCGTTCGACCACACATGCAATAACGAAAGTAACCTCAGACATCTATTGGAAACTAAATGATAGAGAATGTGTTGGAGCATGTCTCTTAGATGGACTAGTTTTTAAACTACATCAGGACAAGTTCCCCAGACACCTTGTCGCCATTATGTGCAATATGTTATACGGGAAATCGTTTGTTGTATCTGATGGAAATTTGACAACAATGCGCGAATTCAAAGTCATCATTCGACAGTTGCGACTTACCCTGGAGAGGACGGGTTGGTGAGGGTGGTAACTTTGAAAGTCAATGGGAAGCCCACTAAACGTGCAATAACCAAAGTGTGCAGTCTTCCTTTTAATCACGAAAATCAGCAAATATTGACTCCAGTAGCAGCTAAATCATCATCAACTCACCCAGAAGCAGTTAATACATCGATTATTTCTCCAACCACAAAAACATCGACCACTCCAAATAAGCGAAATTTACACGAAGAGAGCCTAGTTGAAAAAACGCGGAAGAAATCGAGGTCAAACCCAGTCACCCTTTCAACCGTATTGTTTTCGACTCTATTAGAACTAGGACTTGTGTATTTCTAAGTTCAGCTACCGTCAGCATTTCTCCGTTAAATGGTGGATTATATATTAAGCACATTTGAGGTGCTAACTTGTTTCGAGGGACGCTGCAACTTCATTTCAAATTACCTCTGGACGAACTGAAAGTTGATGAGCAAAATATCGGACAGGTGAATGGAAGCGTTCGAACGATGTGTACAGCCGCGAAGCGAAATTCATTGTTGGGATACCTATGAGCATCTTTCCGAGCTATGCCACAAAACGTTGAAGCGCATCAACACCATCCGTTTTTTGCATTCTCGGAAAACACGAGGGCTTCTGGGCCAACAACTAACTTCATTATTTGGAGTGAATGGTTGGCGAAAGTCAGGAAAAGCTAAAACAGCTGGTTCTAAAACAAGGAAAAATTGTACTTAAAGTGACAAGCACCCTAAATACAATGGCTTCACGAATTAACATCCAACTTACAAGATTTTCAGAACAAGTTCAAAGAGGGTTAAGTAAGATTCAAAAATCAAAAGAATGATTTTCTAAAATTGACCATGATCAACTCAACATTCGGTTTCTAGCGCTCTATCAACACGCCAAAAATTCCATAATTGACTTATTCCACAAATATGACAGTATTCTGCAAACCATCTACACTGAATCCGGAATTTGGGAATGTATAAAACTAGCAGAATTGGAATCAGCCATATATAATCTCTAACCTCTTCTAACAGCTCATCTTGAGATTTTACACGCCATCACATCAAAAGTCACAACCTCTTACGAAGGAGATCATCTACAAATCAGTGGTCACCTCCCAATAATCGACATTCGCAGGTACGATCTGATCAAGGCATCCGCGATTCCCATTCAAGAAAATATAGATATTTTCTCCATATTCGAAATCAGCTCTTCCCTGCTCAGAATTAACTATGATGACGAGCTCTACTTTGAAACGAACGGAAATTAGGTTTTCAACGCACGCAAAATCATAACCAACCAATACTTGCTCGCAATGACTACGCTTATCGGCATCAAAATAAGACCTTACTGTATAATCCGAGAAGTTTACAATTCATACACAGGGACACGGTGCCTACAAAAACTTTTCAACTGCATAAACCCATTTGCAAACAACTTATAAGTCTTCATTCTTGGCTTTTTGCAACTCCACACGCTATACCTGCGCAAATCGTATGCCACGGTACGAGAAGTAACATTATGCTGAACGGAACTGGGATCCTGCGAGCCACGCCTGATTGTACTGTATTAGCAGCGGAGTACATCCTCATTCCACAACTATTTATGTTACACCGTTCTTCTCCATCCGCAATTTGACCGAAAACTCAGCAATCAAATTACACCTTGTCTATTGTAATGTGACGCCTACGCCCAGGAATCGAAGCGATTTCGATCCCGAACCCTTGTAACCTGCCAGATGGATATGTCCTCGAAGTGCCAGCGGACTTCATCTGTTGTGCGGATATCGTTGTGCAGAAAATATTTTTTTTTCTGTCCAAATATTTAGATCCGTGGATATAAATATTCGAAATATAGAATTAATCCAACCCCGGCACATTTCGAGACATAGCCATCTGGAAATGCCCCTCCACCGTGGCCATCGAGAAAACTATGCCACTGGCGACATCTGAAGAAGCACATTTCCGCCATATGAAGTGCCATTCCACGCACATATGTTTTTTCCGAGGTGACAACCGGAAATTTTGACAGCCACATGGAGGCGCTAAACGTCACCGTAAAGTTCTTCGTGATAATATCCAAGGTATTACAAAACCAGCTATACGTCGTTTGGCGCGACGTGGTGGAGTGAAACGTATTCCCGGTTTAATCTATGAAGAAACGCGTGGTGTGCTTAAAGAGTTTTTGGAAAACGTTATTCGTGAGGCAGTGACATTCACCGGAGCAGAAAAATTAGGAAAGAGGTTAGTTTAGTTAATAACTAAATAGAAAAGGTTATTACATAAGTCAGTAGCTAGAGTGCAATTGCGCTTGGAAACAAATTTTAGTGAGCGAGTGCTTCAGAGACTAATCAATTTCAGATAGCCGCTTCCGAGAAGACATTGGCAGCCGACTAAATTTACCACCGAATTAGCCCTCGGATTATGTCCGGCGGAGCGAATGCAGTTTGCAACATAGATTATCTAGTAAGAAAATTCTAAGTAAGCGGAGGCCATCCAGAAACAAATATTGTGGACGTAAAAAAAAAAAAAAAGTACGGATCCTGAGAAGTCAAGCAGCAATTCTTAGGGGGAAAGTCATTTGTGCTGGAAAACGAGCAAATAAAAGTGATGACAGACTAAGTGCTCGGTATTCAATTCGCCTATATGGAAAAGCAACACATTTTACCCTGCTCTAAGGCGATTGTAATGCACATTTATAAAATCGACACTAAATCTGAAAATTTAGTCTGCAATATTTTATTAGAAATCGATTATTCTATTTCTAATTAAATTCCAAAAAAAAAATGATTTGACACTTCTTAATGCGGAAATTCGAAGTAACGCTTGCTACCTTGTTCAGATTGATCAATTGGCATATCGCTTGCAATCCGCAGTACAGATTGCAGTCTTCGGTAAAATTGATGAATATCTAGCTCGCGAAAACTTTCCTCACCGGATGCCAAAGCAACCAGTCGATTTATGTCGACAATTGGGCGAATATTCTAACGACTTATTGAGCAAAATGTTAGCATTTGAGCCTCGATCTCGCCCTTCTGCCTTGATGTGTCTCAAACACGAATACTTGGAACAGGAGCCAATGTGACGGATGTCCACTAACGAAATTGATATCATTGCTGTAATATATAGTAATAGTTTTAAGTGACATTCACACATTAGAAACATATATACATATATTATGTAAACTGAAACGCTTTGGATGTTAAGTATGTTCGGTAATGTAAGGTACAAAGCGATACCTCCCAACTTTACCGATGAAGCCTCTTTGGACGCCCTCAAATTTACGATTTGGTAGTAATCGTATAGAAGTAGTTATGAGCATTTATACTAATATAGTGTGCACAGAGCTATGCACGTACAACTCAAAATCATAATAGTCGACTATGTGTTCAATATTCTTTGGTGTTAGGTACCTATTAACGAAAAAATTGATATAGATGATTTATAAATTATAGTTTAAGAATGCCGTCATGTCGACACAGACCGCTTGTACTACTCGCCGCAACATACTTATCATTGTTATAATTATTCGTACTTGTAAATTTCCTCGCATACTAGTGTCCCATCGACACTCCACTAAGGTCTACTTACTCAAATAATCGAATTATTCCAATGCAGTTTATGTTCCTTAAACGGTGTCCAAAATTGTTGAGAAAAACAAGAAAACATTGACTGCATTTTTGACCGAATGGAAATTATAGACAAGGTGTAAGCAGCTAATTAGAATTCTTTAACAAACAAAAGAAATTAAGTAAATATAATTTCAAGTGTGATTGAACACCTTAAAAATTAAAGAACCCCTAAAGATGAAAAACGATTAGTTATGCAATAGACGCAACGAGATAGATACTTGAAATTTATTGATTAAGTATATGCGAAGTGAACATAAGGAGACATTATTATTACTATAATTACTATTAGAAAAAAAAAAAGAAAAAAACAGAAAGTATCTCTATTTCGGTACTAAGTAATGTAGACTAATAATTATACTATTTCAAAACAAGAAAAGCAACAAAAAGAGACTAGAAACAAATTATGTTAATATTATTGATAGTAAGGGACACAAATTTAGGCAGATAGTTCTACTATATATTATAGGACTCTTATTAAAATCCCAAAACTGTCTCTATACATTTTTATTATTACACACAAACCATTCTCTAGCATATTTTGAAAATATATCAAACTTTAGGTAACATTTTTATCAATATTTATAAATCAAATCTATTAAGTATACAAAAAATATGTTTGTTGCCATATAAGCGAATCAAATTAGTTATTATGATTCAAACGTTTTAAGTTAGTTTATCTTAGGTTTAATAGGTCAATCACTAAGTTTTTAAGTTGCGCCTCACCAAATCAAAAGGTAGTCGTTAGTAAAATTTTATAACTCACATGGTTCAAAAACAAATGCAACCATATTGGGGGTTGTATGTGCATAATTCTATGTTACACTTTATGAAATGGTTGAAGGCAAAGTAAATACGCGATATCTAATATTGATACTTTGTTTGTACTTATTACTTTTGTTTTAAAGTAGTTATTAAATTTTACCGACCATACCAAGTTTTCAAAGATTTTTGTGTTATGTAGAGAAAGGCAAATCATTTATTTTATTTTTATCTTTTTCCATATATTTCTAATTATTGAATTACATCTTCAGAGCACTTTATTTTGGAAGTACTTTATTTCACTTGGGAAATTTAAGGTATAATTTACTAGTTAGACCACTCTTGGTGAATGCTTCGCATAGAAATATGCTAGTATGTATTTCTATTACAATCAGCATTAAAAGGATTTTGCTTTGTCTGTATCTCAGAATAAACTAAGAATGAATTGCTAAAAGTTAACCCACGACTTTCCTTTTCAGTGACTCTTCTTTTTCAGTGGGAACAGAGAGTGTAGGGTAAGTATGCCGTCGCGAGGGTAGGGTTTCTGCAAATCCGCTGAAGTCGGTTTCGCGTCGCGCGCGGTACGCGGTACCTTTGCTTGTTTCGCCATTTCTTTAGAGTAGTTTTCTTCGGTCTAAGTTCGAGTAGTATATTTTTCGGTACCGCGTCGGTGAATCGGTAACGCGCCTATGGGATTTTGTAGCGTTTTTTTTTGATTTGAGATCTGTGGAAAGATCGCATCCAGAACTAACGTAATGTAGGTTTCTCGTTCTGGATGAGTAATTGTTGACGCGTTTGGAAAACGGGCAAGTTCAGGTGACTGAAATATTGTAATTGAGCGTAATCCATTCGGAGACCCGCGACCGAAATCCTCTCCGAACTAGCTGGCCGACAAGCAGTCACCGCGTGAATGGATTACGGTGCACGGATTGGTTGACCTGTTGGTACCATCCGTTGGCACTACTCAGACTTAACGTCTAGAACCGATGAGAGGTCGGTTCCGCGTTCGATCAGAAAGTTGAAAATCATTACACTATCGTCCCGACAACGAATGAAATTTCTGCACTTACCAAAAGCAAGAAGACCTTCTCTCATCCTTCGAAAACTCTCATTGGACGAGGATTCAACACCATGGGATAACCCCTAGTGCCACTGTCACAACTATATGTTTAGTACTAGGCATTGCTCTGATAATTCATCTTATCCAGAAACGGTCATCTCAAAATACCAACATAGAAGCACCCCAACAAATTCCAACCAATATCCACGCACGAAGTGCCTCATCGAAAACCAACTGGTTTGACGAGCATCAACTATAGATCTGAAACAACTCTAGGGGGCCGGCAATGTTCATGTCAGTGAACTATAATCCACATATTCATCATTTCAACATAATCCACATATTCATCAGTTCAATATTCATGTCAGTGAGCTATAATCCACATATTCATCATTTCAATATAATTCACATATTCAATGTTCATTAAACTTTCTGCAAAATGTATTAGTTCATATACTCATCATTTCCATGTTGATTGCACCTTCTGTGAAATGCAATAATTCATTATTTCTAAAAAATTGCATCGTAATATAAATACTTGAACTTCTAAGAACTGTACAACTTGCAATCTAATCGAACTTTAGAATATATTGAAATAGGCTTGTTCATGATTTATAGATTCTTCCAATCAATAAATAAAATTCTGCTGTTTCATCAAATTTAGGCTAAGAAAAATTGTTTGTAAATAAAGTAAATGCAAATAAATACGCATTACATTCACTTAATTCCAATTGTTGCAGTGTTAATTTCTAGCCACTGTAACAGTCCCCACGAAATTGACAATGACGTCAGACGTCATTCCTGGTTGATCTTGGAGCTCTAAAATTTTCACTTGCACACCTTCATAAGGTTGAAAAACCACACAATAATTGGATATATTTTGTTGGTGTTTTTTTCTGAGCCTTGGCGCTGCATTTACGTACACTGATTACCTGCCAGGTAAGGATGAAATTCAAACTCAAAATTCGATTTCATTTTGCTTCTTCGTCACCCTGCACTGGGCAGTGGGAAACTACTTCTTAAAGGAAACTTTCTCTTTTCACTGCTTCAACTAATTTTTTTTTTCAAATTGTGAGTTCCCCCACTTAAGGGTCTCCTTTTTCAATTGTTTACTGCATCCACCAAACACTCGTATCCACTTTTACGCTATACTAATTTTATTTTCGATTGATCGGAACATATTTTAAACCGTTAGTGATTTATTTGGATTCACTCCCTTCAATTAATTTTTTTCTTTTCATTTAGCCAATTAATCACCGTGTGATACAAAAAAAATCGAGCTATATACACGCCTTTGCCATTTCTTTAGTATACCACCCACACTCAGTTTCCACTCCCATATCCCACCAGAAAAATTTTCCGCTCTTTTTCCAATTGCAATTCACCCTCAAACTTCCATCGCCAACTTTCGATATTCGCGTCAACTTAAATTCTCGTTCCAATCCAAATCAAAGATTACTTCAATCTCGCAACTCGTTTTATCTGAATTATCCGCTGCTGTACAGAGGTAACGTGATTGAAGCTCAATACACTTTCATCCCGTTCTGCCGTTCATCTTTTTAAATGCAACGTCTAGTTATATGCAAATTGTCACACACCCGGAAATAATTACTTTTGACGAAACTAAAAAGATTGTTCATGCGCCCGGGGGAACTCGAATCTACGATGCTAGTAGACCGCCCAGATTAAGAGTCTGTCGCGATGGTACCTAAGCCAACTGTCAATAAACTTTCATCCATCGAACAGACAAGTTCAATTGGACAAGGCATTTGAAAGCTGGCATTAATATTGTTATAATAAACGGTTTAACATTTTGTTAATAGGAAGGGAAGAATGAATTTTGTTAGAATAGTACCGAATGAAATTTTGTTAGCGGGAAATAAAAAAAGGCATTTTGATAGTGGGAAACATATGAGTATTAAATATTTGTGTGTTAAGGAATAAGGTAAGAAATAAAATATTAATAAAGATGGGGATAAAAGATTGGGTAAGTCATTGAGTATTTTTAATATTAAAAAAGAAAGAGAAAAAAGGTTGGAGTGCCCGAAAGAAGGCGAAAGTTTAAATTTCTTAATGAGAGAGTGCCGGTATGGCCGGGATTCGCAACACTGCCTGACAATTGTGTGCCACATAGTTCTATTTGTTAACCCACCTAAGCATTTCAATGATTAGCCTGTCCGGAGAGAGCTCTCATGTTTCTTTGTAGATGTTACGGCGCAGCCAATCCTATGTTTTGCATGCGGTTACAAACGGGAGACTGCGACTGACCAATCCTGTGCAAGAAAGACTGAACATATACATGCCATCTCAAGAGCTGTGGCAGGTAGTGCGTTCGGTTGATTCACGGTCACAGATCAGAGATGAAGCGCGCAGTCTATCTTCCCTTCGGGCCCAGTTCACCCAGGACTGTTGCGGTGCAGCTCGCCCAGGACTGTTGCCAATCATTGAGTGAGCGTTGTCTCTCCTCGTGGGCAACTGTCTCCCTCGTGGCTTAGTTTTGACACAGGTAGATAGTACGCCATTCTTTAACAAGGAGGGCGATAGGTCTCATGCCTACACAATGACTTGCACCATTGAATCAGAAACTGCCGGATATGAAGATGCAATCCTCAATGCTTCTCTTCTCTGTACGTGTGCCAAGCTTTTCTTCGTTTGGCCAGCGCGTGGGAGAAGAATGGTTGATCGAAATAATAAATCTTATTGATTGCTTACTTCAGGAATTATATCAATTTTTTTTTTGTGTGAATCTTGGTTTATTTGGAGGATATCTTTTATTCCGAGAAAATTTCAAAATTGGGGTTCTTTCTCGTCGTATTTTCGATTTTTTTTTTTTTTTTGCAAGAAGTTGGTCTCTTTTCAGAAGTCTTAGTTTAGCGTGAGGAAAGTGGCAAACGTCTACATAAGTACGATGTTATTTTCCGAAGTACCTAGTAGGAAAGTGTCCTCTTGTAAGCTGCGCTCACGCTAAGCGACTCAATTGACATCATTGGTTTAATCGAGTGGCGCCCCATGCCCATCTGCAGATGAGCCAAACGAAACCACGTAGCTCTAAACAGAGCGCCCGCAAATTTTGTTAGCGGAGGAAATGCGGAACAATTAGTGGAAATTGTAACGATATTTTAATTTTGAAGTTATTCCAGTTATCGGACAAAGAATTTCACCGTAGGCGCCGTTGCCTTCCCGTGTACAATAAACGAGCACATCAACTTTTAAGGTGCACTATACCATCTCAGTTTAGCGTAGTTAAAATTCTCCCAAGTAATAAATTTATGTTGGAGATTTTTCACAATTCAAATCTTTTTCAAAAAATTGTTTACACTTGATTTGAAATTCAATTTCACTATTTTCAGATTAATAATATATAATTTCTATGACCACTTCCACATCTATAGTCATCTCTAAAAGACTTTTCCGAGGATAATTTTCCCATAAAATGTTAACCACATCTTAATAAGAATAATAGACGATATGTAGATAAAACTACGAGTAATTTAAATGTTGATCATATTCAAAAAACCTTTTGTTTTTGGTTTGATTCTCGTTTTACCTCTATTGGGAGAACCCTAGTTGCAGAGCAAAAACCACTAGGAACAACAAGGAAAATGTAAGCGCGGGAAAAAAGTTTGGAAAATTAGTTTCAGCGAACAAAGAGAAGTATGAAGTACATCCTTTTTTTAATTTTCCTTCTTTCTGAAGCTAGTTTTGTAAAAATGAAAATTTCAAAATAAACCTTTGTATTATTTAAAAGTTTTTCAGGTGATTTTCGTCCAACTCATAAAACTTTGGACTAGTTTCCAATTATTCTATGAAGCTGGAAATTTTTCGAATTGTAAATTGATTAATTAATCTGAATTTTAGTTGAAAGAATAATTTGCAAAAGAATAAGTATGAATTCAAGCTTTTTCTAAAAAAAAATTATCTTTTTATTTCAATAAAACGAATAGAAAGATGAAGAGTATCAAATAACTTCCCGGATAGGTTGAGTAAATTTAAGCCACGTGTTCAATCAAAAAATGTCCATTTTGATATTAATGCCCATGGGATCAGATGTTGATAACTCGTTCTCAGAAGACTTCACACTCTTAGAAGGCTTCACACTTACAATCATATTTGTACGTATCCGTGACACCAGTTCGTAGCAAACTTCATTATAAATCCTTGAACGAAATTTCAAGTCTATGCATTACAAATGTCTTCTATTTGTTTTCGAATTTGCCCAATATCATGGTTAGTGTTGTGCGAATCCACATAACTGGCAATAAGACAAACTTCTTTAGCATATAAATTGAATTTTATTCTTACTGAATTTACAATTGTTTATCTTCCTTCTAATACGTCTTTTGTTGTTTTCCCAGCACTTCAAACTTCTTTCTTTGCTGTTTCTTAGATTCAAGGCTTTTATTCTATTCCTTTTTTTCCATAACTCTACCATCTGTCGTTGCGATTTTTTGTTCTTGTTACAAGGATTCAACGTTAAAGTGAAAAATATTGCTGAACGCGTTGGAAGGATGTTATTGAGTTGATGTTTTTTTAAGGACGAATGTTGGTAGTGTACTCAGAGAGACAAATTATACTGAGGGTAATCAATAAATGTTCAATACTGAATAAAGGATGTTTGTGTTGTGTTGTTTGTTGTTTATCTTGAAGTGACATGAAATTATGGATCTTCTGTGAACATTTGAAATTTAATGCAAAGTAGATGATAACATTATTAACATTTTTTTTCGGTGCAATATTAACAACCTTGAAAATACCTGTATATGGTTTTCATTGATCCCTGGATAACTTAGTACTCCAGTGAGTACAAAGCTGTATCTTGGGTGGTATTATAAAAGGTTTTGCTTGGTAGAACTTAATTACAATATGGACTTATTTAAGTTTATTGACTTTTTTGTATGATTTGATTTAAAGAAAATTTAAAGAAAACAGTATAGCACGAACAATTTTCCCTGACGGATACAATTTCACTACATTGATAGTATTTTTTAACGTTTTTAAGCATATCAACTCCCAAACACTTCACACATACCGTAACAACACGTCAAATATCTAAACATTATTTTCCACAACATGAATAGATCACAATGGGCCTTGCTAATAATGGTTTGCTCCTTAATTTCATGCTACATCGTTTCAAACGGAAGGTGGTGTCTTTTAAGTGCTTCGATAAGCAATTTAGCCTGAAGGATGGAAAGTAATTTTCATTTTTTTTTGCTGTTGATGTCTTGTGTCCTTTTTTCCCTCCGGTCTAATTACCATAAAATGGTATTTCACAAAAAAAGAGACAATTTCAATCCATTATTTCCAAAGGCTCGAATCGCTTTATACAATCATCCTTTTTTGGAAGAAAACTCATCAGCGGCTATTATGTTGTGAGCAAGTGAACTTTTCAATTCTGTTTAGTGTTTCCCTCTTGGACCATTATAGCACCTCTCAAAAAGGAACTTCTCCATTGAGTTCAGTGTTGAGTATTGAATTTTCACCGCCTATTTTCATCAAATTCGCAGCGCAAGAGCTCTTTGGATCCCAAAAAGTTTTCTTTAACTTTATCAAATCGATTCATGGTGTGGTCTGTTTAAAATTACTTCTTATGGAACCAGCTGGAACCTTTCATTCCTCAGCAGAATTATTGAGAAAAAATAAGAACACAGTGAGTGCACAACTTTTGTATAGTAGACTATAATTTCGAATGCAATATGAAGATCTCAACATAATTTATATGTATTTATATTGACAGGATCTAGTATAAGTGCTGATATTAAGCCAGGATGCACTATACCCCCTATTTAAAATATTATAGCATCGAAAAAAGACATCACAAAAAACTCTCTAAAAGCAAACAGCCAACAAGGATCGGAGCAGCGTTAAGCATCGTTCAATCCAATGTTAAACTATCAGCAAGGAAAAATCAACTCGAAGGAAGAAGCATAAATTGCTTTCGCAAGCCACAAAAAATGGCTTTGCTTGAAGTGAATATTTATGTTTGGGGGGATAAAAACCACGGAAGTTCAAACACAATGTTTGGCAAGAAATATCTCAACAGCCAAACACTGTTCACCCGAAAATGAAAAGAATGAATGAACAAGGATAAATTGACAAGATAAAATCTAACACTCTATGCTTAAAGCTTCTTGTACTCCAACGTCCTTTTTAAGCATAATGCCATCGAACTTTTCAGGGTACAACGAAAAAAATCTGTACATGACAGATCACTCTTGGCATCAAATTTTTTTATTCTGCTCGAAGGAAGTGTTAAAAAAGTCAACCCTTTTTAACTTGGGCTTGACATTCTCTTTGAGCATTGTTTCGCGAGTGTTATTGAACAGCCAGACACATCTCAACGTTTTATGGATACCCGCCGAAATGCTTTCATGTGCTCAGTTGATAGTGCAAAAGGAGACAGGGGTGTGTTTGGAAAACGGATTTCACACTAAAATGAATTTGTCGTCTGGATACCGTTTGGGTGAAGAGAATTGTGAAGTATAGGAATTAAGTTTTTTTATAATGGTTTATTGAAACGGACACTAGAGACGTGGCTGTGGAAACTAATAATGTAATAATGTAATATTTCTGACTCAAAATAATGTAAAAACTTTAGAACTGTAAAAAATGCTAGTTTAACACAGTGCTAACAAAAAACGTATGCATGCAGCTCTCCGCTAAAGGTGATTTGAACAAATCTTTGCTACCACTATAATTTTTTATTTTTTGACTTTTGCACTACAAATTTTTTCGGGCCTTCGCTGAAAGATATTTAAGTATTTCATTATATTGATTTCAGCATACTCCCATCTAAAGTCAGATCGGCGTATGCCTCTATGAACTCTTTCAGCAATGCATTCATATGGTGGAAAGTCTCAAATAAAAATTTAATAGAGTCTATAAAACATAAAAACTATGAAAAAAAAAATTACGATCTGCGGATATTGAGAAATTTGGTGGTAAGTTCACTCACCACCGTGACGGTCCTCGTGAATACTAAATTCATAAAATTTTAAAATACATTATTGTTTTTATAGACTTTACTATCAGTAATTAGAATTCTTACATTCTATAATAGTCTTTGAAACATGGTTTATCTTTTTTGATGCAGAGAGGTATATTGCAAGTGAAGCACTGCCAGACAGTAAGTGCTGGACTTTTTATGGTACAACAATGTGCGCATCTTCGCGACTTGGTTCGCACAGGCTGATGCATATTGCTTTCTAACCGTAACTCTGTGCGCACTGTCAGTTTATGGTGTTCTAATAGGACAGACAAATTTTGAGACGGCGCAGAACTACTAGTTGAGCTATTGGAACCTGATCTTCGCTTCTTTTCTTGAGATGGTGTGAGAATACCTTGATAAATACATCTCCGAAAATCCTTTGCAGTCAGCTTATCCATTTCAGGGTGGTAAACTCTGGAGTTCTTCATGAACCAAAATAGTAGCAAAGTCAAGAAAGTGAAAAAAATTCGATGCCACCATCTATGAGACTTTCTGCCAATGGCACAGGCAGTCTTTAATTGGTCAAATTTATCAACGAAATTTATATTATTGTTGTACTGGACATCCATCAGGACAAGATACTTCTACTTTTTCTCCGTTGCGTTCCCTTCGAGTAACTTTCCTCGAATTTCTTAGACCTCTTGTCTTTCCATTTTGAAACTTCGATGCCCGTATCGCTGATTCGATAGTCGTTTCAGGCTTTTGTCCTCTAAGTTTAGGTTAGAAATTGCACTTTTGATTGACTGTACCACAAGCCAATATTTTATCTTGGAGTAAGTCCATCTGTAGAGGATAACTGTTGAAATAGTTGTCGAAAAACAGTTTGTGATTTTTAAACTTCAAATCTTCACTAAATTGTCATAACAATTTTCCTTCCTAGGTTAGTTTCTTCACTATCACTTTGTTTGCCGGTATACAAATCGAAGTCCAGACAATATCCCAACTGGGCACACATCATCCAAATATGTCTTGTTTGACAGGTTTTGTGGTAAGTGTTGTTTGAGATAGCCTCTGCCCTTAAATTTGACCAGACTCTCGTCAATAGCCACTTTTCCTGTTGATATGTAATTTTTCTTGAAATTAATCTTGAGTTTGTCTAGGAGACGGCGAACTGTCTACATACAACTTATCATAGCCAACATCGTTCTTTTCTGACATGAGATGATTATCATTCAAATGCAAATTGGTAAGGCGCCATCCAAATCTGTTCAATGTCATCGAAGAGCTTATATATGCATACAGATCAGGAGCAGAAGACCATTTATCTTTAAAACTAGGCAGATTTTTTACACCCATCAACAAATTTATTGCAAGAAAAAGTTCGATCGCTTCTGGCATCGTATGTGTAAAGCTGTTTCCCTTTTGAGTGGCATATAAATTGGTTTGAAAGCAAATAATTTCAACTAAATTATTTGTCCAAAACAAGCGAAAGAGCTGGGTAGGCGTAATCAACTGAGTTTGAATAATATGATCCGGTATCTCGCCACAATCGGTGAACTCACAAGGTGGTTCCATACCATACGTTTTTTTCCACTTTGGCTCCTTCACAGGAGGTCATCGTGAAGGAGCCCTAAAATTAATTTCATTCGTTGAGCTTGTGGCTGATGGTATTTTCCCATTGGAGTCAAAATGCTCTGAACTTTCAGGAAAATGGTCATGCACTAACACTAGAGTTGACTCATCCTGATCTTCTACGTCCGCTCCTGAGCTACAGATGCTCTCACCATCTGAAGGTATGTTCTCCAATAACATATTCATGTTACCAAATTCGTTTACCAATCGCGGCATATCTAAAAATAACATATACAGTACAAACACGAAAAGACAACGAATGTCGAATACAGTCATGGTGATGAGAAACTAAACTACCTTATTTATTTCCGAGAACAAAATAAAAATGAGATAAAATGTTGTCCTATTTGACTACATATTGCACAAACTATAACATAAGTAACACTCCAACCACTTTCATGGGAATTTTCACGATTATTTCTTCAAATTCGACGATGTCACTACTACTACATACTGAACTGAACTGACCACTGTACTTCATCAGTTAGTGAAGATTCAAGGAAACGTATTATTCTCGGAAAATAAGCATATAAAGAGGGCAATTCCCCTAAAAATCGACAAATGGGTGGTTTGTAAAATAAACATCAAACACGAAAGAGTTAAACAATTGAGAGACGCCTTCAATCCACAAACAAGTCTTTGAAAAAGTGTACATAAAACAACATAGGCAAACCAGTCAAAATCAAACAAAGAATGGCCGCAATATTTCCAGAAGCTATTCAAAGCTTTTCCAACAACGGCTGAAGCTGAGAAGATTCCAGAAGCAGAGCAAGAAATGCCAGTCTCAACACCAACCAGAGACAAAGTACAGGGATTCTACGGCTAGTAGTTCCAAAGAGACGTCTTTTTTATCGCTTCTGTCAATAATTTTCAAAAATGAAATGATTTTTTGCAAAATTCCGTTGAAAAATAATTTGTTTTCTGTGAAAATTATCACGACTGAATTCTTCTACTCCTTTTTCTCAGCACTACAGCCCCCCTCGGGCCTTCGCTTCCCACAAATAGCGCCTCGATCTGTGTCGGTCCATTGACCACGTCCTTCAATTTCGAAATACGAGCTGCGATGAACTGTGCCCATCGACCGAGTCAGACCAGCGTTTCCTCGGTTTCCCCACTGCTCCCCGACCTTTATTTCTGCCAACGAATACCTTTTTGGGTATGCGTTGTTCGCCCATACGATTCATGTGGCCAGCCCATTGCAGCTTCCGCAGTCTTACAATCGTTGAGACCTCCAGTTCATCAAAAATTTCATACAGCTCATGGTTGTATCGAATTCAGCATTGGTCGCCGTCTGGCCTCGCTCCGATTATTCACCTAAGAACCCGTCGCTTAAAGGCGTTCCATATATTTGCGGATGCTTGGGTTAGGGTCCATGTTTCACATCCATAGCATAACACAGGCTTTATCAAACATTTGCATATTTGGAGCTATATTTGCGGATGCTTGGGTTTGGGTCCATGTTTCACACCCATAGCATAACACAGGCTGTATCAAACATTTGCATATTTGGAGCTTTGTTTTCCTGTGTATGCGGCTGGTCCTCAAGATTGTCAAAACTGAATTAAATATTTTATTTGTGAGCTGTATTCTTCGGCGTATTAAGTCTCTTTCATTACCGGTTTTCGTTATTTTGGCGGATAAGAACACAAATTTGCTAATATTTTTGATACTGTATTCGTCAAGTGTGATATTTTGTGTATTTGATGTATTTTTTCTCAACTGCGTCATGTGTTTTGTTTTGTTTTCATTGATTTGTAGCCCTACTAGTTTCGCTTTGCTGTCAAGTTTCAGGAAGAGTACTTTGCCAGCTGTTAATGACCGTGACAAAATGTTGATGGCATCCGCATAGGCTACTACTTGGCTCCACCTGTATAGTAATGTACCTCGCGTATCGACAGGTAGCTTCCGTATGACGTGGAGAAGCATGAGAGAGAAAGAGAAGAGCTAGTTGGCAAACGAACTTTCACCAAGGAAAAAGAAACTACTAACGAAGAAAAGGAGTAAAGTCAAAATATAAATCAATAAGATGTCCTCAGCTCAGGCGGAGCAATCGTCAGTACAAACTATAAAGCAGCGCTAGCTGGGCTAGACGATTCAATGAACCTTGAAGAGGATTAAGGTAACAAAAATTTTGAAAACTATTTTACTAAATCTGATAATGCATTCATCGAATATTTAAAAATTAAAAATAGCGAGAAAAAACGAAAAGTTTCGTCTGCTGGTCCGCCTGTCAATAGTAATCAAAAGAAACAAAAAGTCCCACCGAACAATGTATTTAGGCAAACTAGCAAAGATATGGATCCGCTTTTGGCAGCCGAAAATAAGTTTAATGATTTTGAAATCAAAAGAGTGAATGCCAACAAACTGACTATTAAAACTAAATCACTGGTTGACTTTCAGACAGCAAAAAGTGCGTTGAATTCTGGAGAGGCTTCGCACTTTACGTACACTCCCAAGAGCGAAAAAAACCAGACCTTTTTATTGAGGGGTTTGGACTGCGGTGAGGACACAGTCGATCTTCTTAAGGTGCCTCAAGAAGTTCCACTAAAAATAAAATCAATTGCAATTAAAGACTTCAAAATTTGATTGATTGATTGTCAAATGTGGCAATTTGGCTTTTTACTTAGTGAAAATTTCGATCAAAAGCAGTCCAGGTGCCCCTCAAATAATAAGGCACTTGAACTTCCGAGTGGAGATGTGGGAAGGCTTCCAGAAGGGCGAGGCCAACCAGTGCTATAGGTGTTTCAGTCATTTGGCTACCAATTGTGCCATGAAATACAGATGTGTAGAGGATAAGGATGTCCATGCCCTCGCGAGCGCAAATCGGCTCAGACTGAGCTCAAAGAAAAATTATATTATGCAGCATCATATCGAGGATGCCCCCGGTATCAAGATGCAAAAAAAAAATTTACTCCAAAACGAACTCAAGTTCACCGCAGTGTGATGCCCACCAACTTCGTTAAGCCCGGGGTGTCATTTACACTTGCTGCTAGAGGACAAGCAGGCAACAATGTAAATACTGTGAATGATGTCAGTGGCAATAATGAGCCGCTTCTTAAAATTTACCAGCAATTTGACTGTTTATCGGAAAGAAACGATAAACAAGATTCAAGACTTAACTTCGTTTTTCAGCGTCTAGGCCCCTTTCAAATGCTTCTAAATAACTTGTCATCCAGTCACATACCCATAGATAGGCTTCGTTTCATCTCGATCAACTTTAATCCATTGTGAGTCTACACTGACGTGACTGTCTCTTGGAATCCCTTGTCAAGCAAAAGCCTGACATCACGTTTCTCAACTGAAACCCACCTCAATGCATGACACTCCATGACATTGAAGGATTTCGAACTCGTTTGAAACGATAGGGTCATAGATGATGGGGGAGGTGGCATCGGGATATTAATGAGAAGACCCTATTATTTTCAAAACATTGAAAAAGTCGAATTTAAAAACTTTGAATCTCTTGAAGACTCCGTTATCAAAATTTCACTGCCAGGTCAGGATAACCTCTTCGTTATCTCTGCCTATGCAACTGGTCGAAATGTTCTCAAGTTCAAGAAGGAGCTGAATTCCTTGTTTGAAATACTCGAATTGGATAAGCTGCATACATATTATATTCTTGCTGTTGACCTGAATGCCAAGCATATATCATGGTTAACGCAAACAATAATCCAAGAGGTGTATTCCTGAAATCGTGGATAACAGGGAAGCAAATTGAATACAGATGAGCCCTGTATGGCTTGTAGCCCCCAGTACACCCTAGGACAAATTTATGTTTGGACCTATGCATTGCTGAAGTAAGACATGAATTCAGCTTTAATAGTCCTCAAGGGAAATTCCAGGTGCTTCCTTGCGAAAGCGACCATAACGCGATCGTGATGAAAATCAATCATCAAAATGCAACATAAAAATTATAGGTTGAATTTCAAAAACACAGACTGGGGAAAGATTCAAAAGAAGTTTAATCGGAATTACTAGAAGCAATGTACTCTTTCTGATGATGACAACTCTTGCTCAATGGTTCCTCATGACAGGAATCTAACTAACGATGAAATAGATCTCTGTTTGTCAAAGTTAGATAAGCTGACGTTGGAAACGATTGAGATAGTAGTTCTCAAGTTTAAACATTGAATCAATATGGAACGATTTGAAACACCAACCATTGCAAGGTTAAAAAGATTGAGAAGTCTTCTTCTCACACGCGTCAAAAATATTTATCGGCAATTTCTGGACTTCAACCATCCCTCGTTGGCTTTGTTGAAATTACACCTCAAGAATGTCCCGAACATCATCCGTTCATACTAAAGGAGTGGGTCAGCAATCAACGCGCAGAAAAACTGAGGGGCATTCGCCCATAGGACCCAGATGGCGTTTTCATGAAAGTAAATAGCTTATTCCGCGAGAAAGTATCGAATCTTGGAGTCGCTCGTGTTGAGATAAATTTTCTCGATAGGGCTGGTATCGAAATTGATAGTACGACTCCGGATAGAAATGGAATCAGGGTTATATGTGATGGATTCCAGAAACATGCCCTGATTGGAATTGATTTTGAATAGGTACATCTATCAAACTATGAGAGAGGGAACGAAATACTTTCAGAGGTCGTTGAAGCAAAAGTTTTCGACTTTATATCAAGCCTGAACGGCCAATCAATTCTTCATTCCAGTGAAACATTGACATCTGATCTCATACTAAGCCTGAATCTTATTGATTATTTTGTCAGCTATGAAGACTTGCGTTTCATATTTGGCAGGATGAACAACAAGAAATCATGTGGTATTTACGGTATTCCAAACATACTTCTTCGACATTTGCCTGAGGTTGCTTTTAGGAATTATTACATATTGTTCGATATGGAAGAAAGGAAAAGAATCTTCGTGCCCCAATCAGCTTGCTGCCTAACATCAGCAAGATGTTTGAAGTGATCCTCAACAAGATATTAACGCCCACATTGACAAACATGAGTTGATGCCGGATTGCCAATTTGGTTTTTGTGCGAGGCATGCAACCATACATGCGATAACGAAAGTAACCTCAGACATCTGTTGGAAACTAAATGATAAAGAATGTGTTGGAGCGTATTTCATTGACATGGAGAAACCCTTCAAGACAGTGTGGTTAGATGGACTAATTTTTAAACTCCTTCAAGACAGGTTCTCCAGACACCTTGTCGCCATGATGTCCAATATGTTATACGAGAAATCATTTGTTGTAACTGATGGGAATCTGATGACTATGCACTACTTCAAGGTCTTGAATGGTTTACAGCCTCTGCTTTTCTGAATATTCATTCGCAAGGTATTGAACGGCTTTGAATTTAACGTCTCACCAGCGAGATCATTGGTAGCGTTTGCTGATGATAGAATAGTTCAGAGCAATCTTTAAAAAATGTTGAATGATGTGCAGGTGTCCACAGGCAAGTGGTGAATGAAACTCAATGCGCAGAAGTGCAAAACGATTTTGTTTCGGATAAAGCTGCAGCGAGCCAGTCAAGACCTGAAACGTAATTGGTAGGATTTCCACGTTATGGCTGGTGAGGGTAGTTCAGAACGGATTTTACAGAAATCCTGTGTTCGATACCTCGGTGTCCATCTCGATCAGTATCTGTACTTTACTGAACATGTCAAAATCATGCTCAGTAAAGCACGGAAAGTAGTCATGGCCCTCGACTCTTTTACTCCAGATACATTAATCAAAAGGTCAAAGTTTTCTGTTACAAGACCGTGGTTAGACCAGTTTTGACATATTGATTTCAAATAGCAAAGAAGCCAAGCGTTGTTTTGGGTGCAGAGGACGAGATATCATAAGGCCTAGTTGCCCAAATTGTTCTCCTTTGTGAACAACACAGAAAGGGGAAAAGTCCACAGCTGAGAAGGCAGGAAGCAGAGACCTTGCTCACTAGACGGCATAGTGAGGTAGAAGACATGGAGCCTTTCTACCAAAAAGCCAAAAAATGTTGTCCTGGGTACATTATCCTTATTTAAAAGTAACGATTTACGTAGTAGTGTGGTTGGGCCTCGTTGAGTCCGTAGCCTCTCATTAAATTTTTGGAGGGAAAGGCTAGGGAATGCTAACGGATCGAGGCCTTCAAGCAAATCCTGCGAAATAGGACACGTTTAAAATAGCAAATAACGCGTAAAGTTTGGGTATTTCTCACAGTTAGAGGCTAGTTAATGGATGCCGATACTAATGGTTCCCATTGTGAATTAGTCCCTTATATTGAGAGCAGACTTCTTGCGTTATTTTGGTATCTTCTTAAATATGAGAAGTGGGTTGTAGAAGTTCGCAATCGCAGCTACCGTGGATGCACTACAAGCAAGGCCTCAACTGACGCGACCAAAGGAGGGGAAGCTCTATAGTTTTATAGAGGAGGAATTCGGGGTTGTGGGGGAAGGACTTGGTTGCACGAGCGCGGTACAGTACGGTGTCAGGACCAGCTCACCAACCATTAAACAACGCTGCTATTCCACTTCGATAATCGTCCAGCAGCACATTAATGCTGAGCTGGATGAAATGCTTAAGCTGAGAGTTATGGAACCCTCCTCTAGTGCTTGGTCATCCCCGGTCTTGCTGGTAAAGAAGAAAGATGGACAGTATATATTTTAGGAAATATAAAAAAGCTTAACACCGGGATGCATCTTCCGCGTAGTGTAGCGGTTAGAGCACTAATCTCGTAAGCCGAAGGTCCCTGGTTCGGCTCTCGTCGGCGGCAACGAGATTTAGTTCGAGTGATCCTTCAGATGGACTATAAGTCCATTCAGTTATGATATGTGTTAGTTTAAAATCAGAACGTATTGCAGCTAGGTGGACGGATCAATGGCCAAAGCATGATACTGACCATATCACCTTGTGGAGTGCCGACACATTCAATCATGATAATGAGATACTGTAACTGTCTCTGAGTGAGGGCCCAAAAGGGGCTATTCCATATGTGTCTGCTACACTAGATAAGCTCCGAAAGAGCAAATATATGTCCACGCAGATTATTACATCCACGTATTGGCAGGTACCAATGGCAGAGAAGTCGAAACCCTTCACGGCTTTCACCATTCGTGCTAGGGGCTTAATTCAGTTTAAGCGTATGCCCTTTGAACTTCAAAACGTCCCAGCCACATGCCATCGACTAGTAGACAAAATACTTGCACGTATAAGGTTCCAAATGTGTTTGTCTATTTGGTCGAGGTTATTGTAGTCACCGACGACTTAAAGAAGCGATTAGAGATATTGCAGAAGGTGTTACTCCATTTGCGGGTGGCGGGACTTTGGGTATCTCACGAAAAATTCGAGTTCTGTCGTCCGCAACTTAAATATAGTACATTGGAAATGTAGTAAATGATGGAGAATCAACAAACGCAAAGAAAGCACGACAGTTTCTGGGCAAGGTATCGTATTAACGTCTGTATATACTGGATCACGCCACGTTAGCCACCCTGTTCACCGATCTGCTAAAGAAAAATCGAAAACTTCTGTCTTCTGGTGAATGCGAGAGGGTTTTTTGTAATGCAAGACGAAGCTATCCACAGCCCCTATTCATACGCGACCAACTTGTTACTGACGAAATCAATAACGGAAACTACCACCAGGCACGAACAGATCTACTCCCAGAATCAATAGTAAGAGCGGAAAACTTTAAAAGAATACAAAGCAGTGATTTGGGACATCAAAAGATTAAGAGTATCGTACCCATGTCAACATGGAGTTAAATTTGCACTAAATACTCCAACGACACAAATAGCCAAGTGGTTTCTAGAAGAATGTAATGAACTCTACTTCAAGACCAGCAAGTACTGCTTCACAAACAGGTTAAAATTGATTGAGATACTCGAAATAGAGGGAATAGAAGAGTCTCTGTTTCCGAGCGTTCTTGTAAAGCAAGCTTTGGCATTTTTTGAAGATTGATTGTTCAGATATGACAAGTCTTTGGAGTGGAGAAAGCATGCAATATACTACAAAAACTAACCATCTAATACATGAGCGAGAATTGCTTTGAGTTGAGTGAAAAGTTCCATAAATCAGCAGCGGGAACAGCAATGCGAAACCCTCTTGCCTGTATCTTAAGTAATATACTCGTGAACTGGCTTGAAATAGGTGACATTTGAATTTAAACTGCGCGTGTCGAAGGATTTGGAGAATTATTTCATTTTAAGTTGGTAGTACTGTCAACAACATCTATGTCAAATTTACATGTCAAAATATTCATTAGTGTCTGAGATACGCGTCGTTTTGTGAGCTGCTAAAAGTGAGTTTTTCTTTTTTTGCGATGTCGAAATTTGTTGAATTTGCATTAAATTTTGTTTGCGGAATCAATTTTCTGCTGCGGATACGTTGAGGATGGTGCAGAAAGCCTTTGGTGATGAGGCTATGTCTTAAAAAAATGTTTACAAGTGGTCTTGTGAGTTCCAAGCCGGCCGTGAACGTGTCGAACACAAAGAGCGTCCTGGGTAACCATCAACCCCTTCCCTTCTTCGATTATCGTGGTGCTGTGCATTATGAATTCCTTCCGCCGGGCCAAACAGTCAACAAGGAATATTATTTGAACGTTATACGTCGTTTGTGTAACGATATCCGCCTAAAGAGGCCTGAATTGTGGAAAGACAATTCTTGGTTTTTACACCACGCTCATGCACCATCCCATACTGCACTCGTGATTCGTGATCATTCCGCCAAAAGCTCAACCCATATCATCCCGCAACCACCGTATTCGCCTGATCTGACGCCGTGCGACTTCTGGCTGTTCAGCAAGCTCAAAAGACCGCTCCGGGGACACCGTTTTGATACGATAGAGGAGATTGAAGCCGTAGCGAAGACGGAACTGAAGGCCATCCCAGAAACGACGCGTACAACAAACACTAATGAATATTTTGACATGTACATTTGACATAGATGTCACTGACAGTACTACCAACCTAAAAAAAAAATAATTCTCCAAGTCCTTCGATGCGCGCAGTTTAAATTCAAATGTCACTTTATTTTTTGGTCACAGTAGTACATCCGTGCATATGGATTATAATGGAGAAAGAGAAGAATGGTTACATATATTTCCTGGATATCACCATAACTAAAGGTCCTGGCAAACTTGAATTAGACGTACGAAAACATAGGAAAGAAACAACAAAGCCAAGAACAAACCCCTGCTCCGCAAACCACACATGATTATGGTAAGAATAATCAACGAGCGACTACAATCAGAAAAAGACTACATCGTGGACACAGCTATCGAAAATGGCTATAGCTGGAAGCAAGAACAGCATAAAAATCAGCTGACAACACTTCACAAACAGGAGCTAAAGCAACAGGCAAGAAGAATTCCTCTTACCCGCACAAGAACCTCGAAAAAGCTCAAATGGATAATGAAAAAGACGGGAAACAACGCGGCTTTCACCAGCAGAAAATACAGCTTAGAAGCAGCTTTAGCCTCAACGAAGGATCTGAAGAACAAAGATGAAAATGGAGGTATGTATAAGATCACTTGCCCAGTGTGCGACATGATTTATATTGGACAAATGAAAAGACTAGCCAGAATCGGGTGGCGCATCAAAGATGCAAACAAATTATCAAAAGAGGTTCAGCAGAAACAACAAGATCAACGGTGCCCAGGCACATTGTCGAAGGAAAACACAAAATCGAGTGGAAAAATCAGGAGATAGCGCATGAGGAAACTGGATGGATGTGAAAGTTTGTGAATATAGTAAGTTCCACTCGTAAAAAGGATGAATATTGATGTTGGCAGCGGTTACAGAGACCTATTTAAGTTGGTGTTGGTGTGTCATGTAAAAAATGTTCCTATTCATAGGAAAAAAAAACTTCTATAGAATCCATTGTGTTATTATTTTCAATCACCCTTGCGAAAAAATGATAGTAATAAAAGCCAATGGATAGATGAAGGAACCATTTTGTCTCCAAAGTATCGATATCTGGAAAAAAATAGGCTTCTATAGGAATATTTATAAACCTGTCGTTTATTTTGGAGTGCTCTTAATCTGAAAATGATTACTCTAAAATAAAATCATTTAATACCATCACCAAATTAATATTACGGCACTGAGTAGACTCAAAAGTGTTGTGGATCTCGACGTAGTTCTTTACATGAAACTCCGCTACAATCTTCATATAGATGAAGTCTTTTCTAAAACTTACGAATTGGTGGGCTTTATCAAAAGGAGGGCCAACAAATTCAGAAATTTTGGGCTACAAAACCTCTTTCTCACTGGTGGGTCCTACTCTTGAATATAGCTGCCTTACTTGGAGTTCTGTTTTCAATGCTTATCGCTATAAGTCAAAGTCAGTACGGAAGCAATTTTTACTCATTGCTTTTATATCCTTCTACAAAACCAGGCTTGTCTATACCTTACCATCTTATAAAAATCGACTCTAAATGACAAATCGACGCTACATAATAAATTTGGTACCCCTCTTTTCGAGTGGAATTGCGTTGTCTTCATATCTGGCTTTCGATGTCCTGAGGGGTACTATCAATATTAAATTATCTGCTTAAATGAGCCTGCTAGTAGCACAAGACACTCTCTCATTTCTATTCTTACAGACACCAGACTAGTTATGGAGACAATGAGCTAGTCAATAGATGTCGTAAAAACTTCAATAGGCTCAGTGACTATTACTCCACAACCACTTTCAAGGTTATGCTTAAATCAAAAGATATAAAATTTCTTTCACCCACGAAATCCTAAATATTGTGTTCACAAAGAAAACAACAATTTTAGTTTATTTTGTCCAATTTCATTGTGAAATTTTATTATCTTTGCCTCAACATTTTCAAATAAGATGAATTGTACAAGCATCTTTTTCTGGTTAACAAAATGGAAGCCAGTTAAAATGGCGTAACAATGAGTTCTCCTTTGAAACAAGTATTTGATGTACTTTTCATTGAAGTTTTTCTTAATTTTATTGATTGTTGGTGTCTGCTTACAAATCCTAGGTTGAGTATAAACCCATTCTGGTAGGAGCGTACTTCTGTCTACCCATCTTTTATTGACTTTCAGCAAGGACGATCATAATACTTATTCGGATGTCTTCAAGCTTAAGAAAGGCGAATCGCTTCTAAATTAAAATTTAGGCCCGCATATTTTAAGAGAAAATACTTTCTTTGAAAATTAATCAGGAGCAAAACGAGCTCATAACGAGGAAAAATACCTTAAATACACAAAATATTACACTTGCCGAATACAGTTTCGAAAATTTGTACAAATTTGTGTATTTAAAAGCCAAAATAACGAGAACACAATACAGCTCGCAAACCAAATATTTTTTTCAGTTTTGACACAAAGCTCCAAGTATACACATCTGTGATAAGACCTGTGTTATGCTATGGGTGTCAAACATGGACCATAACCCAATGCATCCACAAATATACTGAACACTTTTTAGCAAAGGGTCCTGAGACGAATAATCGGAGCGAAGCTAGACGGGGACCAATGACGAATTTGATACAACCATGAGCTCTATAAAATATTGGACGGGCCGGAGGTCTCAACGATTGTAAGACTGCGGAAGCTGCGATAGGCTAGACACATGAATCGTATGGACGAACAACGGATACCCAAAAAGGTATTCGTTGGGAGAATTGAAAGCCGGAGACCAGTTGAGAAACTGAGGAAACGCTGATCTGACTCGGTCGATGAGGATAGTTCATCGCTTCTCGGATTTCAAAATAGGAGAACACGGTCAATGGACTGAGACAGTTGGAGGGGCTATTTGCGGAAAGACAAGGCCCGAGAGGGGCTGTAGTGCTACAAAGAAGAAGATGACGAACTTTATTTCTTTAAAAAATATAATAATTGATCATGGTCTTCAAATCTGAATCTAGTGTGTAGAATTTGAACCAACCTGGGATTAATCCAACCCAAGCTTGTATTTTTATTAACAGTTTTATGATTGTGATTAGTAGAATGTGTTAATTAAGTCTACAAACCCTGCTGACTTTTCAATTAGCTTCCTTCTAAACTCAGGAACTAACTCACGCATCCTTTTAATTATCATGAGCAAATTCAACATTTCCAATTTTTCATTACCAAAGCATGTGAGCTTCCGTAACCAAACTTTTCCTCCCAAGCATCAAATTTTCCCTCGGGCAATTTAAATTATTTGTTCGTGGCATTCCCTGATATACTCTCTCATCTCATGACTTAGTAACACTACGGCATACTTTAATATAGTGTTGGTAAAATACATCTACCCATTCAATATCCTGTTTCACTCCTCAGAGAGACCCAAACCTCTAGATTTATTGACTGACGGTTAATTAATTATAAGGGAGAGACAGTTCGTTTTCATAGAACGAGCCACTAATTAGTGCAAAGTGACATTGCATATAAAATTCACTTATGAGGATGGTGGATGCACGAGAGAGGAATAAATAATGAGAAAACGATGAAAGGCAACATGGGAATTGAGAGTAGAATACGAGTATGTATGTATATAGATCTTATTAGTATTAAATCACATTGTTGTAATCGCAACGCCAGTGACGTTTATTTTGATGAAGAATGAAACATTGAAAATCTTTGTAGCTTTAATACTATTAACTACCTCGGAGTATTAGCGTGGGATTTAAATTGATAGTCATAACTGAATGTGTCTGTTGAAAAACATGAATTAAATAGTATATTAATGAGCTTAATAGAATAGTCTTGAAAGAAAATTTATGAAAAGATGAAGTAGGTGCAGAAAATATTTAGCACTGTGTTAGGGTGTTGTAAACACGTGAAGCAGAAACTCAAAACAGAAAGGTTTCACTGTAATCAAATATAGGCCATACATTTGGTCATATGACCAATAAATGTACTAAAATTTATACTTAGACAAGAATACAGAATGCTTAAAAGAATATGGCTCCGAAATCCTTTTAGGGTTTTGCACTATGTTACAAATAAATAATTATCGCACCATTACCAGGTTATTTGTTTTTGACAAAATATTCAACTTTGTAATGGAAAAAATACTCATTTTACGCTAATAACCAACATGTATTTATTCATGAAATGTCTACCATCACTAATTTGTGCATTTTCAATGAAATTATCACCAAAGTTTTCAATATAAAGGGTGGTCCAACTATAATACACGATGTTAATTGTGTGTCACACCTTAACGTCAAGTTTTTCGCCCAACTTAATTTGACATTTCTTTGTTTCAGTGCTCGACAAAAACAACCGTGAAGAGGTACACAATTGAGTAGCGCGTTAAGGTTGTTGAAGCCTTTTAAGAAAATGGGCGTTCAAATCAAAATGCATTTCGTCACTTCGTGGTTCTTTTGGTCAGCAAAAGAACCACGATTGTGGACCAAATGGGTCCACAATCGGGAGAATTTTGCGCAAATTTCAGCAAACCGGGTATGTAGAGATGCGAAAACACCTGTGCGTGCTCGCCCAGTTTGTTCTGCCGAAATTATTGCTGTTGTTCGCGATAGTGTGGCAGAAGAGCCGTCAACCTCGATTCGTCAGCGCGCCCAACAATTGAACATCTCACGAACATCACTGATGTAAATTTTGAATAAAGATTTGAATCCATACGTTTACAAGGCTCAATTGACTCAAAAGCTGAAGCCTACTGACCATTTCAAGCGTCGGCAATACGCCGAATGGTTATGGAACAGACAGAGGGGAATAGTGACTTTGCAAAGAAAATCGTCTTCAGCGACGAGGCACACTTTCACCTCAGTGGATTTGTTAACAAGCAGAATTGCCGCATTTGAGCAAATGAAAATCCACGAGTGATAGTTGAAAAGCCGATGCATCCACAAAGAGTGACTGTTTGGTATGGTTTATGGGCTTTTGGCGTTGTCGGGCCGTACTTCTTCGAAAATAAGGACGGCCAAGCAGTTACCGTGAATGGTGTTCGCTATTGCGAGATGAAAGCAGACTTCTTGTGGCCAGAAATTGAGGTTATAGACCTGGTGGATATGTGGTTCCAACAGGATGGTGACACTTGCCACAAAGCTAACGAAACAATGGCTCTTTTGCACAAGGAATTTACGATTCGCCACGATCATGTGATTTGACGCCGTTGGACTTCTTTCTCGGGGAATATTTAAATGAAAAAGTGTACGTCAATAAGCCAAGAACAAACAAGTTGGGTAAACAGACCTACGCTCATGTCAGAAGGGTTTTGTATTCAATTTTCAAAATGCAGTCACCAGATTGAATAAAGCCAAGAAGCATGTCAATGACGATTTTATTGGAGAAACTATGAAATTCGAAGATCATACTATTATTAACAAAGTTGAAAGAAATTCGACTTCTGAGGTTTTTGTTATTGTTATACTCATAAATATCTCCCTTGATAATTATTTCAGATGTCCATTTGCGAGGGAGGAAACACATTTTTCATGTATTTCCCTCCCTGTGCCCCACTGAAGCAAAAACTGACAGTTTAAGAACTGTTTTGAAAAGCTCCCATGAAAACTTTCATTTCATACTCATATCGGCTACGTTTGATGAATTTTTTTCAGGGGCCACTCTCTTGTACTGTTGTCATCGATTAATAGCCAATTTTTACGAATCCTAGAGTTGTTACAAAGCCCTTTTGTTAGAAGCTCTCTCCCGCCTCCTTGACTTGTTTCACTTATGAGCATTAATTGTAGGTACTCAGCTTCAGTCATTCAATAAATTGAATCAAGTGTTCAAAGCATGCACCTTAAACGTTGAAGTTGGAAAAAAAATAACTCAAAATTATTCAATCTTCGCATTGAAAACAGCATAACACTAGCACTAACACTAACACCACTAGCTGAACTGATTCTCAAAGTTATTCATGACACCTATCATTCTTGAAATTTTCATGCAAATCCTAGCAAAACTGTAGTGTCTGAGCCGGTAAAAAGCGCATGTTGTTCCATAGCCATATGTTGCCATAGTTATACATGCAGCGCATATTGTTCCATAGTAATACAGGAAAATTCAAATATGAGATAATTCAGCAAAATAACGACATTGAACCTCAATTATGTCTCGGAATTATTGAAAATATGGACCATCGGATAGAAGTATGCCACCGTAGCCGCGGCGAGCATTTAGACAATATTTTGTTTTGCACATAATTGTCATAGATCCTTGTATCATAATAAAAAATATTAACATAATTCTCTGAAAACTTGTCGTTTTGTTTACAACTAACATCGTGCGTTTCGGTTGAACCACCTTTTTTAATGCTATTATAACATATTGGGTTTACAATGTAATAACCGGAATTTGATACTAGCTGTCCGTACTAACAAATATCGTGAAAGCTTGAACTTTATATATATGTCGTTTTGAGGGTACATTTGACAGCTATTAAAATCAGTCAACAAAAGAATTTTATCTTGAGTGCATCATTATTATTTTTCAAGATGAATAACTTCGGAAATTGGAGAAAAAGACAGCATTTGCGGGAGGTTCTATTGGGTCATTTTTTTGCAAAAAAAAAACTTCTGCGGAAAGTCATTGTTTGCTTGAATAAGTTTATGGCGACGATGCTTTGGCGAAAACATAGTGTTTTGAATGGTCTCAACGCTTCAAAAGTGCCGATTTTGACATCAAAGACAAAGAGCGCCCAAAACAGCCAAAAAAGTTTGAAGACGAAATATTGGAGACGCTACTCGATGAGGATGCATGTCGAACGCAAGACAAACTTGCCAAATCGTTGGGAGTGACTCAGCAAGCCATTTCGAAATATTTGAAAGCCGCCGGATACATTCAGAAGCAAGGTAATTGGGTGCCCTATGAGTTCAAGCCGAGAGACGTTGAACGGCGCTTCTGTATGTCTGAAATGCTGCTTGAGCGCCATAAAAAGAAATCATTTTTGCATAGGATCGTGGCCGGGGATGAAAAATGGATCCATTATGACAATCTCAAGCGCAAAAGGTCATACGTGAAGCCCGGCCAACCAGCCAAATCAACGCTGTGTATGTTGTGTATTTGGTGGGATCAAAAGGGGCCGTTATGAGTTGGTGAAATCGGGCTAGACAATCACAGGTGACCTTTACCGAACACAATTAATACGTTTGAAGCGTGCCATCATCGAAGAACGCCCGGAATATGCGACCAGACACGAGGCTATAATTTTTCATCATGACAACGCTCGGCCGCATGTTGCAAGACCCGTGAAAAACTATTTGGAAAATAGTGGATGGGGCGTTTGGGCCCACCTGCCTTATAGTCCGGACCTTGTTCCATCTGACTTTAATTTATTTCGCTCAATGCAGAACGCCCTCACCGAAAAACTTTAAACACTATGAACAACAGACATCCCTTCGATGTGACTAATTAACATAGAGTCCCAACCCAGCTAGGACAAGCTCAAATTATATGCATGATTGACTTACTTCCAAAGTCACATCACATAAAACCATGTTCGTTATATTAACAGGATATTTAATTAGCACCATATCATTCGAGCTGAGTCAATACAAATAAGAAAATCTTTACAGTATGCCAACTACACAATCTGTAACGTATCTTTGAAAGCTTGAAAATTGATTTAGCTTGGAGAATATCGTGTAATTGAAGTGTCACACGCAAACTTACAATCCTTTGACTGCTTCTCCTTGCAGTTCCTCCATCGCTACGTCGACGACTCCCAAGCGCAGAGAAAATGAAGTAGAACGTCCGTTCAAAGCAGGATCAGCTATCAAACTAATAGGACATATAGACAAGAAGAACGAAGCATATCAGAAATACCACCACGAACAGGAGTTACAGAACCACCAGCAGCGACAGAAGCATCTGTAACTCAATCGAACCTTGAAGCTAATACTTCACTTCATATTTCCTTTATATTCTCTTTTGCTTTTGCACCATTCTCGAAGGGAATTGTCAGCAACTTTCCTTGATTTGCATCCAAATTGAAATTTCTCGGGGTTTTTCTCTTTCGCGCGTGAATGTCGTTGAAAATTTGCATTCGCACATCATTGACAATTCATTCTTTTTCGTCTTCCGGTGCTGCGAGGACATACATATCACGTTATTTATCGGGTTCAGTGAGGGGATAATGAAATATACATGGTGCAATGCCTGAACAAGTTTGAATGAAAGTTCGTATTCAATCATATGCTTCAATGGCAAAATTTAATGGGATATTATTACTTGTTTCGGATTAAACATAATTTGATTACGAGCTTTGGAGTGGGGGATGATGCACTAGAATACACAAAGATGCATAAACAGATAGGAAAGGTTTTGGCAATTACTGAAAAAAAAAAACTTTTTACAATATCCTTTTTGCCAGCACATCTGCCTGTTTGTACTACATAGGAACGTTCCTTAGGAACTCGAAAGGCGAAAATACAGAAAACTTTGTGATAATCTCAGAAATTGTAGCCCTACGTCGCCGTTGTAATTTCAAAGGATATTAAGGGTTAACCTATATCGATATAAAGACTCTTAAATAATTTGAATCACAGGTTTACGGTGAATTCTAATTTCAAAAAGTCTTAAAATTTCTACATCAGTAACATATTGAGCAGTGGCAAGGAAAGCACGCGGAAATTTTGTGTATTCTGGTGTACGGTATTCCATGTTCGAAACATGCTGAAAAATATTAAAGAGGAAGGAGTATTTAGGAAATTTCGGCATCGAAAGTCACTCAAATTTGTTGGTGATCGTGTAATTTTACGTTTATTATGACCAAGTTCGAAAGAAAATTTTGACTGCAATAATATGGTGTCATAGTACAAGTATGACATCTTTAACCAGAAAATTTCAAAAGAATTACGCGATAATCAGCAAAGTTATTGAGCTTCAGGTTTTGAAGGCTTAGAAAAAAATCTAGGAAGAGGAATAAACTTCTGCGAATGGATATAAGAACCATACATTGCAATATTCAACTATTTCATCTAATTTAAGTACATACATATATCCGGATGATTTTATCCGAAAAATATTGCACATTAATTAATCACGCTATTATCAAGCATGCTATGTGGGCAGAAATATACTCCTGTTAGAAGAGTTTTGTACCCAACCAATGATATGTGGACACCGATAATATACTCGTATGAATCAATTTTTCGTACATTTCCACTTTCTCTGCACCCCATTATTTGCAGCAAAACTTTCGTTTTGGAAGGTTCTCATCAAAACGTTTCCATCACGAGAGTAGCATAAGTAAACATTTTTTTTAATATCAACTCCCCTGAAAGGGGTGATTTTTCGATACCCAAACTTCATATATTTACCTGTTATAGTGTCAGAGAAAACGTAATGTGACACACAGACAGACTGACTGATACAAAGCCAAATGGGTCACGATTTTTTGAGACGAACCATAAAAAGATAAGCGGATTTCGACTTTTAAAGCATTTTGTATGTTAGAGTCACCCTTTAATCTAAATGTTCATTGTCACACTGTCGTGTATCTTTTATGTACTTCATAACCTATTTTAAATAAAACCTCTCTTCTGTTATAGTCACCAAGCCGGCCACACGTATTTTCCTTCTTCTCTGCTAATAGATTATGGGCCCAGCATGCTTCCACTTCGCCACTCTGCTTTTCGGCAAACGCCATGACGTCTTCAAAACATGACGGTACTTCCCAACAAATTTTTGTTTTTAGGAAGTATACAAACATCATCCTCGATTTGTCATCAACAAATTTTATAAACTAAAGACTTCCACCAAGCGAGCTGTGTTCCATGGGTCCACATATGACAGTGTGCACTAATTCAAGCAGCTCATTACCTCTAATGCCACACTTACTGAATGGCAACCTTTGTTGTTTGCCAATGGCGCACACCTTACAGTCCACAGCCCACTGCATAGTTTGTGTAAACTTTCGTTGTTCAGGTGGCCCATTCGACGATGCCAAAGGTCTTTAGTGCATTTTGAACTACACGCAAATGCAACATTCTTTGACGACTTTGTGCCAAATTCGAACAAGTCATTAACGTTTGTGCATGTTGCAATTATTTGTGTGCTTTTTTTTGAGCTTACAACTTTGACACATTTCTTGTTGAACTCTACGGTATGACCTTGTTTTACGATTTGACCAACCGATAAAAGATTGACGGATAAATCAGGAATTAACTTCACATAATTGACACTAAGTGCGTCTTTGTGTCTCGGATTATATACTGTAGACAAAACACATTTGAGCGCGCCAAAATTTTTGCTTTTATTTGTGTTGCTGTAGCTACTTGAGCGGCAGTTTTCAGCAATATGGCTAAAATCTTCACTTTGTATCCCTCTGGCATTTCTCTTCAACCTCAGTCTAAAGACTGGTATTTTCCCTACTTATTGGAAAAGAGCAAACGTTGTTCCTATTCTTAAGAGTGGTGATCCTTCTTCTGTGTCCAATTATTGTCCTATTCCCTTGATTTCCTGTTTCCCGAAATAACTCGAGCGTCTGGTACAAAACCGGCTTTCAGTTTCATTGACCCCTATCTTGTCGAAAGAACAACATACGTTTCTCAAAGGTCGTTCTACGACCTCAAATTTAATTGAACTCACCGATTTCATTGCTAAGGCCCTAGACAATCGATTGCAGGTTGATGTTATCTTCACTGACTTTTCGAAGGCATTTGACATGGTCAACCATCAACTTCTCTGTTACAAACTGAAAACTTTTGGGGTTGTCGGCCCTCTCTTATCATGGATGGACTCCTACTTGTCTTCTCGTATAGGTTGTGTTAGTTACTGTGGAACTACCACTATTCCATTCTATCCGTCCTCTGTTGTTCCTCAAGGTTCCATTTTAGGTCCCCTCCTATTCCTATTGTTTATAAATGATCTTCCTACGGTTATCGCTTCCAATTGCCTACTGTATGCCGATGATTTTAAAGTCTTACGAGCTATCAGGTCTGTACAAGATTGTCAATATCTTCAGATGGACCTGAATGCACTAAGTAACTGGTGTTCGTCTAATTACCTCTGTCTTAATGTTGCCAAATGCTATAAAATAACTTTTAATCTAAATCGTTCTCCGCTGACTTTCACCTATATGTTGAATGAAGTCCCACTCGCTGATGTGAGCTCTGCTAAGGACCTTGGCGTTGCTTTTGATCCTAAGCTCAATTTTGATGCACACGTTCTAATCGTGACTACTAGGGCCTCGAAAATATTGGGACTTATTTTCAGGCATGCTCATAAATTTAACAATATATCTACCCCTGTCCGCTTGTTTATCTGTCTTGCCCGTCCTATCCTCGAATATTGTTCTATAGTTTGGTCTCCCCAACACTCCTACCTCATTGACTCGTTAGAGAATGTCCAGCGTAAATTTACTCGTGCCTTGTTTTACAAATTAAAAATCCCATATCAACCCTATGACTGCCGTTTATCCTTCCTACGTTTGCCTACTCTGTCGTCCCGTCGCATGTATCGAGATCAGTGTTTTCTGTATCAACTCTGCCACAATCAAATTTCATTAACATTGTTTGCAGACTTACGTCTTCGTCAATCATAACGTACTTCTCGGGCAAACAATTTTTTCGTGCCACTGTATGCCCGTACAAATTTATTTTTTCACTCTCCCATTATACGAATGGTAAGGAATCATGATAAACTTGAGCTTGGTACTTTTTTTGACTCATACCTAGTTTTTAAATTGAGGTTAAGAAGCCTGATTCTTAAAACTCAACTGGAGTAAATATTAGACTTTATTTTATTTTTTCGTGGGCTTTAATTTAATTTTTTTTCTTAGTACCCTTGAATTTCTTTTTTATATTAACTTTAACACTTAATTCTAATTTTCATTAATTTTCTTTTCTGTTTGTTTTGTTCCATTTTGTAATTGGATTATGTTCTATCTGTTAAATGGAATTTAAATAAATAAATAAATAAATCGTTACATATTCTACACCTGGGTCTTTTTCGAGGTTTTTTGAATGACGTTTAGCGTACGTCTGTGCGGAAAGCTGAAGTTTCACTACCGGGACGAACGTCTCGCAATAGCTTTGTTTTTATTACATCATCATTAATTCTTGTGCCTGAATTCTCCAAAGCCATTATCATAGGGCGGTAATCATCTGGAAGTCCAGCAAGCAGTAAGAAGCCAACCCACTTTCTCATTTATAGGAAATCCAATTCCGTTTAGAGATTGAGCTGTGGTAATGATTTCCTTTATTTATACATACGTCCATGGAACTTCAATTTGCAAGTGACGTTGTAATGAGCTTACGCAAAAGTGCTACTCGACGTGTTAACCCACTATGTTTGTACGCATTTGCTAGAGGCTGCCACAACTCCTTGGCTAATTTTTCACCCTGTATATAGACGTAACACGTAGGATCAATCATTAAAGTCAACTTACTTTTTGCACGTCGATACTTCTCAGGATCGAAAGCGGTTTTAGGATTTCCTTCTCCATCGAGTTCGTAATCAATTGTCGCTGTCCAAAGATTATCCAAATCTAAGAACGCTTATGTAGCAATCTTCCATGCCCGGTAGTTTTCCCTACCGAGCAGTCTATCAACTGAAATGCTGGTAGCACTATTTTCAGACAAACATTTTTTTACTTTTATGAGAATTCAACTAAAAAGCGAAACGTTTTCAGAACTTCCATTTTTTTGTGAGGGGTCCATACTCTATTATGGGCCCATAACCTATTATATGGTCAAAAGAAGCGGCCACGTTTGCATTAGGAAGATGCAAGCATGACCCGTGCATTTATGTCAAAGCAAAAAAACGAAAATATACTTAGCATATCGGTTACCTTGATGATTTCTCAAATGAAACCGACTGGCTTGAACATAACTTCAGAAGAAGAGATGCACTTGCTACTCGCAAATGATACATGGACACTTCAAGCCTTACCAAACAATCGAAAGACGATAAAATCTTAATGGGTCTTTCGTACAAAACCTAATCTCATCGGACAAATTGATCGCTACAAGACCAGGTTGGTCATAAAAGGATACTCGCAGCGTAAGGGGGTGGACTATGCGGACACATACTCACCTGTTGTCCGACACAGTTCTCTGCGATATTTTTTCGCAATTGAGGCTCAATAAAGCCTGAAGGTGGAAAAGATGGATGCGATTTCCGCTTTTCTTCAAGAAAACCTTTTGGAAGAAATTTATATGGAACAGCCTGCGTACTACCAGAGTCATAAAAACCCATCGACGATAGGTTGTTTAAAAAAGGCCTTATGTGGACTAAAGCAGTCCAGTAGGGTCTGGAATTAAAAGCTTAACAAAACACTGAAATCATCTGGAATAAAATATATTGAATGCATAAAGAATGTTCCATACCAAGAGACAGTTGGTTATCTAAAGTATTTGGTACAATGTACACGACCTGACATATGCTAACTACTTAATCGATTCAGTTCCAGTCCTGGACCACGATATTGGAATGCTGTGAAGCATTTACTTCGTTATCTAGGTGGTACATCTTCAATGAAACTTAAATACAGTAAAAATGGTAACAACAACCTAATTTGTTACACTGATGCTGATTAGGCAGCTAACAGTCATGATCGTAGGTCAACCACTGGATTCGTCTTCATTGCTCAAGGAAGGGCAATATATTGGAGTTCCAAAAGACAGCATACAGTGGCGCTTTCATCGTGTGAAGCTGAATATATGACGTTCTCAGCTACTTTACAAGTGTGGTAGGACGGACTTGTCGGTCAACTTGGTCAAAAGAAGCTGCCACTTCAAATCCTGTGTGACAACCAAAGCACAATTGCGATCGCCTCAAATGCAGGGTTTTATCCCAGAAACAATCATATTGACATACGTCATCACTTCATACGGATATAATCAACAAATAAAAGTCGATTACCACCACTGAGCAAGTTGCAGATGTTCTTACAAATCCTGGACAAGATCAAACATGCACAATTCAGAGAGGCAATGGGAGTGCAACGAGGACCATCTTCCTAAGAAGTAGTGTTAGAGTCACCCTATAATCCGAATGTTCATCATCACACTGCTATTTATCTTTTATGTACTTCATAACCTATTTTAAATAAAATGTATCTTCTGTGATAGTCACCAAGCCGACCACACGTATTTTCCTTCTTCTCAGCTGATAATATTGCACTGGGAAAGAAGTACCTCCCTGCTTTTTTTGACATTTTTTCGGATCATAGGTGTTTAATCGTGAGAGGGATCAGGAAAATATCTCGATGCAGTATTGAATACTAATTGTGTGAATGGGATAGTCGGTTGCAGGGTGCTGAAATAGAGATTTCGTATTGATTTGATTTTAGAGGCTGTGGACAGTCAGTTGGTGACCATTGAGGTGAAGTTTTTATAAATTCTATTGTGAGATTCTTTTTGAGTGTTCGAAAAGTTTGGATTGATGTAAATGATTGTGAAATGGAAATTGGCAAAACTCAAATTTTTTTTAAAGTAAGAGTTCGGTGGGCTAAAAATTTGCTCCGCAATCGCATAGTGTGTCTCATGTAGAGCTTCAAGCCTTAAAAAAAACAACTATCTTACGTTCCAGGTACGGGAGCATGTGGACTCTTCTTGCAAATCAATCTCAATTGCATAGGATGATTGAACTAGTCCTATTGTGTGCACATTATCGAGACAGAATGTCACATAACGATTTTTAGATAACTTTGAAGCCAATGCCATCTGGAAGACTACTAAGCAAGTGGGCATCAATGCATTGTGTCTGAGGTTAGTAGCAGTCCAGCACGACCAACAAATCGTGCATCCATTATTGGGTGGTGAAAAGGAAAAGCAGAGAAGTTTGCCGATAACCTTTTTAGAGGTAGGCCGCAGCCAAGGCCTGTTTCGAGGAATGGAAGAGTTACAATTACAGCTATGGAAAACTCTACAATAAGCCTTATACGTACGCCTCCGTGTTCCCTTTGCCTCGAGATCAACCGCGGTTTAGTAGGGCTACTGGTGAATTATAGTTCAAGGAAATTACTAAAAATGAAGTAGGCGAACTTCTACACTTTGCATAACTATCGAAGAGCAGAGCGGGTCCTCCTGGAGGGTAGTGCTGTGTGAGATCTTAAGCATACGATAGTCTGCAATGCTGGGAACATTAGAAAAAAAGTTCAGAGTTCTCAGATAACTGATTTAAATTTTGGACGATACCTTCAACTGAAGCCATCTATTTGAACTAGATGAAAGAGAAAAGAAGATAGAGGTTACGTCCGGCGTAGCCCCCGGTTCCATTCTGGGAGGCGATTTATGAAATGCTTTATATGACGTGAAAGCTGAGCTGGCACTCCCTGTAGAGTCACGATATTTTGATCACCAAGACAACAGTTGAGCACGAAAAATGCAAGCCAGCAATGTTCATGCGTCGAGTGAGTGGAGTACTTCTTGCGAGTATAGCTCTAAAAACACTCAAACTAGCTACCCTAATCACGTAAAAGATCCTAAAGTCATCCGGATTCGGATCAGAGAGCTCATGGTCGTTTAAAAGTCAGCAAATTTCTTTGTTTGCTGATTGACCCAAGATTAACTTTCCTGAGCAAACTAGGACGATTGCAAATAAATTCGCAGTATCTCTAATTCGCCTTATGGCTGATCTCCAAGGACCTCCTTCTATGAAAATACATCTTCTTATGAGTGCAATTCAGTCTATTTTGCTCTATATATATGAGATAGAGGAAGAAGCCCTTAAAATAGAGCTATAGGTATTGTTAGTGACTCGCGAGGGTATGGTAAAAACTAGGTATTCCGGCATATTTTACAGTTTTCCAAACGTGAATATATTGATCTCACAGGTGACACTCATTGCTGAGATGTAACTAACGAGGAGAGGCGATAGACTCTAAGCGAGTAAAAAAATTGAACGTTTAGACTGGTTTTTGTAAAACCTCACAGCATACAATTCACTAATCCTAAACATCAGGGTTTAACATACTACTAATTAACCTAAAACATTAAGATTTTTCTGAGATTATATTTCCACCTATCTTTCATTCTGTTGTCGTTATGCATATTTGAATAAAAGTAACTTTTCGTATTTTTGCTTTCCTTCTGATGATCTTCCAGAGTCCACTCTCGGCCAATATTTGTTCATATTATTCATAAAAGAACATTCTCTCATTTGATAGTCGTCATCCATACTTTTGGCAACTAATTTTCCACCAGAAATTTTTTAATGAATTAGAATCGTATCGTCGTTGCTGTCTAGAGAATTATTGGTGAACGTGAATCAAACGTATAAGGCGCAGTAATCGGGCCCGACAACCACTGATATCTTTATGATCAATCATTTGGTCACTTAAAAAACCTATTCAAGTCGAAGCTGCTCGAAAGCTAATCTAACCGGTGAAGACATCGGAAGTGGGTTGGAAGGTACATGAGTTTTATACAACAGAGATTCTGAGTTTCACCATTCTACATGTCCAGCTAAGTAAAAACTTGGTTTAATCCCACACTAGCGCAGGAGAGGAAGACGATGCCTTCCAAACACACTCTAGACTGGTAAGTCACAGACTCCGGACTGTAAGTTCTGCGCAGGAGAGGAAGACGGTGCCTGTGACACATTTTTTGTATGCAAAATATGAGACAAGCTGCGCAGGGTTCTCTAAAGGGAAACAGGAGAGCTCACTCCAGATAGTTTAATCGGGAAGATGCTTTTATCGGTTGACAAATGGAACGAGATGGCACATTATGTTCAGGCAGTTCTAATAGATAAAACAAATCACAGTAGCTGGTGCAATTTCTCTTCCTCACTCCCCAACTTGAAGGTGCCAACGGCGCACCAAAACAAAAATTAGCATGAAGTTATGTGTCAAACGGTCCAAGCTAGGTTCTCAGACTGACAGGTGAGGTATGTAGTGGGTAGTCCAGATGTCTTACGAGTCTGGGAGCTCCATGTTCAGAGCGTAAATAGCCTTCACTTCACAACCACAATGAACAGCTACATCTCATCAATGGAGTTAATACGCGATCTTAAATAGGTGTACATTCAAGGCAAACAAATAATAACTTCCATCGACACTTTTAATGTTGTTCAAAACGAAATCTATCTATTTCTTCCCGGTTCACGTTTTCCTAGCTTCATCATCTCAACTCTACTCCTCGGTTTAAAATGCACACTCTAGTTTTCGTTTTCAAAGCTTTTGATCTTTTCCGTAGCAAGACAGCCCCTCTCGGGCCTTCGCGTTCGGCAAACAGCACCTCCAACTGTCTTGGTATGTTGACCGCATCCTCCAATTTCGAAATCCAAGCAGCGATGAACTGTTTTCGTGGACTGAGTTAGACCAGCGTTTCCTCAGTTTCCCCACTGTCCCCAGCCTTCAGTTTTCCCATCGACTACCTTTTTGGGTATCCGTTCTACGATTCATGTGGCCAGTCCATTGCAGCTTCCGCAGTCTTACAATTGCTGAGACCTCCGGGATGACAAAAAATTCATACAGCTTATGATTGTATCGAGTTCGCCATTGATCCCCGTCTAGCTTCGCTCCGATTATTCGGCTCAGGACCCGTCACTCAAAGGCGTTCAATATATTTGCGGATGGTTAGGTTAGGGTCCATGTTTCACCAGCATAGCATAACACAGATCTTATCACAGATTCGTATACTTGGAGCTTTGTTTTCCTGTGTATTCAGCTGGTCTTCAGGATCATCAAAACTGAAAAAAAAATTTTATTTGCAAGCTGTATTCTTTGGCGTATTTCATTTCTTTCATTACTGGCTCTCGTTACTTCGGTACCTAAATACGCAAATTTGCTAACAATTTCCATACGTTACTCGCCAAATTTGATACTTTAGGTATTTTTCCTCGACTATGTCATGAGCTTCGTTTTATTCTCATTGATTTATAGTCCTTCTATTTTTGCTTCTCTGTCAAGTTTCAGGAAAAGTTATTTGGCGGCTGTTTACGACCGTGAAAATTGGCGACGTCATCCGCATAGGCTACAACTTGGTTTGACTTTTATAGCAACGTACCTCTTGTATCGACAAGTAGCTTTCTTATGATATATTCCAGAGCCAAATTGAATAGCAATTGGACCAGGCCATCTCCCTGCTTTAGATCAATATATGGGTCATTTTGGTTAGATGGACTAATTCGGCTGGGATACAAAAGCAAAGCATTATTTGGACAGTACGTTACGATCAATACTGTCGTATGCTTGCTTAAAGTCAACGAAAATTTGCCGCACGTCTATGTTGAACTCCCAGCATTTCTCAAGTATCTGCTTGACTGTGAACAATTGGTCGATCGTCGATTCACAACCTCTAAAGCCACCTTGGCACTCCACGATAATAGTTTTGGCATATGATCTGATTTCATTTTTTAAGATCTTTGAAAAAATTAAGTACGCTGTTCAAAGTAATGATATGCTTCTATAATTTTCGCACTGTAGTTTTTGACCTTTTTGTGGATAAGGAAATATAACTGATTGGCTCCACTCGTTCGGCATACATTCTTGTTACCAAATATGCTGGATGATTTTGTGGATAGCTTTCTGAACGCCGCTGCCATCATATTTAAGGAGCTTCATTGGAATCCCATTGATGCCCGGCACGTTATTATTTTGATGGTGGAACAAACTTCATTCAGAGTTAGTGAGGACAATGGAAGCTCTTTTGGAAAATCTAGAGGCTCCGATGTTCTGGCGCTGTGCAGACGATAAAGGAAATATGATACCTACCTTTCCTGAATCCTATTTTCATCAGCGATGATGTTGCCGATGACATCACGGCACAGCGTGCTCTGGGACTGTCTGGTTGTCTTGTATTGTTGCTCACTAGACTTACACTTATACGTCTCAATTAGTTGGCGTAGGATTTATTTATTTATTTTTTTCGAATTTAAATTATATTATTTGCGAATCTTCTAAGATTTTCATAATGTTCTCTTTTCGTCTTGGTTTTCCTACCCAAAATTTTTTTGGACAGAAAATACCTACTTCTCTTTATTTTCTATGTTACGCGCCAGGGACCTGTACAGAAAAAATTATCTTCGACTATATAAGTAATTAATAAAACCTGTGCTGTTATATGGATGCAAAATGTGGACTGTTACAAGTATTTCCGCAAAGGTCCTGGACATATTCGAACGCAAAGTGCTCCGGGGGAGATATGGCCCAATAAAGCATAGAGCAGGAAAGAAACTTCGTTTTAGTGATCATCTGTAAGATGATTCACAGTGTAATGGTCAGGACATGTGACAAGAATGGAGCACAGGCCTCCCAGACGACTATTGGAGGCAACTAATACTAAAGGTTCCATTTTGCTGGTGACAACGAGATTTATTTCGAGTAATTCTTCTTGAGATATTCTCACTATCTCCTAGTGAAGGCCCGAAAATTGGCGATAGTACTAAAGCAAAAATAAATCGATTTTATTATTGGTTTCTTTCTTTTACTGCTAGAATGGTCTCCGAAATTCTTTTTAATTCGCTTGTTTGAATTATTTTTTTTTTTAATAAATGCCAGTCTTTAAAATCAACTATTTAGTTTTTTGAAATATTTTTTCTCTTGTTGCTGGTCATGTTTTTATGTAGGTGGCCCCGCACGTATAGAGAATTCCCTGTCAAGAATTCTAACGAAGGTAATAGCAAACTAACGCAGAAAACAGCTCTCTACCATGGGAAACAAACTCCCTGCCATTTGAAATGTCTGCAACTGTAGTTCATAGTGCAGCTATAACGTTGCCTTTATTTGCAATCATCTTTGATGCGTTTGTAGAAATAGGTAAGGAGGATACGTTATAGCAGTCATTGAACTTGAAGCTCCCTGCAAAATCTCTCTTAATTGTTCTTTTGTAAAGAATGATGAAAGATCGAGAGAATTCTTGCATTCTCGTAATGATCTCTTTTCTTTCTCTCTCCTACATTCTGGAATGTTTGTGTGTTTATTTTTTCAGTGGGTGATGCATAGCCAGACTTATCCCAAAACAACTCGGCAGGAATGAGCGTTAGACGGCTTCAGCAGACTGCCAGGGATTTTCGAACTCTTTTGAAATATGTTCTGCGAGTGCGATGAGAACCGTGACTTGCAACCGTTCTGCTATATAATTTTTATTCGAATGATGAAAATGAGAAACTTTTCTTCATTACAGCAGCTATTCGATAAACATCACCGTCGAAAATTTTTCAAAAATTTCCAGGAGTATCTTCCATTCAACTAAATTTACATTTCATTCATTTGTGCGCTACCAAGAACGCAATCCCCAAATATATTCATCAAAAATGAGCCATTTAAAAAATACTTTTGTTAAGAGTTCACGATGAAAGAACCAATTGTAGCTAGCTTAATTTACACGATAACTTCCCGTAACAAAGCCCAACTTTTCTTTACAACACGAACAAATTAATTCACCATTTTAATTTACAATCCAAGAAATTCTCAAATGGACTACCATGAAATTGCGAATGAACTCAATCAACACGAGTACAACGCCCATCAAATTACATCTTAATGATTGAAGCAATTACTCCACCAACCTGCCTGTAATTTAGCCTATTTCTCAACAATTGCTCATTTCATTTAAACTAAATTTCCTGTGATGAATGGTTGTTCGTCCAATTTACGAAAATCACAAGTAATTTTTTTTCGCATCAAACCACTAGTCACAGCTCTAATTTTTCCACACTTTTTTAACGAATCATTATAGAAAATCATCGAAGAAAAAAAGTTGACAAGCAAAAGCCCCCGAATAAGGACTTTTATACGACAACAGAAAAATATCATCGAAAAACAAACGAGAGGGAGGTGCATTTGGTCGAGCAAGAAGTTCGTGGGTCGCTTATCAGGAAAAAGTTTACAAATTAATCGATTTTCAAACCACCAATACAAATTATTGACGCAAAGATTCTAATGGACATGGGTAGGACGAAATAGCAAGTCGAAAAAAAGTTTGTGGTTGTTGGCGCCACATCATCGCGACCTAGCAAAAATGTAACCGCAATAGAAAAAGCAACAACATGCCATTAATCACATTGAAAATCTTGTCTTTCTTCAGGTGACTTGGTCGACGCGGTGACCCCGTCAAGTTTTTGGGCTCGTCGGCAGAAAAAAAAACTGGCTACCCTTCGTAAATAATGGCTTCTTAAGGATACAGAAATGCTGGCAACATCAATTTCAGCCGAAAATTCGATCCAATTCAATTAAAAGTTTTCATGGTATCCAGGGATGATGGGAGGATCTCGATATGGGAGTTTGGGGATGTCCATGTTTGTCCGGTCGTGAGAAGAAATTAGATGTTTCTAACGTTACATTGATTGCGAATGCTTTTACCGTGGGGAACTAGTTTTTATGTGTGAACTTATTCGGCAAGCAGAGATGAAGTGAATAAAGTTTCGGGGTTCTAAAGTTTGAGCAATTTTTAGTGAGCACTATGGGAGCGCACAGAGTTTGAGAGGATTTGAATATTTTTTGCATTTCAACGGTCAGCAAGTTTTTAATGTTTGAGTTTAAAATGTTAAATTTAATCAAAAATCGATTTTTCCCGATCCTGAATTATGAACAAGTTTTTCCGTAACACATTGTAGAACCTAACTTTTATGTTCATCAAAACTCTAAGCACATTTCAAAGACTTTGAATATTACGAACGCGTAAACTTTCAAACTTTATTGCATAATATACGAATCCCAAAATGAGAGTGAAAAGGCAAAATATGTCCTGGAAATTCAATTTTTCGTCTTGAAAAAGGAAAATTGTTGGACATGGTACACCCTGATACGCTACAACACGACAAGCCAATGGAGAAAAAAATTTGGTTAAGTTGGTGAAACTTTTTCCATAACGACAGATCCTATCCGCCTAGGATTCAAGTCTCCATCGGGAGCGGATATTCAATCTGAAAAGGACATCCCTGTTGAAACTCATCGCAACAATGGGATGAGAGCTTTTCCACGAAAAGTCTTCGATCCTATTTCAATTTCCACATACCACTCAGTATGTTCTACACATTTCAGTAGGTACGTACGAGTGTTTTCCGTTTGGTGAAACATATTCAAATCTCAGTAAGTGACCCATCCTCTGTGAAACTTTCTACGACCAACCTGGCCTTTTCATCAATCTTTCTGCAATAAATTCGACCCCTGGCAAAGTTTTCGTTTTCGTTCGAATATGTAATTTTCAATGTATACTTAAATTGAAAACGAAAGATGCATACATAGTATGTACTCGTACATGAGTATGTTGAGGGGATATGTGGTGGAAAAGAGACGAAATTATTGAGTTATCCTATCCAAGATCGATGTACGTATTTTATTGTTGAATAAATCAGAATTTGGTGATACAAATGAGTGACGTCTGTTAGACTCCGATGGGAATACCTGGCTCCTGAGCTTTGCAATGGAAAAAGGTTGAAACGTAATTTTTTGAAAGTTTTTTTTTTGGCATTATTGATTTGAATCCTTCATTTAGGAAACGATTTTGATTGAATTGGATTGTTATCTTCGTTAGCTGGATTTCGATTTTTTTTATTTTTCTTGGCAATTACTTTGTTTGTATATAAAAAACTGATTTTCAGTGGACGCTTCAAATTTGTAACATAACTTTGTCGCCAAAATTAGGATTTATAAAGTCAGAATTACTTTACTTACTTTAGTACGAGAAGGATAGAAAAGTCTTCTTACCTGAAAAAGAAAATAATTACATAGTTATATTAGTTTAATAGAATCTGACAAATTAAAGGAATTTACGGCCGTATAATTGACAAGAAACCAAAAATATTATGTTTATAAAATATAGAATAGAATCTGACAAATATAGGAATTTTCGTCCGTATAATTGAAAAGAAACCAAAAATATTATGTTTATAAAAGGCTGTTGCTTATATCTTCCTGGGGTCCGGGGTATCACATAAGCTACTTGCAAAAACTGCTTCGTAACAGCGCTATCTGCTAAATAATTGCGTAAGTTCTTGGATAAAGCTTTGTCATAGACGTACAGTGACGTTTAGGTCGACTTTCTTCAAGTGAAGTGCTTTAAAGTGTTTAGTTGCGGTGCCGTTATTTTTTGACTAGTTTGCAGTTTTCGATATGTCGACTTCACGTACGGGAAAGTAATAAACTTTATAAATTCCCGAATGGTTAACGGTTGTCTTTATTATGGTTGTTATCTTTTTTGTGTTTAACTATTATAAATGGCGTGAAAGTCTTTGTCAACGCGAATATCATACGGGAAATTAAGCGTATCATACTGGGATTGTATAATAAGTAACCGGACTGAGCCTGCCTCGCGCCGTCAATGCGTCTGCTAACCGGTATCTGGTGCTGTAGTGGTGGTGGGGGTCTAGGTAAAGGGAATCGGCCTGCAGCAGTTGCCTCCAAGTGCTTGGAGAGATAGCATCGAGCGAAGGCGGAGTGCCTGTTCAGTTACGTCGGCGGAGTGAAAATGGAGCGTACGATCGAGCAACGTTTTAGCATCAAATTTTGTGTCAAACTCAAGAAAGCGGCCACGGAAACCCTTCAAATGATTCAAGAGGCTTACGGTGGGGATGCTCTGTCCAGAACTCAATTGTTTCAGTGGCACAGAAATTTACGGGAGGGCCGCGATGATGTCCATGACAAACAGCGCGTCGGTCCTCCATCAACGAGTCACACGGACACAAATGTGCAAAAAGTGCGTGATGTGTTGAACAGTGATCGTCGTCTGAGCATTCGGTGCTCCGTCAACTAACCGCCCGGGTTCGCCGAGTCCGTCCTGAGATTGCCGATTCGTGGATCCTCCATCACGACAATGCTCCGTCTCACATCTGCCTGCTCGTCACCGGGCAGTTGGCCAAACAGTCGAGGGCAACGTTGCCACAGCCTCCTTACAGCCTGGATATGGCACCAGCGGACTTCTTTCTGTTCCCCAAGATCAAGAGACACCTTAAGGGGACGCGGTTCGGGACTCTGGAAAACGTTCAACGTGCTACGACGAGGGATCTAGACAGCATCGAGGTTGCCGACTTCCAGAGAGCGTTCGAGGATTGATAAATCCAGTATTAGCGTGTTATCGACTCCAATGGGGACTACTTTGAAGATGTCTAAAGAAAAATTGTACATATTTTGCCAATAAAAAATTTCCTGAGGTCAGTCCGGTTACTTACTATCCAAACCCTGTATGTGATACTTTGGGTACTATTGAAGATAATGTTAGCAATTTACAATGTTTTCAGGTATGTCTGATGAGGAAAGCTACCACGAAATGTTGAATATGTCTCGGAATATGAAGAGCAGAATCCAGATGTCGATGAGGATGATATCCAAAACCAGAATATCAATTTTATTGAGAAACAGCAAAGTTTGCAAAATCCAAATAGTGATTGAGATTCCTCTGATGATGAGCCGCTTCAGCACATCTCCAGTTCAACGAGGAATAGTTGTGCCGGTAGGCCAGTAATTTGGAAGCATTCAAGTGATTGCAGACCCGTCCCCGTTAGGTCAACTCCCGCTGAAGTCAGCTTCCCAGAGGATCATCAGAGGCCTGATGTAAAAAAACCCGTGCAATATTTTGAGCGGTATTTGAATGCTGATTCTTTTTTGCAAACGTAGCATTTGATACAAACGTTATGACCTTCTCGCGAACGGAAAAATCATTTAACACTAATGCTCCAGAAACTCAACGATTTTTTTGGTGCAGCATGGTCATCGCACCTTTGGGTATGCCAAGAATAGAACAGTATTGGGCCTTAGAAACTAGATGTGATTTATTGGCACATGCAATGGTTAGAAATCGTTATACTGAAGTTCGTTCACATTTAAAGGTTGTCATCGATGATATTCCCGAATCTACAAGATCTCTTGACTGTTTTTGCAAAATACGCCCAATTGTTGCAGAAATTGAAAGAGCGTGCCGGGAAAATCTTCGAGACCCAAATGTCTCCATCGATGAAAAGATTTTACCCACACAAAAAGGTGCATTAAAAAACAGTTGATGAAAGGAAAGCCAAATCCAGAAGGTACAAACATTTTTATCGCAGCCAATCCCGACGGTTTACCTCTAGACTTGTGTTTGTATGAAGAGAAAGAGTCTTCAGTGGAATTAGCTTTGTACTCAACGTGAGTGGAAGAATGGTACTGAAATTGCAGGACACCCTCCCTGTTGGGACTTCGATTCACATGGACCGTTATTTTACCTCCATATCACTTTTGGAAGTCATCAGGCAAAGAAAATGCAATGGAACGGGAATTTCGATGAAATACAAGGTCCCAAAGAAGGAAAAAACTGTGAAAAAGAATGGCAGATAGGTTAAAAATCAAAACAGATTATTTTGAATCAGATAACGCCTTCAGAAACAGTGACGTTGGGCTTCTGATTGCATGGTGCGTGATGATGAACGAGTGGCCACAGTAAAATCGTTTGATAATAAACCAATCTTTATCGCATGAACACGAATTGCTGTGCACCCTGAGGATACCTGCAAACGTTGGAATAACGAGCAAAAAGGTACATTGATGCAACAAGGCCGGTCTTGATCAAATTTTACAACTCATATATGGGAGGGATCGATTTGCTAGAAAGGGTTCTTGGCAAATATGTGATAAGAAGTCGGACTGGAAAGTGGACCGTGAGGGCTATTTTTTATGTTGTAGATTTCGCAGTTGCTGCCTCTTGGATAGAGTATCGTCGGGACGCCAAAGCCATAGGGGAAACTGCTTGCATGTACTTCGATTTTAAAATGCAGCTGGCAAAAACTTTGTTTTATACGTCTCAAAATAAGAACCCTCAAAACCAACACCCTGAAAGACTAAGTCCAATGCTTTCCACAACACTTTCATCCACTTGGTCCCAAAAAAGACGCATTGTCACAGCCGTTCCACACGAAGAACAAAAAACAAGCATCTAATCTGCCAGTAGATTCCACACGAAGAACAAAAAACAAGCATCTAATCTGCCAGTAGATAGGACAAATGTAGATAAAAATCGTTCCGAATGCAGATTACCTGGTTGCAAAGCATTAGCTTATGTAAAATGTCAAGAGTGCGTTGTATGTTTGTGTTTTAAGTCGATCGAAAATTGTTATAAATTTTTTCATGATCATCAACAGATCAATCTAATGGAATAAAAAAATAAATTGATAGCATTCAAGTCTTGTTTTTTCCGAAGTCTCATATATGAAACCATCTCCAAAATAGACATCAATGAAACATTTAATCAATTGATTTGATTCATTCAAACCTCAAATATTTCAGAAAATAAAAACACGGTCTAATTTTAATTATTTATCCTTTGGGTTCCAGGAGCATATATAAGTAAAAAAAATTGTTGGAACCACGTGGCATACAACTATGTTACTGTTAGGTTTTTAGTTGTACTTCATTGATTGTAGATCAACACCAATATTTTCCATATGTAATAAGCCTACAAACACTTCAGCTTTATATGACAAATATATAAAATCGTTTGAACAATACACCAAGGCGTAATGAATAAGAAAAGAAAGAAAATACTAATGGCTTCTAAAGTGCTCCACCATTTGTTCCCTATGCAGTACAATACTACTAGCGATCGGTCGTAGGGTGTACAGAGGTTCAAAGACTTACAGAAGTAAGCTATAGAAGAACACTGAAGCAAAAGGGGTGGCTACCACAATACACTTAGCGAGTTGCGGGATCGGGTATACTGACGAAGTAGCAATAGGTCTTTTGAAAAACCTTTTCGGCTTCCTTCTTCATCTTTGTAGCACTACAGCCCCACTCGGGCCTTCGCTTAGAGATAGTTAGAGTATCTCATTTTCATGACCGTATTAATTTTTTCGGAAGTTGGTTTGGTCAGTACCATGCTCCCGTGTGCCTGCTCAGCTATGATATGATCTGATTTAATCAGAACAACATATCATCACTGAGTGAACACTCATAGCCTGTCCGAAAAATCCCCTGAACTAAATCACGTTGCTCCCAACGAGGTTTGAACCTGGAACCTTAGGCTTATGCGTTCATACTCTAACCACTTAACCACACAAGCTACTCGGCCACCTAGGTCCAGAAAAATGCTTCAAAGCATGATGTTAGGTGTATATAAGCTCAAAAGCGTCATTGCAGCCATTTTTACTGGTTAGGCAGATGGGAGTGGAATATCAGCAGGTGTAAGGCCAGGCGCCCATAGTGATTAAAGTTGCTGTTTAACGGCCACAGAAAAACTTTTAGAGCATATCCCACCGCACGTATGTGGTACTCTCAATTGAACGTGGATGACCGAGTTTAGGTGGTACAGCTAACAAGTCGTGGACATCTATCAACTACCCGGTTAGCTAAACAGTACATTTATGCTTATTTTCAAATCCAAATGTTCATTTTCTACAGCGTAGCGGCCCAAGCTCGGCCTTGGCCTCGAAGATGAATCTCCTACAATCATCACGGTTCCACGACCTTGTTCGACAGCTGTTCACTGCCAAGAAGGATCTGCTGTCGGCTCTTATTGTGTCTTCCTATCGAATACTCGGTCTTGCCGCTAGATGTCTACCACGTACTCTACTCATTAATGTTCTTGTGGATAGCAGATTTTCTTCCACTCTTCTTACATGGCCCACCAATAGCATTTGCGTAACTTTACGCAAAAGGAAACAGGTGGATCGTCAAAAAGTTCATAAAACTCATCGTTGTAACATAGTCTCCACTCTGTTCCTTGTTTCATTAGGCCGTAGATATTCCGATTCACTTTGCGTTCAAATACGTCCATTGCCTTTTCAGATGCGCTCATCAGGGTTCATGTTTCACTTCCATATAGCAGCACAGGTTTGACACGTGCTTTGTAAATGGAAAGCTTATTTTGCCTGTGCACCACTCTGGATCTTAGAATGGCAAGTACGGAACTATAGCCTATATTTGTAGCGATTATGCAGCTTCCAATCTCAATTTTTTCGGCACCTCTTCTATTCAGGCTGGCTCCAAGGTAGATAAAATTATCCACCTTTCAAGGTTGTAGTCCGCTACGGTCAGGTTTGGCAGAACTGGAATTTTTTTCCTCGTTTGAGTCATGAATTTCGCTTTAGTTTCATCAACTTGTAGGTCAATTCGGTATGCTTCAGATTCTAGGCTCACAAATGCTTCTTTGGTATCTGAGATTGAACGTACCATAATATTGACGTCATCAGCATATGCTACCAATTGTGTGAATTTAAACATCAGTGTGCCCCAGGTTTTAGCTGATGTTTTCCTGATGACGTGTTCCAGCATATTAAATAGCATTGGGGCCAGTCCATCCCCTTGTTTTAAGCCTGATTTCGTTAGTTCACCTTTACCTGAGACTCTGTGTTTAGCATCGTAACCTTGATCATGAGAACTAGTTTTGTGGGGCGCCTAAACCAAACATTATTTTGTATAGCGCATTTCTGGCAACACTTTCATATGCTTGTGTTGCGAGTGAACACATAAACATACTCGGATATATTCCCGCTTCATAACTGCAATAGTAGCGAGCAAACAACACCTATGTACTCGCACTTCGCCAATGAAAATTAGCCATGGAAACACATGCGCAAGTAAATAAGCGAGCAGTTAAGTGAACGAGAAAGTTCAACCCGCAACGATATTCACATCGTGAACGAACGGGGTGCTTCGAAGAGAGGTAAGCGGAAAGGAAAACCGAAAGTTCCGGCATAAACACTCTTTCGCTCAATGTCCCCAGTTTCGCTATTTTACCTCAAGAGATCATGGGAAAGCCGAAAGCTTAAGTTGAAAGCACTCTTTCGAAGTCGAAAGCTTAAGCGAAAAACACTCTTTTGCTCAATTTCCCCAGTTTCGCATATTCACCAGCCAAGCAAGCGAGACGAAGCGGGGAGGAAAAACTTTCGTGGAACGAGAGCGCACGTGTTCGGCTACTCAGCACCTTTAAAGAGAATTTAGGTTGAAAGCTCACGAAAGACTGGTATTTAATGTTCTTGGGCAGTCTTATACCAGTGTGTCTTGTTCAAATCCAAAAGGGAGCGTGCTGCTACCCATTCTTTATCTACATCGTTGCAAGTATTCGCGTTTAAGTTTAAGTTGAAAGTGCTGTCCAGTCTCCGACAAAATGGTGAGGGGCGAGGTGTTGGCTTGCGCCGCGATCCTCAACCGGCCCTTTGGCGCTTCACGCCGTGTGGCCACCATTAATACGACAAGTTGGTTCCCTCTTCAGGCTGGCTGATATTTAGAGTTTTGAAATAATTTGGAAATTCTAATGTAATGTAAATGTTTTTAGAAAATAACAATAACACAATAAAAGTAATGCTTTAAAGTGAACTCTTGCCTTTTTTGGTTTGGTTTTGATGGATAGAGTAGCAGGTAAGTGGTGTTACAGTGAGTTTTTTCCCCGGGAGCCTTGAGGTTGTATATAGGATACGCATCAAGTTGAGCTCCTAGTTCTTACCAGTATACATAGGGTATACTGGTTTGTAACACTTGCTTGAAGCCTGTAAATAGTTGGTGCACATTGATGCTATATTCCCACCATTTTTCGAGCAACTGTTTTACTGAGAATATTTGGTCTATTGTAGACCGCCCACTTCGAAAACCCCCCTGACACTCTCCTATAATATTTTCATAGGACGCCTTTAATTTTCTTTCTATAATTTTGCAGAGCACTTTATAAGCCTTGCACATTAGAGCGATGCCTCTACAATTTTCACACCTTAATTTGTCCCCCCTTTTTGTGTACAGGCCATATTATACTTTTCCGCCAGTCCTCTGGTATCTACTGTTCCTCTGACCATATTCTGCATATTAGTCGCTGCAGACGGCTTCTTAGATGGGAACCGCTGCTCTGAAGCAATTCTGCTGGCATTCCATCTATTCCAGGAGCCTTATTTTTTCTGAGGTCCGGTACAGCTGTTATGGGTCACCACGGCGGTGGTCACTAGAAACATATATAGCACATTTTCAGGCAAAATAAGCCACCACTAGAATGTATTCCTGAGGTGAAAGTATTCTTGAGGTGAAAGTATGCCTCGTCGCTGAAGATGATTTTCTTTGTAAAGCCACTATTCTCTTCTGGCTTTTCAACAAATCATTCGGCGTGTTGCCGACGTTTAATGTAGTCAGTAGGCTTCAGCTTTTGAGTCAATTGAAGCTTGTAAGCGGGTTAAATTCAAATCTTTATTCAAAATTCGCATCAGTGATGATCGTGAGATGTTCAATTGTTGGGCACGACGACGAGTCGAGGTTGACGGCTCTTCTGCCACACTATCACAAACAAAACCAATGTTTTCCGCAAAACGAACTGAGCGAGCATGCATAGGTGATTTCACATTTCCTACGGAGCCGGTTGGCTGGAATTTGTGCACAATTCTCCAGATTGTGGACACATTTGGTCCATTATGTTGACCAAAAAAATCACGAAGTGCACGAAACGTATTTTAATTTGAACGCCCATTTTCGTAAAAGGCTTCAACAACCTTAACGCGCTGCTTAATTATATACCTCTCCATGGTTGAATTTTTCAAAGACTAAAACAAAGAAATATCGAATTAAGTTGGGCGAAAAACTTGATGTTAAGGTGTGACTCACAATTAACGTCGTGCATTATGGTTGGACCAACCTTTAGAATAGTTCTACCTAGCCAATTAGCAGAAAATCAAGCAAAACAGCACAAATAGATAACTAAGCAAAATAGCTCACTTAGCTTATAACTAGCCAACTATCTGCTACAATATATTCCTAATTAGCTAAATACCAAGCAATCAATTCACTAAATCAATGTAATGAACCCCTAATTGGTTTAACATCAAATATTACCTACGAAACAATCAACACTGTCATTGCTCTCAGAATTACCTGAGAATTAACATAGGTCATTGCACTAATAAAATAAAAAACCAGCAGAAAAGAAAAACATCATCATGGTGAAACGAAGCAACCTTGAAAAGCATGTCCGCAATCTATGATCGTCAAATTGCTCCATCATTTGTTCACTACTGCCTGAACTTGAAAACAAACAATAAGTAACACACCTGGCGAAGGACTCCGCACGTAAAAAAATATAAACAAACAGTCATCTCAATCTACTTTGTGAACCAGAGAACACGGAAACAAATGAATGTTTTTGCGTCAAAAAATGAAAACAACAACAAGACGTTAGCGTCACAGATGGAAATCATTGAACTTTTAAGCATGGCTTGCAAAAATTGGCCAGTGCGAACGAATTTTACAGAGTTGACAATTTTCTGCTGAGTAGAATTTACCTGGGCAGTATACAAACAATTGAACCCAAATAAAGCATGCCTTGCAAAAATATCTGAATGGAATTGGCTAAGGAGACATTGTTCACCATGGATTTTCGCTGATTGGGAAATCGCACATAAGCAATTTCCTGGATGGAAAATTAACAATAAAAGTTAAAGCGGATTTTGGGAAAGGCACCTTTTCGTGCTGCTGTTTAACGCGTACACTTCCAAAAAACGCTACTTCGGCCTTAGCCTTGGCATTCCACCAGTACCCAGTGAAAACGCTACTTCGGCCTTAGCCTGAGCGTTTTACCAGTATCCAGCGAGAACGCTACTTTGGCCTTAGCCTGGGCGTTCTACCAGCATCCAGCAAAAACACTACTTCGGCCTTTGCCTGAGCATTCCACCAGTATCCAGCAAAAACGCTACCTCAACCTTAGCCTGGGCATTTCTCCAGTATCCAGCAAAAACGCTACTTCAGCGTTAGCCTGGGCATTTTACCAGTATCCAGCAAAAACGCTACTTCGGCCTTCGTCTAGGCGTTCTACAAGTATCCTGCCAAAACCCTTCTTCGCCCTTAGCGTGGGCGTTCGTCGAGGGAATCACCTCTACCATTTATTTTTTTGTTACATTACAACACAGCTCTGGGAGCCCTTGTCCCGTATCTACTAACCGTTTCTTTCGCAGACGCCAGTAGTTGCATCCTCTGGCCGGCCCGCCGACCCCGTCACCATAGGGAGCACTCAGAAGCCCCTTACAATGCTGCACCACAAACTGACAACCACCGTCCGGCTCAATCAATACAACAGGAGAATCCTCCTCTGGAGGAGGTGTTAGCAGCCAACCCGTGAGCAGTATCCTGGCCTATCACAATCAAAGAATACCAGGCGAGGAGTGGGCCTGGAAGGTCAGTCCTGGCTGGAGACAAATTATCACATCAGGGGTGGACGCCTCCAGAACCACTGCACCGTTACTGACTCCTGTTTTATCAAAGATACTATCAAACTCTGTTAGCTTTAAGAACTATTGGTACAAATTATAACGTTTTTGAAAAGCACTACGCAAGTCTTTCCTTTTCTCTGGTTTGACATTTGTAATCTTCTGGTGTTGACAGTAACTAGTGACTAGCCGAATACTCTGAGCTCAGAGTAGGAGGCCCCCTTAACGACAGCTAAAATACATAATACATTACTTTTTACGTTACCCTGCTGCCGGAAGTTTGTCTTTGGTTGGTGATGAGACTGGGGTCTCTTGCTTTGCTTCTGAAACCTTCACAGCTTGAGCCGTTGTTAGGGACGTTGTGAATAGCTTCTGGAAGTATGATTGTTCCTTGTACACTTTTGCAAAGACTTGTTTGTGGATTGAAGCCGTCTCTTATTTGTTTGATCGAGGCATACGCCAATCTAACTTCATGTTGGGTTATTTTTTCGTTTATCTGTTGGATCTTGGTATTGATAGTCAGTTGTTTCTTCCTTCGAAACATTTTTTAAGCTTGACGTCGAAGGCTTTTATAATGCTCTTTTTTGGCCTGAGTTGGGCGCTGGGTGTTTTTTAAGTACCTGGTTGTTTTTTTCAATCGCTTCCTTCTATTCTTCGTCGTACCAGGCTTGTGCCCCAAAACGTCTTTGGCTGCTTCTGTTACCGCATCTCTTACTGTCTTCTACATGGTTTTGACGTCATTATAACTTTCTCCCGCCTGCGGGGATATGTTGATCTGATTTTCCAGCGCTGCCATGTATGAGGTGTGTTCAGAAAGTAAGGTGACATTTTTTTTTTAGGAAAAAATATTTATTTATTCGTCAATATTAATGTTATCCCCTTCAAAGTGATCAATACACTTGTGCCAATGCTTTTACCAATCCTCGAAGCACTTCTCATAAGCACTTTTCGGTATAGCCTTGAGCTCTTCGAGCGATGTAGTCTTTATTTCCTCAATCGTTGCAAATCTCCGTTCTTTCATATGTCTCTACAGTTTTGGGAACAAGAAAAAATCATATGGAGTCAAAGTCGGTGAATATGGCAACATGATTGTGATGTTTTTTGGCCAAAAAATTCTTGATCTTTGACCCATTTTTTTCGATAGCAATAAATCGCCGAGCACGAAAAACACTTCTAACCGTTATACCTGTCACAAACAAACTAAATATATTATATAGCTGACACTGTAAATATATGTTCGTGGCGAGTGTACCAATATACAAAAAATACAAAAATCGATAACCGAATGTATATCGCCCACAAAATTTGAAAAGCCACCTTACTTTTCGAACACACCACGTATGTGGACGTTACTGATCTATCATTTAACTTTTGTACCTGGTACCTTGAAGTAACTGGTGCTCCTAGTTTACAGCTATTTGATATGCTGCATCGGAACTTGACCCTTACAAGGTAGTTGCCCGAACACAGACAGTACCGTGAAATGAGGGTGTGTCAAGAATGCTGGTTGCGGCTTGTTTTTGTATGAGAACATGGTCGATCTGGTTGAATGTGCGGCCGTATCTCGATGTGTAAAGCGTTTGAAGCTTACTATGATGCCTCTACTAGTAGCAAAGTTCATCAGCCGCTAGCCGTTGTCACTAGTTTCTGCATGAAGGCTTTATCCTCCGGCTGTTCCTCTATGAACCGTTTTTCGGCCAATTATTTCATTGAAGTTTCCCAGAACAACTTTAATTTCATTTGACGACAATACATCGGCAGTGCATTCTAAGGTGCTGTAAAATTCGTCATTGATTGTATTTTTCTTGTCTTCTGTGCGCAAGTGATATTAAATATTTGTCTTGATACGAATCGCACAGCGCCTTTCGTTAACGGACATGAAGTCGGTGATGATTTGTTTAAATGTCCTGTCAACGATAAAAGCCACTCATGTTTTCCTTGCAGTTTTCCGCATAGTGTGCTTTTCATGTCAAATATGTCTTCAAAGTGCCATCTAGTTGCTTGTACTGTAAATATATTGATTTTGTAATTCTTCATTTTATCCAAAAGTAGTCGCAGTGCACTTAGTCTGTTCAAAAATCTAACATTCCAAGTTCCAAAAGAATAGTCCTTCATACGTTGCGATAGGCGGTGCCGTTTATACAATCCGATCCAAGGATGTTGTCCTGGTTCCATGACAAGTAAATACTGAGTTCCATTTATAATATGTCTGCATCACTGGGTACATTTAATTGCCAACTGTCGACAAGCGAACACAAGAAGTGTACAAGATATGTACGTCGTAGCCAATTTGATTCCAAGACCAGGAACGTATTTCCAATCTTCCATACGAGATCTTTCCCCTTTTTGTGGTTGGGAGGTGAATGCCATTTACGCACTGAGTGTAGGACTCCCATGTTCGCTATCCGCTGGACTGCCCACTAACAATCTCCCCAGTCAACCCGAGCACCTAGTCTGGAACCGTTTGACACATTACTGCAAGCCAGGTCTATTTTTTTTTTGTTACGCCTCCTACCTGGGAGAACCCTCATTACAAGGAGGAGAAGAGGAGTTGCCAGACAAGCGATCCACCAGCCCTGCTGTCTCCAGCTGCTGTGAGTTCATTTCATCTTTAAGGACTTCCCGAAAATAATGTGCCGCATGGTTCCATTTGTCAACGGATCCAAGCATCACTGCGACTATACTATCTGGGGTGAACTCTCGGTCTCCCTGTAGGGGTCCCTTCAATATCTCTCACGGCCAAACCAGAGACTCTCGGATACGAAAATGCGGTCCTCAGTGCTCCTTTTCTATGTAACTGTGCTAAGCGTTTTCAGTACACTTCCTAATTCTGAGCGTCGCCCCATATTCCGACTCCGTACAGTAGGACTGACCCTACAGCACTCATCAAGAGGCGTCTTCATGACGCGTTGGGTGCCCCTACGTTGGCTATAAGTCGACTCAGGGCCGATGCTCCTGAAGCACCCTTCTAAGCCGTTGCCCTGATTCGCTCAGAGAAACTCATCTTCGGTCGATCAGTAGCACCAGATACATCACCACTAGCTTTGATTCGATTAGTATGTCTCCAATACTAATTATCTTTACTCTAGGGATTCTATTTTTTGTCAAAATGACCACTTTGGTTTTCTCCAGTGTTAGAATGAACCCATAAGCAGTCATCCAGTGTCTCACTCCGCGCATTAGCATACCTAGCCTACGTTACGCTTGCTCAATGGTGTGTCCAGCGAATAGAGCTGCAACATCATCCGCATAGTCGATCAAGCGCAACTCATCTGGCATGCCCTGTGTCATAGCCCGTCGTAAGACACGTTCACCAGGTCTGGACCAAGGATAGATTCCTGGGCAACACCCAATCTAACTTCCATACTTTGTTATCCCTATGTTGTATGGTAAAGCAGGCTTCAATCCTTCAGGTAGTCCATCAGAAGCCGCATCAGATTTTCTGGAGCTTGAAAATGGTTTCCCAGCGTATCCAGAATATCCACAAATCTAGCGAAGTTGAAGGCGTTCTTAACGTCGAGTGTCACCAACATAACGATCCGTCGCTTGGTGCGGCTATATGCCGCTGCCTTTTGGACCGCGCTCATTACCTCTGCAATCGCATCAATAGTGGAGTGTCCTGTTTTAAACCGTACCACCAAGGAGATAGGTCTCCAGCAGCACGAATCGCGTCAGTGAGTCTTCCCTTGTTGAGCTGCTCTTGTACTTTCCCAGCAGTGTCTAGCATGCATAACGGGCGGTGTGCAGACGGTAATTCAGGATTTCCCTTCTTCTTGTTGATCAGTACGAGCGTCGCCACCTTCCATCGCGAAGTGAGGGAGGAGACAAATAATGAAAGTCGAAGCGATAAGTGATTTTGTTCACTAATAATTGGCTTGATTTGCTGCATACGGGCATAAACTTCACTATCGGCAATAGGGACCTAAAGAAGGCAAATTTAGTAAGTCCGTAGAATGAGCCATTTAATTCTTACCCTAAAAGGAGAAGGAAGCGATATGAGAGGAAACTGTTCAGACCATTGAAACAAGGGAAGTCAACCAGTTAATTAAGCAACTTAAGGAAAAGTCGGTATTCTACATTAAAGATGATGTAGGAAATTCAACAACAGAGAGTAATACAAGTTAAGGCACGATTCTCTGCCGGACTCTGCTCGAAGAGTGTAAAAATATCTAACTGACTGTAAAGACACAATGCCTAAAAAGATTATTCTTTGTGTCGTAAGCCCGGCGCTTCCATGGATAAAATTTTTATCGAAAATCCATAAGCCGAGAGAGAGCATCGCTGCCACAAATGCCCTGACAAGCCAAATTGCAAAGTGGCTGAAAGCAGAATGCAACAAACGGGGAAGTCCTTCGAGTAATCATTCAGTGAAGGACAGGGTGAAACTGATGAAGAAGCTTAAGCAAATCAACCACATAGATCAGTACAAAATTGTGCGTTTCTGTTTGAAAGCGTACCAATACACGGCGATATACAAGTGTAGCATGGAGAGGTCTCCTATATTAGGGTTAATATAGGATACCTTACTGAGTCAATAGTAGAATTTGAATACAAGCTGAGCTCACTCCAGGACTTTTATTTTAGGATTGACGGCGATATTGACATACGAAGGCGGTCCGATAAGTACTTAGCCTACAAAAGAAAAACGAACATTTTGGAAAAATGGTAATTCATGATTTTTCTGTAATTCAGCGTCGAATCGACCAAATAATTCAGCATAGTAGAGTCCTGTGACCGTTTTGTTCTTCTTTAACTAGTTGATGCAGTTCATACCTTGTGAGTCTCAGAAAATGTCCATCATTTTTCCGACGGCCATCATCTTTCCGACGGATAGCACAGTCCTTGCCTTCTTCCTTCGGAGTACGTTCGCCAGATGAAGTCCACTGTTTCGACTGCTCCTGTGTCTCTGGTGTGTACCAGTGGAGCCGTGTATTGTTGACGGTCACAAAACGATGCAGTAGCTTCTTTGGATTGCACTTAGAGAGCATCACACACTGCTTTGAAGTAGTTTCACGGATGCACTTGTTGTTCGGAGTGAGTAAACGAGGCACCCATCGCGCCGATAACTTGAAAAAATAAAACAACTTCCACATTAGAAGGACTATGAGTAAGCTTGTTTGCTTTTTTCTCAATTTAAGCATTTACATGTCAATAAACTATTTATTGTCAATAACACATATCATGGCTTGAATGCAAAACCTTGTAGGCAGGTTGCCTACTCAATTTGTCATGATTAAATCCGAGCTCGAAATGCCAAAAGGAAGCAACACTCATAGGTAAACATAAGGATCACGGAAAGAATGCACGTGGAAAGCTTCAGATGTAGTAATAAATCCTACTGCACTTCCTCTTGGTACTATACTCGTACCTAAGCTTTGAGGGACGTAGAAGAAAAGATGTTGGCAACGTTTTCAAAAACAAATAGTGCCAATTACGGAAGAAAACAGATGCAAACTTAATTCCAAGTCCTGGTAGCCTTGCATGTCCATTAGGATATTCTTTACAATACTAATTTCCATTCTTTTGATGATGCTAGTTAAATTCAAATTATTAGGAGTAAGATCCATTTGTTCCTGGAATAGGACTTTGCTAGAAATATCTCTGTTAGTATTGTACTTCCAGTATACTACTAAGTACTTCAAAGTTCATTTCTATTAATGAGGTTGCTATTTAATATTAAAAAAATTATGATTTCGCAAAAATTGTTACAAAATTTTCCATTTTTTTTTATTGTTGGTAAGTTACAACCACTATAATTAGGTTCTTCGTCTGAAATACCCAAACCACAAAACCTTATACCATAGGAAGCGAAGCAAAACAAACTTCCCGAAAATTCATAAAGCTCTAATGACTTCTTGGAAATGATAAAAAGCCTTTCACTCTCATATTTAGATAAGTAATTCAAATAACAAATTCACTGAAACAATATGAAAACCATCGCATCCTTCTGCAGAAGTTTGTTAAACTATGAAGATAAAGATAGTATGAGATTAGTTTGTAACTAATTTAAGACACATTTACAGGCACATTTCGGACAAATTTAACCACTGAATCCGTTTCGTTAAAATGTTTCGAAATGAGAAATCTGAATCCTTAGCTTTTGGCTATTGATTTCGTTTGCTCTTGCTCTATATATAAAATGGGTCTGTTTGTAGAAGGATAACTATTGCGTTTTGGGATTTCAGTGACCCATTTCAAAACGAAACCTTTGTAGTTAGTACCGAAGTTTAAGAGAGTCGAGTTGTCCGAAATCCCTGTTATTACTTTCTCGTTTGGCTTCAGAATTCATGTCGGGAGCATAGTTGATGTCTTTTCCATTGACATTTGCTCTTTACCGCATTTGACTTACAGTAATAAGCGTTAGAAGTATGGTGATTATATTTGAAAAGTTTTTGATGATAGATTTGGTTAAATGGATAGTTTGCCTGTTTTAGTTTTAGAAGTTTCTAGATCTGATATTTGTTGAAAAGGATTGAAATCTCCAGTTGGTTGATGTTTCTTCAAAGAAGATATTCTTAGAATTTGACATTAGTTTTGACTTTATGGACATGAAAACTTGATGCTATTGCATGGCGATAACTTCACTCATTAAATAACATGAATTAATTATATTTAAATTCCGGTGGTATATCTTTAATAGGCCAACATTTACCTTGCCAAAACAAAAAAGTATAAAATACTAAGAATTTTTTCACCCTTCACTATTCATCTAGCAACGTAATTATTTTTGACGTTTACGTCCGTATAACTTACCCCATTCTCGGGAAAAGCAAAATTGCATATATCATCGAGATAGACGCCCCCGAATTTTTTTTTATTATTTATTCCCGAGCTGTCATCACCATCAGGGACGACAAGCTACAGGTATGCTACAACAAAAATGTTGACAGCAATATTTTACCTTCCATCTAGCCCCGGAACGGAGAGTTTATAAAGGACTTCAAATAATTTGGCCGGTATACACATACATCGTCATTATACTCAACAGAAATTTCCGTTTCTATTCTTAAAAATGTCAGGCTCTAGCAACACACGTTGATGACATGTATTATAATAGCGTTGATAGATGAAGAGGATTTTTGCGAGGAACGGTAAAATCCTCTAACAATGCCATGTTTAAAATGAGCACACCATCGTTCAAAGGTTACATTGAGCATCTGAAAGTGTAAGGCTATGAGGAAAAAATAACATGTAGACGGATAGCCAATTTTTTCGGTCACCAGCTTATGAAATGAAAATTTATGAAAACGTAACGTTTTCTCGGTGATAAATTAAATTTTTGATGACGCATGAAAAGGGTTAAAATGCGATGTGTGTTCAGGTTTTGTCAATATATGAGCAAGACTGATGAGTACTAATGTCTACTTAGGGTCTAGGATTTGTGATGATGAATCGATGTGATTTTCATTTCAAGCCTTGGAATACTGGAGAACAATGGTGGCTTATGGTTGCGTAAGCGGGGTAAATTATTCGAGGCTCTGTAATTATGAACTTGCATAGTCAAGTGTTTGCATAAGGAAGGTAACGCATGCACACCTAAATAAATAGGATAAAATATGTATTTATACATTTGGCTATCATTAATTCCTCAAGAAAAAATATTTCCCTTTTTTTTGCATGAACATTTTTCGATGTTAGCTTTTAAGCTATTTTGTAGAATAAATGTTTGCTTTATTCATAAGTTTGTTCAAAAAAGAAGGAACTTGATAGAGCCCAAAATGCATGCAAAGTTTCTTTGCTAGGTACATCTATCGACTAGACAATGGTGGGATATGTTGAAAGACATCGTATTGCTAGGGACTGAGATGACAGTCGACACCAACAATTCTGAACATAGTAGAGACAGGTTGTTAATGGTTTTTTTTAACGCAACGAAACTGTTTATGGAAAACCGTCAAAAAAGTGGACATATATTTTTTTTTCTTTTTTATTTGATCTTGAGAAAAAAAACCAGCATTGAGGCACTCTGCGAGTGTTCGGTGGGAAGTTTAGCTTCATTATGCAAATGATTATGCAAAGGTCAGAAAGTTGTATATAGATCAATTCCGGAATTAATGGAACAAATTCAAAAATCTAGGATGCATATAATATGACAAAATACTTTGTACCATAATCTTTTGTCATAATTAGGATATTTAATTATTTTTGGCTCTTCCTTTCAGAATATTGTCCACGTGCTTTGTTATTGTCGAAAATAAGCGGACTCTATTGGGACATAATCTTTGAGCCTCGTCTTCACTGAAAAATCTGTTTTCTATGAGTCGCAATCGAGCTGTTTCGAATACTTCTCCATTAGCATTTCTCGTTAATTAGAAAATAGAACATAATTTTGTCACATTACCTGGGTGTCTAAACTTTTAATACACAATGTATGTGGGATTCGTTTTAACGAAAACACGAGTTGAAGTTTTAATACTGCATTTTAAACGAAAAGCAGATACAACAGTATAATATTCAGCAAAATCGGTTCTCCAGTCAAGCGCGGTGCCTTCTTCCTCTGTCGTCGTTCTTACCACTGCCGCGGATTCAAAAAATCCCCAATTCGCCCCAAAACTTGGCCTGTATTGTTCTCAAAATAAAGCTCGTCTTCTGCACCCGAATCTTGATGACTCGGATACCTCTTCATATGATCGGCTGCTGTTGTTGTCTCGCCAGGCCTTTTACCGTATCCGATCCTTTCGACACCATGGCGATCGTTTGGTTTTAGTTGTGACCCGATATGGGCCTAGGATCTTTTTGTGCACCTTGAAGCCTCCGCTAAATTTCGGCCTCCGGATAGCAACGATATCTTCAATGTTATAAGCGCTCGCTGGCTTGAGTTTCCAATTAAACGCCTTAGGATTATCGTTCTGAATCAGCTGGATGTGTTTTCATTGCTTCATCCCGCAGGCTTGCTCGTTTCCTGACAAAACGGCTTACGCACCCTTCCCCAATGATATTCCGCAAAGGTAAGTCATACGTCAAGTGCATCTTCGTCCTCCCCTAAGAGTTCGAACAGTGTGGTATCAATGCTGCGACTATACGACGGGTTGACGTATGGCTGCAGCCTCTCGACATATCTATCCAACTCGGCAGGATTGTAATGATTTTATGTCTACGTGCGAACGCGGAACCGACATCTCGTCGGTTCTAGACGTTAAGTCTTAGTGGTGCCAACGGATGGTACCAACCGGTCAACCAATCCGTGCACCGTAACCCATTCACGCGGTGGCTGCTTGTCGGCCAGCTAGATCGGAGAGGATTTCGGTCGCGGGTCTCCGAATGGGTTACGCTCATTTACATTATTCAGCCACCAATACATGCCCGTTTTCAAACGCGTCACAAAAGAAAACCATACGGAGAGGAAACCTACTTTACGTTACTCCGTATTCTTCATTTACTCAGTCAAGGACAAAAATCTAATTTTTACTTCGCGTTCCCGAATTTCCGACGCGGTACCGAAAAATAGGCTACGCTAACTCAACCCGACGAACGCTACGCTAATAAAACGGCAAAACAACAAAGGTACCGCGTACCGCGCGCGATGCGAAACCGACCTCAGCGGATTTTCCCAAACCCTACCCTCGCGACGGCATACCTACCCTGCACCTCATTTCCCGCTGAAAAGAAGAACCACTGGAAAGGAAAGTCGTTGTTAAGTTAGCAATACATAGTTTTATTCATTTCACCGATTGAGAGGCGTAAAATATATAATAATTGCGTGTTATTCGTTTTTCTTTTTTTTTTTCGAAAAAATAAGATTAAAGGCAATTCGTTATGTATTTTCATTTGCTTTTCGCTTCGGAAGCCAAATTAACTTTAGATCAAAAAAAATTTTTAAGATTTGTTTGTTTGCGGTGGTTTTTTTTTTTTGTAACTTTAAATACTCAAAAAAATTATCAATTCTATCAAACCATGGTTCTGTTAGAAGAGTTCATATCCAAATCGGAACTATAAAATGATTAGGAAGGAAAATATTAAATGTAAATTATTGTTTTTTCTTTTACAGCTGAGAGCTTAAATGACTGGTTTTCTAGTATATTAGACGTCTTCAAATAGTGACTTACGTTTTTAAGTTATTTAAAAAAAAAACATTAAAATATCTAAATACGATTACAAAAATTTTGAGCGTTCGATTGTTTTCTTACGTATCATTTGGTTGTTTTGATGTTCTCAAGTTTTACTATTTTTTTTTTTTTGACTTTCATTAAGAAATAGTGACTGTGCGGTTCCTACCGACGACTTCTCGCCAAAAACATTATAACAGAGCATGACAATTTCTGAATATAGTAAATTTTTCTTACTAACCGTGCATTAAAATATCTTAAGCCTCAAATTTCAGTTGAAACTTAACCTAAACAAATGAAATTATCGAATTCAATAATATATCCATCGAGTACTTGACCATACATTAAAATACTTTAAGCTTTTCATTCAAAGATTTTAGATAAAATATGGGTTGTTATCCAAGGTCTACCCACGAAGACTTGTTTGAAAAAATTACAAAATAAGACATAAATCTCTTTCGAAACTTAAGTATTTGCCACTTTACACCACAAATATGCTATTATGCTTTATATTTTGTCCTATATACATACTTATTGGAAAACACTATTATTATTTTGAAGCTTTATAAAAACGATCAACGACACCTTGTGAAATTTATCGCGTTCAAATAAAAATATAAATAACAACGTGCCCGCACATTATGAAAATTCGTTAATATTGATCTTGCACTTGTTAGCTGATCGCGGATTTGCATAAAAACAAAAGAACGCTTATAATTATTTACTGAAAATCATAATCTATTGTCGAATGCCAGATGCATAAGATTTCCTAATAATCAACGCGGGGATACTTTCGTATAATAAAAACGTTGGGATCATCTGATATAATTCTGTATCATTTCTTTTCAGTTCATCATTTGGTTTTTTCTTTCATAGCTATGAATATACGAAAACTATCATTAAATATAATAAATCGGAATTTTTTGTTCACAATATTGTGTGATTTGAATTCAATCCTTCCACAGGTTCCAATTGGGGTAAGAGATATTTTATGAGTCTTGGTACAAAGATATTATCTTCTTCTTATTTGCTATTTTAAAAGATTTATCATTTCTATGATCTTTTCCCGATTGGCATGCATACTCGTATATGCTTTCGCTTGCCACATCATATTGATTAATTTCTGATCATTCTTCTCGTCCATAGCAATATCTTCCGGTAGTTGTGGATTGAATCGGATTCAGCTTAATGCAACATACTCACTATAATATGTCTTTGCAGATACGGGGCTCACAAGCAAGCACTTTAATCCAGGCAAACACGGACATCCATCACGTTTGCGTAGATCATAGTCAGAGAAGTCTATGGTATCGAATTGGTCCAGTGCAGCTCCCAAACTCTCCACTTGCGGCGTTTTGCATCCTCGTAGATCTGGCTCCGCTCTCTGCATGGATTGATTGATGATATCCGCGGCCAGTCTAAACATTACAAAACGTTATTTCAACTCAAAGCGGAAAAACGAACTTTGCATTCGCCGACTTACCAATTCCAATTTCTGATACATTTACTACTACTTTTGAATAGTCGATGGATGTCTGTGATGACCAATTTGTAGGAAAGTTCTTTTTCCTGTTAACCTTAAGCCTTTTTGAGGCTTGTTGGCACCCTACGGGACTTCTTCCTGGGTGACGGCCACTCCGTCCACATTTTCCTACCATGTGGCTGTCAAATCTTCTTGACATCCCACGACAAAATTGACGTGGGATGTGCGCTCGTCGCAACTAACTTGAAATGACAAGCCACCTAGCAGCAAAGTGTGTTAGTAGTGGTCGCCAGCGGCGTCGCATGATTCATTACAGGATGATCAATAGAAAGTTTTATTAATACTGGAACAATGGTCCCATTCATTCGCTTGATTTGTCGGTTTCCCTGCGGAACTCCAGTCATCATAAAACATGTTCGATACCTTCCTTCCCACAATAATCGCTGAAGACGTTTGAGATAAACGCTGAACCTCGATCTGATCCGTTGGGAGTTTCCGAAAACTGTCGCCTGGTTTTTAAGTCTAGTAATGACCTCTTTAGCTGCTGTCAACTTTGTAGGATATACCCTTAGGAACTTCGTGAAGTTTATAATTTTTCCTTGTTGAAGGCATAGGTCCTAAATGATCGATGTGGTACGTGTCCAGCGGACGATTGCCTTTATCAATAGGAGTAAACCATCCCTCTCCTTTTTCCTTTCAGCCAGGATACACGTCATGCAATTTTCGATGAATTTTTTGATACGTGCTTGCATGTGTGGGAACTAGATGTCAAATTTCAACAGGTGGTCAACTTTTTTCAACCCGAAGTGGCCACGTTCGTGGGCTCGTCTGATCACATCGTATTGCATAGCCTCTTTGCTCCGCTGTCGTTTTTGTAAACGATACCATGCTGCACTACAAAAGCGTTGTCAGTAACTCGTCTTACGATAATTTCCTCCAACTCTGGATCGTCTTTCTGAACGCGTTGAACTTAGTTAAAGCGCATTGGTCCCTTCTTGTCAAGTAGACCGATACTGGGCTACGGCTTAGAGCATCGGCGTGCTTCATTGACCGACCTGGTATATGCTCGAACATATGTTCGTATTCCTCAATTAACTACGCTCATCGTGCTACTCGTACACAGGTTTCCTTCTTCGCCATTGTTAGAGCCAAAGCTTGACAGTCTGTCACAATCTTCACCGGATTTCACAAAAAATACACTCGGAACTTCTTGAATGACTTGACAACTGCCAGCATCTCCAGTTCGTAACTCGTATACTTTTGTTCTGCTGCTGTCGTTTTCCAACAGGCGTAATATATCGGATGCAAGTTTCCATCATCATGATCGCGTTGCAGAAGAATGGCTCCCAGCCCGTACATTGAAGCGTCGGTGTGTAGTTCTGTATCAGCTCCAACACGAAAGAGTTTAAGAATTGGGACGTTAGTCAAAGTGGGTTTTAACTCGTTAAAGGCGCATAATTGGGCAGTTCCAAATTCGAATGGAACTTCGTCTTTCAATAAATTCGATAATGGGAGAGCAATCTTAGCGAAATCCCTGATAAACTTCCGAAAATAGCCTACTAAGCCCAAAAAGCTCTGCACATCTTTCGCTGACTTCAGCTGACTAAAGTATTCAACAGCTAGCATCTTGTCATGATTTGGTTTCGCAGTCCCTTCCTTGACCATATTTCCAAGCTATTCAACTTTTTGCGTAAGTATTTTACTTTTTTTCCAATGAAAATGCTCCATGCAAGCATGTCTCTATGCTTCGTCCAAGCTTTGCGCAGCCTTCAGCTTCATTTCTAGCAGGAATGATAATGTCGTCGAGGTGTGCCAACATCGTCCCGTCGGCCGAAAAATCTCTGAACCCGACTCTTATGTGTTTGGAAGACCGCTGGTGCATTGCAGATGCCAAAGGGAACCCATAAGATTTCAAACTGTTGGGCGTTACAAAAGACGTGTACTTGATGCTGCCCTCTTCGACCGGAACGTGATAGAATCTCTTCTCAAATGCAATATGCTGAACATCTTCACACTCTGCAGTTTGTCCAGCAGATCATCTATAATCGGCAGTGGGAATCGGTCTCGAACCATCCTTTGATTTTGTAACCGATAGTTAACGCACATTCTTCTACTACCGTTTTTCTTTTTCGTCAACACAATAGGACTAGCATATTCAGATATACCAGCACGAGCAACGCCTTCCTTCATCAGCTGTTTCACGGTCTTGTTGACTATCCCGCGTTGTTCAGCTAATAACCGTCTAGGACTTTGATAAACTGGCATGTCGTCTTTCAAACATATCTTCATTTCAACGTGGGCACGTTTTTCATCCGTCGGTGAATAATGTTGAATGAGCTTCTTTACTTTGTCTTTAATCGTCGCGTCGTGGATGCTTTTTACGCCCTCCGGCCAAGCGCCATCATGTACGCTGATGTTTAGTACGCTCTAAACGTCATTTTTTTCGTCGGTCTGGAGTTTAGAAAACACGGCGTTTCGGTTTTTAATGTGAAATTCAACGAAGTCTGGCAATCCACCACCCAACAAAACGTCATCGGCCAGAATCTCGTCTGCAACGAAATGGAATTGAAGAGTAACGCGATGTTCGTCAAGAGCGACAGCCACTTCGAAACTGCGCAATGTTCCAACACGTTTGGCATTAAATTTAAATAGGCTTCACTATACAAGTTAATGAACCTACTAGTTCATTAAGCCTATGTTATTATTTTTTCAAATAAAATATTCCTCCAATAATGGTATTATTCTTTAAGCAGTTACTGTTTCATTATATTCATACCTTAGCGTCAATCCCAATTTTTCTGCAGGGCTGATAGGCTATTTGACTTTGATACATGATTTTCTGTTTAAATCACTTTCCATGCACCATAATATTTAATCAAACTGAACTCTATTCAAACGAGAAAAACTTTCTGAACATTAAGCCCCTTTTCGCATCTTGGTAGGTACAATGAATGTGGCTTTTTGTTCTTTTTTAACTTTACCAACAATAACTCTTCTTCTTCCTCTTCTTGAATTTAATATAGGTTAACCTATATTAAATTCAAGAAGAGGATGGATCTATCATCGCGTTCAAGCCGCAACTACACTAGTCGCTCCTAAGTAATGTTCCTGTGGGCTACAGCCGAAAAGGTTCTGGCCGCGCGGCTAGAGTCGTGTGACTGAAGTTGCCGCTGTCGTCGCTTAGGAATGATACCTTAAGGTTGACAATGAGCTATCTCATCGGGGAACGACTGAAGGGTATAGCCTCTACGACGAAACAAATGAAAACGGCCAGCTTCTGAGTAGATATGATATATGACTAGATACTATAGTAATCTTGTTTCCTAGATGGATGCATAAGTCAACGAAAATTAACACCTCAAATGAGGTGTTAAAATTACAAATTAAAATTACAGTCTGGAGTAAAATGCAATGTGACCGAAATTCATGCGAATCGCAGAATGCTCATGGGAAATGTAATGCAAGCACTTTTCATTAGTTATAAATTGCAATTGTAAATTAGTATAAGTTTCAGTATTTTGTCATCAACTTGTAAATAAACTAATTTTTTTTTTAAGGAAATCGCTTCGCGTTCTAATTAACTGGCGCCCAACGTGGGGCCTTCGCAAACGTTACGTTACCAGTAATTGTGTTTTCCTTGGAGGGCAAGCCTAAATTCCCTTAATTTGGTCAGTGAGGCTGGCAATCAATCCAACCTTAAGGAAAACGATAACCAAGCGGATAATCGAAACAAGTTCGAAAGTCAAATATCGGTCCGAAAACGAAGGTATACGAAGGACATTTCGTAAACAGTTTCGTGCGCACGTTTCACTACGCAGATAAAAGGGATCTCAGCACCCTGGAGTATGAAATGATGACTTTAGTCCAGGGTCCTAATAGCATCCCCCAATTTTATCAATAAGTTTATTATCATCTTTCTCTAATCCTTAATAAATTGTCGTCTATGGAACTATGGCAAGAGTCGCTCAACATAATGACACAATCCTATCGTGCAAAGGCCTTAGACACCTTCATAAGAGGCCTTAAAGGAGACCTTCCTAAGTTATTAAGTATACGAGAGTCTGCAGACTTACTTTAAGCCCTCCATTTGTGCTTGAAGCTGCAGAACATGGATTACCGATTACAGTATGCCAACAACATGCAAGGAGCAACACCAAAACCATACCGACCGGCTCCACCTCCTGTTCCACCCAGGAAAAATATGCTTACGCCCTTGCAACTGCGACCAATACCAGCTGCCAGAAACAATTTCTACCCGGAATTACTTTACAGTCCCCGAAACTCTAATCCCTTCCAGGTATTTAGCCGAAATTACCAGCCCGCTTTTCCAACGACCCAACAACCGCAGTATCGCCACTCACCTCCTGTGCCCATAGATGTGGATGAAACCATTAGGTCACGGGCTATTAACTATGCAAATGGACCCCGAAATCAAAGTTTCCCTACAAAGAGAACAACAAAGCCCAACAAAGCTCAGAGGCTATTCAATACGCAGACCCAAAATAATTCCAAATCACAGGAAAACCAAGAAATCCCGGAGGAATACGAAGAAAATATAACTGCTGAGGACACAAATCATGACGGACGGACTACATCGAATGCATTGATAACCCTAGTCTCGACCAATCCGAAGAACTTGATGATATATATTTTTTAGGATGAGGGCCTCTTCGCTTCCATATTTTGAATACACCCTAAGGAGCGGACAGGTATTAAAATTTTCAATAGATACGGGCTCAAATAAGAACTACAAACAACCCAAGCACATTAAACATGCTTTACCAAATTAAAAAAACGTTTACGCAAATTCTGTCGGCGGAAGTATCAAGATTACACACCATGCTTAATTCACCCTGTTCGGCCCTAATATACAAAAACTTAAATTTTTTATCCTTCCAACACTAACCGCTTTTGACGGGATAATTGGAAATGACACATTGTAAGCCCTCAACGCAGTAATCTATACCAAGAAGAATTACATGGTTATCGATCCGGGTATGCTCGTTCCTCTTAAACAACATAAAGCTGAAAATGTCAGCAATATAACCATTAGGACATCTCACTTAACGCGAGATCAATACAGCAAATTACACCAAATAATTAAAAATCATCCAAATCTTGTTTCTGAGCCCGATGAAAAATTGGCATTTACCACCAAAGGTAAGAGTGAAATCCAGACTACAACACAAGATACTGTTTATTCCGAATCATACCCTTACCCTATGGCGCTAAGAGCAGAGGTCGAAAAGCAAATCAACAAGTTGCTCAAAGATGGCATAATTAGGCCATCTCGATCCCCATACAGCTCTCCTGTTTTGGTAGTGCCAAAGAAGGAAGACGCTTCTGGGGGAAAGGAAGTTTCGGTTAGTAATCGACTACCAGAAACTTAATTCAGTGACTATTCCGGATAGATAGCCTATCCCGGAAATAAACGAAGTCCTCGCCAACTTAGGTAGGAACAAATGGTCCTCGATAATCGACCTCAAAAGTGGATTCTATCAAATACCACTACGAGAAAAGGACATTGGGAAAACCGCCTTTACAAGTCAATAACGGGAAGCTCGAGTTTACTTGTCTACCTTTTGGTCTCAAAAATGCTCCAGTGATCTTTCAGAGGGCACTGGACGACATTCTTAGGGAGGAGATCGTTAAAAGTTGCTATGTCTGTATAGACGACATAATAATTTTCGGGAAGAGCGAAAGTGAGCATCTTCAAAATCTTAAGAGAGTTTTTGGGATCTTGAACTCTGTGAATATGAAATTTCAGCTCAACAAATGCGAGTTCAAGCAGCAGGAGATTGAGTTTTTGGTGTATGTTGTAGGTATTCATGGTATTAAAACGAATAAAAAGAAAGTTCAGGCTATAGTAAACTTTCCTACTCCGAGAACTCTGAAGGATCTACGGTCCTTCTTTGGTATATCAGGGTACTACCGTCGCTTCATTCGTGATTACGCTAAATTAGCGAAGCCCTTGACATCCCTTTTGAGGGGGGAAGACGGACATACGTCCAAGACGCAATCGAAAAACAAAATTATCGAAATGAATCAAGACTTAAAGAAAGCATTGACGTCTCAAGAGGTTGTTTGGAAGGAGGAATTTTAACTAACAACTGCTGCGTGAAATTATGCGATTGGGGAAGTTTTGGCACAAAACGACAAACCAATAGCTTTCCTTTCCAGGACGCTCTCGAAAACCAAAAAGCATTCTGCTACTAACGAAAAGCAGATGTTGGCGATCATATGGTCTCCGTATTCCTTGAGAAACTATCTCTATGGTTCAAAGAAAGTAAATATATTTACTAATCAACAACCACTTATAAATGCTCTAAGTAACAAGAACAATAACCACAAAATGAAGCGCTGGAAGGCTATATTAGAAGAATATAATCATGAACTCAGATATAGACCGGGTAAGGCAAACGTAGTTGCCGATTCCTTTTCGAGACCACCAACAGCAACAGATCTAAATTCAATGACTGTTACTCGGCACAGTGATGTAAGCTCTTCACAAAACTTAATTCCTACGGTAGAGATACCTGTGAATGTTTTCCGAAATCAGATCATTCTGAAAACTGGAGAGGAAGACAGCTACCAGATCACCGTTTCTTTCGATAAATACTTAAGACACACATTCATAAAACCAGAGTTTACCGAAGCATCCATTATCAATATACTCAAAAGATACCTCAATCTGAACATTATCAATGGACTATCAACAAGCGAGCACATAATGGCAAAAGTCCAAGAAATTTACCCCGTTCATTTTGCTAACCATAAAATTCGCTATAGAGAAGATTATAAAGTCCCACAGACGAGCCCACCGTAATGCCGACGAAAACCGACTTCAAATCTTAGAGAATTTCTATTTTCCCAAAATGGCTGCAAAAATCAAAGCCCTTGTGAATCGATATATCACATGTAAGGAAAGTAAATATGACCGTCACCCATCTAAACCATTCCTCTTTCCAACTCCTATTCCAAAATATGCAGGGCATATTCTTCAGATCGATCTCTTTCTCACTGAAAAAAAACACGTACTTACAGCAGTTGGTCATCCCTTCAAAGTCCGTAGAAGACATGAACCAACCTCTTCGAGATATCCTCTTCCTCTTTTGTATCTCCGAAAGCGTCGTCATCGATATGAGGGAGCTCTAAGATCCATCTCTCTCACATCAATGATGGAGGATGTGCTACAAATTAAAACCTTCAAAAGCCCCCCAAATAAAAGCGAGGTTAATGGGCAAGTAAAGCGCTTTCATTCAACTCTCGCGGAAATAATGAGGTGTCTTAGGAAGGAACATCCAGGTTAGTCCTTCCAAGAACTACTTGAAAAGGCTGTTTGTGAATACAATAACACAATCTACTTCACGACAGGAAAAAAACCTTCCGAGCTCCTCCTTGGAAGATCATCGAATAACGGCTCTGTAGACTTAGAAGCTTTACGACAAACCAAACTCGAAAGGCTTCAATCAAAGCAAAAGAAAGATATGAACAAACACAATAAAACCAGGAATCCACGCAAAAAATATAATCCAGGAGATATTGTTTACGTTAAGCAACACAAACGCAAAGGCTCTAAACTTTCTTCCCGCTACAAACAAGAAAGTGTTAGAGAAAATAAAAATACAACTCTTATTACTGAATCAGGCAAAACAATCCATAAGGAAAAAATTGAAACTTAGATTCTTCTTTCAGTGTGTTGCTTATCATGTTGGAAGGCCCCAATCGTAGCTTGGATCATTACTTGATCAAATCAACCTATCAATGTCGCATGTCAAAGGCATATTCGGCAAAGATCAGCCCTCTACAGAAATTTGACATCAAAAGGCTCCAAATGGCATCTGTGACGAAAAATTTCAAGGGGATCTTCGACAACAAGCTGGCTCCCATGTCATCAGACACAGTGCTCAAAACAAGCAAGTCAAGGTGGCGATTAAGCCCGTGACAGAAAATGCAATCGGTCATCAAGTCCAGATCAAAATAAATGATTGATTCGATGATGAGTGCAAGGATGCGATAATAAAAAAACCAGCCGTACAAATAATACAATAATTTATAGGAAAATCATGGCAAAGAAAGAAAATTTTGTAAATTTCAAATGAGTAGTGAATTAAATAATTAGAATTAAGAAAAATAGATACTGTGACGGCCAACTGAAAAGCCGATACTTGGAGTTACATCTATTTTTGAAGAGTTGACAATCCCTAAAATTGAATCAAACCCAGTATCAATCAGAAAGGTTTCATACACCAACTGTGAAAAAATTGGTTTTGTGGCTGTTGAAAAAGGAAATATATTTGCAATACCCACAACTTTGTCAATTTTATCCGTTCTAAAAGTTATTTCGTAGAAAAAAAAATGCTAAATAACTTTGAGAAATGATTGGTTACTTGCAAATTTTTGAAAATGATTCAAAAATCGAGACCATAGACCTGAAATTTTTTAACCGTAATCATTTTACATTCCACTTTATTGGTGTTTCTTAAATAAAACAAAAAAAAAAACTGAGAGCAAACAATATGTAACCAAAAATAAATAGAAGTGCAAGATCTGTTACTTAAAGTGAATATGCTTACTGAGGGCTATTGTTATTAAAATAAGAAATGCTGTTATATGAAATTAAGTCAGATAGACTTTTTCATGGCCGTTTCTTCTAAAAGTATCACCTATTAAAATCAAATTAAATACTGTACATATGTAGGTGACACCATTAAAATCTATTTTTTTATGTTTATTTATTCCGGATCAAATATCAACAAAAACTAATTTACAATTACATACTATATAATAAGTATTTTCAACATCTTTTTGCTGAAATACTTTAAAATAATTAATCGCTAAATATATAAACCTTCTTTCCTTTCAATAGCGGCAGAAATGGAAGGTAATTTTAACGACGAGTGGGTAGGGTTTTCAATAATCCGTGACTGGTTGTGTCACTTTTCGGTCCAGTTGCGCAGTGCCATAGAATATTTCGGTCAGAATTAGAGTAGCTTATATATGACAACGCGTCGGTATTCAATCCGATTTTTTTTGTTGCTGGTTTGTTGCAGTATCTCCCAAAGGCAGCGTTAAAGTAATGGCGAATTTTTTTTCGGTCATTTTTTGAGCACGTTTTCAACGGGGATTTGAATCAGTGGCTCAAGGATTGTGATTGAGCTAAGTCTACTCACACAAGACCTGCAACCGAAATTCCTCTCCGAATTAGCTAGCCTGCGAGCAGCCGCCTCGGAGTAGACCAAGATTGCCCGGACCAGTTGACCTGAAGGGTACAGTCTGTTGGCACGTAGCGAGACCTCATGTCTTTAACCGATCAAAGGTTGGCTTAGGTTTTCTTTTGAAAATCTCGGACGAAGTAAAATCATTACACTTCCTTACTCTAAATCAAATTATAGAACGTAAACATAACTACACTATTTACTAGATCCCTTTGCAAAGTTGGTCGAATCAACAAAGTAAAAGCAAGGTTTGCAAAGAAAAATATAAGAATTCGCAAAAAATTGATTCACTGTTGCCGCCCTGGCCCTACCTTACGAGCATCTAATAGATAAAACTTTCAAAATGCTCAAAAGTTCAATCAATCATCTTCGATGCAATTTCTCAAATTCACTCACTTTTCTTCTCCATCAATGCACCATCATCAATTCACAAAATAATTTGCCTTATTCGCGTAAAACATCTTTACCAACAAAATTTTATCCACCCTTCAACATCACTATCTCTGTCCAATTGACGGGTTAAAATGGCATTTACTGAACAATTCACTTCGTTGGCAACGTTACGAAACATTTCTCGTCCCAACTTAAATTACGTATTCTTCAAGCATTGCTAAGGCTATCAAACTCCTTTTAGTTTTTAGTTTTACTTTGTTGAAGCGAAAAGCGTAATGTATCTATCAAAGAATCTTAAAAAAGTTTTCAGCTTTTTCATCACTTCTATCTTTCGATTTTCTTCTTCTCGCGCAACCATCGTTCATAAGATTTTACCCACCTTTTTCCACTACTGCACCCTCAACGAAAAGTATCTAAAAGATATTTAAGGCTCCTTATTGAATGCAGAGAGAGATGCATTACGATGAAAAAGTTGGTTTGGGCAGCTGTTGGAATAAAGTGAACAGGATAAAGGAGGAGTAGCTTTTTTGAGCAGTTTTGTCGTGAAAACGTTTAAAATGTTGCAATTTGATAAGTTTTCGGGAGAGGAACGTTTAAAGAGCAGTCGCAAAAGCGTCAAAAATAGAACAATTTATTATGTTTATCATAAATCCTGCATATTTACTAAGCCCACTCAAATTTTTGTTTTCATTTTCATAGAAAAACAGTTTTTCCGTTCGAACCATTTTTAAAAACTCACGCTTTTTATTGAAATTAATGCAGATATGAATGAAAAATATATTTTTGTCTCTTTAAGTACTTTTAGTGGTGGGAAGTATTCTAGTAAAAAATGTAACGCATGTTATTCAAACATTTTTTTTATGCTAATGCACGTGGAGTAGGTTTCACACAAAACCACCCATCTAAAGCGTTCAGCTTCAGACGTTAGCTATTATTTTTAATAGCGAACGTCCGTTTTATTTTAATTTATAAATAAATTCTAGGCACAATTCAAAGATTTTAATGAAAGTGAGTAAAAATCAAACCAGCCCCTTCAAAATTAAAAAAAAAGAGCTAATATAAAACACAATAAAAGATGTAAACAAGTTGGGTAGAATTTCATGTTCATGTCAGAAGGGTTTTATACCCAAATTCTCAACAATGCAGTCACCAACAACGAATAAACTCAAGGAACTTGTCAAAGAGATGTGCACGTTTAAAAGAAAACCCATTGTTTTTCGATTTTCAATGGACGCCATTTTTTTGCAAGCCAACAAAACTCACTCAAATCATGAATTCCCAAAAATTATTATGTTATGACCTTATTTGAAAATTTCAAGAAGATCAAATAAAAACGGGTCACCAATTTTTCGTGTATTTCTCTCGCTGTGTGCCTCTCGAAGCAAAAAATGTCAGTTCAAGACCTGTTTTGTACTTTTGATGAAGTTTTTTTTCGGGAGTCACTTTATATGATGACACCCCCCTTAAATATCTTATATTTTTTTGTAAATGAGCTTTGAAGAGAGCATACAAAAGTTGACGTTTCTAGCTTGAGTAGTTTGCGACAGAAATTGCTGTGACACACGAACAGATGGACAGACGGACGGACAGACGGACAGACAGGACGCAATTTCAGTAGGGTTTTCTCAATTTATTTTACAAAACCCTAAAAACTAATACAACATAATGAAGAAAAAAACAAGTTATATTGATGAGAATGCAAAAGAAACAATATAAAAATTTAGAAAAAACCCAAATTGATAATCATTTCTTTTCCTGCAGAACTCCGAAACACAAAAAATAAGAAGCGTGGAGCCACTGAAAATTAAAATTTAAAGTTGAAATAAAAACAAACAAAAACACGCAACAGCCACTTTTAACACTACGATCCGCCATCTCACAGTCTTTTCTGTTCTAGTGAAATTGAAGAAAATTCAACGTCCGGCACTTTGCCCTCTCCATAAACCAACAAAGCAGTTTTTTATAAACAATCAATTTTCAATTCAGGTTTTTCATAGCTTAACAATCCTAGTACTTGTTTTGGTTTCTTTACATCATTTAATAATTTTCATTCCTTTTTATTACTCCTAAATTCGCACTAATTTAATTTTGGCATAGTGTATAATATGGCGACAGTACAGCACTTTGCTGCGACTTATACTAACGACGTCACGAATAAGGAAAATTTACTTTGTAACACACTTCATTTCACCTAAACTTTTACACAAATTAATAGAGTTTGCTTCACAACACTTCCCTTGAATTCTCTCGTCTTTTTTTCCTTCAGTCCAACAAATCCCAGTAACACCGAATTTCCACATCAATTCCCGATACTTCGTGAGCCACCCGTACGATTCTCCCCAAATATTAACAACCACACGACAATCGCAAAAACAATCCAATCCCCCCGAAGTCAAGATTTTTCCCACTTATTTGAAATTAAAGCTTTCTCCGACATCACCAAAAAAAATCACTCTCATCTGAAAACCAAATCCGAAGTCACTCGCAAAAACAAATCCCGCAATCCTTTTCTTTCCAATTACCTCTGCCGCACCGAGGTAACGTAATCGAAGTTCAATACGCTTCGATTCTGTTTCCACACATCTTTTCCATTTCCACAAATGCAATAATTTCCATTTGCATGTATGGCGATTTGCATAACTATGATAGTATTTAGTTATATGTAAATCGTCATTAGCACGGAAACAATTACCTTTGCTGAAATTAAAAAGAGTGTTCCTGCTCCCGGAGAAACTTAAACCCAGGGTGTGAGTGCTCCTGGGGAAACTTGAACCCAGGATCCTAGCGGGCTTCCCATTGAGAGTCCACGGCACTGCATCACATTAGCAACTTCAAATGTGCAAATTTTTTAATGGGCAATGGTATGAAATTCTACATTAGGGAGGAAAGAATGGATTTTTGTTAGTGTTGTACTTATAATGAATAAAATTTTGTTAGTGGGAAATAAAGAACGGAAATTTGTTAATAGGAAGAAATGATTGAGATTTTGTTAGTAAAAGGTAAGGAATGGGGAATTAATGAATGACGCTTTGTAAGTGGGAAGGATGGATTATGATTTTTTTATAAAGTATATAATTAACAGAAAAGGGTAGGTGGGCCCAAAAGTAAGTGGAGATGTAAATAAGGCAATCGAAGTTGTGATAAGGAGAAAAGGAGAAAGCCGGTTTGGCCGGAATGTGCAACAAGCGCTTGGATGATGTATGCGGTGGCTCTGCTCCTGTGATGGTGACTGTAAAAAATTGGTGTAAGGAGTTCCAACTGGGTCACACGACGGTTGTTGATGAGCCACGTCCAGGTGCCCTGAAAACGGCTACCAAGTAGAATAACGTAACAGAAACACGAGCTCGTATTGACAGACCACCGATTGAAGGTGCGCATGATAGCTGAGACAGTCAATAGACTAGGTGGGTCATATTTTGCATCAAATTTTGGGCATGAGAAAGATTTCTGCGCAATGGGTGCCGCGTTTGCTCATCCGGACAATATACCCAACCGTGAGACCACTTCAGAGCAGTGTTTGGCGCTGTTTATACGCAATGCGAAGGAGTTTCTGCGCCGGTTCATGGCCGCCGACGAAACATGGCTCCACTTGTACACACCAGAGACCAAGGAGCAGTCGAAACAGTGAACCAGCCAGCGAAAGTACTTCAGAGAAGGCGAAGGCTGTCCTGTCGACTGAAAAGGTAAGGGCCGCCGGTTTCTGGAGTTCACAAGGTGTGATCTACATCAACTACTTGGAGAAGGGCAAAACAGTCACAGGGCTCTAGTATGCCAAATTATTAGGCTAATTTGACACCAAAATGCAGAATACCGGCCCCATTTGGCAATGCACTGGCTCAAACCTCCCCCATCAACACGTCCAAATTGGTGGAACCGGACTACGAACTGCTACCCCATTCACCGTTTTTATCAGATTTGGCCCTGTGCGATTTCTTTTTGTTTCTTAACTTGAAAAAGTCACTCATCGGGTAAAAATTTGAGTCGAACGAAGAGGTCATCGCCGCAATGGAGGCGTACTTTGCAGACCTTGAGAAAACTTATTTTTTAGACCGGGTTAAAGAAGCTGGAGCATCGCTGGATAAAGTGTAATGAGCTAAGAGTCTCCTAAGTAGTAAATCTGCAAAAATTCGAAGTAAAAGGAGCACCAAATGTATTTATAACATGACTAGTATTTTGTTTAACAGGTTATATGAAATTATTGTGAGATGAAAGAAACTTAAATTTGTTAAAAAAATTCCTTCAACTTGGGATAAAAACTGTTGTCAACCTGTAAAGCTAGAGTGGATAAATCATTTTTTAGAAATGCATCCCACACTGTTAAGGTTGGCTGTTGAAGGATCTACAAGCTTTTTCCTAGCAATATCTTACAGATGAAAAATCCGCACTAATGATAGGTTTTCTCATCTCTTCTTCTCCTACAGCCCCCCTTGGGCATTGACTACAGCCCCCCTTAAGTATTCGCTTCCTGCAAAATGCAACTCCAACTGTCTGGGTCCATTAACCAATTTTGAAATAGCCGCGGTGGCGAAATGTCTTCATCGATCAAGTCAGACCAGCTTTCCTTGGTTTCACGACTGGTCCCCACGCTTCAGTCCTCCCAACAAATACCTTTTTGGGTATCCGTTGTTCGTTCATACAATTCAAATGGACAGAAAATTGCAGTTTCCGCAGTCGTACAATCGTCGAGACCTCCAGCTCGTCAAGACATTCATGAAGCTCATGGTTGTATCGAATTTACCATTTGTTTCTATCTAGGTTTGCTCAAATTATTGGCAAATAAACTCGTACAAAAAGTGCCATAAAATTAAGTTCGCACGGACGCTTAACAAGAAAAAAAGACCTGATGGGAAAAAAAAGAAGCCCCGACAAAGATCGCGGCAGTAGGCATTCTTTGTAAAACGGCCGATACTACGCAGAGGCGCTGCGGGATATCAGGAGAAATGTAAGGACCCGCAGACATCAACACTGCCATCAAAGCAGTACGAGTAACGCGGTCGGGCCACAAACTGGTCGAATTTGGAGCAGAGGCCGACGATAGGGAAGCGTTCTGCGACGCAGTAAAGGAAATCTTCAGCAAAAGCGCAACTATTGCCTCGCTCGAACCGATGGCAACGATCGAAATAAGAGACATTGACTACGTCACGGACTCGGCTGAGGTAGAAGACGACATAAAAAGGGAGTTCCCTAGCGTGGGCAGGATCAACGCGAGGCTGAGACCAGAAAACTAAAGCGGAAAATGCATGGCCATCATTGACTTGATCGAAAAGGACGCCGAACAATGTCTAAATAAGTGCAAAATAAGAAAAGATTGGGTTGTCTGCAGGATACGGCCAACAGCTGTGCCTCTGCAATGTTTCAAATGCCTAGGCCATGGTCACACCGCATAAGCATGCAAAGGACCCGATAGGAGTTCCCTATGTTACAAATGCGGTGGAATGGGACATCAAAGAAAAGAGTGCCCCAAGGAGCCACACAGTATTCTTTGCAAGGATGCTGATCCAGAACCGGATTTTGGGCACGCCTAGGGATCAGAAAAATGCCGGGTTTCCCAGGAAGCCCTAGCAAGAGCGAAATCAGAACTTCGATGACCAGCATCCTGCAGTAAAACCTAAACCGCAGTTCAACCGCTCAAAATTTGCTTGAGCAGTTTGCGAGGGACATGAAAGCTGACTTTTTGCTGCTCGGTGAGCAACATCATAATAAGAGCTCGGCATCATGTTGTCTGAAACTGGTACTGTCGCCATCTGAGTTCAAAATAGTGATTTCCAGGCGGAGAGCTGTGAATGAGGGGATGGTTTTACATGGGTTCAGTGGTCAGTGAGTACCTATTTTAGTGTGTGCCTAATGCTAAACGAATCAATATCATCTTTCCGAGACAAGTTGATTGCTTTGGAGGGCGCTGTTTTGTACACGTGCTCGTTGGGGGAGGGTTCAATGATGAAGCAATCGGATGGGCATGCCTCAAACAGATCCGCGTGGAAAACGAATCCCAGAAATGGTGGCCAGGATGGCGCTTGTCGTACGAAACGCCAGAAGTACGCCGACTTGCCGCTATATTGGCTGTGAAGGAACCCTACCTGACGTGATATTCGCCTCAGAGCCCTTAGTACGGAGGATACACAATTGGAGAGTATTAGAGGACTACTCAGCCAGTGATCATAACTGCATTCTGCTTGAGATTAGGGATGATGTCCCCCGACATTCGTGCTCTTGGCTTTCTACAATTGGGTGGAACATCGGAAGGATGGACGTCGAAAGGTTTGTCGAGGTGCTCACAGCAGGTGCCCCGCTTCAGGGAGATTCACAGGGAACGGAAGAACTGGCAGCTCAAGACGTCCTAATGTCACAAACAACCTTCGCTGCATCTGAGCTAAGAATTGCCAGCACAAGAATAAATTTAGTTTGCTCAAGTGAAATCTTTGTTACTACGAATTGAGCTTCTATCCTCATAAACCATAACTACAGCGAGTCTCCCTAAAGGGGTGGAAGCTTGACGGTAGTTAGCCACCAAATGAGATGAATATGATGTCTTCAGAATAAATACAACAAGCGGATTCAATGAGGGGCTGACAACACGTAGCGGCAGAAAGAAAGGCAACACTGAAATGGGGTAGTAATTTAAGAATAATTTAAATTTATATAAGTGTATAACTTAAAAAGTTTATTGGTGTGTAAATTTCTAATTACCTTAACATTTAAATTATGATGCTGTGTTACTCCCAATTATTCGGGTGATGCGTTACTTCAAGTGTTTTGGGGTCACCAGTTAAAGAGAAAAATCGATCCTCGTAGCATTGAAGCTTCCTCTGATTGAAGAGAATCGGAGAAAGAATCGTAGGTACAAAAGCTTTATACACGTATTTTTCGATTTTCTCGCGGAATTGATTCTGTTTTTGCATTCCAGCACACAGTTCGGTAGTAAATGGACATGGGAAATGCAATGGCTCGGCTAGTGTCCGCTGTATACCGATATCTGCTAAATAGGTGTCAAATACTCCGCTGTCCTGTTTACTGCTTGTGAGCCAACTTTGGAATTTCCTTGGTGAATTGATTGGCGATGATAGAGCGAACATAAATGTAGGAACCTCCGTATTTGACCGATCGGCGAGTCATAACTCATCTTTGATTCATAACGTTGTCAGCACTCTACTCAATAGTCTTCATCTTCGAAGTATGCACTGTTGACTCATTAATCCCAAATGTGCGTCCTAGATGTAACGTACTTCAACCAGATTCAAGACAAGAAATAACTTTTGATTGAGTTTCCAAATGCGACACTTTTTTCGACCGTTTTTAAAGCTACACGAGCACTTCAAACAACTAAACGATAGCTATTGAGTAGAGTGCTGACAACTTTATCAGTCAAAGACGAGTTATGACTCGCCGATTAGTAAAATACGAAGGTTGCCACGATCATGTTTGCAAATAAGCGAGTCTTTTTCTCATGAGTAATGAACTTTGTTTAATCAACATTTTTTGCGCATAATTAAGTTCGCGAATAGTGAAGTCGTGAATAATGGGAGAGCAGTGTAAAAGCAGTATATGGATGGAAAGACAAAGTTACCATTTTTGCTGTACGACCGATACTCAAGGTGCAGCGAAGACATTGTTCAATAGAGCCAGTTTACTCCCTGAATCGATAGAAACGCGACATCATCTATGGAACGATAGCCCAAGCTGGACCTTGGGCTCCTGGATTAATCTCTTCCAATCATCAGGGTTCTGCAACCTCGTTCGCCAATTGACCAATCCCAACAAGGATCTGCTATCAGCTCCCATCGTGTCTTCCCATAAAGTCCCCGGTGTTCGCGCTTAGAGTCTACTCAATGTTCTTTTCGGTAACCGGTTATCTTCCAACCTTTCTACATGACGCGTCCATTGCAATCTGTGTATTTTTACGCAAGTAGATACAGGTGGTTTTTCAAATAATTCATACAATTTATCGTTGGAACATAGTCTCCACTCTGTTCCTTGTTTCACTGGGCCGTTGATTTTCTAGAGCGCTTTTCGCTCAAATATGCTCACTGCTTTTTCGGATTCGCTCGAGGGGGTCCATGTTCCACTTCCATATAAAAGCACAGCTTTGACTGCTTCTTCATAAACACGAAGCTTATTTTATCTGTGTACAACTCTGGATCTTAGAACGGAAAGAACAGAGTAATAGGCTATATTTGCGGCATCAAATCACATTTTTTTTTGCGCCTCTTCTTATCAGGTTGTCTCCAAGATAAACGAAGTTAATCATGCGGCTTCGGGTACCAATTTTAAATAGGCAAGGTTTTTTAATGTATCTCCAGGTACCCAAGCCTGTTGAGCAAACTTTTCCAAAACATGGATTCTGAATGTCAAAAAAAATTGGTTGGTGCTTCTTCAGTTACATTTTGAAAACAGTTTTTGTATGTGATGAGGTATAAGAGAAGATGTTAAAGTTAACTTTGAAGCTTATTAATATCGTGGAAATGTGATAAGTCTCTTAATAGTTTCAAATACGTAATTCCATATTACATCGAGCTTTTCCTAGAGGACTGACTACACACTTTTCATGAATTTTGAATACATATGATAATGTTCTAAACTTAGGTCACATATTCTCATATATCACTCAAAATGAAATCGTTCAGAAAATTGGATGACGGAAGGCATCTATCAGCAATACATGAGTTACATTTTGATGTTGAATCAACGACAGACGAAGATAAATTAGTGTATTAGCCATTCGACCCTACACATTTCCCTAACAGTCAAATTAGACTCAATCTATGCTCCACCGAAAAGAACAATAAATCGATGGACCAAAAGACGATCAAGCTACAACTTTGAATGATGTTATTCACTGATGGAATATTCCTTTCCTATTCCGGTTGGTTTGTCCTCATGTTGCCAGAGCCTCAACAGAGACCAACTAATTGCGACAATTCACTTCAACTCTCATCGCCATTCATCTCATCTCATATCTTGCCCTCTGGTCCATCAATTTTCATTAACCACTTAATTTGAAATTCAAAGAACATCACTACCACTTCCAATTCCATCACCTTCGATTATATTGTGTGATGCGGACAAGGACACACGCACACTTGCCAACACCAACATGAATTTACATCCTGCACGGATGGACTTGCCTACTGGAATTGAATTGAGACTTATTCCTGGGAAAAGTTTAGGGCAGAAGGAGCTGAATAGAATGATTCCGATAGATTCGAAACGTGTTTGAAGGTTATTCAATTTCGCAGGATTTCCATGCGAGGCCAAATATGTTTGAATTGAGCTCAAGATATAATGATTCTATTTAGGGACCTGCCGGAAGGAACCTGAAGCTTTCAATGGTTCATAGAACCTGAAAGAAAATTCAAATTGATTTTTCCCTGAAACATGTATATTACAAAAACTTTAAATGGAATCCAAAATGTGCTGTTGTCCTTGGCATAAAATTCTCCAGAAAAATAAAAGACCAAACTAAACTTGCTATCCGCACTTAATCGATAAAAATTATAGGACCTGAAGGTCTCATTTACGATTTCAGACACCTCTCTGACATTTTATATAGGTCAGATTCCTGCTGGCTTTTGGTCTTTCAGGCTGGGTTGGCTTTGTGATAATAGAATAGATGGAATATGCTATCTACTGTGCGTGTAGGCTTTGAGTTCAAACAAACTCCAGGAGAACGGCTCTCAAATAGGATTCTCTGATCGTCAACAAATTTACCAGCAAGCCACGAAACAATGTTCTGCATGAAAGATAAAAGCAAATTAATAGTCAGATTTTATGACATTGTCGAACAGTTAACGTGACAAGTTATTCCATGCGATTATGCAACCACTGACTCACTGTACGGTTATCGGTAGATTTGATAATGTTACGCTGTTTGCCCATGAGAGTCTTCCAGGAATTGCTGATATTGAGTCAAGGTGTCTGTCATAGTAGGAAACATAGATATTTGAACTTCTCTATCACTGTTCGTACGCATCAGGACATTCATATGAATTTGGTGAGCATTACGTTGAACGAATGAACCACATTAATGTCGTTTCCAGATATTAAAGACGAAAATGTGCTGAATATGTTAAGTTTTATTTGCGATAAGATGGGGGAAGTGATGAAAATTACTTATTCACTGCAGAACATCAACTTGGTATTTAATTAATTAGATTTCATTTGATTTGGAAATGAACTTACCTGTAAGTTTGGTGGACAATGATCGAGCAATTCGAGCATGTGTTTGATGTTTTGTGCATCTTGAATCACAAAATTTAGTTCCATATCAAATTCACCACCGACAAGCTGTAAAGAACAAACCAAAACCAATTAGAGTGTTTTGAACATGGATGGATATTTCAAATGTTGATTGATTGATATAAGCTCGAAAAGAATGAATATAGACACCAATATTGCAAAGGTTATGTGTATGAATCTTTTAATAATTCACGTGTTGTCTAATCGTTCAGACGTAGACCAGTAACTTGCTACATTGCCCGAGCTCAGATATTTGCCTAGGAATTGTTAGAAATGCAAGAGCTTACCAATAATAAGCCAGCTCGAGCACCGATAGCCGCTTCAGGTGCAGAGTTGGTGCTGATCCACAACAACGTATCCATAGCCCTGGTTAACTTTTTCTGAGCTTTTTCATCGACGTCTCGATCAAGAACTAAATAAACGCTTCTGCGGTTAATATCACTTCTATCCAATGCCATGCCAAACATCACATGCTGGAATGCTATACTCCAGACTTCGTACTCTCAAATGAAATTCGGCTCCGGGCAGCGCACAAACTCCAATTTCCAAACTACACCATTTTCTGCAATGACCACGGATGAGGGACCGCGGTTTTTGTAAAATCCAACCACACCGTACATCAAGTACAAGACTAGCGGCTGACATATTATGCACTCTCGTCACTACAAATGCGAGGTACTGGTGGACGCATCTACAAGTTCCATATTGGTGTGCTCTATATTTTTTTTTTTATTAGCTCCATTCCCTACCACTCTCTCCATCACTCTTTCTTCGTCGCACAACGCTCGTGCGATCTGCATTCACATTACGTCGCTTGGTCCTTTGTGCCACCCAGACAATGTTTAACACATCGGTATAAGGGGGCACACAATATAATGTGAACTAGTCCTTTTCGTGAATATCTAGTCCAAAAAAATCATGATCAGCTCTCAGAGATAAAAAAAAATTCAATATCATACGACGCATTCAAAAAAAACTCTGAGTAACTGTCACTTCAGTATCTCGCCGATAGGGTCAAAAAGAACGCCCTAAGATACTGGGCTCATAAAAGCAGAATTACAGGTCCACGCTTCAATCAGTACTCATTAAATGTTCCCTTAGTCTTTTCTTAAATACGAAAAGTGAGTTTGCTTCCTTAACAATTTCTGGTAGACTGTTATATATACGCAAAGCATCATTCGTTGCATCGTTCTTTAGTCGATCCGTTCTGGCAAAAGGTATTACGAATTGATTTGCATTCCTCGCATTATATGGGTTGATCTGTGATACTTTAATTAATGGCACTCGTTCCGATCCATTAGTTTTTAAATTTCTGTAGATAAACTTCGCTTTCTCCATAATAATAATTTGACTAAAGGTTAATGATTTTGCCAGTTGGTAAACCAAACTAGTTTGGGTAAGCATTGGCAGCTTCAGAATGTTTTTATACGCTTTGGTCAGCAGCCTGGATATACTGTTTAAATGTTGCTTCGCTGATTGACTCCAAATAAGTACTGCATAATGCAATTTCGCCAGGACAAACGCATTTAGAACAAGTTTCTTGATGTGCATTGGAAAATCCTCATATCTTCTTAACAATCCTATTATTGGGGCTAATTGCCTTCTTAAGCTATTTATGTGTGGTAACCAGGTCATACGATGGTCTATGATAAGACCAAGATATTTCATTTCTAGCACTCTTTGCAATTTTTCGCCATTAATATTTAGTTCGACATCTATGTCTCCTTTGTTCTTTTGCTTAAAAACAATATATTTTGTCTTTGATGTGTTCAATACTAGTTTGTTTCCAATTAACCACTGATGGAATTTTCCTAGGTCGTCGTTGATAGTGTTCTCAATGGCAGTTTTGTCTCGTACTGAATAAAGTAGAACTGTGTCATCAGCATATAATGTGTGATATCCCGTCAGCCCACATGTATTTAGATTATTTGTATATAGCAGGAACAAAGTAGGCCCCAGTATTGAACCTTGGGGAACTCCTGTTTCCGTAGGTGCATGGTCGCTCAGGACATTGTTGATTAAAGTTCTCTGCGATCTTCCCTCCAAGTAACTCTTAAACAACTGCTTAGGACTCCCCTGAATACCATACGATTCAAGTTTACGAAGCAAGAGATCATGATCAACTGTATCAAATGCTTTTTTCAAATCCACAAAAATTGCGATGACATAATCACCTCTGTCCAGTCCTAGATTGATGAAACGTGTGACAGAATGTAGGGCATCCAAAGTACTCTTGTTCTTTTGAAAACCAAACTGATGTTGGCTTATGATAGAGTTTTCAACTAAGAATGATGTTAATCGATTGTTTAGTATTTTTTCAAATATCTTACTAAATCCCGTCAGCAGCGCAATCGGGCGATAGTTATTCGGGTCAAGATAATCACCACCCTTAAATATAGGAACTATTTTTGCAAGTTTTTCTTCTTCCGGAAAAGTCCCATTCCTAATATGCACGTTTATAAAATTTGCCATAATCTGGGCTATGTCCTCCTTAATTATACTAATCTCATTCATCGTGATCGTAATCTAGGCCCCACCATGACCAATAATCTTTATCAGATTTTAGCCGCCGCTGATAACTACGACGCTTAATGCACGACATCCATTGTGGGGCGACTGAATAATTAACTCAAATGATAACACACTTTTTCAATGGCTAAAATCCGGCAACCAAATATTCTTCAGAATTGTCAATGCAAGGACCCCAATATTCCCACGAGGAAGCTCTTACTTGGACAACTTCATAATATCAGCCCCACTGCTACACTCAAGATTCCTAGGAACAAACTGTACCACAGTCTCAGCACCATCAGAACATTACACCCTTCTGCTCAATTTGTTCATTGAAGGTCTTTGGCCCAATGTACCCACAGGCCCAAGAAGCCGCTCCTATTTAAACGTCGACTGGTGTGAATTCAAAGAAGAGCGTCAATTCAATCTTTAAGGAGTAGCTCTGGATAAAAGTATACTTGCGAACGACGAATTTGAAATGGAGGTACACAAAATCACATCCTCTATAATAGGCTGCATGGATACACACGCCCCAGCTAAAACGAGAAGCTTTTTGAAGCATAAAGAGGTGTCCGACAATACTAAGGGGCTTATCCAAACCAAGTCCCGATAATTGCAAAAGTTAAAAAAAATCGTCGGCCAGAATCTAAATTGTATCACGCCGGCATATATTTGTCTCCGATCCCAAATTAACTGTCTTAGTAAAATAATACGCGAGAAATTAAATAAAGAGCTCAACTCTCATTTCGGACAGCGTCTTTTAGATATGACAGCCTCCTCCAATGTTATCCAAGAAATTAAAAAAATCACTGGGCATCTAAGCGAATCATACAACTAAAATGTTGACCCAATCCGCAGTGATGGACAAATGTTAGCAACAACAGAGTAAAAAGTTTCCGCGTGTGCTAACTTCTATGGCTCTTTGTACAGCGCCAGAACCTCCAAAGACGAAGTCACAAATTCATCGGTACAGGAAATAACCCATCTTTTCTTAAACGGGTGCAGAGGTTCTTTCTTAACTATTTTTTCCCCATTTAAGTGTTCGTCTTATCCAGTCAACTAGGATCACAATAATGTTTACACGACTCCCACCAAAATCGAGCATATTTTACGCTCCCTTAACCGGAAGAAATCTTTCGGTCCAGACGGAGTCCCCAACTATGTCTTGCAAAAATGCGCAAGCATCCTAAGGAGCTCCCTCGCATTAGTGATTAACAATTGCATTAATAACGAAAACTTCGTGGCGTGGCCTGGGAAAAGGCCACGCTCATTCAAATACCCAAAAAAGACTCTAAGGGAGAAACTTAGGCTGATATGAAATTTCGGAAAATGTCATACTCCATTTCCTTTGCAATTTCATTAGTCGCTAGAAACCAGATGAGCAATTCGGATTTAAAGAAAAGATGTCAACGGTGCAAGCAGCACTGTCTTCATGACTTCATCTCCGAAGCCCTTGGATAAAAGAATACTACCGTCGCCTGCACAATAGATCTGAAAAAGACGTTTGACTCAGTTTGGACAAATGGACTTTTTTCAAATTAATCCAACTGCAATGCCCCATCTCACTGAGTCGCATAGTAGCAAGTTTTCTAGCGGAAAGACAACTGGAGATTAAAAAAGCTGACAACATCAGCCACTATTGAAGTCCACTCTGGAGTTCCGCAAGGATCCATCCTTAGTCCAACCCTTTTCAACTTATATATCTATGACATACCACCAGCTTTCAGTATCACCAGAAATGTTAACCTAGATCGAGGCCTAAGCCTAAAAACCATCTTTTACGCAGACGATATTATCCTAACCGCTCGGCACTCTCGACCACTGTCATTACTTAAGCAGCAAACTGAAAACCTACAAGAACACTTAAAAAAATGGGCGCTAGACGTAAGTGCAAACAAGTGCGAGCTTATATGCTTCCGCAATGGCAGCGGAAAGGGCAACAGGACGGCTGTATCCGAAAGCAAACAACTTGCTTTAACTATTAACGAACAAACCGTCTCGACCACGCAGTCCATCAAATACCTTGGCATTCTTTTCAATCACTGACTCAAATTCAACCCACATGCCCGGGCAGCTTCGAAAAAAGCTACGCCGGTAATAGTGACACTAACACCCTTACTCTCTAAGCTGTTAATGTATAGGGTTATCCATTTTACGCTTGGGAAACTAAAGCTAAAGAAAACACATAAAATATTCAGATGGAAACAAAATTTTTTATTCAATGTAAAGATTGAACCTTGCCATTATAGGTGAAATACAACATCATTCAGATGTCCTCCACGGGACCCTCCACAGGCCTCAATCCTTTTGAGGTAATTTTCAATGTCTTTTCGGCACATTTCTGGCAATATGTCGGCCATAACTACACGAATATTGGTTTTCAATTGCTCAAGATTTTGAAAATCGTTCACGTAAACACGATCTTTCGCATAGCCCCATAAAAAGATATCCAAAGGTGTTAGGTCGAAGGATCTTGCCGGCGCATTGACATCACTCAATCTCGAAATTACGCGTCCTGGAAATTTCTCTTGCAAAAGTGCTCGATTAGCCTGTGTTGTGTGGCTTGTGGCTCCGTCCTGTTAGAACCACATGTTCTCCAGATCATAATCTTCAATTTCTCTCCAAAAATAATCGGTTAACATCCGTCCGAAGCGGTCAGAATTGATTGTAATGGCTCTTCCTTGATCGTTTTCAAAAAAATTCGGGCCATTAACACCACCAAACTATAATGCACACCAAACGGTTACTTTTTCCGGATGCAAAGGCCTTTTTGCGATCACCTGAGGATTTTGAGAGCCGCATATGCGGCAATCCTGTTTATTTACGTAAACACTGAGCAAAAATGAGCCTCATCACTAAAGAAAATTTTGTTCGAAAAATCGTTATCAATGGCTTGTTGTTCAATCACCCAATTCGCATACATTCTGCGTTGTGTATGGTCTTGAGTGAGTTGGATTTCGTACGGTTGGAGATGCAAATCCAAATGCAAAATCCGCCACAATGAGCCGTAAGACAAGCCCAAATGTTGAACACGTCGTGGAATCGACAAATTCGGGTCTTCCTCCACACTTTGAGCAAGGGCAGCAATATTTTAGCAAAACGAATGTTGCGATGATGCACAGACCTTGCAATATCAACAACCGATCCAGTCTCTTTAAATTTTCCCACTGTGTTCGAAATTGTTTGCAGTGTAGGTCGATTATGTCGACCGTAATTGGCTCGTAAAGCCCTAAATGTTGATACATCACCATTTTTATAATATTCTTCGACTGTTAAACGATCCATATTTCTAAATGGCAAACCTTCAAGAAAAGAAACAAGCTTTGGATGACATTTAGTTCTGACAGATGTCAAATGACAGGGTTATACTTTCCCAACCATGAAAAGGATATGCGTACAAGACTCTTATAACACCTATGCTTAGGATGAATATTTCCCCCACTGTTGCAGAAGAATTCCAGGTTTGAGCGCGAAATCTTAAGAAAATGTATCTCAAAATACAGCAGGCCGAATGAGAAGCATTTCACGAATCGGATTCTCCGCAGAGAGGCCAAAATAATTCCCATGGTACAATATCTCCTAGAGACTAGCAGAAAACGCATATCCAACTGGTCCATACACCCCGAGCGGATTGTGAACAGTTTTTTTCACCGGAACACTACTCTAGCCGAAGGTTTCTATCCATCACCCATTAAACTTTCATCTTCTAACCATCCTTCCCTTCTCGTAAGAGCATCCCACCCATTTTAAAAGCCACCTTTGTATACATACACAGAAGCTGGAATAAACCGAGGCTAATTCTGAGAGCTGCGACACTTTTTTTCTCCACCTATCAATTTTTTTCTCCACCTATCAATTGGGGCTGTCACGTCCCCAGCAAATAAATAATTGTAAATATCCACCCGCACGTTGCGGGCTAACGTAGGTTAAGTAGAGTAAGGTGAAAATAAATCAATAAACAAATATATATATATATATATATATATATATATATATATATATATATATATATATATATATATATATTTATTTATATATATAAATAACTATATATTTATATATATATATATATATATATATATATATATATATATATATATTTATATATATAAATAACTATATATTTATATATATATATATATATTTATATATATATATATATATATATATATATATATATATATATATATATATATATATATATATATATATATATATATATATATATATATATATATATATATATATATCAAGCCTTTCAAGCAAATAGCACAATCAACTTCATTATCATAAAAATGAAACAAAATATGTATTGGCCAAGACCGAATCTTAGACTAGCTTCACGTTATTTGACATAAGCGTCACTGTCAAACTAAATCAAGCTGCAATGTAACCCCTATTTTCAGTACGATAAGAGTCTCAATAAAGATTATCTATCTATCTATTAGTAATGATCATCCTGTCGGACATTTTCGCTGGTGACACACAATAAGTATGAATACGAAATTGGTGACTGGGTGCAAAAAAACCAATTGACATCGAATTGTTGTTTTAAAACCACAACTCTGGGATTTCGTGATGTAATGTCTTAACAAGTTGAAATGGCAGGGGTGTGCTCCTGTCAAAAGGGTTTTTTAAAACAATTAGTAAATTAAACAATATATTCCTCATTTCAAAACTTGACTAATATAGTATACAGATTTAATAAATTGAGTTCGAAAAATTGTAATTGTTAAATATTCAATCGGCTATAACTTAGCTGGTTATTGTTCAACTGTTGTGAAATTTTCAAAATTGCATACAGTTGCTTTCAAAAAATTTAAATTATAGCTGAGAAATTTAACGCTTCCTTTTTCATTTTATAGGCAAAAATGTAAAATTTATAAAATGAAATATTATAAACAAGGTTGATCGAATTTGACTTCTAAGGTATTTGCTGCCCGTGTACTCATAAGTCTCACATGACGCGATTTTAGTAGGAAAGAGCCAGCGTGCAAAGAAAAAAAAATTACACATGGTTAAAGTACGTATAAAGATGGCAAAGCACGAAAAACGACAAGTAATACGGCTGACGAAGTTTATTCTTTAAAGAGAATTAGTAAGGCTTATTAATCATTTCATTTATTGCCAATATATACATTTCAATCTGCGCTTAAAGTAAGATAAAAAAAAAGTTCATCCGTTCTTTCTTTGCAATATTGTGTCAGTTAAGTTTGAAAATTGAATCTTATGTCAATAAGTTTCTATTGAAAGCCAAACCATTCAGAGGGAAAGCAACTAAAAAACAATAATATGATGTATAATAATATCCAACAAATAATAAAAAAAATATATATATAATGTATTCAGACTTTATTTGAATATTATATAAAACGAAATATAATGACGCGCATTAATATATTAATATAAATAATTACTTAAATTAAAATTTAATTAAAGAAGAAGAAAGAAAGTAATACATTATTCTATTGCTGTTTCCTTACGCTAATATTAAAATTAATAGCAAAATTATATTATATATTATATATATTATAAATTTTACCATAAAGGTCATATATGGTGTGATCAAACTTTCTTTCCAACTAACTTATTCAAATTAAGAGTAATAGTTCTATTTCATAATTTCGAGTTTATCATATATTTTACATTTGTTTTTTTTTTTGTGAAAACTCTTTCAAATTAATTTATTCAAATCAATTTTATATTTCCATTATATTTAATTTTATAATTCGGAATTTATCATACGTTCTTATATTTTCCTGTGGCCAAAATTAGGTCAAGCCAACTTATTCAAAATTTCTTTTATGCTAAATTATAGAATTCTAATTTTCTATCATATATTTTATATATTTTTTGGTCAAAAATCTTTTCAAACTAATTTATTCAAATTTTACTGTTTATTTTTCACATTTCATGATTCTGAATTTTCTCAAAAATTTTATATTTTTGATTGGTTAAATATTTTTCTTTAAAACATAAACTTTTTTGAAATTTTGCATTTGTCTATTGTAATAAACTTTTTTCGTAAATAAAGAAGTATGAATTGCTAGATGAACCAAAACACCGGTCTTCTTATTTTGAGAATTTTTAACAGGTGTGGGACACGCCACGGTAGCTGGACCCTTCTGTTCTGAGCTAGCCATCGAGCTGTAGCTCCTTCTCATCTCAGTCTTTACAACGGCTCTTACTGGGTATATATGATTCCATTATATAAAATTTTAATATAAATCTGACACATTTTATTTTTCATTTACCAAAAATTTTCATATAAATTGCTTTTGTATGAATTTTTCATTTAAATGAAAAATAAATGGCCACATCTACCCTGGATCTTGAGCCGGGTGGTGAGTGCGTGGGGGTACCGTTTCCGCCTGAATGCCCCACTCTTAGTTCGGGGTTGTAAATGTTCAGAGTAAGGACGAAATAGTCTCGCGTCCCGCACGCGCCAATCGAGTACAGCCGTCGTTTTTCCACAATTCATCCCTTCGGTAGGTTACCTCAGCCTCGACATTGTCGAACCGATGTATGGTCGAATAGTTCGTGAATGCGAAATTTTTTGTTATGGGCCCTTGTGCTAGGGGAAAGAACCCGCACCACACCACACCGCAACATCAGCCTGCAAGCGCATTCATGCATCCGCAGACGAGGCCGATTCCGGTGCGCACCAAAATCTTCGCTCGCTGAGGCAGCAAACTATCGTTACAGTCTTTTACGGACATCTTGAACACCCCAAAACACTAAAAGTTCAATATTCTAAAAAGCAGTTCAAGTTCTGAATCTAAAAGTTAATTCATTTAGTGCCATTATGACAAATTGATTATTTTTTTATAATACCTCCTTTAAATAATCAAATTAAATTTACCATACTACGATTAAAATTATGTTATTTTGCTGTCACAGATTTCGTCAAAAAAATCTGCCAGCATCTTGCTTGATTCACGCAAGCAATGGTGCTCAAAATCTATATGTTTCGTTCGTGGGGGACGCCAGGTGTATTGCTCCTTTATTGTCACAGTTTATAGTACAATCGATACCTTCCTTAAAAGTTTCATGATGCAAATGCCGAATCCCGAAAGCTTCTTGTATAGAAGTTGACATTGCCATCCATTCCACTTCGGTCATCGATAGCGTTTTTATGTTTTACGAATAGATGGATCACCTTGAATTGAAGCAGTAGAACACAGCATCTGCCTTTATATTGGTTGTGAGTTTTATTGGTGCTAATCTTGACTTGGAACAAAGTAATTTAACTGTTACATTACCTCGTTTGTATTTTGATCTTATATAGACCGTAGTACCGTACGCCTTCTCACTAGCGTCAGCAAAGGCATGAATTTGAGTGCTGGCGGTTTCATTCTCACTGAACATGTCACGTGGGATGCTGATTTTGTTTAAGCCTGGCAGCTCTTGCCTATATTTGTATCATACCGATTGAAGTTCATCATGTATTGTCGGCTAGGATATTTCTCTTGGTTGTTATCTGATGCACCCTTCAAATCCGTGATGATGGTAAGCATGTCCGTGATCGGATGCCAAATTACACCCAGTATTTGTATGGTTTCGCTGTCCGTCTTAGTGAAGTCTAATTCAATATTGAGGTCCTTGTTCGTAATGCCTCGAATCTATTTTGGGTGATTAGCACACCATTTATGGAGATCAAAACCTGCCAAGGCCAGTAAAGCCGTAGCTCGTTACGTATTGTCAACGCTTCTTCCAAATTATCACTACCTGTAAGGACATCGTCAAGACAAAAGTCATGGATTGCCGCAGCTTTCACTGAGTTCTAGCTGGATCCTTCCTCGGCTAATTTTTTCAAGCACTTGATTGCCTGATACGGTGCAGACTTGGTGCCATATGTGACTGCGGAGAATTTATAATAATTAAATTTGTCATGATAATTCTTTCGCCACTTGATTAGTTGGAGATTTTAGTCCTCTTCCGCTAATAAAATTTGGCGATACATCCTTTTTATGTCTGCCGTAAGCACGAAGCGCTTCAAACGAAATCTGGTAATGATAGCACTAATATCCTCCTGAACTTTTGGGCCTTTCAGCATCATTGGGCGATAAGTTGTTGTTTCTTCTCGCCAATGCATCAAAGATTATACGTAATTTTGTAGTGGTACTGTCGGGCTTGAGGACATAATGGTGTGGCATAAAATAATGCGAGCCATTGATGTCTGATGTTGGAACTTCTTTCATGTGATCCAGATTCAATTATTCTTGTAAAAACTGGTCGTATTACTCTTTTAAAACTGTTTGCTTGGCTAATTTTCTTTCCATTGAGAGAAATCGCTTGTATGCCAATGACTTTGATTCATCCAGTAAAGAAGAGGCGCCCAACAATTGTAGATTGACTTCAAATCGACCATGGGAATCTCGAATGGTTGTCGCTTCGAAGTATTCCTTGAATTTTTGTCAGTAGAAAAATAGTATTACTGGGCCGGACAATCTTTTAACTCCCAGAATTTTTCTAGTTGCCGTTCCAAATTTATGTTAGAGATCCCGCAAAATGATTTATTTATTTATTTATTTATTTACAATTCCATTTAAGAGATTAAAATAAATCCAATTACAAAATGGAAAAACGACAAGCAGAAACAAGTAAGAATGAAAACTTAAATTAAGCAAAGAAAAATTAGGAAGATTAAATAATATTAATATTGAAAAATTAGGCATTATGGTCTATTAAACTATGAAAAGGTTAATATGAAATTAACAGGCTTAAAAAATGAAGTTAAAGCGCAAAAAAAAAGAAAAGAAAAAAACAACATGTCGAACTATTCAAAATGAGTTGTAAGGACGAGGTTTCTTAGTCTTATTTTGAATACAAAATAGGAATCAGAAAAAGGACCAAGCTCAAGTTTATTATGTTTTCTTAACATTCGCACAACGGGAGAATGAAAGTATAAATTCGTACGGGCAAAGGGCACCTCGAACAAAGTGTTTGATCGAGAAGGACGCGTTGATTGACGGAAGTGTAAGTCAGCATATAATATTACGATTCGAATTCTTTCCGAGAACTACCCCGCATAATGTGGTGTTTTGTAGTGTTGGTAAATTCTCCAGCAACCGAATTTGACCATTTCTCAAGATTTCGCCGTATACTTTCGCCCCCAAAAGGATGTCAGCTCTGCCTGGTTTGTTGAATGATGGATCGGCAAGTAGGATATTTTCGGGAATGTTCCAGGCATCCGTATCAATGTAGTATTGAGGTTGATTATTTGTAACCTCTTTGATCGTGAAGATTTCTAATGGCGTGATAAAATCCCTGCATGATGACTTCATGGTAATCAGAATTCTATCACTTGCTTTTACTTCTGAGTTACCGATTCCTGAAATGTTGATTTTTGGGTCACTTGTGCCGAGTCCTAATTTCTTCCGCAACTTGTCCGTAATAAAGTTCAATTGTGAAACTGAGGCAAGGAAAACTCATGCTTTGATGTGCTTTCCTTCGCGGCTAATTACTTCTGCTAGTGCAGTCCCTAGGAACACGTATCTATTTGTTTCACTGAATTTGTTAGCCAAATTTGTTGTTTGTGCTATGGGCCCTTGATTATGTAAGAGCGTGTTATGTCGTTTAATTACATTTCTGACAACCTCTTGACATGCACTTTTTGTTCCCATGGCCTTTCTTCAAACAATTTGTGGGTCTTTTCTAGTCGCTTTGCTGGGGACAATTTTAAAAAGGAATCGCAGTGATAAATTGCATGTGCTTTTTGGCAGAGTTTGCATTCTAGCTCGATATTGTTTCCTACCAACGCTGATTGCTTAATTGGTTTACTCGACTGTTTGGATAGACTAGTTCTCTGAATGAGTGTTTTTAACGTCTGAAACCTCATTTCGATGATCTTTAATAGCTCGTCTAATGATGGTAAGTCTTTTGGCGATTTTAGTGCTTGTTCAAACAGTGTATAAGAGGTTTTATCCAACTTTTTCAAAATAGTATGCACTATTATCGGGTCCCAATATTCTTTTGCGGAAATGCCCATAGTTCGTTATATACATATACACTATTTTGTGGTATCATGTAATGATTTGAGCGCTGATGCTAACTCAATATTGACAGCTGGTCGCACCATTAATTTATCCATCAAAGCGTTAACTAACAACCGTTTATTGGCCTATCGATTCTGCAACATATACCACGCAACGATGTAGTTGCTGTTCGAGGTTGGCAAATGCATAATGAGTTTGGCTGCCTCCCATGTCATGTTCATTTTTAAGTACCAGAACTTTTGGCAATTGCCAACAGGCTGATCATGAACCATTTGTCGAATAAATCTTCGAATTCTGGCCATTTTATATATTCCCCATTGAACTTTGGCAATTCTATTTTCGGGAGTTTTAATTGTGACTCGTTTGTGGGTTGTGCTGATTTTATTTGGTTTCGCAAGACAACTATTTAAATCTATCAGGAGCTGCTCGCTTTCATTTTGTAAATTGAAGAATTCATTTGAATCGTATCTTGACGATTCGATATCTTCAGCGGTTTTCCAAATTAAATAATGATTTTTTCCTTCTTTAATCCAGATGAAACTAACAGTAGTTGTACTGATTAAGTGTTTGAGTGCCACTACCCTGGCTTTATGTTTCTTCAATAACTGAGATACCTCAGTATTGTCTACCATCGTAGATTATTTTTTAAATCCTTTGATGGCGTTTTGATAATCAGTATTTGCAGAAGTTTGGCGCTCTTCGGAAGATTGCATTTTAACGTACTCAATTAATGACTAAACTTTTGATTTGAATCTTACATGGGCTTTATTAACCGTTTGTTGGTAATCTTTAGCGAAATAGGGATGATCGAGCGACACACCAGTGATTGCTCTTATCTGGTCGTCATTTCTCTCGAATCTCTCCCAAAGACCCTGAACTAAATTTAATTTTTCTTCTAGGTATGCAATTATTTTTCTATCATGCATTTGCTCGTGATAAGATTTTATAATTGTCTCGATCTCTGTACCGAAACTAGTTTGCTCGATGGCCAAAAGGCTCCATTGGCAAGAAGGTAGTCTATTCTTTTTTTAAGAAAACGGAGTCACCAAAAATATGTTGGCAAAAGTTCAAGAATTCAATTTTGCTCCTCGAAAATACTAGAAAGTAGGATTTCTCTACTTCTAATGATTAGGTGCGACAAGAGATGAAGTAATTAGCAAGACAGTAGGAAACTCTACTACAAGTAATTACAAGAGATTTTACTAACAAAACACGTCGGTATCAGTAACAACTCTAATTTATTTTTAACAATTCCAAACTTTAAATACAAAATTAATGCTTACTTGACAAACTTAAAATTATATACAGATTTCATAAGCAAAGATACATAATTTTCATGATCAAGTTAAAATGACACGTATAGTTCATAAGCAAAGCTACTATGTTATAATTTCATGATTAAACAAAAATGCACATAGGTTAAGGCCAGATACAAACTTCATGCGCTTATGGTAAATGGAATGCAAAAATGATGACCTAAACGTACTTGATTGCTTAATTGTTTTGAATTCAACATAAAATGATGACTTTAAATTAAATGGTTTATATTAGTTTTATGTTTAAATAAAAAAAATGACCTAAACACAATAGTTGGTTGCTTTTTGGAGTCCCAAGAGATTGTTCCATTCATGAGAAGAAATACATATCCTGTGACTGATCGACGATCTTTCGGATAACTGACATGATCTGAGTTTTAGAAATCACGCAAGTGTTCTGCATCATTCTGTGGACCTAAAATGGAAGTTAATTTTTAACTTACGTACACTGGTTTTAAAATCGGGTTACAGTCCCCCATTCCGAATTTCTTCAGGATACCTCGAATAAACTGACGATGCTCAATAGAAATCATACCAGACTTTTGATCACGTATGATTCGCATACCAAGAATGTATTTTGCAGCTCTGAAATCCTCCATTTTAAGCTGTGCTTTTAGGTAATTTTTCAGATCATTTTCAGTAGTGCATCATTCGAGAAAATGATCAGGTAGTATAAATTAGTAAATGCAAGCCATTTTGCTTTCTCATAAGCCTCCGAAAGCCTTCCTTACCAGCCTTCTGGTTCTCATCCCAAGTCCGAAGTCATGATTAATTATATTTTATGGTCAGTTCGTACGCTAATTTTCTCAAACCTTTCTTAGATAGTACAAAATATATATTTGCATATTCAAGCAAGCATTTTGAAAGCTCTCGCTCCTTCGGTTCATTAAAAACTCAATTAAGTGCTCTTTATCCCATTTCTTTGTCTTTTCTGCTAGAATGCATCTCGCTTTTGTATGTATCTTAGGAGTGAGCAGTGGTTTATTCCATGCTATTCCACCGATTTTTGTAACGAGCTTCAACGTTTACTTCTTCATATGCATCTTTATACCTCGGCAACTAAATGTTCTCACTAGAAGTCTTCCTTATGCGAACTTTCGACATCTAGAAAACAAGGAGGTTTAATATATGTGTTGTTTCAACCTTACCCATAAAAAACGCTGCAGCTGTCCCCAATTCTACCTTTAAGTAAAAGACAGTCTATAGAAAAGGTAATAGTAACAACACAAAAATATGACATCAAAAATGAAATAAAATAACAACGATGTTTCCTTTTCCGCATAAATATCTAAGTTTACTGTATACGGATTTTGACATCGAAGAGAAAAAACGCCCAGGACAGCCAAAAAAGTTTGAAGACGAAGAATTGGAGACGCTACTCGATGAGGATTCGTCAAACGCAAGACGAACTTGCCAAATCGTGACTCAGCAAGCCATTTCGAAACGTTTGAAAGCCGCCGGATACATTCAGAAGCAAGGTAATTAGGTGCCCTATGAGTTCAAGTCGAGAGACGTTGAACGGCGCTTCTGTATGTCTGAAATGCTGCTTGAGCGCCATAAAAAGAAATCGTTTTTGCATCGGATCGTGACTGGGGATGAAAAATGGATCCATTGTGACAATCCCAAGCGCAAAAAGTCATACGTGAAGCCCGGCCAACCAGGCAAATCAACGGCGAAGCCAAATATCCATGGCGCCAAGGTATATTATGAGTTGTTGAAATCGAGCCAGACAATCACAGGTGACCTGTACCAAACACAATAAATATGTCTGAAGCGTGCCATCATCGAAAAACGCCCGGAATGTGCGACAAGACACGAGGTTGTAATTGAAAAACTATTTGGAAAAAAGTAGATGGGAAGTTGTGGCCCACCCGCCTTATAGTCCAGACCTTGCTCCGTCTGACTTTCATTCATATCGGTCGATGCAAAACGCCCTCACCGGAATACGCTTCACTTCAGAGCAAGGCATTCGAAATTGGATAGATTCGTTTTGGCTGCCAAGCCGGCTCAATTTTATTGGGATGGAACTCATAAATTGTCTGAAATATGGAGAAATGTTGTAGCTTCCAATGGACAAAACTTTGAATAAAATATATTGTAAGGTTATTGCACAATAAAGCATCAAATTTCGATAAAAAATTCCGGTTATTAAGCTATACACCCAATATTTTGAAGTCTACTTGACATCTTCTACAGTACATCATGATATATTTATATACCTGCGATAATTAAAGCTAATAATGACAACTACCTGAATCACTATTTATCTACCTGTGCTAATTCAGGATATGTTTCAAAAGATGACTTTTACAATTATCTACATCACTATTTAATCGTAATCCTACAGGCACCTTGTTTATTTGTATATTTCAATTACATCTAATTTATTAAATTTAGGGTCTTCTTTAACAACTGTAAGGCCATTTTGATCTATTAAATTTTAGCTTTCAATTATGTGGTCTGCGACGAAAGAGTACGATGAGTACATTTCTGCTTCACTCTTATGCTCCTTGAATCTCGTACCCACACTTTTTTTCGTTTGTGTAACGTAAACCATTTGATACCCAAGACATGTGATTTTCTAAATCCCGTTGACTTCTTCTATTAATTTTTCGTCCATCTCCTGGCATACCGAATTTTTTAGCGTGCTCCTTTTGCTAATGCCGTATACCTCGATGTCGTGCTTCGCTAACTTTTTCTTGATGTAAAATATGCTTGAGCATGGGATACTTATTCTTCTCCTTGCACTTTTTCTAGAAGCTGCCTCCTGTTTAAATAATATTGACCGCTCGTCTAACTATTTTCTACTTCTCTTTTTATTTATTATAAGATATCTGCCCCAAATATGGCCAGTCAGAAAATATGTCAAATACCACGTCCACGTATACGAAGGCTTTTGTATGCATGATGAAATAGCATAGTTATGAGTCACCAGTCTGTCAACATCATTCTGCCATTTCAGTGCGAGAAAACCTCACTCCGCTGTTAAAAATTTTGGATTCCATGTTTTTGTCGATTTTTCGCGCTATAAGCTTGTCAAATTAAATTGATTGTGTTTAATTTACAGTTTATAATATACCTTTGGACATTTTTGAGCTGATGTTGAATATCTTTACATAAGGTGAATTTCAGAATATCAAACAGATTCCAGAAAATATGGCCACCATACTCATATATTTCTATTTAAGTTTGTAGTATTTTGATTTTTTTCTGATTCCGATCATAGCGTCGCGTTATAAATCAAGGGAAATCAGAGGTACTTGGAGTGAAGCAACATTTAGTCCGCGATGCCAGTTGTTCATACTGGCGAAATGGAGGTTTTAACACCGTCCAAAAACTTCAAGATTCCTAGACTGGACGATATCTTGTAGATAAAAAGGAACGGAAATCAAAGTTAGGAAGGAAACGGCTTCTAAATATTCACGAAGAATAAGACTTAGAAACTTGCATCATACGACTAAGTGAAGTCGGATATCCTCTGACTCCACGTGTACTTCGCATGTACGTGAATAAATATTGTGAAACAAACAATATGATAAACAGCAGTAAAAGTGCTTTGATTAGCAGAGATTGGCTTCGAGGTTTAATGAAACAGAACCCAAACGTTCGTAGAAGGAATCCAAAAATTTAAAATCAGCTAGAGCTCAAAAGCTAAATAAAGATGTCGTTCCAGATTATTTTTTGAAACTTCGAAATCTACTGGAAGAAAATGAGCTCATGTTTTAGCCAAAGAGGATATATAATATTGACGAGAAAGGTTGTCAGCTTAAGTTACATTAATCGCGTGAAGTTTTAGCGGAAAACGGTTGCAAAAAGTGTACACCTAGTTGCCCATGAGCACACTGAGAACGTCACTATAGTCTCTTGTGGCAGTGCTGTTGGCTACGCCGTCCCTCCAATGGTTTTATTTAAGGGCGAACGTATGAAACCGGAATTGTTAGACTCATTACCAAAAGGTGCAGTTGGCCAAATGACGCCTAAAGGCAGTATGACCGTGACCGCTTTTGTCTACCGGATTCAACATTTTGCTAAGTATAAGCATCCTGGATCATATATTTATTGATATTTGATGGTGCAAAATGCTATTTGGATGATTCAATCGTCGATGCTGCGAAAATGTTCGAGATAAAGCTTAACCCATGAGCTACAATCAATGGGCAAATCCATATTCAGATCCTTTCAGTACTACTAGGATGAAGAAATATTGAAATACTGGTCACAACATCAAGACAGGAGAATCACAAAACAGAGATTTGAAGCAATTTTGTCCAAAGTTGCGACAAGCTCTAACTCTGGCAAATATCATAGCCAGATTTGAGGGTACAGGTTTCCTACGAGAATTCTCGAAGAAGCATATATGCCAAGCATTTCAACTGATCGCCCTTCTCCAATAGCTCCTGGAAGTTGCACAGAATTCAATTCATCACCGTTCGACTAAAATAAATCCAGTGATAATGTATCGGCTATATCGTATGATATGTATAACAGTGAAGATAATGTTTTCTTGGGAAATTTCCGGAAAGGAATTGAGTCCAACAGTATGAGCGAAGTAAATTCACATTTTGATAGGCCGAATTGAATTTTTGAAATGCTGTCAACTCCAAAATAGTCTAGCACTCATGTTGACTAATAGAAGCTTCTCTAATGACAGGGTGACACCCTGAACATCCAAAACTTTCCATGCAAAAGACCTAAAGAAAAAAAAATCGGATTGCGTAAAACAATGGAAAAGGGCGTAGAAAATGCAGGCGCGCTACTAACAATGTAAGCTGGTATTTTTTTGTTTCCGATGAAAATAAAGTCGCTGATAGGAGGCTTTGTTTCAAATGTGGTAGCATATGTCCACAAAGAATGTGTTGGACTTGCTTCTCAGGACAAAGAAAACTTCATTTGCATAAAATGTGAATGATGTTACCAGAAAATTTTGCCAATTTTCTTATTATTTAATGAGTGTTGTGTTTGCAGTTTTGTTGAATCACTTTTTATGTTGAACTGATTTTATTTGTCCAAAATTTACAAGATTCAGATACTATAAGTTAATTTAATATAACATAACTAAATTCCAAACAAGAAAACTCTGATTCTGATTGCCACGTAAAATATGGCCACTAAGTGGCCGTATTTAACTACACTATCGAATGTCAAACGGTAAGGTGGCCATATTGGACCTAGGTACTTTATTTTTCATGTCACTCTTCTTGTACCCGTTCAATAATCCTCCTTCGACACTTGGATACTGAGCATTATGTGAACCATGCTATGGCAAGCCGCAATTTTTTGCGGATATGTATGATTCGAATCGCTAGTTATGATGCGTTGGTAGCCATTACTTTGCTGTGAATTGAGAATATTAAGAGGGTTTGCACACGCTTTATTTTCATGTCTAAAAATCTTCTATTTCCTTTTTGATTGTAAACTTAATTCTGCAGTTAATATTATTAGTTTGTTTGAGGATTCTTTCAATTTTGTCTTTTTTCACTACAGCTATCATATTCTCCAGATATCGATACACAGTTTTCGGCATCATTTGTTTCCGGGGTATTTCCTTTTCTTTATGTGTCATGAGCATTTCCGTGAGCATTGAGGATAACGGGTTTCCTATTGTCACTTCCATAGTCGTTTTGTAGTATTTGTGCCTGAACGTAAAATAATTTTCGTTTATACAAAGTGAGGCTAAATTGATATATTGCCTTATTCTCCTCCTCCAATCTACCGATGTGTCTTACTGGTTAAGCCAATATTTATATGCGCTGATTATATGCGCATATGAATATGCGCACTACCACCCCTCTCGGGCCTTCGCTTCCTACAATAAAAGGCTCTAAACTGTCTCGATCCATCGACCACGTCCTCTAATTTCGAAATCCCAGCATCAATGAACTCTCTTCGTCGACTGAGTCTGACTAGCGTTTCCTCGGTTGCCTCACTGGTCTCCGGCCTTCATTTCTCCCAACGAATACCTTTTGGGTATCTGTTGTTCGTCCATACGATCCATGTGGCCAGCTTTTTACAGCTTCCGCAGTGTTACTACCATTACGACCTCCGGCTCGTCCATAATTTCATACACACATTATGGCTGTATCGAATTCGCCATCGGTCCCCGTCAAATTTTACTCCAATTATCCGCATCAGGACCCATTACTCAAGGGCGTTCAATATATTTGCAGAAGCTTGGGTCAGCGATGCGGATGCTAGGGTCAGGGTTCTCATCCGAAGTTCGAAGTCATGATATTTAGTGGTCAGTTCGTACGCTAATTTTGTTATATCTTTCTTAGATAGTCCAAAATATATATTTGAACGCATTTGATTGAATTTGGAAGCGTACCCAATCTACTTCAGGATACTTTAATGAATATTCAAAAATCAATACTTAATTTATGCATTATAATTTGGACATCCCTAAGCCACTATCGCCACATGACGGTGTTGAGCTTGGTAAAAAAATTGAAAATTAAAGGTTCCTTAATTTCAGTTCTATTAATTCCTGCAATATTCAAGAACCAAAATGCATAACTTAAAATTGAACCATTGACAGGCAAATTTTTCCATACTCTCTATGCAGATGAAGACTAGCCACTGTCCTTATCACCATTCCAAGTCTCTTCACTAGCTGGTGGCCTCAATTTCCCTACTATCGATTCCCAACAAAAAAAAAAACTTCACATCCATTGAACATGACCACGAGCATGTTCACCGTTGTTCGTCCCCAATGACAGCCTTTAATCTTTTCTAATTAAAAGTTTTTACCACAATTCAACTATCCAGAAATTTCATTCGTTATACTATACTATCCTCTGAATGCTTCATATGCCATAGCCGTATGTGAAAAGCTTTTCCTAATTCGTTCGTTGGTCAGTTTTCGGGATGTTACTTGAAAGTATAATCCTGCAAATAGACACACGTTGCTAACTGTTGCCACAGGATGTCTGTTTTTTTTTGGTTATTTGTATGAAATGTTTGATTTTAACTTTAATCAACTTTGTATTGAGTTTTATCATTTTCATCTAACGGGGGAAGTTGGAAGTTTCTCTTTTTCTTTTAACCTTCGAGAGCAGGGAAATCAGATCGTCGCAAAGGGACCAGTTTTTTACTCCCAGGCAATTTTTAATCGTTGACGTTGGCTGTGGACTAAGACGAACAAATAAGGAACTTTTCGGTCAATGGTTTTTCGAGTTTATTGGACGGCTCATTTTTTTAAGTCTTTGCCGGGAACGTGTGCTGAAGTAATTTGCAGGTAACATAATTGGCTTAGGCTGATTATTTCCTACTCGGGAATTGAAGGGTGGAAATTTTGCAACTGTTTATGAATTGCGTTTTGTATGAATTTTTAAAATTATTTTTTTTTTTTGGTTGGAACGTTTGACATTCCCGTTTAAGTATCGTATCTGTACCCAGGGGGGATGTTTGTGGAATCGTTGTTGCTTTTAATATCTATGCCGGCCATCATTTTTTTGGGGAAATTTTCAATTCCACCACATACAGCAATAAGGGAGCTTTACGGACGGTTACTTTCACTTGCTTTTGTAAAAGGTCTTCCCTGATATAACCATGAATTAAAAGATATTTTTATTAATCCATTATGCCTTACAGACATAACTGTAAGGCATAATGGATTATGTGATTCCCGTTGCGATTTCTCATAAGAGGTTTGATACTTATGACAACGTTTCACGCAAAGATGGACGTGGATTGCGAGGCTACAATCGTTGCATCTTAATCCTGGGTATATCATGTACAAAAAAGCTTTCAATGTAGGATACATTTTACTATAAATACATATATGAGGGAATGTCTAAGTACCCTTCAGAAAATCACTTTTCTTGACAATATTTGGGTAACCACTCGGCAACGATATATATTTGTCACCTCACAAGAAAGAATATCTTACGCTACAGAATCCAATGACTACTAAATTTTTCCCTATCAATGAAAACTTTGTAGCCTTTATCCTATATCAACTTGAAAATCTCCATAACGACAACAAACCCTTTTTCAATTTCCACTTTATCTCTAGACGTCTATGAAAATATATTGCTCCTAGACCCGATTTATCGTTTTTGCTATCTACCTTTATGATCTGTTTACATTTCACTGATTATAATCAAATTTTGTGGTTATTTCCATTCCGAACCGTATCGCTCATCGTCCATGAACCATTACCCTTGATTGAGCACCCTTGTAAATTGTTATTTCGTATCGTATTTCGCGTAGAACAGTTATGTTGAACAGATGATTGTTCTTACACCTTCTTGTATACATACATGCCTTCATCATCAATATTTGGTTGTTGGGTAAATTTTCCTAAGCACACACTCATATAACGGATCTGTCAATTAAAATTTTATCCAATTAATACTTAATGATGGGTCGCTTTCTGCTTTTACCCCACCGTCGTATAATTCCTAAAGGGTTCATAAATTTTCGGGTAGCCAAAAATCAATTATCTTTCATAACGCGGAATATATTGATATAGGGAAAGTTTGTGTCTACAAGAATTTATGACGGGGTGGTAAAGTAAGAGCACTTATACTTTATTTTGTACACATGGAATTAGTCTGATGCCAAAAATTTCAACAAAGGCATGCAAATTGTGGTTTAAAAGTACTTAAAAATTATTGCGTTATGTAAGTTTTTGAAATATTTGCATACTGCAGAAGGATCAACAACATTGTTTGATTTTTATGACGCTGTCGAAAAATTGGGCGGAGTATTCTGTCAGTAAAAATATTCCAAAAAAATGTTTGTTTTGCAAGACACAAGGGCTGGAGCTACGGAAGTCAGAGAGGACATCGATTCGGTTAGCGGATAGTGGTTGTGTCCCAGCTGCGGGGGTAGCCTGGGTGCCGGTCATGAAAGAAGCGGTCACAAGGTGGATGGAGGTCCTGGTTGTGCCTGGAGTCCCTCACGAACTTATCCAGAGGGTCTATTTCCTACGCTTGTTTCGAATCGTCTTGGACCTCAGTAGGGAATCATGGGAATTCGCGGCAGTAACAGCCTGTGAAATGCTGCAACGGAGGAGACGATTGAAGGCGCAGGACGAGGTACGCTTGGAAGCACTGCTCACGAGAGAGTTTGGCTTGACGGGCGAGGGTTGGGTTGTGCCAAAGATGTACCACATGTCATCACGACCTCGCCGGAATCTATCAAGCAACGTTATTATCCTGTGTCCCCGGCAGTGCAGGCACACACCAACCAGGAGCTGAATGAAATGCTGCGGTTAAGAGTAGTGGAACCTTCTGGAAGTCTATGGTCATCACACATCTTATTAGTAAAGAAGGATGGGAAGTTTCGCTTCTGTGTGGACTTCCGGAAGTTGAACAGCGTATAGGAGAAGGACGCCTACCCTTTGCCGTACATTTCTTCCACACTGGATAAACTACGGGCTGCCAAATACCTCTCCTCATTGGACATTAAATCCGCTTATTGGCAAATTCCGGTGGCTCATGAAGGCTGTAAAAGGCTTCGCTTTTACAGCCTTCATGGTACCTGGGTGGGGTTTGTTCCATTTCAAACGCATGCTTTTTGGGCTAAACAACGCGCCTGCAATATGCAACATACCTGGGGTATGTAGTAGATGAAAGCGGACATCACGTCGACCCAGAGAAAGTGGAATGTATATTGCAAATCCCCAGGCCCACAACTGTGAAAAAGGTCCGACAGTTTCCTGGAATGATGTCGTGGTACTGACGCTTTATTCTGGACCATGCCACGTTAACTGCACCACTCACGAACCTATTACGTAAAAAAAAGGAAGTTTGAATGGACGGATCAATGTGAGTTGGCTTTCTCACGCTGCAAGACTATGCTATCAACGGTGCCCATTCTCACGTGCCCTGACTTTTCCTTGCCGTTCAATGTTCAGACGGACGCTTTGGATTATGGACTAGGAGCGGTGTTGCGCCAGAGCCATCCAGAGGGTGAAAAGGTGGTATGCTACTTTAGCCTTTGTCTTTCCAAGGCAGAGAAAAATTACTCCACCATCGAAAAGGAGTGTTTGGCGGTCTCGTGGGCAGTGGAGAAACTTTGGCCCTACTTGGAGGGATCGCGGTTAATAGTTATCACGGATCATCACTCTCTAGTGTGGCTTTATAATTTCCGGGATCCAACTTGTTGGCTGGTACGTGGGATGGTGAGGCTTCAACACTTTGAAGGGTAAGGAGCACTTGGTTCCTCACGCCTTGTCCCGAGCACTACCGGAGGTGCACATGGTCGAAAAATCTAATACAGAGGATAAGTGGATATAGGATATGTGAGCAAAAATTGAGAAAAACTCAGACGAATTCCCAAATTGGCGTATTGAGAGAGGAACACTGTGGCAGCACCTAACCGACCGAATGCGGAATTGAGTGAGAATTCCTGGAAGCAGGTGGTAGCCAAGTCCGAGCCATGGCAGTACATATGGGGATCAGCCAGGCTTATGACGAGATAGCTCAGCGGTATGATTGGCATAAGATGAGGACAGATGTCAGCCGATATGTTACAAAGTGTAAAATCTGCCAGGCGACTAAGGTGGAACGTAGGGCATCGCACGGCTCGATGTCGTCCAGAGTGGGTCAAGCCCGAGAGCCCTGGGAAATGATATGCGTCGAATTAGTTGGACCTTTACCGCGCTCTACCCAGGGAAACACTTTTATATTAACTGTAGTAGACGACTTTACTAAAACGTCTCTAGTCTTTCCGCTCAGATAAGCGACTGCATCTCTAGTAGCTAAAGTATTGGAGGAGCGAGTTTTCCTACTGTTCGGGGTTCCCACGCGGGTTGTATGTGACAACGATGTCCAATTCCGTTCTGGGAACGTACTTTCTCATTATTGACCCATCAAAATTATGCTGTAATTGAGAAGATCATTCGAATTACTAAGAACGCCAATGCCAAAAAAATTCCATCCAAATGAGGAATGATTAGAGAAGAAACTTTTCGGTAGAATTCTATTGAATTTCTTTAATCTACTAGAAGTGAACAGAACACAGCCCATTAATTTAAATTACTTTCAACCTACCAGGCAAGGAAGGTGATACCAACTTTCGCCTGAAGTCCTATCAATTAAAATTTATAGAGGTGTGGGTTAATTCAACTGCAACTATGGAAACAGTTACACAAAAAGTATCTCAAAACTAAAATAACCATTGAATCGACTCACATTAATTTGTACAAATCTATGACTTCCAGCTGGGGTATTTATGGCTACTCCTGAAATACAAAGAACGTAGCAATAAATTTTTAAACATATGTACTCACTAGATAGCAACCCTAAATCTACATGAGCATGTAGAAACCCATAAGCTGTTACTTCTCTTGATTGGCTTTTCATTTAATTGCTCTAAACACTGCACCACCTCCAGCTTAGCTAATTTACAAATTGCACAGCTCCGAAAATAGACTATGTACCAATGATAAGAACTTTTTATAAAAATAACAAAATATCAAAAACGCGACCAAAATATCTAAAATAATCCTGGAACGTTCTTTGGAAACGGTCAAAATTAGCTAAATTAATTTTTCAACACTTACACCATCACCACGATGTCACAACGCAATCCTTTCATTGACTTCACAAGTCTACCCTTGAAAAATCATGCTATAGTAGTGGAACAGCACACTCAGGGTACGGCGAACTTTTCTTTTGTAAAGTAATTAAAAATTATAAAAAGGGTATAAGAGTGTGAAACTGAGAACCAACTCTTAGTTGAACTTATACTTTTCACGAGGGCAAGCTGCATGCTATGTCTTAGTGGGAAACATCTTTTTTCTAGGCACGTGCACAATTCCCTGAAGTTTTTTGAATTAGCTTACATTTTCAACGATTCGATTTGAGAATATGAATTGAGAAAGGGATATAATGAAATTGTCCTTAGTAAGAAAGTTTGCAATAAGGACGTTTCGTGAAATGTTTTCTTGAATCCTAGATCATTGGCTAGAATTTCGAGTCGAGTGAATGTTCAAAGGGTGTTAATTTATTCTAAAGAGTATAATTGATTTGCAAGGGTCATAAGTTTTGAAAATCCATTTTAAAGGATTGATTTCAAAGGACATGATTTGGTAACCTTCTTTAATTTGAGAACAGTCAATGCTAATGGACATCCAAAAATCATCGTTAGACAGTGATATGATGTCAAATAAACTTTCTTTATTCGCATAGTATTACAAGAGAGATTGCATGAAGAGACCCTGATATGTCTGCTGGTAATATACAGAGTGGTGCAAAATTTATCACCTTATCGTAAGGTATCGTAACTTTTGCAAATGAATCATTTGATATTTGTGAACTAGACGCTGGAGTATGCAAACAGACAAGCAATGGAGCGCTATACTCCGTAAGAGCGTGGAATAATTGTGTTGATTTAATTAGGACGATTTTCTACTGAAAATCATCATGACAGGCGATGCAGATTTCCGCTTAAGCGGTTCCATCAATAAGCAAAACCTTCATTTCTGGGGTACTGAAAATTCGCCTGTGATGCACGAAAAGCCATTACATACACTTAAAGTTACTGTGTGGTGCCGCGTGCGCGAGTGAGAAGTGATCAGGACTTTTTTTTGAGGACGCTAATGGCAATGCGGTCACTGTATTAGCGAGGCTTGCTGAACATGTGGTTTCATCAAGACGGTGCAAACGCACACAGCAAGAGCCACAAGGAATATTGTGAAGAAAGCGTGCCCTGGTGGCGTAATCCCCCGTTTTGGAGATTTGGTATCGCCAGCAAGATCGCCCGATTCAACCATCTCAGACTTCGACAGCAATGCGAACAGTTATCACTGTCAATCTTGCGGAAAGCTATGGAAAATGCGATACAACGGGCATGAGCACTGGCGGCTGCCAGTTTATGGATATAATCTTTTCCACATGACAGAAAAAATTGGAAAGGTTCAAATAAAGGTTTCCACCACTCAAAAATATTTTTTACTAAAAAAGTTATTCAAAAAAAAAATGGATGATTGATTTTGCACCACTTTGTATTCACCGAAACTAACATAATTGCTACTTCAATATTAAAGCGATCTAACAAGAAATAAGTGTAGCGAGAAGCAAGTATACCTTAAACTTCTAGCTTGCAGTAGGTACCCTTGAAAATAATAATAATCCATCACACAGCTGTCCAAATCCGAGCCTTGGCGTTGAGATTTTATTGTTAGGGTATCTCATTCCATGAACGTAACGGAATTCGAGGTGATATGATCAATATCACGTTCAACCATGTGATTATTGACTAATTTTCCAATTAGTACTCATCACAGCTGGGTGGGTAATAGTCCGGCAGCAGTTTCAGAAGCTCAAATTCGATGCCACGACGAAAGTTTGAACTTGAGAGCTGTTGCGCAAGCGGAAAGTGCCCTAACCCACAGCTTCACACGGACTACCCTAAAAATAGGCAAAACTTCTCAGAAATCCAGCCTAACATACTAACTAGGGATGTCACAAAGTATGGGTCACAGATTTTGATACAATTCGGAGCGGAAGAAATTCCTTTCAACGGAATCATATCCTTCAAGTCTTCAAGACTTCTAAACAGTTTTCGAGAAAATCCTTTTCAGAGATTTTAAATATTGCGTTTATACGGAATTAATTTCTAACATTTCAACATCATCGGTGGCTGTACTCGTATGGTTAACAGCTTAGGCTACCACTGACGAGTCCAGGGTTCAAGGGTTCCAATTGCTATATATGTTCAGGTTTTATTGATATATAAATAATTACGCTTTTAAACTTTTAGGTAACGAATAATATTTTTATCAATACAATATTTTAAGACATAACAGAAATCACATAATAGTTACCATGCAAAATGCAAAAATTTCTTAAAAACATTGCCAAATTCTGTTTTTTAACGTGTTTTTTTTTTGTTACGTCTAAAAAACTCATAAATAGATTACCTCTAACTATTAGTTGAAAAGCGTGATTATTAAAAACTAAAACTATTGACAAGTTCGTTGAATGGTTCGAAAGATGTAATCCAATTGAGAGAACTCTCTTTACTTCAAATTTAATCAGATTCACTGACCTAAACTTCGTGACTTCTCCTTGTTAGATTTAGTTGAGGACATTAAAAATAACTTCTGATTCTCACAGATCTTCGTCGTCAGGGAACCTGGCGAAGCGGAAGAATGATACTAAGCTGTTAAGTTAGACGACGACTTATAGGATACTTACCCTTATGTTCATTGGAGCTATTAAGAAAATTTTCAAGCTGATCCATAAGGAGCCTTTCTGGCAAACTCCGTTAAACATGACACCTAACAATAAAATTACCAACACTAGAAGTATTGATCATTGACTTGAGCCGATAGAGCAGAGTTACGTTCGAACGTACCACAAGATGGCACTTAACAAATATAAAGTTGTTCTTTATCACCACAGCCCCTTTTGGGCCGTCACTTAGAGCTTTCTTTAGTAAGAGTACCTCATTATCTTGATTGAATGTATCGACACTCGCGTAGGTGATATGGTCAGTACCATACTTTGGCCGTGTGTCCATCCATCCAGTTGTGAAACGTTCTGATTTTAAACCTGTACGTATCATCATTGACCCGGCTTATTGACCGTCCGAAGAGTAGGTCGAAATGAGTATCGTTGCCACCAACATGATGCAAACCAAGGACCTTTGTGCACTAACAACAATGACCGGGAATAATGATGATAACGATGCTAGTTGTTGTAAAATCTTAAACAGAACTGTTTGAAAAATGTTAGTTTTTTTTTGTGGCAGCCATAGCGCAAATAAGACGAAAGAAATCAAAGTCGATTGTATAGTGTTTGATCAATCATTTATTTCAGAGAATAAAAAAATAGTTCTCCAATATTCAAACCGTAATTTTTTAAGAATACAGATAAAGTTCTGTCACAAATTTTTAATCTGTCTTGAAAATCATTTGGAGGATTGATGTTAGACGCTACACTTAAACCCTCGTTTTCCTTCTACTTTATCCAATGAGCTGCATTTGATGACGGATAAAGAACTTGTTGCGAATTCCGGCGTAGCAACTTCCTCCCATTCGCAGCTTCAAATTGCCGCCCTAACATTGTCACTTTCCTTTGGGCACTCCTACCTTTTCCTCTGTGTATTTATTTATTTTTATTAACATTTTTCCTATTTCCCTTTAATTTTATGTCCACATCATCACAATCCTACCCTTTCCCTGATTTCCAATTAGAACACCCTAGTAATATAATAAGAAGTTTAATCTTCCCACTAACAACACTTCCTACATTAATTCCCACTAACAAAATTTCATTCTATTCATTCTTACTAACAAAACCTAATTCCTTCCTTCATACTAACAAATTCTATTCACTAGTTCCCATTAACAAATTTTATTTTTCTTACTAACGAAAATTAATTCACGTTTCCCTACTAACAAAATTCAATCTCATGCCCAGATACATCGTTGAAGTTGCTAATCTGATGAATGGGAGATCGATAAGGCATAGCTCCATTGGTTACGTCGCGAGTTCTCGACCGTGGGACTGCTGGAACCCTGAGTTCAAGTTCCCCCGGGCGCACGGAAGCAATCTTTTTGGGGTATCGGCAAAACCAATAGCTTCCGAAATGTGTATATGTGACACTTTGAATTCAACCAAGCGCTTCTTGGAGTGTTCAAATTGCCATATGTAGAACAATGGATACTATTGAGTTTGCCGATATGGACCAAAAGAGGTGTGGGTAGCGGAATCGAAGTGTAATGAACTTCGATTACGTTACCCAGATGCGACAGCGGTAATTGGAGAAGAATTTGGATTGCGGGATCGGATGGGATAAAGGTGGAAAGTGAAATGAGGTGGTGAGGATTGGGGCAGTCAGTATTTGACGTCGGAAAGAAGTGTGAGCGCTTTGGGAGTGAATTTTTCCGTTCGAGAGTCCGTTGCGAGTTAAAAAGTGGAAGTTCTTTGTCCGGAGGAAGAAGAGTTTTTGGTGAAATAAAAGTGTATCTTGACTTGCGTTTTGGAGATTTTAATGTAGGGTCGGGATTTCCAGTGTTGGTGTTGGGTGAATTTTGGGGGAAAATAGTTTAATTTGTATGGTAGTACAGAAAGTACGAAAGCTTAAGTGACAGAGTGTAACTTTAACGAAGACACAAACTAATTCAAAGTGTGTTGTGAATTAACTGAGATTTAAAGATAACCGAAAGAATTAAGAAGAAGTGAAAAAAAAACAGGAAGAACGAAAAGACTGTGAATTTAAACAAATTCTATTTTAAAGTGAGAAGAAACAACAATATAGTGCCAGAGGATAAAAGTGAAAAGTCAAACAGTGCAAATAAGCCAGTGTGAAAATTGCAAAAGGTGGCCGTTTTACCATCCCTCTTGAATTTTTTTTTTTTTTGGTACATTCCAGAGATTTTTCCTTTTGTTTTCAGAGCCCCCGCTTCTTTCTTGGCCTTTCCCCGAGCGCTCGGAGTTTTGCAGGAAAGTGAGTGAGTATAAATTTATTTTCTTACTTTTTGCATTGTTTTAAATTATTTGATATTATATAGTTTTGTACATTTAATTAACCTTGATTTACTCTTTATTGGCTTAAATCCAATTTTGAAGGGGCGGATTAGATTGAAATAAGTTTTTTTCTCTTTTTTTTTGTAAAATTTGTGAATGGTTTTGTTATATAATTTTTGGATTTTTGTAAATAAAACGGCCATGTCACACTAGAAACCTTATTTTCATTTCTCAAAATGACCTCTCCCTTTCCCATCCTTTTCCCTTTGTGCTAGTTTTTATGTAAGGTGGCTCAGCACGAGCAGAGGGTGTCCCGGAAGACCCACGACACGACTGAGCGCTAGCCGGCCTCAGTATGCCACCCCGGGCTACACACCTCTCTGCTAATTCTTAATGTTTGCAACTGCGGTGACTTCCGTGGTTGCTACAAACTTTTCAGACTACGCCTAGGAAAGAATAAGAGTATTCCACCGCTGCGATTCATTGACTTCAGCAGTATATCAGTAGAACTCTCCCCATCCAATACGCCGGCTTCTGCTAGTAAAGAACCGTCAACTATCAAACGTTGATCTACTGCATCAGCCGTCTTATCTGAAAGCATTGACGTAGATATAATATTAAGGGAATGCGATCGTAAGTCGCTCATTTAAAAACAACCAGCAGCTAAAAGGAACTGTGAGTAACCTTCGAGAGGAAAACCGTCAATATTTAATGCCAATACAACAGGCGTGACAGCAGACAAAGCAATCATTATAGCCGGCGCAGCTGCCATTACAACAGATGCAGCAACCATCACAGCTGACACAGTTGGCATCACAACCGATGTAGCAGCAATTACAATAGATTCAGCAACCATTACAGCTGACACAGCAATCATCACACCCGACACAGCAGCTATCACAACCGATACTGCTGCTCTGTCAGCTATGGTAACTGTATCTACGCACTAATTGTCAAATTCAATGCAATAATTGCCACAGTCAGCATTACAGTATCCCTTTATGACACCAGAGAAAATAAAGCCGCACCAATGAATGACATAATTGGCCTAGCTTTGTCAATTACGCAACAATCGCAGCGCAATACTCGGTTTTCTTTACGCAAAACAGTACACAGACCGAAAATGGAAATCAATGAGTAAACTTACAGCGAACAGATTACGAAGAACAGTCCATTCTTGCAATTGAATCCATGGATTGCCAAGGATGATATCCTTCACGTAAACGGAAAAATAAGCCGGGTTCTAGTATTACCAGGAGATAAGGAAACGCTACAAAACTTCCTGATCGAAGCTGAATACATTATCAATGGTCGGCTATTTATAATCTGCCCGTAAAAACTGGTCCCACCTATCCCGAACCATTTCTTGCTTCGCTGCACACATTCCATACAAACGCCAGCAAGGTTAGGGTCGAAATTGATGAACTTACGAAAGCAGTGGAGTCTTGCATAGACCATCAAAAATGAAATCTGGCATCAATGTAGAGGGCGGTTCCATAAAAACCCGAGTTACAAATGAAACCACAATTTTTTTCAAAAAAACATTTTAGAAACATACGTTTCTCTTAACGTTCCTGGCATTTTTTAGACTCTCCAAAAAATAGAATTTACCCCTGTATCGGCAATCCGTAACGCAATTCATGCAGTTTGGCGGTGACAACTCGGGATGAATGTGCTGGTGCATTATCATGGTGAAATTACACCTTCTTTTTCGCCAAAGCGGCCGTGTCTCCTTCAATTTGTTGTCGAAGCGTCCAAGAACTTGTTGCGAGCGAATAAATACCACATATATACTCACATACAAGTAAGCACATACGCCCATTGTTATCAAAGTATATGCTTCTCGTCTAATGGGCACACGCAAAGATAAATCCGTAATTCATTTCATACGTACATGATAAGCTTCACTACGATCAACCACATAAGCTTTGGGGTGTGCTTCTAGCGGAGTGAAGCCGAAGAGAGAAAGAGAGAGCCAAAAGATGAAACAAAAGCTCTCCTTCACTCAATTTCCTCAATTTTGTCGTAAAAGTCTGCAAACGAGATGGAGAGTAAGAGCTTCTCAGGAATGGAAGCTCACATGTTGCATATTCGGCAGATTTTGGCGAGAAATGGAACAAAAGCTCGTTTCGTGACCATACATAAACACTTGATGGAGTACTGAAGGGAGCGTGTTGCTGCCCAATTATTATCTACATCGTTCAAAGTATTCGCGGCTTAAGTTCTTGGACGGATAGTGCCCAACAAAATGGTGAGGAGTGAGGTGTTTGCTTGCGCCGCGATCCTCAATCGGCCTTTTGCTGTTCCATGTCGTGTGGCCACCCCGAACCATTAGCACGTCAAGTTGATTCCCTCTACAGGCTGGCGACAGGTCAGGGTAAAAGTGAAGAGCGCTTCACCCAATAGTGATAGTCGGAGGTTTTTAATAATAAAATAAGTGACAATGTAATTAATTGATTCGGTTGCAATATAAACAACATGAAATGTGTGCCAGTGTGGTGGAAAACTGGGTCCAAAGAGTCGAACGCTGTAAACGGACTCGTGGTGGTTTTATGACCGAAACTATTCAGAAAATGTGATACTTGCACTACATCCACAATAAATTTGAACTCAATATTTCAAATATTTCTGTGTTTTATCAGTAGATAAAATTTTTATGTCCTAAACGGAAAGCATTTAAGTATTTTGGCACTTTAAATTTGGAGAAAATTTAAAATCTCTTAAAATTGTTGCTGATTTTCTGCGTGAAAACTTACTGAGCAATATGAAAAAGTGTGAGACTATCTAGAATAAAAGAATTGAGAATGTGGCACAGGAAATTGGTAAAAGATCTATAGACAGAATCAACAATGCCAGCGCATTCGCATTAAAAGATCAAGACCAGCCATGTTACTTGCATATTAGCGCTTTATTGTAAGCATTTTCACTGAGGCGATATCTGTTTAAATCTAGTGTCTCTAGGTTAGTTTAGGTGCAAATTTTTTCAGGAGCCTGGTTATGTTGGCGTAAATCCTTGTCTTTTACAACTAGTATAAGCCATGCACTTTAAGAGATCTTCAAGGGTTTGTTGTCTTTGGGAAGTGATTCCTTTAAGGTTCTTCCGTGGAATATGCCCTGGGATACATTTCTGGACTAAGAATAAGAAAAAGTTGAACCGACGTTTTGGGTGGGTGGATATAATATTTTTGACGTAGTTGCATAGTAGCGTACCGCCGATGTGATACTCGCGCACGAACGGCTCAAATCGAAGTATCTTGACGGTTCCAGAGTATGTTTCGACGTTTACAGCGATGAGTTAAAGGTGTAGGTTTGATCGAGATGAACACCCTAATAGCGCTGGTCTGTTTCTGAACAAATGTCCCCAAAAAGGCTGGTGCCACTTCTCACACGGCATTCTTTCTCTGCAAAGAAAGCCATGAAACTTACAAGGCAATTAAACTTACGGATATAGCGGCTCGAAGGGGAACCAAAAAGATTGTTTCAACCACGGAGGTCCCCGCAGTTGGGGACATTAATATTTAGTAAAGGAGTCCGCGTGGCTTAGTGGTTAGAGCACTAAGCCTGTAACTCGAAGGTCTCTGGTTCGAGTTTCGTTGGCGTCAACGAGATTTAGTTCGAGTAATTCTTCGGACGAACTATAAACCTATTCAGGTATGATACGTGCTGGTTTTAAATCAGAAGGTATCGGAGCTGGGTGAACGGACACACGGCCAAAGCGTGATAATGATCATATCACCTTGTGGAGTGCCGATACATTCGATCATGACAATGAGATACTCTAACTATCTCTAAGCGAAGGCCCGAAAGGGGCTGTAGTGCTACGAAAAAAAGAGGATTCCCAGGGTGGCATTCTACGGCCGGCTAGCGCTCAGTCGTGTCATGGGATCTTCCGAGAAATCCTTTGCCCATGCTGGGCCACTCACATTAAAAACATACCACAAAGAAAGACGAAGAGGCCATTTTGAGAAATGAACAATGGTTTAAATAATCCATGGCTATTTTAATCAATAAACAACACGTGCCACAAATGTCTAGTGAAAATAAAAAAAAATAAAATCAGACCTCTCAAGCATTACTATAAAAATAACTAAATGGGGTTCTATTAGAAGCAAAAAGAACACAAACTAATCACCAAATCAATCAAGACAGACCCACCTCTCATTTTCCTGGTGATCTCCAAGCACTCGGCGAAGGACAAAAATAAAAGTGAGGTCACTGAAAATTTATTTCAGCACAAAATAGCACTTTGGATGCACTTTCGGTCTATTTCGCACACGATTCGTCACTATCTCGCCGAGCAGTGCAAATCCATATTTCGTCATTGTGGAGAAAATTAAAACATGTTTAATTCCCACTTGCTGCAATTTAACAATCTTCCATTGCGATGGCTTCGCGGCTAAAAATTTTACTTTTCATTCCGCGATAACAGTTTTCTTCTACAGTCTCAGCGAGGCCCTTCTTCTACTCTTCCAGACGCTTTACCAAAATCCAATTTTAATGTGGTAGCAATAGAAAAATTGCATACTATGCGCACGGTCAAATAACTGAATCACTTGAGTCCAAAATCTAATCTCCGGAGTTCAATTTCACTGTCTCGCCAAAACTTCCCCTCCCAAATCTAGCCACCAAAACTGGTCCCGCAACCCTTTGCTCATTCTAATCATCCGCTGCCGTTCTGAGTTAGCCTAATTGAAGTTAGTTACATGTTGATCCAGTTCCCTCTGTTAATCTTTCCAGCTTTCGCCAAATGCAATAATCTCAATTGCATGTATGATGATTTCATATAATGCTTAGTGACGGGTATATGCAAATCATGAACCAATCAGTATTATTTACATTTGATGAAATTAAAAATATTTTTACCCCTGAGAGAATTTGAACCCACGGTACCAGCAGAAGCACAATAGCTTCCGACATTCTCCAATGCATCCAACATCCAACTTCAATTGAGCAAAGCATTAGAAAGCTTTTATCAATGTTATCGTAACAGGCAAGTTTGTACGGTAATTAGGAGATATAATTATTTTAAGGTGGTTGTCGCATTGCAATGAATGAGAATGAGAACAACAAGACCATATAAAAATGAATGAAAAATGACATTTATTATGTGGCACAAGAAACATAAGAACATTTGCTAATGAAGAAAATAAGATCATTAAAAAAATAACAATTATTTGTTGAGGAAGGAAAAATAGGATACGTTTAAAACAGAATAAAAATTTAAAGTAGTGACCGTATAGATTAAGGCAAAGGAAATTGAGAAAGTATTTTGTGAAGTATAAGCATCCAATAGAAGTGATATAAAGCATTTAAATTAATGAACAGGAGAATGCCCGCACGCCCAAAATTTGCAACAAGATATGGCCTCGCTGAATTTGCCAAAAATAACAACAACTAAGACATTAAAGATATCATTGGTGACTAAAGAATTAAAGAAGATAAATGGACAACATAACGAAAAGGCTGAGAGAGCTAATATTAACAGATGTTCTCTCTCCGTTCGGGCACAGTAAAAAAATGGCGCCCACTCCACAATGTTCTACACGAGGTAAGCGCACAATGAACCACAGTAAGATTAAAAAAAAATCGTAGCAGAAAAAGGACAGAATAAACAAACAAACGAAATACCAATGCGCAATGTTGCTATTATCACCGCTAATGTGCTTGACCAAAACAGGGAATCTTTCTATAGAGAGAAAGTTGTACAGCACAATCACCATTGAGTGCCATCAGAAAGAATGGTTTATTTGGAAAGCGGGACGGATACAACATATATGTGACTTGCAGTGAAAACATCAGCAAGGATATGAGGAATGGACTCTTAGTCATGGGAGCTCTGAGATCATTTTAGGTATTATTGACAAAGCTGGTTGAAGGCCGAAAAACTGCTGAAAGCTAAAGAAGAGCTAAAGACTAAGCCTATCGAGCTTTGCCAAACACCTTCAAAAGAATGGCCTCTAGCCAAATCGACGGAGACAGGAATAAATGGAGGAAGGATAAACTACTTAATGGACATCAGACGTTAGATCAAAAATTCAGACAGTACTGACTGTGGCGACTTCGTTTGAAATTCAAATTTGTCTTTCATCGAAATTTATCAGAATCTAGTACAATTACTAAGTTTGTCAAGTTGCCTAAATGTACTTCCGTTTAGATTCCATAAAATTGCATTGTGTTATAAGTATTCAGTAAAACGTACACTCGTTCACTCTTTTCTTATCCGCACATCGTGCAGGTCACGGCCAGGTACTCCATAACGTTACATCTAAATATTATAAATCTTGTTTCATTTGAATAAACATTCATCATTATTGTACTTGCATTTGTTTTTTTTATCATACTTTTGCTAATGAAACAATTGGTGACCCCGCCAGAACTCGTTCCGCGATAAACTATTCAATATTATCGAGAGTGCACAAGCCCCGGAATCCGCAGATACGTGAATTGGATAAAAAATGACTATTACAATATTTGCTGGCAAATCGATTTGTGAGGTTATAGTCTGACATCCAAGGTGATACTCATCAATTTCTCATTGAGTCATCGTGCTTCATCTACGCGCAATTTTCTTCTGCTGACAACGAGTGCACTATCAGAAGGGACTTTCAACACAAAGCGCGCCCCGACCAACGCTTCGTCAACTGATGGACGCTCCAGACAAACAAATTCATCTTGGTGCTGCGATTTCTTCAACGATAAGTGCAGTGCGCTGTGTCATTGTGTTGCAATATCTTCAGGAGTGTTTCGGAGGTGCAGTGCTACAACTTATTTCTGCGTGCTTCATTAAGTTTCACGGCGATCGTTGCGTTTTCTATCGTGCCGGCTCCAACAACCAGAGCCCCAAACGCAGCGAGACACATCATCGCGGGTCGCAGCACTGTCAATATTATATCACAAACGCAAATTCATCGCGTTCGCTACAATAACCTAACATCCGTTTGGCACTTTTGAATGTTGCTTCTATAATTTTGCATGGATCCTGTCAACAGTATCAACAATCGTCGAAAGTCGTCGCTTAATTTAATAGTCCTGAGCCCAGGTGAATTTTTTTTTCATTTTCAAGTTAAATTATTTGGTATATATTATTATATATAATCATTATCATTTTATAAAATATCCATATTTTAAGTGCTAATTATTTGTTACACACTCACATATATATTTATTATGGCTCCCACGGGAACAAAAACTACTGAAGAAAGTGATAGTGAATCTTAAAATATTAACATGTCCGCGAATGATTTGTCAGACAGGGAACCTTCTTTATTCGCATCGAAATTAAAAATTCGAACAGGTCGAACAGACCAGACTTGTGGTTTGCTCAAGTAGAGGCTCAATTTCGTGTCAAAGGCATTAGTACTTCCACAACGAAATATAATTATCTCGCTGGAGCTTTGTCATCTGAGAATATGGAATTAGCCGCGGATATCCTTCCTAACCCATCGTCAAGTACCGATAAATATGAGCATTTAAAGGAAACTTTATTATAACGCAGTAAAGATTCAGAGGAACGCAGATTAGATACACTATTGAATCAAATGCAACTAGGGGAATATAAACCCTCCGAGCTCTTTCGACGTATGGAGTCATTAGCTAGAGGTAACAGTTTGATCAATGTATCTCTATTGAGAAAACTATGGATAAAGGAACTACCGTCTTCGGTGCAAGCGTGCCTGATTGCTATTGAAGACACCAATAGTCAAGAGCAACTATTCGGAATTGCGGACAAAATATACGATTCTACGCAGACAGTAGTTTCATCAGTGGATCATAGGTGTAAAATACCAACTTCTGCATCCTCTCTTGAAGAAATAGTTAACGACTTGTCTGACCGCATGAAGCGATTGGAAAATCGAAATCCTCGTAGCAACGTACGGAATTCTTCGAAAAATCGTTATCATTCAGTAAAAAGATCCAACAGTCGAAGCAAAAACAATCATGCATTCTGCTGGTATCATTTCAAATTTGGGACCAAAGCAAAAAAATGCATTAGTCCTTGCAAATTCCAAACGGAAAATAATCAAAAAAACGGAATGTAGAAACTTCGACTGCGGCTTCGGAGTTTCGGGATGTTTCTCGCCGCTTATTCGTAAGAGATAAACGAACAGGCACACAATTTCTGATAGATACTGGTGCTGACGTATCTATTATTTCAAATCGTGGATTCCCAAACTTACAGTCGAAAACTTCCTTCAAACTAGTTTCCGCTAATGGCTCGCTCATAAATTCATTCGGGATCTAATGCCTATCATTGGATTTTGGTTGTTGCCGCAATCGATCACAACATCATTGGTGCAGATTTTTTGTATGCTAATAATCTGCTAATTGATTTAAGAGGCCGTAAGCTCATTCATAAACAAACACTTGTTTCTATCAACTGCTTAGTTCGTGAAGTCAACGTATGTTCTCCTAAATTGTTCCCTATTTAAGGAGAATACGGCTCTATACTAAATGACTTTCCCACTTTGAAAACACCTTCTGATTTCAACATGAAAATAAAACATGACGTGGTTCACTACATCAACACTAATGGACCACTGCCATCAACCAAGCCCAGGAGACTTAACCCGTCAAAGTTTAAGATTGCAAAGCCCGAGTTTCACGAAATGGTTAAATTAGGTATATGTCGACCATCCTTCTCTAACGTAGCTTCTCCGTTGCACATGGTAGCCAAAAAAGAATCCAATCAGTGGCGTCTTTGCGGAGACTATCGATTATTGAACTCCGTAACCATCTTCGATAAGTACCCGCTGCCCAACATTCAAGATTGTACTTTGAATTTGCGCGGATGCACATTTTTTTCCATAGTCGATCTGGTGAGGGCATATAATCAAATTCCTGTAGCGCCAGAAGATGTTCATAGAACAGCTGTAACAACACCTTTTGGACTGTTTGAATTTACACGGATGCCGTTCGGCGTGAAAAATGGAGCGCAGACATTTCAACGCTTCATTAATCAAATTTTAAATGGGTTGGATCTCATTTTTGTCTATGTTGATGATATTTTTATATACAGTCGAAGCCTTTAGGAGCAAAAAGAACACCTGAGGCAACTTTTCAAACGATTACAGGAATATAACATCAAAGTTAATCCAGACAAATGCGTATTTGGACAATCGCAAATTGATTTCTTAGGCCATTCCATATCTGCAGCAGGCATCGCACCTAGTAAAAATCGTGTGCAAGCCATTAATGAGTTCCCACCACCTTCAACTATCAACACACTCCAGCGATTTTTGAGTATGGTGAATTTTTGTCACCGCTTTCTGCCCAACATGGCTAAAATTGCAATACCGCTGTATGACTTCTTAAAAGAAAACAAGAACACAAAAAATGATTTTCAATGGTCTAAAGTACATGAGGATGCTTTCGATCATATTAAAAAATTGTTACAAAGTCAAACACTTCTTGTTCATCCAGCCATTGACGCCAAAATCGGTTTACGAGTAGACGCATTGAGTGATGCTGTTGGATCAGTTCTCCAACAGTGCATTTCCGGTACCTGGGAACCTCTATCATTCTTTTCAAAGAGGTTACAGCCAGCTGAAAAGAAATATTCAACCTTCGATAGAGAGCTCCTTGCAGCATATCTAGCGATTAAAAGATATAGATACTACGTCAAGGGAAGATAATTTACACTGTACACGGATCATAAGCCTTTGACAAAAGCGCTTTCAAGTAAATCTGAGAAAAACCAGTTGGATTATATCTCGCAATTTACAAACGATATAAGACACATTAGAGGTTGTCAAAACATTGTCACTTTCTAGAACCCATACCAGCTCTATTGACCAAATTGATCAAATTAACTTCGAAATTCTACACCAAGAACAAAGTAAAGACGGTGAACTTGCAGAAATTCTTCAATTAACACGATTGGAACTTTCTTTTAAGCTCGAAAGAATAAACGTTCCACTAGAGGATCAAGGTATATGGTGTGAAACCTCTACAGGTAGAACTAGGCCATACATCCCACTATCTTTACGACACGTTGTTTTTTTTTAACTCTGTTCATAACCTGTCGCATCCTGGTATTAAGACAACAAGGAAATTGATTAGTTCCAAGTATTTTTGGCCGAAAATGAACACTGACATTAACATTTGGGCCAAAACATGCATTCCGTGTCAAAAAGTAAAGGTATATGCAGGTATACTTCTTTGCCCTTTGGCGAATTTGAAGTTCCTTCGGGAAGATTTGCTCATATCCATATAGACTTAGTTGGACCGCTAACACCACCTAAAGGATTCGTTAATCTTTTAACTATAAAAGATCGGTTCTCGGGATGGCCTGAAGCTATTTCATTTAAAAACATCCACTCAGAAACGATTGCAAAAGCTCTGCTACATGAATGGATTTCCCGATATGGAGTTCCAGAAACAATTACAACAGATCAAGGAACGCAATTCGAATCTAATTTGTTCCAGGACTTGACTAAAATTCTTGGCTGTCATCGCATCCGAACAACTGCCTATCATTCTCAAGCAAATGGATTCATTGAACGTTTCCATAGGCAGTTGAAAGCTGCCATTAGAGCAAACAATAATCCAAAAAATTGGCACGATAATTTGCCTTGGATTCTTTTAGGGATCAGGTCTGCTTTGATGGAAGATTTCGGAGTAGCTCCTTCACAGTTGTTATATGGACAAGCTTTGCGATTACCTGAAGTAATAATCGCATCAGACTCAAACCCTAATCGATCAATAACGTCGAGTTTAGCAAAAGATATACAAAATTCAATTTCGAGAATACGTCCGTGTAGTTCAAGAATTCGAAAACAAAAGAATATTTTCGTACCAAAAGAGTTAGACACATGTACTCATGTATTTGTTCGCGAAGAGGTAAAGAAAAGTAGTTTTTGTCAACCATACTCCAGACCATACAAAATATTAGACAGAAATAAAAAATATTTTAGAATTCTTTTAAATGACAAAGAACGGTCAATATCAATTGATAGAATTAAACCAGCATTTAAATTGAATCCTTATATGTTTAATGAAGACCGTAAAACAAGATATATTGGCCAGGAAAATGTAATTTTCAGAATTTAATATAATAGTATAATGAATTTAAAATTAGCGAAAGACATAGTTATTAGAAAATGAATTATATACAATGTAAAATTAAGAATCTTTTCATAGGAATGTAAGCTAATAAATGTATACAATTCTTTTAAATGAAGCGAGAGTGATGTGGCGACTTCGTTAGAAATTCAAATTTGTCTTTCATCAAAATTTATCAGAATCTAGTACAATTACTAAGTTTGTCAAGTTGCCTAAATGTACTTCCGTTTAGATTCCATAAAATTCCATTATGTTCTAAGTATTCAGTAAAACGTACACTCGTTCACTCTCTTCTGTTCGGCACATCGTGCAGGTCACAGCCAGGTACTCCATAACGTTACATCTAAATATTATAAATCTTGTTTCATTTGAATAAATTGAACATTCATCATTATTGTACTTGTATTTGTTTTTTTATCATACATTTGCTTATGAAACACTGACAAAGGCAGTCGAAAAACCACCAAAACCGTCTGCTAAAGGTTCAAGAAAAAAATATTCTCAAAGAAGCTGAACCAAAAGAAGTACCTGATACGAAGCAAAGAAAAAAATTCACCATGTAAGCCCCTAAGGCAGGCGCTACTCATAATACCTATGCATGGCAGATCTTACACAGATGTGCTGTGGGGGATCAAGGGAGGTGTAAATTCAGAAGACGCCAAAACTGCAATTGAAACAGTGAGAACAATGTGGTCCAGCTACATACTTGTCGAATTTAGAGCAGAGCCCACAAATAAAAAAGCATTCAATGATGCGGTCAGAAAGTTTCTGAGCTAGTTAGACTTGTTTACGTATGTCTGGGCATAAATTTTGAAAGGAAATAGATTGAGAAGTTATTTTTTTGCTAATCATGCCAAAAATGACCACAGTAGTCGTACATTTTTGGCATGATTGGTCTAAACGTATTGAGATTTTAATTTTTTTTTTGCCCGTAAAAGATATCTTGGACTATAATGTATCGGAACGTAGTTCAAATCCTATGGACTCTTTTTAGTTTAGCAATATAGCCCGTTTCGGGCCTTCGCTTAGAGATAGTTAGAGTATCTTATTATCTTGATTGAATGTGCGTGCGTGTCCATCCACACAGCTGAGACGTTATGATATGAAATCTCATTCTGGGCTGAAAAATTGACTCTTGAGAGGGTGAAATAAAAATAGGTGCTTGGAAAAAATGACTTCAGAGTGCCCTAAAACGGGTGAAATAAATTTTATGGAAGCGGTACCATGTCAGTATTTCCCTGTTTCATTAATTTTCACCACATGTTGGTAATTTTTATCTTGAAACGGGGTAATTGATTTGGCATCGCATTTGTGAAATTTATTTCATCTTTTTTAGGCTGATTTTAAGTCGGTTTCCTTTTTTTTCTAACAAAAATTCTTTTTCATAATCAGATTCTGATTTCATACGCTTGATAACAAACTATTATTAGAGATTTTTACAATATTTAGCAGAAAAGCGTTGATTGTCAAGTAAATCTATCTAGAAAAACTAATTTTCCATTACTTACACACATTCTCCGCATATAAAAGGTGCGGACGAATTTATACCGAATGACAATATTTAAAAATAAACGAATTTCTTTGGAAAAAAAATCAAAGATCTTCTTGGCTCCGTGTTACCAGTCGAAGTAAATGAACATTTCCATTTATGCACACGCATCCTTAAAAATACAGATACATTCGCCTAAAATTAAATGTTTCATCCTACAACAGAGAGTTTCAGAAATACTTGAGAAAATTCATTTTGTAGGCTTCCACAACTTCTAACAAATACGGCAAAGAAGCTTCACATAAATTTTGTAAATTGCTCAATGCGATTCAAAACGATTTATTCGTTCGAATGAAAGGAAAGAGAAGTATCCTTGGTAAAAGGAACCCTGATAAATGCTGCAATAAAATCAGACAACGTTGAATATCTTTGAGATTCACAAGGTGAAAGCGACAATAGATACTTTTTGAATCTGTCACAGTCGTTTGTTCAATCGATTTTCAATTTTTTATTTCTTGTTTTGCAATCGTTATCAATAGATTCTCCAGCGAACCCTTCGCAACAGTTTAACTTTTGTTGATTGGGGAGTTTGAGGTTTGTAAATTCAATTTATACGCAGATTTATTTGCACCGACATAAATGATGCGAATAACTTTGCGATCTTTTTGTAAGCTGAAAAGGAGTTCAAAGAAATCGTAAAAGTACCATAAAGTGATTCGATTTTAATTCACTGGTACTGGATTTAAATTTGCTATTTAAAGTGGTTGAATGAGTTTTGCCATTTAGTAGGGGTGAAGTTTGAGAATATGTTGGCGAGAATTTAGGAAGCCTTCATGGGCTTATTATATTTTATGAGGACTAAGTTGAGATAAGGGCTGAAGGAATGTTGGTTTCTGGAAAGTTACACCATCCAAAACGATTTCCAGGACATTGCTTAACACTTTACTTCTACCCTTCTCTAATATTTTACATTTAAGTAACTACAAAGTTTGTCGTTCCCCATTTGCAATGGGGTCTACGACATTACCTTAATGTACATATGAAGCTGTCTCCCCCACCACGATTTTTACACATATTTCACATACGCCATAAACACCTTGCTTACCAGTGACATTAATCTGTTCTAGCGCGAAAAGGAGGTTGTGAGTACTTGTCTGTATTCGACAGTCACAGCACTGGTTCGTTGAAGTACTGTTCAAAATTCAACGTGGGTTCTTGAAGCGTCATGGCGAAAAATGCTTGTATATAGCATGCAAACAAACTTGGCTAAGAAAGTGAATTATGACGGCACTTAAAGACGCATAAATCTTGTGAAATAACATAAAGCTAAGATGTAGTACTGCACGTAAAATCGGGAGCTTTGTACTCGTACGGTGTGCAGAACGGGGTTTTGAAAGAATGAATGAAGAGCATACTTGGCACCTGCTGTGATTCTTTTGCCTCACTACGATGCAACTAAGCGAGCGAGAGGAATTGTCAATTTACTTGCACATGAAAGCCATTTTACGTCAGCATTTTTCTCACTATGAACCGACACTTGAATGCTAAACAACTTCCTTTATCGTTCTAGGGAAACTAACGTTCTTCTTTTTGTAAGTTCTTGCAATCGACGTGTGAAATTCATGTTGATGTATTCAAAAACGTACTAATATAGTGTATGAGTAGGGAAGTTAGTGTGGAATTGTGTAGGCGATATTACTAGTCAAACTAACTAAATTACCTACAGATACCAATATTTTGAAAAATGTATGATCTATTTGAGACTTCTTCGCGCAGCTCAACTTGCGACACTTACTTAGTTCCGCGGAAAAAAAAATTCGAAAAAGAAGATTGCAAAATTGAGCGATTGTCTTTGCGATTAGTGGAAAGGTTGTTTTGAGTTCCAGCCGTGCCGTCATTTTCTCATTCACAAATTTTTACTTCCGTGGTTGCAACAGAAATGCGCCCAAATAGGTGGTACTTGTTGGTTATCTTGGTTTTGAATTTAATTATTATTTTAGGTGGTCTTGAGTACCTGGAGTGCCTGACTTGAATATTGGCTCGTGTATTCTAGGGAAATATTGGAGAGTCTAAAAAGTATTGAGCCTTTTTTGTCACTAGATGGTGTTTGTTGTCATATATCGGGCAACACTAATCAGATTGAGTCAAACTGACATGCGTTTGAAAGATGACATCCCAGTCTACAATTTCTATATGGACAGTTTTGTATTTCGTCATTCGTGTCAAAAGTTGTATTCATCTCAAACTGAGTGACATTTCTGAAAAAAATCGTTATATTTTACGAGTACTATATCTCTACGATTAAGGTGAGAGTGGATCGCAGGTTCGTGAAAAAATTTGTGGTGTCTACGGTCAAGATACTTTATCTCACAGCCGAGAGATGGTTCGCTCGCTTTCGTTCTGGTAATTTTGATGCCAAAGATGCACCTCGCTCAGGTCGACCAATCATTGAAACAGTCGATGAAATCTGACAAAAACTTGAAGAAAACCGACACATAAGCAGCCATGATATTTTCAAGGAACTGAATATCCGTCACTAAACAGTTTTGAACCGTTTGCGTAAGGCTGGATACACAAAGAAGCTCGACGTTTGGGTGTCGCATGAATAAACACACAAAAATTTGATCGACTGAATTTCCATTTGCAAAATGCTAATAAAACCCAACGAAATCGAGCAATTTTGAACCAAATCATTACGTGCGATGAAAACTTGGTAAGATCATAGTCAAATAAAGGTGAATCATCACCAACGACTTCAAAGCCAGAATTGACACCGAATAAGGTTATGATGTGTGTATAGTGGGACTGGAAGGTAATTGTTTATCATGAGGTCCTAGAACCAGGCCTCTGTACTGTCAGCAATGAACCAGATTGCAACAAGCAATTCAAAAAAAACCGGCCAGGATTGATCAATAGACAGGGCGTTGTCTTCCATCATGACAATGCCAGACCACACACATCTTTGATGACCCAGCAAAAATTGACAGAGCTTGCCTGGGAAGTTTTGATGCAACCACCGTATAGTCCAGACCTTGCACCATCACACTACCATTTGTTTCGGTCTCTGCAAAACTTCTTTAGTGAAAAGAAATTCACTTCAAAAAGGGACTGTGAAAATCACTTGGCCAAGTTTTTCACTGATAAACCACAGAAGTTCTACACAGATAGAATAATGGCTCTACCCAAAATGGCAAAAGGTGGACAATGGATAATATGGACAATATGTACTTAAAAAACCCGATTTTAAATAAAAGAAATATTCAACCGAAAAATGACAAAAAAGACTCAATACTCGTACTTTTTAGACTTAACAATATATTTTTTTCTTTTATGTACGACTATTTTAGTTATAGTCTTCAATTTGATGTTTTGTTTATGTTTTGACTGATGAATTTATAGCTTTATCATGATTTTATTAACGGTTTCGGGCTTAGTTTTGAGGTTCAATTTTAATTTATAGATTTTTTATCACGGGGTTTGCTGCAGTTGCAGTAGCCCCTGCGTACTGGAAATTATATTTATAAAGTCTTTTTCCGGTTTAGTCAACATACAGGCTATTTAGGTGTTGATGATTTTGAGAAACCACCGAGGTTTCTGTCGTTGGCTATATCTCCCTACAAAGGATAGGTTGCCTTGAGCAATCACTTGGAATTGCCCAATGTACTGTGTCTCATCGTCATCTTACTCGAAAGGCATTGTGTCTTGTGCGGCTCTTGTCCAAGCTATTATGGAGTCTGATAGGAGCGATAAGAGTCTCATAGTCAGCCTAGGTGGTGCTATTTTGAGCGGAGTTCGCCTTCAGGACACATTGTGATAAGAGGCACCAAGATACTTGCCTCTGTTACGTGCGTTGGGTCTCATTGGACCGACGTAGATGTGCGGCGAGCAATCGATACGCATTACCAGAGACCAGACAAATCGGCCCGTGAGTTTCATGGCTCCAAAGTCGACATGTTTTGCGTCTTAAAAGTCGGTTATCCTATTCTGACATGCAAACCATCCTATTGCGAAACATCCACAAACGAATGAGGAATTATTTGGTAGGCTTGGAATTCGCACCGTTATTAGAATTAGTTTGTCACTGCTCCTAAGTTGAAGCTGTAAGTATCCTTCGGAAAGATTTGTGGTTGACCGTCACAGCAGAAACCGTCTCAACATTGACGCTGTTGATAAGTTGGAGAACGCCTGGTGTGATCCTCAAGGGAGGTCTGTAGTAGGATATCATACACGTTATGAACGTCGGCCTTCAAGTGATATTCCGTCTTCCTTTCATGAGCATCATCACCCGGTGAGTAACCAGATACCAGACCAGTGTCTATCCAAAAGTTTTTTTTTTGCTTCACTTCATATGTCTGATTCTCCACCGTTTTCTGGCGATGTGATTACCCCGAATAGTGTACCGAGTTATATCAGAAATAATGGAATGACAGGTAATGATTGAGACATATCCGCTCCGGGATCGCTTCCGGAAATCCTGGAGGTACGTCTTTGCCAGACGTCTCTTAAAGTGTGTCTGCGTGGAGTCGATTGAGCTTTTGGCGACAAAAGGCTCTATACAGAGATTTTCATCAAGGGTCGCATCTTGGCAGGCTTGCTTGATAGTGGAGCCAGTGTCAGTATCCTCGGAGCCGGAGCCTTGGACCTACTGTCGTACTTGGGTTTGCATATGCATACCATGCATGCTCATGACCAGACTGCATCAGGGTACAAGGATCCCCTTCAGGGATACGTCATTATATTGGTGCCATTTAACAACACCACTAAATCGATGACATTCCCGATTGTTCTTTTCTCGACGCATGCAGTGTATCTTGGAATCAACTTCCGGGAACTCTTCAAAATAGCACCAATCCAGGCCAACGCTGTCAAAGCAGTCACAGAGCCTTCGATCCCTGGATTCCACTTATTGAGTCCAGAGGATCAGCAACGACTCGACTTCGTTAAACAACAGTTTACGTCGCATAATGCAAAAGGCTTGAGTGGAATCAGTCGTGTGTCTCATCACATTGATACTGGATCTACACGACCCATTAAGCAGCGGAATTATGCTGCTGCGCCCGTTATACAGAAGCTGTTCTATGACAAACTAAATCGTATGTTGTCTTTGGGGGTAATAAAGGAAAGTCAGAGTCTGTGCAGCTCTCCTGTAACCCTTGTCAGAAAACCCGGCAAGGTACGTTTGTGTCTTGACACTAGATGCGCCAATTAGGTGAGAGTTAAGAATATCTATCTGTTGCCACTGATTGAAGGTCTATTGGCACGGTTCCAGATCACCAGGTTCATTATCAGGATTTCTTTGGGTAAATTCCATTGGATGCAGCAAATAGGAGAAAAATAGCTTTTACTCTTCCTGGCAGGTTCTTGTACTAGTTCAAGGTCAAATCGTTTGGGTTATGTAGTGCTCCCCAAACGATGTGTCGGTTGTTGCATAGAGTAATAACGCATGGGCTGTAGGACAAGTTATTTGTTTATCTAGATGACCTGCTTGTTACGAGTTCAACGTTTGATAAGCACTTGGAGCTCCTGAATATGGTTGCAAAACTGCCCAGGAACGCCAACTTGACCATCAGTGTTGAAAAGAGCAAGTTCGTCAAGAAGGAAATTGAAAATCTTGATGTTGTAGTAAGTGATGGTATTTTGCACACCGACGTGCAGAAGGTTTCGCAGTAGTCGTGCAGTCGCCTAGGCAAACTGCTCTAAAAACACCATTATGCTTGATCTGATTTTAATTGTAAATTTAAAAATAAAAGTATTTAAATTTACAATTAAAATTCGAGCACGGCGACTCCTTTGTAACACAATTTATCAATATGAGTTGCGTTGTCCCGCAAGGCAAACAATAGTTAACGGTATGAGCGGGCTCGCCAAGAAACCACCGTTGCGGCACGGGAAGTCTGATAGCGATCACGAAACGGGGTGGACGTCGCAAGAAAAGATTTGATAGAATTTGATTGCGAAGTGTGAAAACAAGTGTGCGACTAGGTGCTAAATTGAGTGTGAGGTGAATAATAAGCAAAACATCAATGGCCGCGGTTCACCCTCCAAGTGTCGTTTAGGGGGGCGCAACCAAAACAAAGTCGAGTCCGAAAAATTCTTTCTTGCAAAAGGGCTAGTGCGGTTGCATGGTGAGTGCACATAAACAGTGGTCGCTGCAGAAGACAAGGAATGCAATCAGGAGCCTCGAACCGCGTCCCGAGGAGTACCAGCACCAACGCCGTTTGAACAATATCGTTTCATTTGTAATCGCGACATCGAAATTTCTTGAAATTCCTCTGAATTCCCCCGTCGTCGTCGACATACATCTTAACAATCGTTTTTAGCATTCTAACTGTGTCGAATAATTATGGTAGTAATGGTTAAATTATGTAGCAAAATAATGCGAGCGGCAACACAAAATCATGTGCCATGCAGTCTATGTGAAATTGAAGAGGAAAAATTTAATAAATCTCCGGAAGAGGAAAAGTGTCAAGAGTGTTTTTTCGCTTGAAGGGTGAAAGCGAGAAACCGAAGAGGCAATGGCTATACGCAATAGATGTCCATTAAAAGCATTAGAAGATGCATGTTAATGGTTCGAACGAGGAGAAGGAGATGTTGCCGTTTTCGACGCAACAAATTCAACGAGAGATAGTGTGTTATTGACAATTACATTGAATCAATGAACGATAAAGATTTAAAGGTTTTATTCTACGAGAGATTTATTTATCAAAATATCCAGCGAGAGAATAAACTTTAAAATATGTAAACACTGAAATGAATCGACACGCAAAGAAATGTTCACAATTTTTTGACGAGGGAGGAAGGAAAAATCAAAATTTTTGAACTCTTATGGAGATATTTGATTATAAAGCTTCAATGAAACTATTGAGTGCTTGGATTCAATAATGAGGCAACTTAGATTGGAAGCGGGATTTAAAAGTGTTGTGTTATACTGGAGACAGCTTCTTCTCCGTTTGTCGATGGATGAAAAACTATTGATAGAAATCGTTTCGCGTAAAAGTGGTAAAAGTACAGTGCAAGTAAAGAAGTTTCAACACTAGAAATAACTGCAAATATAATTATTTACGGTGATCCAATAAGAATAACATGGCGAATTCACTTAAAAGTTGAAGGTGCACAATTTTGTCATTTTATAATTACGAAAATGAGATGTTCACAGGCCTTACCCACCCCAAAAGCGAGTGCTGGTTGGAGCAGGACTGGGTGAGTACCCTTTGTACAGGGTGCGTACGGTATTTGAGGACATGCATAAATGTGACTATAACTTTGCGATTTTTTTTTCATTTTTTTTTCCTTTTCAGATGAGATATGGCGGACTACAACATCACTCAAGAAATGAACAGACATGCTGTCATCGTCGCTATATGTGCGAACCATACAGATTTAGAGATCTCTAATTTTTTTAATTTCGCCCGTTCATTCGTGCATAAGGTTCGCCGTGAATCGGAAGCATCAGGAGGCGATACAGAATCGGTTGTAAAACGCAAAAAGCACGAACAACGTTCTGACACTGTCCAACCTGTAGAATTTTTAGAGCAAGTGCAAGCGATCATAGATTAGGACCCTTCAAAATCAATGAGGGTCCTTGCGAGTGAGCTTCATGTTCCTGAGCGCCTTATTTATAGAGTTGTCCACGAAGACCTTTGGTATGGGTCTTGCGTAATGCGCAGAAGACAGTTCATGTCGGAACGAATACGGAAACAGAGAGTTTTCTGATCAAAACGCCTTTTAAACAAAATCAAACACCCTGAGCCGCCCAAAATGTTATGGCTTTTTTCCGACGAAAAAAATTTTGACCAAGATCAAAAGACCAATCGCAGAAATGACAGATGGCTATGTTCAAATCCTACGGAGGTTCCTGTTGTTATGCACACAAAATTTCTAGCCACTGTTATGGTTTTAGGTGTTGTCAGCAACGAAGGACATGTTATGCCATCACACTTTTTTACTCCAGGACTTCGAGTGAACTCTGCTACATGCATCGAGGTTTTGGAGTCGGTAGTGAAACCCTGGGTAGATAATCTAAGCGGAGGCAGACCATACATTTTTCAACAAGACACTACTCCTTCACATAAAGCGATGGCCGAAAATCTTCATGACCACATAACACCGAACCTATTGCCACCTAGCTCCCCTGACCTCAATACTTTGGATTATTACATATGGGGCGTAGTTGAGCGTGAGACCGATAATCTTCCTCATAATACCACTTCTTCGCTGAAGACTGCTATTAATGCCGTTATGGTCAATATCAACAAGGAGCATTTGATTCGGACATGTAATCGTTTCCGGCCTCGAACCGAAGAGGTTATTGCTGCTAATGACGATTTTATTAAATAAATTTATAGCCATTTATTAATTTAACGTTGCATAAAAAATTCCTGAAATTTCATTAAATTTTGTTAAAAATACAAGCTAATTAATTTTACTCTCACGTTGTCCTCAAATACCGTACGCACCCTGTATTTATTATGAATTTAAAGAAAAACAATTTTTTTTTTAATCTTTTATAATATTTGATTTGATTTCAGCATAGTACATATTCGCAGGGTAGAGTGACCTTCCGCTCGCGAACATGTCAGCTTACGAGTATTTGTCAAAGGCCACTCAGATACAAGATGCAAGATGGAGTTCTCAAGCTGCAGCCGTCAAAGCTTTATCATCTCAATTAGAGACAGCTCTTTGTGCTCTAGAAAAATTGAGAGACACTGCAACTGAGACCGTTCGATACTATACAGAGTGCAGCATTATTAATTAATACAATAGAAAAATTCAAAGCCAATTATTTTGTTTATTTGAAATCCGCAGGCCAATTCTATTTTTTCTGGAGAAGCTGTCGGGCATTGCTTTGTTGTGTGAGTAGACTCGTTTTGATAGCTTTGAGTCATCTCCAATGTCAGACACTGAAGATGACTCAAAAGAATCGAAACGCGTCTGCTCAGACAACAAAGCAAGGCCAAACAGCTTTTCAAGTCAAGAAAAAAGAATTGACCAAACTCAGGCAACTGCATATTGGAGGCTTTCGTTCGCTTATATCGAAGCTTGTCTACAAGCTCTCCAAGATAAGCTTAATATGTGGAGGAGAGAAACCCTTCCAGCTAACGTTATACCAAAAGCTACTAGGAAGTGTAAGGAATGGGGAGCATAGTATACTTAAATAGTATCCACACTCCATCAAACCTCCGGAAAAATCCGAACACAAGCCGAACAGCAAGCCATAAATCTTCGGTAGCACGTAGGCAGGTAAATGCTGACGAGAGGATTGGTGCGAATATAAACATATGCTTCGATAAGAGATTTCAGGACTACAATATCTCAAAATATCAATAACTTTGCAGAAAAACAAATTCGCTCCATGCAATCTTTTAGTTTTTTATTAGGATCTGGTAGCACTCCCATGTTCTGAAATGCGTAAAAGAACACGTGCGTCGGAAATTTTATTTGCTTTTTGCTTTGTTTCTTGAACGCGCCAGGCCTGGGCTCAGCTGATGTGAACCGGGTCAGCTGACGTGCCCCTGGGAAAATTCAAAAAGTGTGCAACACAGGGTAAATGAAAGGTATGGGTACTAGGGAATGTACTATGATGGGGAGTACCAACACAACGAAGACAAAGAGCAAAGTGGAAAATGCCAAGAGAAGCCACTGATGATTTTGGATTTTTCTGGAAAGATGAAGTAAAGCGGAGGTTAAAAGAGATCCTAGATAAGCTTATTCATGAGTCAACTGAATGGTTTGCCAATATTAAGAAACTGGATGAACGTTTTCGTTTTCTATGTAATTTTGATGAATGCATTCATAATGAGACCCCAAACGAAAACTCTGAAGAAGAAAGATTTCGAACTTGCAGAAAAGCATCCTTAAGAGAGGGAGAAGAAGAACTCTTTGAAGATATAAAAGATGTCATCATTTTATTACGAAGATCAAACCCAAATGATGTAAAGATCGACTTGCAGAAACCCAAAGATATTTTGCTATATTTATCTTGTTTAGGGCTAGAGCAATGTAGTAACCTGATCATCGGTTTCAAACTGCTTTTAACGGTTCTAGTGTCTGTGGCATCTTGTGAACGAGCTTTTAGTAAGCTGAAGCTTATTAAAAATTATTTTAGATCTACAATGACGCAAGAAAGACTGATAAATTTAACAATTTTATCAATTGAACGTGATATGACTGCTACTATAGACTTCAACTCTTTTATAAATAAGTATGCATCCATCAAAGCTAGTAAGGCACATTTTTAAATCTTAAATATGACTCTGAAATCTCTTTTATCTTGATTTTTTTTTCAACTAAACTGGCCCATCAAGAAGACGCCTCTTGATGAGCGCTGTAGGGTCAGTGCTACTGTACTCTCAGTAAGGAGGTTTACCGAAAACGTCTGGCACAGGTACAGAGAAGAGGAGTGCTGAGTATTGCATTTTCCTACCCGTTAGTCCTGGTTCGGCGGTGAAAGTCATTGCGGGCGTGATACCTGTACCTGCTATGATACGAGGGAGAAGGTTGTCCGCGAAGAGAGACAGCACTCACTCTACGATTGGCAGCAGTCTTGCGTAAATTGCACGAAGGGAAGGTGGACTGCGCGTTTCTTCCTGGATGTGAGACCGTGGCTAAATCGAAGGCATGGAGAGACTGACTTCTATCTGACCAAGCTTTTGAGCGGGCATGGGTGTTTTCAGTCTAATCTGCACAAGATTGCTAAGTCCCGGTCCCCCGATCGCCGATTTTGCCTAGGGGAGGAAGACAATGCCTGCCACACATCTTTTGCGTACACAAAATGGATCAGGCTGCGAAGGGATCTGTATAGGGAGACGGGAGAGCTCACCCCGGATAATATAATCGCGGTGATGCTCGAATCGGTTGACAAATGGAACCAGGTGGTACATTATGTTCGAGCAGTCCTAAAAGATAAAAGGAACTCACAGCAGCCGGGGGTGTTGGGGCTGGGGGATTGCTTGTCTGACACTCTCTCTTCCCCTCTCCCCTCCCGCTAGAAGAGGGATCCCCCAGCTAGAAGGCGCCTCCAGCGTAACAAAACGGGCCCTGGCCGGAAGTAATGTGCCAAACGGCTCCAGGCTAGGTTCTCAGGTTGACAGGGGAGGTGTTCAGTGGGTAGTCCAGTCACCTTCTTGCGAACATGGGAGTCTCACTCTGTGTGTAAATGGGCATTCACCTCCCTATAAGCAAAAAAAAACTGACCTCATAAGACTTTAAGTTTTTATTCATTTATATTTTGCTCCTTACAATGTGTCAAAGTAACACACAACTTATTAAAGATAAATAATTGTAAACATTAAACTATGTTTCGATTAACCTCATTAAACCTTCAACCTTTCAGTGTTGGAGGGCCACAGGCTGCAAGTCTCTTTTATCTTTAAGGGTTGCCCGAGTATAATGTGCCACGCTATTCGAAGTGAGCTCTCCCGTCTCTCTGTGGAGGTCCTGTCTCAGCCCGTCCCGTTTATTGTAAGCAAAAAATGCGTAGCAGCCATCGCCTTCCTCTCCTGGGCAATATCGATAGTCGGGGACCGTGAATTAACATATTAATCTTGTACAGAAAAAACTGAAACAACCCATACCCGCTCAAAAGCTGATTCAGATAGAAGTCAGTTTCACCATGCCTTCGATTTACCCAGGGTCTCAGATCCGGGATGAGACGCACAGCCCACCTCCACTTCACTTAAAACTGCCGCCAATCGTTGAGTCAGCGCTATGGTACAAGAATTTTGGAAACGGAAGCTGCTACAACTTACTATTACATAAATTTGTGAATAAAAGTTTAGGCTAGAAAGAAGTGAAAGTTTTAACTATTAAACGTCGAAGTGGAAACAGTATAATTAATAAGTTTGAAATATCGCACGAATAATCACGTAGGTTTTAGCCTCGAATTTATTACAGAATCGTTAATATTTCGATTCAAAATTTAAATCAAACTAAGTGTAATACTCTAAATTTTTCTGCACGATAAATCTCAACGGCATACGTGTTTATCTGTATTTTCCCAAACTTCCTTCCGAAGCAAGAGTTCATCCTATAAAAACGAAGATTTGCAAGACATCAAACCGAGTTAAACCAACTTCTTGGGATTAAATGCAAATATGACGAATAGCTTATCCTCAGTAGAACATTTTAAGCTCAAGACATGCTTTGAATGCACGGATATGATTGCAGTTTGCTGACAGTTCTATGAATGTTTCACTTGGGGCTGTCCTTGAAAGAGTCGGATCTTTGCCGAAATAAAATATTTATCACATGTTCTTATGGCGCTGACAAACTTTCGGAGTAGTCATAAAGTTCCTCCATAAGATACTATTCGTATCTTTAATGTGGATGGGGAAAAACATCGCAGCATAACATATTCGAGAGAATATCAAAATATTTGTGAATTCATTCAATTTTAATTTTCTAAGAATTTGTATAGTTGTAGTTACGAATTCATTAGGAACTATACAATATTTTCATTATAAAAAGACAATTCAACGGCAATAACTATGATACCTTTAATAAGCTCTGCTTTTCAGTACACTTATTATCAAACAGGTATTCAAACGTTATTCAATTGCTAACTAATTAAATATCAAAATGAGGCACATTCAAAATATTACCTTCAAAACTTTTTGATAATAATTGGCACACATCAAAAAGCATTCTGTGCTTTATGCCTTTTATCTTAACTCCGTAATCCCATAGCAACAATTGTTAGCATTCAAGCTAACAGTCAGGAAATCCTTCCCCACGGAAATATTTTACCATGAAAATTGTTTCCACCATAAATTCCACTTATGAGACTCGATATCATTATGATATGAAAGTATAATGAACGTTATTGAATGCGCTGTATGTAACCACAAAATAGAGTCATTTTGTCGGTATTTCTCCCTCAGAAGGATCTGGGAGGAAGGTATACTATATAAGAGTATATGTTGAAGTAGTGAAACTGTCGAGCTAAGTGCTTGAAGAGCACATTTTCGTGTTATGTAAACTGGTGTGAGTTTCAATTCTATCTTTAAATTACTAATTAGTTGAGTTTGCTTTATGTCAAGATCAAACTGAGCGAGGAAGATTTAATACGTGTATTGAAACAGAGTAGATAATTACTCAATCGAGAAACTGAGAGCGACTGCATAGCGGCTGGGTCCTTCGTCGGCACATTGCTCACAGTAAGCTCAAAATTTGTACGCGACGGTGCATAAATTTCTTAAGTATCTATTTGCATTGCATCCAGAATCTTTAGAGCATTTCATGCTTCTGCATACAACTCTAATGATGCTTGAACGTGTTCCATGCGATAAGTTTTTTGATGATATGACGGATAAATTTAATTAGAGTGTGTAGGGATGGTTTTCATTGCAGTGATTTAATGAACGAGTGATTTGTGTAGGAACTTACCAGAGAAATAAGATAATGACCCTTCTCAACTTAACTGAAAATATCTTCAGATACACAGTTATTATTTTGGACCATCTGAATATTCATTATCTTCGTCAAATACAGAATTTTTGCTCTAATAACCCAGAAAATATGGTAGAAAGTTGAAAGCTAATCAGTGGATGTAATGGTTGTTGAAAACTGCAGGAAAAACTATAACCAAGTAATCAATTTTTTCGATGGGCGACGTATGGTGCGGGGGAAAATATTGCTGCCAATTAGGTTGGGAAACAAAACTCGGTGGTTGGGAGTGCTGGTTGTTCCATCTTTGTCCCAGGGACTGATCTGGGGGATTGATTTACTGCACGAGTTTGGGGTGATATCAAACATCAACTCCTTGATTCAATCTCCTCTCAAATACGATCAACGGTTATCTCTAAATAAAGTATAAAATTTAATAAGCAGTATCTGGATAACAATTCAATTTATAAAATTTTACAAAAAGAAAACTTGTAATTATCGCAACCAATTTTTGTACGTGGCAAGCGAAACTGATTTCTGTTAAGCTTTGTATAACATCCTTACAGCATAAAGAGCAGCCCATATCTTCTCGGAAATTCGTGGTAACCAGTTCAACTTACTTCCTCAATAAAGCTTTAGCACCAGACAAGCATTCTCAAACATTGAAAGAATGTTCTTCCGCTATGAACAGCTTCATCCAAAAAAAAAAATCACAACCATTCAAAAAAGACATTAAAATACCATAAAATGTTATAATCTCACAGCTTTCTGTAAGATTAAAATCATATGACCTTACCATCGCCGCAAGCTTGTAACAATTCAAAAAAGTGTTTATTTCTAACTTTTACGACTATCATCCACTACGCCGGGCTATGAAAGACAATAAAACGGGGTAATAAAGTTAACAGTTCCTCCGCTAACTTATTTTCTACTTTCGTTCCTACTATTCTTCCACCTCCACCACCCACCATCGATAAAAGATCTCAAAAATTCGGTAACCATCAAGAAATTACATCTGTCTTCAATTTTTCTTCCCTTGTCTTGTTTGCGGTTTCAATGAATGTATTATCTGATGATTCTATACATATACACATAGTATGCACTCCAATGGGTAATGCTGGAACGTCTTAAAAGGGGGAGCAAATTGTCTCAAGATCTCAATTTAGAAGAAAATGACGAAGAAAAGAAAAGAGGAGCTGAACGGAGAGAAAATCATAAAATCCAGACAGCAAAGAGCTTATGAACCAATCAAGGAAGAAAAAATAAGAGCCGTGAACGTAAAGTGGTTGCGTATTTCCATTCTAGCCAACTCAAATTCGCTTGTTTGCTGGAAAACAGGATTAATTAAATCCATAGCAATCCTTGCACACAATTCATTCATATTAGTCGTCGACGGATTGGAATACTTATAAGAGAGCTTTTCTTCGTTGTCGTTCAAATCGTTTCCACCAGCTCATTTTGTTCCTTTTCATCTTTGTGTCAGTCTTTTCACTTCAACTACCATTCGAAATGGAGATCCACCAAGCCACTAGTATCATGTCCTTTTGCTCAAACTAGAACACAAAACGAGAATACTGAGAAAATGATCCTTTTAATCGGAAAATATCGGAGATTTACTCGAGCGAAAATTTCGAAAAGTGTAAAAATAAAGAGGGAAACATTTTGCGCAAGAATGGAACGAGTTGTGCTGGGATTGCCTTTCTTTTATCTTTGAAATTGTAGTACGATTAGATAAGATTCGGATAAGATGTGGTTCGCGAAATTGTACTATAATGCTCAAGAGGAGAACTATACTTAAAATTGAAGGAACTAATTCATGCCATTGACTTTTTTGAATGTAGAAGTTCAAGTCAGGTTGTGGTTGGGATAGAGGTAGATATTACATATAAGTATGCAAGCAAAACTTGAAAAACAAACAAGCGAACCACACCTACATATATGTGTTCCATAAATGAATAGTAAATATTAAAAATGAAGTTTATATTTAAAAAATAAACAACAATAATCTATTCTGCCTGCTAAAGAGAGACAATACTCTCTGAACCATTGACAACAGTCCTGGAGAGTGACAGATGGAACGCGCACCTGATCCCTGACATGCGGTCTTGGCTGAAAGGCTGAATTTCTACCTAATCCATTTCTTGAGCGGCCATGGATGTTTTCAGTCTGACTTGCACAGGATTGATAAGTTACAGTTTCCCAACTGTGTGTTTTACACAGTTGAGGTAGCAAAAGATTGCACAGGAAATGCGGTGACCTTTGTAGAAAAATCGGAGAGCTTTTCTCGAGTATTATTATAGGAGAGAAGCCTATATAGATTGACGAATAGAATCACGTTGCACATTATGCCTGGGCAGTCCTGATACGAGTAGTTAAAAAGGCATACTGGAGCGCCAGGGAGTGTTGAGGGTGGAGGAGTTTTTTTTTATCAATCACTTCCCTTCCTTCCCGTGAGAGGAGGAATTACTGTAACTTGAAGGTGCCTCTAGGCACAAAAAAAAAAAGGGCCCTAGTCCAAAGTAAAGTGTCAAACGTTTCTAAGTTTGGTTCTCAGATTGACAAGGGAAATGTTTATTGAGTAGCCCAGAACAGCGGTGTCGGTCGTAGGATAATTATCGTACGTGAAAGATAGTTTCATGCCTATATACGATGTACGATAACAAATTAACTTCCCCAAGCAGATGTGCCTCGATAAGTCCATGATGACGGAGGGAAGCAAAATGATATGAATGGCAACGATATTCATACTACTTCAGGTTGCATCCAACTGGAGATTGGAAACCCACCCGATGCGGCAGTAGAGACACGGGTTCAGGGGGGTTTCACCGTTATACCTTTCAGAGAAAGGCTTATTTCCCAAAGAACCTCTTAGAAGATCTCGATTTGCGATTTAACTCACCAATAAGCACTCAAGCATTGACTATGCCAACAGAAAAAAGAAGAAAAGAAAATGACAATGAGCCTTGCTTCCAAGGAAATGGAAAGCGCTATCTTCAGGATGCAAGCAAAATGCCAACTAGCAAAAGCTGAGCAAGGTGCAAGCAAGGGAAACGTATAGGAGGAACCGTGCTGAAGAGCAATTTCTCGTAAGAAAGATAAAGTAAAGCAAATGCGTCCATAACTACTACTCAGGCCAGCCTTGTGTGAGGGATGCGAAAACTCAATACCGACAACTTGAATGAGAAGCAATCTTTGCAAGTGTCTCTGCTGCCCTCATAGGGCTTATGTACAGGAACAACTGGCGATGAAGTGCCATCATCAGCCAATCTTCCAGAGATGACAGCTAGGTCTGATGGCTATTCTGCATCGGACTCTAAGCTGCTAACTAGAGCTCAACGCAAGAACACTCACCGCCGAGCAATGCGTAAGCTAAAGCTGGCTGATGAAAGGACGGACGGAATGGACTCTGGTGCGCTTTAAAAGAGGAGCAGTTCTGGTAAGGACTCATCTAAGCTAGAACATTCGATGACACTGAAATCAAGTAGCCGAAAAGCGTCGATAAATACAAAGAGGACGACAGCGAGCCCAAAACAATCGGGGATGATTAATATGACAAAGGCAGTCAAGGTACCGGGATTCAGGAGACCAGACTCAATCTAGGGTATCAACCTTTATATGCAGTAGCTACGCAGAAGATGCTGCAAAGTCATTGTTTGTACGCATTGGCTTGAGCAACGGAGGTTCAATTTATGTTGAATACGAGAGAGCATTTTCCGACCACTTAGTTAAAATCTCGAGGAATATCACTGTCACATACAGGATGAATAGTCTGTTTGCGTAGGCATTTTGCATGCTAATATTTGGATGAACGGACCGAGGAATGGTTTGCCAAAGTGCTAGTCCCCAAGGCTCCAGACTATAAGGTACCCTCACTAAGTTGGTCAGGTATGTAAAATGGATCCCAACAACAGTTAAGGATCCTATGGACATCATAGTCCACTTCAGGACGTAGAACCCAGAAGGCTGGCAGTTAATTTTCTGTAAGCAAAGCAGCAGTGTACAGGCCAATGACTCGAAAACTGCCCTGGTGGTCGTGATAGATCAGACCAGTACGGTCTTTTGAAGTCTGATCTGGGGTCGAGTTTTCATCTATTCCCATGGAGACTTAAGATCACCTTTCCGTAATGAGAATTTATCCTATACCTAGATTAACTAGAAGATGCCATTACCACACCTCGTCTTTAATATGTATGTGGCACGCTTTACTGCAGATAAAGTCACCACAATACATTACAGTTGTTCAAGTGCTATGGCTGAGGAAACAAACGTATCTATGGATTAAAAATACTTGACACGAGAGCTGCTATGATAGAGGATCTAAACACCCGCAGGCACGCTTGGTTATTGCTACAAATGAGTAAACGTATCTCTTGAGACACTTCACTAACCAAAACACAGTCAGGACGACGATATCATATGAAGAGGACCAAGGTTTGCACGGCATTATTGTTGTATCAGCCCACCTTCTATATGATATGGCCCTACCTTCATGCCAGCAGAATGTTGCCGGAGGTGGTAGATTACTCTCAGTCTAAAGGTATTGACCTGGTATCATGTTGCGATGTCAATGCACACCAACATGTGTGGGGCAGTAGCAACTGCTATCGTCGAGGCAAATAGCTGTTGGATTTTATAATGTCTAGTGAACTGGAAACTTTCAACACAGTCTCCAAGCCTACTTTTGTCATGTCCAATAGATAAAAAGTGATAGACAACACTCTGGCCACGCCGAGGAAAGCACAAGTAATTCAAGGCTGGGAGGTCTCGTATGAAGCTACACTTTCCGACCATAGATATCTTTAATTTCGTGTCAAAGTGGAGTAGCCGGATCAGGATCTTTCGAAAATCAGACTAAAGGATATCTGAGCTGAAAGTAAAAGTAAAATTATCTTTATCGCCTATCCTTAAAACTAGACAGATGGTTGACCGAATTTTTGAGGAATACAGCGCAATCCTAAACTGCTGTTTAGATATCACCTGTCCACTGAATTGACGCTTCTGACTGATGGAACTACAGAACCTTACAAGGCGAATATAAGAGGAAAGGGAGAGACTTTAAGCGCGTATTTTAAATGAAACATTGTGAAAGGACTGGAGGCATGCAGGGTTATGGTGAACTAATAATCAATTTAAAAGCCTGATGGCACCATTACGGTGTCAAACTTAGACTCACTGGAAGTTCTGATGAAGACCCACTTTAGGTCATTCATCAGGAACCTTCAACTGACTTGCTCCTGCCTCCTCAAGGAGAAAGGTTAATAAGGAAAAGTTGGAGCTTAGAAAGGCAAGTGGTTACATTGAATGGGGTTCAACATGCGCTGGACTCCTACGATAAATTCAATCATTAGGCTTTGATGGTACTTTTCTTGCTTTGACTAAACTGAAATTCAACAAAATGATGCAGTGCTTAAGGAAGATCCTAACATCAAGCCTAACGTTAGCATACATACCCACACCTTGGCAGATAGTCAAAGTTAGGTTTATTCAGGAATGCGGAATAAGTGACTACTATGAGCCTTAAAAATTCCATCTTAACAGTCTTACTTCGTTTTGCTGAAGGTACTGAAAAAGCTAATAGACCAATACATAAGATGTATAGGGTTATCCATTTTACGCTTGGGAAAGTAAAGCCAAAGAAAATACATAAGATATTCAGATCGAAACTAAATTTTTTATTCAATATAAAGATTGAACCTTGCCTTTATACTTGAAATACAACATCATTCAAATGTCTTCCATGGGACCTTTTACAGGCTTCAATCCTTTTGAGGTAAGTTTCAATGACTTTTCGGCACATTTCTAGAAATATCTCGGCCATAACTTCACGAATATTGGTTTTCAATTGCTCAAGATTTTGAGGATTGTTCGCGTAAATACGATTTTTCACATAACCTCATAAAAGAAATCCAAAGGTGTGTAGTGAATTAAGATGTTCAAAAGGTCCGTAAAGGACTGCAGCGATGTTCTGCTGCCTCGGCGGAAGAAGATGGAGGTATCTGCCGAGAATGCCCTCGTCTGGACACGCGTGAATGCGCTGGCAGGCTAGCATTGCGGTGTCGTGTGGCATGTTCATTTCCCCAGCACGACGACCCACAACAAAAAATTCCGCACTCACGAATTTGGTGGTCAATTGATCAAGAGGCGACCGAAGTCGCAAAAAGTGTAGATAACTACACTGAGGGAAAAAGTACTTGTTCCGAGAATAAGTGGAACCTGAAAAGAAAGGCGGACTTGGGGTAACCTCGTCATTACCCGACGAAGCTCATGGCCCACAAATGAAAGAAGGGCAACCGGGTGGTGATGGAGCCCCTTCGCACCCACCCAACCGGAATAAATCCATATTTTGTTGCAGTGGCCAGGTATTCTTCTTCTGAGTGGAAAACTCATGCAACTTGACTTGTATAAACTTTCCCATCAGAAGGGGAGTACCCCGGTGACCAATTTATGCCAAAGAATTATACAATTCGATTGCATAACGCTATTCCTTAAAGAGGCACTCTGCTTGGGCCACTCAACCCGCGATGGATTTATTCCGGTTGGGTGGGTGCGAAGGGGCTCCATCACCACCCGGTTGCCCTTCTTTCATTTGTGGGACATGAGCTTCGTCGGGTAATGGCGAGGTTACCCCAAGTCCGCCTTTCTTTTCAGGTTCCACTTGTTCTCGGAACAAGTACTTTCTCCCTCAGTGTAGTTATCTACACTTTTTGCGACTTCGGTCGCCTCTTGATCAATTGACCACCAAATTCGTGAGTGCGAAGTTTTTTTGTAGTGGGTCCTCGTGCTGGGGAAATGAACCCGCCCCACGACACCGCAATGCTAGCCTGCCAGCGTATCCACGCGTCTCCAGACGAGGGCATTCTCGGCAGATACCTCCATCTTCTTCTGCCGAGGCAGCAGAACATCGCTGCAGTCCTTTACGGACCTTTTGAACATCTTAATTCACTACAAATGGGCGGCCAACGTGGGGCCCCATTTGTAGTGAATTTAATGAGTTTCAAAAAGTCCGTAAAGGACTGCAGCGATGTTCTGCTGCCTCGGCAGAAGAAGATGGAGTTATCTGCCAGCGCATTCACGCGTCTCCAGAAGAGGGCATTCTCGGCAGATAACTCCATCTTCTTCTGCCTAGGCAGCAAAACATTGCTGCAGTCCTTTACGGACTTTTTGAAACTCATTAAATTCACTACAGGTGTTAGGTCGCAGGATCTTGCAGGCCAATTGACTCAATCTCGAAATTACACGCCCTGGAAATTTCTCTTGCAAAAGTGCTCGTTTAGTCCTGTTGGACTTCTTCTTCAATTTCTCTCGCAAAATAATCGGTTAACCTCCGTCCATAGCAGTCAGAATTGACTGTAATGGCTCCTTCTTGATCGTTTTCAAAAATACGGGCCAAAACACCACCAGACCATAATGCACACCAAACGGTCACTTTTTCCGGATGCAAAGGCCTTTTTGCGATCACCTGAAAATTTTGTGAGCCCCATATGCGGCAATTCTGTTTATTTACCTAACCACTGGGCGAAAAATAAGTCACATCACTTAAGAAAATTTTGTTTGAAAAATCGTTATCAATGGCTTGTTGTTCAATCACCCAATTCGCATACATTCTGCGTTGTGTATGGTCTTGAGGCTTAAGTTTTTGAGTGAGTTGAATTTTGTACGGATGGAGATGCAAATACAAATGCAAAATCCGCCACAATGAGCCGTAAGACAAGCCCAAAAGTTGAGCACGTCGAGGAATCGACAAATTCGGGTCTTCCTCCACACTTTGAGCAACGACAGCGATATTTTCACCAGAACGAATGTTGCGATGATGCACAGGCCTTGCAATATCAATAACCGATCCAGTCTCTTCAAATTATCTCACTGTGTTCGAAATTGTTTGCTGTGTAGGTCGATTATGTCGACCGTAATCGGCTCGTAAATCTCTAAATGTTGATACAGCAGAATCACCATTTTTATAATAAAATTTAATAATTTTAACGAGTTCTTTGACTGTTAAACGATCCATATTTCTAAATGGCAAAACTTCAACTAAAAAACACGCTTTGAATGACATTTAATTTTGACAGATGTCAAATGGAAGGGTTATACTTTCCTACCACGAAATGGATAACCCTGTACGACACCACGAAGGAACCATCTCTGCATTAGACAACACGCATATCAACGGAGAAAATCCTGCAATATCGCTTGTCATTCCCTAGTGGAGAAAATCGAGGTGGTGATGAATAGAAAAGTATATGCGCTAAGAGTGTTTATTGATATTGAGGGAGTCTTCAATTCAGTACCGTACAAATCCTTAGAGCTCATGGGGTTGAACCCGAGATTGTGAACTATATCAGCAACATGCCCAAACAAAGGCTGCTCTCCGCAACGACAGGGGAGAAAAATGTGCTGTAGTCAAGACGGAGAAGGGATGTGCTTAAGAATGCTCACCATTGCTGTGGAGCATATTAGTCTACACTCTCTTACTTGAGCTGAAAGAGCATGCAAGCATATGCGAATGACATAGCGCTTCTTGCTACAGGCAAACATGTTAGGGCTCTTTATAGGATTATGCAAAGTTCTCTAGATACTTTTTTTTCTTTAAAAGCCGTCGGGCCTTGCTTAGTTGTGTGAGCAGACGCGTTTCGACTACTTTGATTCATCTTCAGTGTCTAAAGGATGTGTTGAAGGGAGCGACTTTATATAGTCGTAGGATGGGTAATTAGCGAATAGGTAATTAGCGGATGGGTAATTAGCGGATGGGTAATTAGCGGATGGGTAATTAGTTGATGGGTAATGAGGTCAGGAAGTAACTTACTCAATTATGCCACGTAGGGGGATATTATGTTTTTGTTTTTTTTGCTTGTTGGCTGTCCGTTTGTTCTGTTTCATCTCGTTTCCGTTTTCGTCTAAGAGTGTGGTCTAGGACTGAGAAAATTGCGTCGGAATTGGTAACAAGTTGTTCGTTGATAATGTCACCGTCTGTCTTTCTATGTTTATAAATTTCAAGCCTTTCTAGGATGTCAAGTCTTGGTCCTTTGTTTTGTTTGTGTAGCAATTTCATAGAGTTTGTCATAGCATCAGGCTCATGTGCGTGGTTTTGAAGGTGCGTCGCATAATTGGAGTCTGCCTTGTTGTATAAGAAAGATCGTAGGTGCTCTTTGTATCTTGTCGTTAGTTTTCGTGTTGTCCTTCCTATATATACCATGTCGCAGTCCTTGCATGTCAGTTTGTATATGCCGCTGCCTTCGTATATCGATGTGTCATTCAGTTTTGGCTTCAGTTTGTTTCCAATGTTGTTGTTCGTTTTGAATGCAGTTTGCAATTTGTATTTCCTAAGGAAGTTTGATAGTTTGTATGTCTCTTTGCCTACGTATGTTAACGATACCCACTGTTGGTCGTTCTTATGAGTTTCCGTCGGTTGGCGTTCCTGTTTTTGTTTGTACTGTGTGACTAGTTTGTCAATGTCGCATTGTTTGTATCCGTTATTATTAGCTATTCTGTAAATGTTGTTTAGTTCGTTGGAGTAGTTAGTAGGAGTCATGGGGATGGAGTGAAGCCTCTGCACCATTGATCTGTACGCTGCTAGCTTATGTTGTGCGGGGTGGTTAGATGTTTCATGTATGGTATGATCAGTTGTGGTTGGTTTTCTGTATATTTTGTAGTCCAATCGTGTTTGTTCACGTGTCACAGTTAGGTCCATATAGTTGAGTTGTCCGTTTGTTTCTTTTTCCATAGTGAACTTTATATTCGGGTGAATTTCATTCATATAGGCAAGTAGTTCGTCTTGTTTATTTTCTTGTGAGTCAATAACAATGAAACAGTCATCCACATATCGTCTGTAAAATATTACATTGAATCTTTTGACAACTTTGGGTATAAAGACTTCTTCCAAAGATTGTAAGAATATTTCTGACATTATTGAGGACATTGGATGTCCCATACCCAGACCGTCTTTGGCAATGTATGTGTTGCTATTGAACTTAAAATAGTTCTGTTTGATTGTGGTCTTTATGAGATTGAGTATTTGATCTGTGAATCGTCGGCTGTTGTTGAATGAAAGTTTTTCTTTTAGTATGGCCAGTGTTTCATCGACAGGGATAGACGTATAGAGGTTGGTGATGTCTAATGATAAAAGTTGACAATTTTCAGTCAATTTTAAAGAAGTGGTAGAATTTGCTAGCTCGCGGCTGTTCTTTAATGCGTATTTGTCGTCAAGGTGCACGACATCAGCCATTATCGTTGCCAAGTACCGTGCTAATTGGTATGCAGGAGCTGGGCGGTAGTTGACAACAGGACGGATAGGAATATTGGGTTTGTGGAGCTTAGGTTGTGCTTTAAGGGGTGGTGTGCATGGATTTGGGTTTATGTAGCGTTGCTTAGTATTAGGAGGAATAATTAGTGGGGATTGTATAATGGCGGTACGTAAGTCCGCTTGGAACCTATTGGTGGGGTCTTTGTTTACCAGTTTGTAGCCGTTGGCGTTAATGAAGTCTATTGTTTTTTGTACATAGTCCGTTGTTTTTAGGATCACCGTTGTATGTCCTTTGTCAGCCTTCGTCACTGTTAGTAGGTTATCCGTTAGCTTTGTCTGAATGTGTCTTAATATCTTATGGTCTTCGTGGAAATCCGTTTTGTTTATGCTAGTGCGTATTTTTTGTAGTATGTCTACTGCAGTATGTCTTGCATGTGTCTGTTGTTCCTGCGGCAGTTTGTTAATGGCTAGTTCAGTGTCGATTACTAGTTGTTCTAGGTCTTTGTTGCGGTTTGTTTTATGTAAGTTGTGTTTCAGTCCCTTATTTAATAGCTCCATTTCTTGTGTCGTAAAAGGTGTATCTGATAGGTTTACAGTCCGTGGATAGAAAGTTTTGTTCGCTGGTGTGGTCATTTTGTTTTGTTTTTTCATCAATTTGTCAAGTTTTTTCGTCATGGTCTCATATTTAGTTTTGAGCTGAATATCAATGTTTTGCCTCACGTCATTATAAAACTGTAGAAAGTTTTCAGTTTGTATAGTGTTAGTTAATTGTAAGTGTGAGTGTAGTAGTTGTCGGTTGATTTCGTCCTTTTTTATGTACAGTGTTCTTATTTCGTTTTTAATGCGGAGCATCTGTGCGCTACGTTGTGTGTTACGTGCAGCGATTGTGTTTTGTTTTATCACGATTCTTGCAAATGCTGGTGTAATGTTGTTTTTCAAGCACTGTTTGTTGAACCATATGTTTGCTATTGTTTGATGAAGTTTTAAGGTAAGGTATTGGAATGAACGCAACAGTTTTGCCTGGCTGGCAGTGTTGTAGTCAATAACTTTGTTTATTTGATATCCGCAGGCCAATCCTCTTTTTTCTTTAAAAGCCGTCGGGCCTTGCTTAGTTGTGTGAGCAGACGCGTTTCGACTACTTTGAGTCATCTTCAGTGTCTAAAGGATGTGTTGAAGGGAGCGACTTTATATAGTCGTAGGATGGGTAATTAGCGAATAGGTAATTAGCGGATGGGTAATTAGCGGATGGGTAATTAGCGGATGGGTAATTAGTTGATGGGTAATGAGGTCAGGAAGTAACTTACTCAATTATGCCACGTAGGGGGATATTATGTTTTTGTTTTTTTTTGCTTGTTGGCTGTCCGTTTGTTCTGTTTCATCTCGTTTCCGTTTTCGTCTAAGAGTGTGGTCTAGGACTGAGAAAATTGCGTCGGAATTGGTAACAAGTTGTTCGTTGATAATGTCACCGTCTGTCTTTCTATGTTTATAAATTTCAAGCCTTTCTAGGATGTCAAGTCTTGGTCCTTTGTTTTGTTTGTGTAGCAATTTCATAGAGTTTGTCATAGCATCAGGCTCATGTGCGTGGTTTTGAAGGTGCGTCGCATAATTGGAGTCTGCCTTGTTGTATAAGAAAGATCGTAGGTGCTCTTTGTATCTTGTCGTTAGTTTTCGTGTTGTCCTTCCTATATATACCATGTCGCAGTCCTTGCATGTCAGTTTGTATATGCCGCTGCCTTCGTATATCTAGATACGCTGCAGCAGTGGTGTCAGGATGTCACAAGGGAAAGGAAAACTGATGGTATAACTTTACCGCGACTAGATGGTGTCAGTAATGAACTGCGATCAAAAGTCGAATATTTTGGGGTCACCTCAGATAGAAAATTTCTTTGGAGTGAGCATATTCTCGCAAAGATTAGGTAGGTCAGGAGAATGTTTGAACAGTGCAGAAACACTTTTAGAAATTCGTGGGGCTGGACACCCAAGCAAACCTTATGGCTTTTAACAGAGATTATCAGGCCGCTGATGTCCTATGCATCTACAGCCTAGTGGCATAAAGTCAACCGCTTTTGGGCATCGTCTTGCTTGGCCAGGCTGCAAAAAATTTTGTTTCTGGGAATAACTGAGGCATTTAGCATAACACCAGGTAAGGCCTTGAACGCCATATTAAACTTGCCTCCCCTCGAATAGTTCATCAAAGAAGAGGCCCTGAAATCTGCCCAGAGACTTGTGATAGCAGGATATATAGGAAGGTCTTAAGGAAGTCATAACAACTTCTTCGAACTGTTGACAAAGTTTTTTCCTAAGACAGTTATGCCAACCAAAAGGATGATTGTTATTCTAAATTTTTAACGAAGGTTTCATGTCAGAATTCCGCGCAGGACCGAGTGGTCCCATTCGAGTCACTATCCGGTGAAGTACACACCTCATACGTGGATGGCTTAAGGATCAAAGAGGCAACTAGATCAGGACAATTCTTCAGAAATCAATGCCAATAGGAGTGATGATTTCTGTGTTTCAGGCAGAAGTATTTGCTACATTAAACTTTGTAGAATGCAGAATAGATCGAAAGAGAGGCCAATCAACATTTGCAATGATAGCCAACCGGCACTGCTTGCACTCTCGGGACGAAAAGTAGTATCGAAGATTGTCCGCGAATGCTTGAGAAAAAAAGAAGTTGGATAGACAGACCTGAGCTCATTTCAGAAGGAATTTGTACTCAACTTCTTAGAAATGCAGTCACCAGCAACTAATAAAGGCAAGAAATATGTCAAAGATGTGAACGTTTAAAAGAAAATCCATTATTTTTCTATTTTCAACGGTCGCCATTTTGTTGCAAACCAACAAAAGTCGCACAAATCATGAATTCCCAAGAATACTAATATTATTGACCTTAATTGAAAATTTGAAGACGATCAAACCAAAGCTGCAATGATTGATTCGATGGAAAGACCATAAAAACCAAAATCATGCGCTATTGTTGTTGTAATTGGAGAAATTTCAAATGGCCATAACTTCCGTGTGTTTCATTCGATTTTCATCAAACTTACAAAGTTTAAGGACCTTTAGTAGGTCGACTTAAATATCAAATTTCGTACCTATACAATTTTGTTGGGGAAAACGTGAAATTTGAAGATCATACTATTATTAACAAAGTTGAGCGAAGTTTGACTTCTAAGATATTTGTTATTCTTATAATCATAAACACGTACCTCCAAAATTTTTTCAGATTTAAAAAGATTAAAAAAATATATATATTACAAAACTCTAAAAAAACACATTTACACTTATTCTTTTCACAATATCATCAAACTTTAATATTCTTCTCCATCCGCCACCATGACTTGCAGGGTCTCAAATTGTGTTGACACTAGTGACAAAACCCCCATGATCGTTTTTTCCGGTTTTTATGAACTGTTATTTCATTCAGCGTGTGTCAATCTCAAAGGTCCTGCAGCTGACCTTATAAATAAAGTAAGTAATGGAATGCGTTGGTACTGTCGAACCTGTAGGAACAATTCTATATCTGCTTACGTTTCTCGTCTGCGGATCGCTCGAAATACGATCCATTTCTAGACCGATGAGCTGAAATACTTTCAACTAAAGTGTTCTTCTGTTTGCTCGGATGTAGACTTCTTGCTTCAGTTTACTGAATCAACATCTGCGGGAACTTCATCTACTATGGCACCTTCCGATACAATTAAGAACCTGGAGCGATTAGTATTGGATCTCCGAATTGGCTGCGACAACACATCGCAAATATTGGATCTACCTTCTTCAATATTAACAAGGAGTAAATCGCAGGTAAAAACATCATCACTTGTCATCCACCCATGCGTTGCTAGTTCTGTCTCCAATGTGATGCCTTCAAGCTCGCCTGCTCCATCATCAATAAGTCGAGGAGCAATTCCTAAAAGTGTTCCAATTTCTACCCATTTGCCATTACCATCTACAATCAATTCATTGGTTCTTCCGTCTGACTCATCTGTTGATTCTATTCTGGAATACTTGGCCCGCCAAAACAAATATGGGGGGATGGCGCTGTCGACTACAACAGAGGATGTGCTTAAACACGTGAGTTTGAAATTTGGTTCCTCTGTCAAAGTTTTCAGCTGCCGTAAGCTCACCAAGGACAGCTTAGCCGAGAGAGTCATTGCTTCATTTAAATTAAATGTACTGAAAATTGCGATATTATCATGAATCCTGACTATTGGCCGCCTGGAGTACTTATGGAGCAGTTTGTTCTAGATAAAAGAAGAAATTTTCAACGGCCACTAGTAGGACTAGGAACACTTAAACATCTGCACCTTTTAATTATTTAAATATCCTATCTTTACACTATCGAAATGTGCGCGATTTAAAGTCTAAGCTGAAGGATCTATCTTTACCTTATGCTGTATCCAATGATAATATTATCTGTTTACTGAAACTTGGCTGTCGGAAAGTATCCATGACGGCAAAATTTTTCCACAACACACGGTAGTTCGGCGTGACTGTGATACGACTCTTGTCCAACAAGATGACGGTGGCGGTATTCTCATTGCTTTTGGTAGTACTGTTCCTGGCACGCCTCTTTCCAATTTTCTTTGTTCACCCTCTGTAGAATGTGTCGTCGTCAAGATGAATGTTTCTCCTATCTACGAGTATTCTTTTCTCATTTTCTGCACATATATTTCCTATAACTATCTGTATCTGTATCTGTATATGATGCATTTTTGTTGAAAGTTTCCGTATTGTCTTCTCCTTTTATGTGGTGACTTTAACCTCCCAAATACTTCCTGGACAGACAGTCTGATAAATCTTTGCATCTCTCATTGTTCTTTTTCGATTTCATTCTTCAACGTGCATTCTTTCTCAGTTCAATACTGTATCCAATGTTAATGGTCGTATCTTAGATTTAATTCTATGTAATATCGAACGAGCCTCTATGCATCTTTCCCATGTTCTTTTTCCTTGTATTTCTCCTGATCCTCATCTTCCCCCTCTACATTTTGACGTGTCACTTGCTGCTATTCCCCTTGTTCGGGAACAAAGACAACATCGCTATAACTTTTACAAGGCTAATTACAATCAAATCTCTGAAGCCATTCTTTCGGTGGATTGGTCTGCATTCTTAAATGGTCTGGATTCTGAAACAGCATCTTACGACTTCTATAACTTCCTCAACTCGACTATATCTGTCTCAACACCTCTTACTGCATTGAGGAGCTCGAAGCACTCTCCTAGGTTAAATATTAACATGCTTCGTACTTTGAAGGAGAAAGATCGAGCTCGTCGTGTTTTTTTCTGCGTAGTGGGACGACAGATTCTCGTCATATGTTTTGTCAGATTAGAGTTTTGGCTAAAATACAAGTCATGACAATAATATATTCTTATTACAGAGGCATTGATTCTTCTTTAAATTCAAATCATTCCAAGCCGTTTTGGAAATATATGTTTTTCCCTCAAATCTTCTACCAGAATTCTATCCACTCTTTGCCTAAATTGCGTTTCAGGCTCTTTGTCCCAGGGGATCTGTGAATTCTTTAGTACTCACTTTTCTTCCCTTTTTTAATCCTGTAGCTAAATTTAATTTTCCGTTTTTTCCACTCCATTTTCGCCCTTTCCCGATTTGATGTACTAAAGATGATATTTTAGATTATATTGTAGCACTTGACGGTTCTGTCAATCCAGGTCCTGACGGCATCCCTAATCACTTTCTTAAGTTTTTATCTAAATCAATTTGTGTTCCTTTATCCCACTTTTTTAATATATAGGTGATAATCTGGTATCTTTCCATCTTATTGGAAAAGAACATATATTTTTCCTATTTTGGAAGGAGGTGGTGGTTCTTTCATTATTTATTATCGTCCAATATAATTGTTATTCTGTTTCTCGAAACTGTTAGCGCGTATTGTTTTTGTCAATCATTTTTTCTGCAGTTCAGGATGTCTTGGTTTCTGAGCAACATAGCTTCATCAAAGGCCAATCCACTTTGACTAATCTACTAGAGTTTACCATTGTGACAGCAAAAGCCTTCGAGGACCGCTTACAAGGGGAAACCTTGTATTTGGATTTCTTTCAGGCTTTTAACTCGGTGAACTACAACTTAGTACTTTATGTGTTCCCAGTCATTTGCTTAATTGGTTCTCCTCATTTCTTTCCAATCGTGTTTGTCAAGTCTCTCTTAATGGTTCTGTTTTTACCCCTTTCCTCCCGTCTCGTAGATATCCTCAAGGTTCCATTCTCGGTCCCCTTTTATTTGTCCTGTATATCAACGACCTTCCTTCCTTTAAGTCTCCAATGCCGATGATGTTCAAATATTTAAGGTTGTTTCATATTACGATGACTGTGCACTCCTCGAGAATGATCTGCAGTCTGTGTCTTGTTGGTATTTCTCTAGACAGATTCCACTTAATATTTCTAAATGCATGCATATGTCTTTTTCTTCTAATCTGAGTTCCCTAAAATATCAGTTCCCTAATAAAAATACTCAAATAATCGCCGTGTCTCATTTCAAAGACCTGGGAATCATTTTTGACTCTAAGCTGAAATTTGATATCCACATTTCTGATATACAAGTAGTCTCTCGAGATTCAAGAGTTTCTGGCTTTGTTCTGCGGTACTCTTATAGTTTCTCCGATCCTTCGTCTTGTATAATGCTATTTATCAGTTAAGTCCATTCCATATTAAAATATTGCTCTCTTGTCTGGTGTCCTCATCTTCTTTACCTTAAGACTTCCTTAGAAGTAGCTCAACATAAATTCACTAGAATTATCTTTTGGAAATTTCATATTCCTTATTGTTCTAATGATTTTCGTGTGCCTATCCTTGACACCTCCTCCTTAGAATTCTGCCGCATTTATTGCGATGAATGTTTCCTTTGTAGGCTATGTCATGGCTTTTTGAATTGTCGTCTACTCAGCCAAGTGCCGATAAGACACCCTGTTCGTCCAACTAGATTAACAAATCCGCTAAGGATCCCGCGTAAGCATAATGATCTTCAGCTTGGTAGTTTTCCTCCATCCTACTTTGTTTTTAAAACTTTGCTTAAATCTATCATTTTCAATCTTTGCTTGTAATAATATTTTTGTTTATTTCTTTAATTGTTGCTATTTTTCCTATTTATTCATTTTTTTTTTTTGTACTTATTAGGTACGTTTTTTTTGTTTTTTGGTTATTGGATATTTTCTGTTAAATAATGGACTACATTCTATTGCGAGACAAAATTCGCTCATCCTTTTCTGGATTCCAGGGTATAAAGGCAACGCGGGTAATGAGAAATATGACGCTTTAGCAAGGGAGGGCTCTGATGTCTTGTCTTTCAGCTCGAAACCCTGTAGTGGAGTCCTCAACTCACATATCATTCACAAGATAAACTGCTGGCTGGAGGCTCAATCGTCAGAATCTTTGTGAGAGTGTGACGGCTGTAGCATTAAAAAATCTTTGAAAGAAGAGCCAAATCAGAGGTTAAGAGGTTTTTCTACCTTAATTAAGCAGAAAAGATAGTAAAAATCTGGTTGCACTGATTACATGGCACAATTCCCTTCGTACTCATCTGCGAAGAATACGTATTGGTGAAGACCGTATTTGTCAACGGAGATTAGAAGAGGATGAGACAAATATGCACTATGTATTTGTATGTCCAAACTCTGCCTATTCCTGGCTGCAGATATTTGGTGTAACGCAAATGAGCTGGTATATGCTCACGGATGAAAATCGATTGGAGCTACTTCATTACTATAAAGTAACGAGTAGGGTCTGTTAGGTGGTGTTGTCGAGTGCAATTAACAAAAGTCTGAGCGTTGAAAAGTGGCTGAAACAGCGATCTTGCTCAAACATAAAACAAGCAAACAAACAAGGCTCTCTGACAACCGCACTAAGGTCGTCATAAAGATTATACAATTCCTCGTTGTCACGAAGTAACTACGCTGCTCCAAGCTTTACTGCGCCATAAATCCTCCTGAATATTTTGCAATAGAATACGTTCAGGACCTGTTCGGAAACATTTGTATAGGTTTCACATCCATACAGCAACACAGGTCTTATATGCTGATTTTATTTTCCTCGCGAACATCTGTTGCTCTTTGGAAATAGTGGTAAGTAAGCTTTGTTTGCTGTGTTAACCTTTCTCTTTCTATCATGTGGACTCTTAGGGTAGCTCGCTGCACTTTCCAGTTTGTAGTCTCCTAAAGCGAGGTTTCGTAGAACTGACATGCCTTTTCTTATGTGACTCATGAGTTTAGTTTTAGTTTCATTAACCAGGAGGCTACCTTGTTCGCTTCGATCTCTAGCCGCATGAACAACTCCTTCGTATCTAGAATTGATCTGGACATAATTTTAATATCATCGGCATACGCTACTAGTTACGTGGATATCCACAATATCGTAGCCGTCATGTCTGCGAGCGTTTTCCTGACCACGTGTTGAATAATGAACAACATTGGGGCAAGCCCATCTCCCTGTATTAGGTCTTGGTTGGGAAGCTTTCAGTCAAATCTCCGATCACATTGACCTGACACTCGGTGTTTAGCAATGTAACCTTGGTCGTGTGGATGAATTTAGTTAAAACGCCCAAAGTCAAGCATATTTTTTACAGGATATTTTTGTCAACACTGTCATAAGCTTGTTAGAAGTCTACAAAAAGCTAGTCTATGTTAATGTAAGGTTTTCTATAAGGGACATTCTATTTCGTATCTTAATATGAACGCGCCCTTAACTTTTTTTAATGAACTGTCAATGACAAAACGTTAGTTAAAGTCAACATTTTTACCATGGTAAAGTTCACGGACCAGCAACGTTTGAAAAACGTTAATTACTACCAAAATTCTGAGTCGCATCTTAAACTCTTTGCGGGGCAGTGGTATATATTTTATACCAAATTTTCCAAAAATTTTCCTGGGTAGTATGGGCAGTGGTTTACTTTTAATACCATAGTATTCCATGTGACAAACTGATTTCTATCAAATGAATTTTTGTTTGTTTACTCAGAACTCGACCTCTGGGTTTCGTAAAATCGTTATTCCGGTGATTTGACCACTAGTTGGGAACACTCATTTGGTTCGTATGTTTTCATGAGTACACAATACGTAAAATTTTTAAAAGTAAAAACGTAGTTGTTCCTCGGTACAATAAATTGTTGAGCGTAATTGCTTTGAGTGGAAATTGCAATACAAAGATGGTATTACAGTTACAAGGAAGTGGTAGTATATATTTACTAAAAATTTATGTTTCATCAAAGAAAGGGAAAATGAATAGAGAAAACCTCACAGAAGAAGAAATTTCATATTTCTTGCTACAATATGAGGAGGAATATGTCAATATACCCTCTGATGGAGAATCCTTACACCTCAAAAATTATGCAAGTAATTTGGAAGAATGTTTCTTGCCTCATTCCACCCACGTTGAAGATGGAAGGCCGTTGTATGTGAGTTATTTTCTGTAATAGGTAACATAAATTATTTTGATGAAAGTGATGACATTCCTTAGTCCAATATGCAAGTAGAGTGCGCCCCGGTATCAGTTCAGGCCATTCCAACCTGGATCAAATATTGTAATGTCGATCCTCCAAATAAGTTCCCTGGCACCCATCATAGACCATCAGATCTCAATTGGGAGACCAAGGACGCAAAAATTATTTTCAACAAACTTTTGACCGATCAAATTATTGAACATATAATTTTCCAAACGGATTTGAATGCCCAATAATCTGGAAAACCATACACTCTAACAAATTCCCAAGAAATACGGGTATTCATTGGTAGTAACTTTTTGATGGAGGTAAAATCAGGCAAGTTATCGGAATAATTGGTCAACTCGTCCAGAGCTATGCGATGCGTGAGTTGTCAATTTGATGCCAGTGAAGAATGATGCGTGTGTTATGCCTCAGAGAGGAGCACCCAATTATAATAAGCTTTACAAGGTGCAACTTCTTTTAGTTGTTGTTGGAGAGGTATCAGAAATGCTTTGAACTTGATGAATATGTTGCCATAGACGAGTCTATCATAAAATTCAAAGGAAGATGTAACTTGAAAGAATATATGCCAAAGAAGCCAATAAAAAGGGGCTTCAAAGTTTGGATGCAATTAGGTGTACAACTTAATAGCCGGAACTTGACACTAGATGTCCGTACTAACAAATATCGTGAAAGCTCGAACTTTATATATATGTCATTTTGAAGGTACATTTGCCAGCTATCAAAATCAGTCAACAAAACAATTTAATTTTGTGTGCATCATTATTAGTTTTCACGATGAATAACTTCGAAAATTGGAGAAAAAGACAGCATTTGCGGGAGGTTCTGTTGGGTCATTTTTTTGCAAAGAAAACTGCTGCGGAAAGTCATCGTTTGTTTGAAAAAGTTTATGGCGACGATGCTTTAGCGAAAACATAGTGTTTTGAATTGTTTCAACGCTTCAAAAGTGGCGATTTTGACATCAAAGACAAAGAACGCCCAAAACAGCCAAAAAAGTTTGAAGACGAAGAATTGGAGACGCTACTCGATGAGGATTCGTGTCAAACGTTGAACGACGCTTCTGTATGTCTGAAATGCTGCTTGAGCGCCATAAAAAGAAATCATTTTTGGATTGGATCGTGACTATAGATGAAAAATGGATCCATTATGATAATCCCAAGTGCAAAAAGTCATACGTGAAGCCCGGCCAGCCAGCCAAATCAACGGCGAAGCCAAATATCCATGGCGCCAAGGTTATGCTGTGTATTTGGTGGGATCAGAAGGGGCGTTATATTATGGGTTTTTGAAATCAGGCCAGACAATCACAGGTAACCTGTACCGAACACAATTAATACGTTTGAAGCGCGCCATCATCGAAGAACGCCCGGAATATGCGACCAGACACGAGGCTATAATTTTTCATCATGACAACGCTCGGCCGCATGTTGCAAGACCCGTGAAAAACTATTTGGAAAAAAGTAGATGGTAACTTTTAGTCCACCCGCCTTACAGTCCGGAACTTGCTCCGTCTGACTTTCATTTATTTCGCTCGATGCAGAATGCCCTCACCGGAATACGCTTCACTTCAGAGCAGGGCATCCGAAATTGGATAGATTCGTTTATGGCCGCGGGGATGGAATTCATAAATTGCCTGAAAGATGGGGAAATGTTGAAGGTTCCGATGGACAATACTTCGAATAAAATATATTGTAAGATTTTTCCAAATTTCGCTGAAAAATTCCGGTTATTAAGTTGTACATCCAATATGTGATAAAAGCGGCTATACTTATAATTTGAAGTATACACCGGAAAAAAAGACAGCGCAACAACGAAAAATTTGGGCCAAAGGTTGTTTTAGTTTTGCCTTCAATTATAAGCAATCGAAATCATAAATTATGCATCGATAATTTTTTCACCTCATGTCATATTCCTGTTGAACTGAAACAAAGGGGGATTTATACATGTGGAACCGTGCAGACCAAAAAGAAGCACTTACCAAATGATTTGATAGCCAATAAGCATTTACGTAGAGGTAATTTTGATTTGAAAATCAGTAATACTAGACTTCTTTATTTGAAATGAATGGATAAAAAAGCGCTTTCAGTTTCATCAAACTTTCACAATCCTTCTAATGTAACTGTAGAGCAAAGACGCGAATTTGATGGAAACCGACAAACCATTCAATATCTTTATATAATATGCGACTACAACTGGCACATGAATAACGTTGATAAGTTCGATCAACTTAAGAAGTATTATGAATTAGACCGTACAAGTCGAAAATGGTGGCCAACATTTTCTTACACTTCCTTCATGCGACTTTGGTATATGCATACATCATTGCTAAATTGGAAAGCTGTGAAGGGAACCTTAAAGACTTCAAGCTAGAAATAATATCCTACTTGACAAGCATTTCTTCGCCAACACGAAAAAGAGGACCAAAACCTGCAACAACTCCAATTCAGAAACGTAAAAATAAGCCATTTCTTGACCTATCGTGTTGAATAACAGGACACAGTATTTGCCGAAAAGGACACCGTCATAGCAGTGTCACGAAACAGCGAAAAACCAAGTGGATGTGTCCCTCTTGGAATGTACCCCTCTGTAGGAGTGGTATTAAAAATATGCTTTCAAATGTACCACTCTCTGCAATATGAGCAGTAGTATAAAAAATATACAATGTCCTTGAATGAAAAATTTTTTTACTTATAATAATAATAATAATTTGAAATAATATATACATAAACAAACATTCTAAATTACAGAGCCTTTCATATATTGCCCCACATAGGGTTAACAGCGCTTACTCCAATTTTCGGCCATAATAATCGCCCCACCTGACAGGCTTGTGTGCTATAGTGGATAAATTCAAGTCCAAATTTTCACTATTGGACGTCCCAGTGCCAAAAAGACGTCGAAATATCGCAGGCGTAATTTCATCAATTCAAAATAACCAAAATCAGTCGATTCCACGTCATTCTCAAGAACTGGGCATCGGTCAAACGACACTGTGGAGTATTTTGCGAAAAAATCTTGGCCTACACGGTTACAAGATCAAATTAACTCAAGAACTAAAGCCACTTAATCAGTCGAAACGCCGAAACGTCTCCAATTGGGCTCTGGCAAAGCTTGAAGAAAATGAAGAACTTCTTCGAAAAATCATCTTCAGGGATGAAGCTCATTTCTGGCTCAATGGCTTTGTTGATTAGCAAAACATGCGTTATTGGTCAGCAGCAAACCCACATGTGCTTCTTGAGACACCGTTGCATCCGCGAAAATTACTGTTTGATGCGGTCTTCATGCCGGAGATGTTATTGGGCCGTATTTTTTCGTGAATGAAAACGACCATCATGTTACCCTCAATGAAGAGCGCTATCGTGTTATGTTGGAAGATTATTTGTGGCGAGAATTGGATGTGATTTCAACAAGACGGTACCACTAGCCACATAGCACGCCTCACAATTGATTTATTGAAAGGCAAATTTGGTGAGCACGTTGTCTCGAGAAATTGTCCGGTCGAATGGCCGCCTCGTTCATCCGATCTAGCGCCATTGGATTTCTGTTTATGAGGCTAGATCAAGTTACTGGTCCATGCCAACAACCCAGCAACTTTAGATGAGCTCAAAGACAGCATCCAACGCGAAACTACCAACGTTCCGGTCAAAATGTAGGCCAGAGTGGTGGAAAATTGGGTCCAAAGAATCGACCGCTGTAAACGGCCTCGTGGTGATCATATGAATGTAATGCTTGCACTACACCCACAATAAACTCAATGTCTCAAATATTTCTGTGTTTTATCAATAGATAACCATTTATTTCATTCACTTATACTCAAAATATTTTCTTTCACAAGTTTAGAGTTTGGAGCTTTTTGCATTCGCACTTTAATCAGGATTTTCCTGGGATAACATAACTCAACTGTTGCAAAATATATGCAAAGCCTTCAAGAATATCTTACCATCCTGAAGTTCTCAATATATATTAAACTCTTTGTCTGGTCTTGAAAGTTGAACTGGAATAATGGAATGAGAAAAATGATTGAATTAAAGTAAATAAGAATTATAGTCAATTACTTTGTTTATTTGATATCTGTAGGCCAATTATTTGTTTTTGAATACTCTAGCTTTAATTAAAGTAGTGTCACGTTTCATTTTTCATACCTATGCGTTCTTGCTAAGTCTAACTCAACTGAGCAGGGTTTTGCACACCTACTCGTATATATGCACATTTAACTCATTTTTGGTTAAGATTATAGAATAATTTATTGAAGGAATAACGAAAACAAACAGAATAACAATAATTAGTTGTTTAAAAGTTTTGTACACATCTATTGTAACTTTAATTGCAGCATCTTCTGCTGTAGTTCTTGTATGTTAATGCTCACCATATCCGAACTTCTATTCCGCTGCAATTTCTTGAATGTACTCCCGAAATTTTCATTGAATTAACTATCAGTTGATTTCCAATACATCACTCGGCAATTAAAGATTTTAACGTTGACTATAGACTCCTTAATGCATTTGTCCCCACCCTCTTTGTTGCCATTGCCCTTCCACTTTCATAAAAATACCCACAATTATGCATACATCGTTAGAATCAAATACGAATCACACGGGCCATTATACCTCCTTCCACTTATAGTATCCTGTCTGATCTAACCATGTTCGTCATTTTTTATTTGACATTCGCACAGTCACCAATTTTCCAACCCACACAACACATAAAAGGCAAAAAGATATAAAAGTCAATACCCCAAATTGTACCACATCCTGAATGGCAATCTTTGTCTATGATTCTCTGATTTTCCCCATTTTCACCGCCAAAACAAATTCACTGGCGGTAGGTTAATTTCAGCAGTTAATCGCCGGAGACATTTTATAGCTCATAAAAGGTTGATTGGTATTACCCAGGGAAGTATCACAGAAAAAAGTGAAGAAACAGAATTGTAGGATTGTTAACGGTGAAGCTTTTTGCGGGCAGGTATAAGACAGAGGTTAAACCTAAAAAGGAAAAGAAGGGAAAGAAGGCTTGAAGATGCCGCAAAAAGAAAGAGATACGAGTATACCATTAGTGGAGTCATAAAGGTTTTTTCACGACAGATATTCCAGAAAGCAATTGTTTCTTTCACGGTTCGGCGAAGGTTAAGTTTTTTTCAGGTTGGTTGCACTAGTAGGTGCTTTAAAATCTATAAGGATTGAATAAGTTCTGAAATTGAAAATGTTGATGGAAAAATCAATGTTCCCTTTCGACTTCTTTTTCACCAAAGTATATACACAACATTCTTTTAAAAAAATGTTGTAGATTACCGGCACAATAGTGAATTATTAACAAAATGTTCTTAAGGACGAGTTAAAGCAGCTTGCTTTTAAAGATCCTATAAATTAATCATTCGAAGGTCCTTGGGAAACTAAACATGAGTGTTTAAAGCAAGTACACGCAAACGTTATCTGCGATTACATAATATCAGGCATATATTGTTAAACAGAGCGAACCGCAAGGTAAAAGGACACGAAATCGTTTTTGGATGAAATCTGAAAGAGTCTATAGACATGTATATACTCTTATATGTTATGTATGATACTTACACAAACAGCTAACAAATCCTGTGTCCCATATCTTTTCTTGTTTATGGAGACTATAGTCCTTGGTTATCGCTGAACAAGATTCCAATGCACGGGTATGCGAAGAAGAACCTGTTGTGTTGAGAATACGAGTATAGTGAGAACCTCGAGTTCTGGCGCAAAACACGATGCTCGTCGCTGGTCTCTTGTCTGAGTCGTAACCTATTACGAACTGTAATCGAGTGAGCACAAACATGGATCCCATAATTGCTTTAATTTTCCTTGGTTGCAGATTTGGGAACCGTTTTTTCATTATTTTCTACCGTCATTGTTCCGTTACGTTATTTTGTTTGTCGGTAGCAGCGGTTCCATGGAACAAGCGTGAATACTTTGGTTCTAATCTTGGCCCGGGACAACTCAAACAAAAGTACAGGAACTTTATGGTTATTATGGGGCTAGTACCAGTAAACAGAAAAAGGATTTTGTCATGACAGCGTATTTAATCCTTATGGTATTTGTTTTAATTTACTTGCACAGTTGTTGAGGGTTTATTTTTTTTCAGGAGCGTAGAAATATGTACATAGGACTTAGTGCTATAGTGTTTCAGCCGTTGGAGTGATAAATTCTAATGTTTACGATTCTGAAGGATATTTTTTCCTGATGAGGTAGTTGGTTAGTGAATTGTTTTGGGATTTGCTTAGATGATGGAAAAGCGCCTGCTAGTAAAGTAGAGAAAAGTTAAAGCATCATGTGCAGTTTGTAAGTGGAGATCGTTTTTAGTGACCATAAAAAGGAGTCAGCTCTACTAAACTTAATACTAGAATAGAACTATGCTATATTCTACAAGGCAGAAAGAAATATCGAGACATCTGTTGATCGTTAATATAGTTCGTAGTCTATCCATATGCTTACGCATTATTTTCTTTTGAGAAAGTGATAATCTTCCGGAGTTCTGGTTAAACTGGACATATATAAATAGGCTCGACCACAGAATAGATATAGATTTCAGGATTGTTCCGAAAAATTCACTCAAATGGCTTGGAAACCTTGAGATAGGTGATATTTTTCGGTTACTTTGAAAAATTTGTTTTCAGCAAACCCTAAACAAGCAAATTAGATGAATTTTTGAAACCCAAAGCCACATGGTTGATTCAACCCATTACAGCATAACATCCGATGAACCAGACGTAAGTAAAATGCAAATATTTGGTACAAAAATAATGATTCGGTCGTTTTTTGTTTTTGAATAAAAATTTAAATTTTTTTTACTTTGTCCAGCCCATTTAAAATGAATGTATGACACTTTTCGTTCATCATCTGTATTTTTCAAAGATGGTTGATTGCGCTCGGAGTAATTTGAGAAAAGAGTTATTTTATCAAATATCAAGTTTCAAATTCCATGGGGCACACATTTCCCCCCTATTATCTCTATTATCTCTATTTTCAAAATTTCCCCATTATCTCTTTTAACAAAAGACTTACCTTTCTTTCTCCAAAAAGTAACTTTTATCTTTTTATTGTTCTTGTTGTTCCCACTCATTGATTGCAATGGGACAGCAATCATAATTGCTAGTTTTAGTGTACGAGCTTGCCTTTTACAAAGTGAAAATGTCAGAAGTTAATGCTCTCTGCTACTCTGCAACATCAACTCTTACCTAGGGTAGGTGATAGCATGCCTGACTGCCAATCTTGGATTTTGCTGGGATCGTGAATTCAAATTCCATTGCGAGCGAAATCGTTTTAATTTTTGTTAATTGATAATATTTCTGGGCAGACAGTGGTTTCCATATAGATATGATGGCGCTTTGAACCATCGTAAATAAGTAAAAATTAGATTACACACAATTGGAAGTGTTGAGTTTGCCGTAGATTGAAAAGGTTGAAGGGAAGGATCGACTTTTGGGTACGTTGTACTCGAAAACTGGATGTGCTGGCAGCGGATTTTAGGGAAACAGAGTGAACCTTATCGGGGTAAGAGTGTTGGCAAGACAGTGAAGTTGAGGAGTCAAAATTTGGCTGTTTTTGGCGAGGAAAGTTTTTCGTTTGACTGGTTTGAAGACAAAACGAGATAAGAAAGAAAACTTTAGTGGAGGTCGGTTCAAAAATTGATTTGATGGGAAATTTTCAAGGTTTCAAGATACGAACAATTTTTTCCAACCGCCCGTGTGGAACAGAGTTCTTTTAACATAAAAGTTTGTATGATGGAAAGTGTTTGGGAAGAAATTTAGATTGACATTGTTCTGCAATGGGTAACATTTTAAAGACTGTTAGACTGTTGGTGCTAATGCGAAAAAGGGCTATTTAATGCAATAGATTGTTTAATTGATAGGAAGTAAGCCAATGAGATTAAAAAAAAACTCATGAGACAGCCGAGGAAAAATACCTCAAATATCCAAAGTATCACACCTGGTGAATACAATATCGAAAATGTGGGCAAATTTTTACATTTAAGGGCCAAACTAGCGAGAACAAGTAATAAAAAAGACGAAATACGCCGAAAAATACAGCTGAACAATAAACATTTTTATTCAGTTCTCATACACTGCAAATCCAAACGTTTCAAATTAAAACGCTTTTGGCGTTTTAATTCCCGTCTCAATTTTAAAACACTTTTCAGGCGTTTTAATAATTAAAACACCTAAAACGTTTCAAATTAAAACGCCTAGACGTTTTAATTTAAAACACTAGGCGTGTTAATTAAAACGCCTAATGTTTTAATTAAAGCGCCTACTGTTTTAATTAAAACACTAGGCGTTTTAATTAAAACGCCTTGTGTTTTAATTAAAACGTCTAGGCGTTTTAATTTAAAACGTTTTAGGTGTTTTAATTATTAATGTGCATTACAAGTGTTTTAAAATTGGAAGAAGAATTAAAACACCAAAAGCGTTGTTGATAATATGTATTTGATCATACTGCAACAGGTTTTACCTTACTCAACAATGAAGTGGACGAATAAAAAGGCAAATGTGGCATTCGGTCAAGTAGTCGAGAAGTCATTGTGATGAAAAACCTACGAAATTTATCACTTTCATACACTCATAACACCTTTGCTCGTACTTCACTGCCCTAAACAGGAAGTGTCAAGATTTAAATACCACGTCTACTTTAAATAGAACTTCATTATTTGCACAAAGAATTACGGACATATTGACAGACAGAAGTAAGTATGTGGACGAAAACTCGAAACCAAACTTTCTATCACTACTCACAATACCTTTTCTACAACTTTCCTTCTATAAACAAACAGTGTTGTAGCTTAACTACCACTTTTTCCACTTTAAACGAAACTTCATAATTTTTTGCACAACTTTTACAAAAAATTTCTAAAGAACACATGTTAATATGTGTCTGTCAATCGACAGACGTGTTTTGACGTGAGCTTGAAAGCATTTTCAATAAAACACCTAGGCGTTTTAATTAAAACGCCTGGTGTTTTAATTAAAACGTTTTCCCTGATGTTATGTCAATTAAAACACTTAGGTGTTTTAATTAAAACGCTTTAAGTGTTTTTTTTTCAATAAAACGTTTGAAGCGTTTTAAATTAAAACGCTTAGTGGTTTAAATAAAACGGTAAGTGTTTTAAAATAAAACGCCTGAAGTGTTTTATTGAATTAAAACACTAAAAGTGTTTTAATTAAAACGTTTAGGCGTTTTAATTTAAAACGTTTGGGTTTGCAGTGTAATCTTGAAGACCAGCTGCATACAAAGGAAAATAAAGCTCCAAGTATACAAACCTGTGATAAGACCTGCATTATGCTATGCAAGTGAAACATGGATCCTGACCAAAGCTCACGTAAGATAGGAAGCCATATGACAGCAGCGCTTACTACCTCACACATGACCACATGTAGGCCGACTTTGCTCACTAGCTCATAAAGCGGTATATGAAGAATTGTGGAATTGTCAACAGAAACTCGAGGTTTTGTACGGTTTCGAGATGAATTTCTAAAGTGAAACCCAGACGGTCCGCGAAGAACAAAATAGCGCTCCTAGTGAAATGAAAGTTATTTCAGCTCTTAAATTTGTTGAATTTTTATCGCCTTTCCAAGTGAATGAATATAGTAGTTCGTTTGCTTCTCAAAATTTAGCTATCAGTGGAAGGTGCAAAACATGTGCTTCATTTACCCGTCTTGAAAAGTGCAGGAGTACAGAGGACAGTGCAAGGCGAATTTAAGTCCAAAGTTGGCCGACTTATATATATGCAAAATGGTACCATATATGCATATGGCATATAGACGGCGAATAATAGGAGCGAAGCTAGATGGAGACCAATGGTGAATTCGATACAACCATGAGCTGTATGAAATTTTTGACGAACCGGAGGTCTCAACGATTTTAAGGCTGTAGAAGCTGAAATGGGCTGGCTACATGAATCGTATGGACGAACAACGGATGCCCAAAAATGTATTTGTTGGTAGAATTGAAGGGCGAAAACCAGTGTGGAAATCAAGGAAATGCCGGTCTAACTCGGTCGACAAAGACAGCTCATCGCTGCTCGGGTTTAGAAATTTGAGGACGCGGTGAATGGACCAAGAGAGTTGGAGGCACTTTTTACAAAAAGCGAAGGCCCGAGGGAGGTTTTGGGGCTACGAAGAAGGAGAATAATATGTACAAGCAGAATGAGAACCCCGAATAAACTTGCTAGATTAGCCAGGTGATCTTGAAATCGTTGTTTGTTTCTGGTTTCATGCAAAACTTTTTTAAACGAAGTCTAAACAGGCAAAATAAGTGAATAAATAATACTAGAAGTCACGTGGTTGATTTGAGTGAACCATGAATCTTTCTTTCTGGGCATATCTAATTTTTAGTAAAACATGCACCCAATAATGGCATAAAAATAAAATTTCAAGATCGTCAGTAAATTAAACAATGAATCAATATGAGCATGAACGACATTTAGTTTTCGCGAATTTGCAAAACATGCAATTGAACTGCAGAAAATACTTTTTTATGCGTTGATTTCAATTCTCTTTGTAAGGTTTTTACTAAAATACAAAACCCTATTGACATCACGACCTGTGGCTGTCTGTCCGTCTGTATGTCGCAGCAAATTTTCTCCAAAACTATAGAAGCTACAGCATGAAACTTTCTGGAAAGGTCAGAAGTGGTGACTTTTTGAAAGTTTTGGGGCGGCATTTTTTTCAGAATGTTTCAAGGGAGATCTCCCCATATAGGCTGGGAAAGGGGTTACCCTTCAAAACATGTTTTTCGCCATTGGTAGTCGAGTAGGGTGTCATTGGAAAGGCCTTAATGAGACCTTTTGAAAGCAAGTCTTAAAATTACTTTAACAGTAATGGGAGAATGAAAACAAAACGGTACTCTTGAATTCAACGAAATTTGATACACAATCGGTTATTCATTAAGTTGACCTGGCCTGGAAGTTTCACAAAGATCGAATGGTATTTAAGGAAGTTTTAGCGGTTTGAATATTCCTGTGTTACTATGGAAAATGTGCTGTATTATTATGGAACCATATGGTTATTTATTTATTTAATTAATTTATAACTATTTTCCAGAATGTAATGCCAATTATAAAATACAAAATAAAGACGTGTTCAAAATAAGCCATAACATAAATATAAAGCAAGAATTAATTTAAATTTAACAGTTATTTAAAATTAACAAGAAAAGAACTTATTGCTCGTGGAGCACTCTCGCAGCATGCTTTTAAATTAACCAAATGAGGCAGAAGGAGGACCAAGCTGGAGATTTAGATGGTTCCTTACCATACGAACCATCGGTAAGTGACTGAAGATACGGTTCCGGCAAACGATATAGCGTAGTATTGCGACGACCTAGTGCGAAAAGGGGGGGCATATGCTAATGGTGTTGTTTAATTTCGACCATAACACGCCTCCCGTTAATTTGAAGCGAAATTAGACCGAAGCGTGCGGGAGAACCTACGCTGCACAGATTCAACCGCCACCATGAGATAATTAAGATGCGGGAACTATACATGGCATGCATATTCAAGATTTGGGCGAACCAGTATTACGAATAGCCGAACACAGGTTTGAAAGTTGAAACATCTGTGAAAGCAACGTAAGACAAAGCCCGCGATCCGAGAAACTTTCTTGGTTATTTGAAAAACGTGTACATTGAATTTCAAATTAGAATCAAAAGTCAGACCGGAATCCTTGAAATTGTCGCCCGTAACATACACTGAGCTTTCGATAGAGTACGAAAATTGAACGAGGTAAGTTTAATTGGTAAAGTTCATGGAAGACACTTAAAGATGTTAAGTTGGAGTTGGTCTCTATGACACCAAGAGGACAAACGATTTAAGTCATCTTGAAGAGCTCGGAAATCCTGTATTGAACTAATAACTCGTAATAACTTCAGGTTATCAGCATATAGAAGGGGGTCGAATGTGAAGATAGCTAGGTGGTCATTAATAAAGAGGTTGAAAAGAAGTGGACTTAAGATTGGTCCCCGTGGAACACCAGAAGTTGTGATGAAAGGGTGGGACGTAGACCCATTACAGATAATCGTGCAGGAACTATGAAAGAGGATGGAGTAAATCCAGTTGAGAAGAGATTCCTGAGTACCGGAACAGCTCAGCTTGTCAATCAGGATGTTGTGATCCACACTATTAAATGCTTTCGCCAAATCAGGGTACATCACATCAATTTGACCTTCTAAGTCAAAGGTTATTGCAGCCGTGTTGATAAATTCACCTAGATTAGTTACGGTAGAACGTCCTTTTATAAATCCGCGTTGATTTTTGGATAGGTTAGGGTGTAAAACGCTGTAAAATTTACAATGAACATTGCGTTCCATGGATTTCCCAAAGCACGAAAGGAATGGAATGAGTCTGTAATTAGAGGTCTGGGAGCGGTCACCCACTTTATGGGTAGGATATCTGCACACTCCTAACCGTTTGAAAAATACTCCTTTTGAGACTTAAATTACAGATATAGGTTAGGGGAGTACACAAGGATGAGGAGAAGAATTTAATAAAAATGTTAGGGATTCCATCAAGGCCGACAGCGCTTCTAGAATTCAGTGATTGATTTACCTCTGCGACCTCTAAGGGATTAGTGTATAAATCAACTATAATTCTGGAGCGGATTGTGGATTGTCATCAAAATTAGAGGTCGGGGAGCTACAGACGACGGAGAAAGTCAGCAAACATGTTGCATATGGCCTGGCCATTGTAGACTAAGTGGTTCTGATATAACAATGCATTGATATGCTGCCGCGAGTTTTTTTGTACAGTTGACGTAAGACCAGAAAAATTTTGGGTTATTCGCAAATGATGCTTCAATTGCTCTCACATAAGATAGCTTTGCGGATTAAATGACTTTTTTTGGATGAGTACGTAGGTGACTAAATTCGGAGAGGTCCAGTTCTGATCTCGAACGTAAGTAGCATTTCCGGGCCGAATCCTTCAAGGACAAAGCAGATACAACTTCTCTCGTGAGCTCCAAAGGACGATTTGAACGTGGTCGTGCGGTCGGTGTATGTAGTGGGATAATGCTGTTAAGCACTGCATAGGATTGTTATGTTCCGAGGTTGGGGTTGTCTAGAGGGGGAGTAGCATGCCAATTAATAACGTGAAAGTCAGCAGCCAACCCTTCGTAGCTAGCCTTGAAAAAGTTAAATCGACTTGGTTTCGCTTTAGGCGAATAATCGGATCTCGAGAGGAGGGTGGTGAGGGTCCGGCTTAGTATAAGGAGAAGCAGCGGGGAAAACAGAATTTGCAGTAGAGTTGTTTGATAAAATTAGGTTGAGAATGCGAACGAAAGCATTCATTACATAGTTCAATTGAGTTAGGCTGCAGAGGGATAAAAACGAGGATATGGCTATAGAAAGGTCATCAGAAGAAGCTATGGTTTTATTTTCTACATTCCAGTTAACGAGGGGCATATTGAAGCCCCCACAGATTAAAAACTGCGAGGAGTTGGCATAAATTAGAAAGCTCGATAGTTCACTCAAAAGAATTTCATACGGTCTTAATGGAGTTCTACAGGGACTGTAGATACAGAAGACAAATAGCGGACAGTTGTTAAGAGAAATTTGAACTACTACGCCTTCGATTGAAGGGGAAGGAGCAAAACAACTGATTGTTTACAGCTATAAGCACACCTCTACCATCCCGTTTACCGGAAATAGATCGATCCCGATCATGTCTAAAAATCACGTGTTGAGAAAAGATTTCTTTATCCACGATCTCGTCACTATGCCAGGCTTCGGTTAAGCATATAATGTCATCATTAGCCAGAAGCGATGCTAGGTTGATTGTTTCCAGCTTGTTTCTTGTACCTCTGACATTGGGGTTAGCTAGGATTTGCATAAACGTTTCAAGAATGATAGGTATCATGAATATCGTTGAGGATTTGCTCAACTAGTGACATCAACAGCGACTGTTTTAAATGAGAATATTGAATAAATTTGAGTTATGCTATTATCGCTTGATTGAATTTATTAATGAGGTGAAAAAGTCGAGTAAGCAAGAAAGTGCTCCTACCAAAAGGGCTTTGTAATCATACTGGGGTCGAAGCAAAGTGAATCGATGACTTAAATTATGCATCCAATACTTGAATCGGTGTACCTGGGGCTACTGATCGACTCCAAGATGAGTTTCTCCGAGCAAATCAAGGCAACGGCTGAGAAGGCTGCTTCGCAGCCCATCAAGAAGGCTCCTCTTGATGAGTGCTGTAGGATCAGTGCTACTGTACGGAGCAGAAGTATTGGGCGACGCTCTCAGTAAGGAAGTATGCCGAAAACGTTTGACACAGGTGCAGAGAAGAGGGGCACTGAGGATTGCATCTCCGTATCCGATAGTCTCTGATTCGGCAGTGAGAGTTATTGCAGGCGTGGTACCTGTCGCCCTCTTTACTAGAGAGCGCCACGCTATTTACCTACGCCGCAGCGAGGGAGATGGATGCCTGCGCGGAGAGGCAGCGCTCACTCAACGACTGACAGCAGTCTTGGGTAAAGTGCACGAAGGCAAGGTGGACTGCGCGCCTCATCCCGAATGTAAGACCGTGGCTAAATCAAAGGCATGGTGAGACTGACTTCTATCTGACCCAGTTTTTGAGCGGGCATGGGTATTTTCAGTCTTACCTGCACAAGATTGCTAAGTCACGGTCCTCCGATTGTCGGTCTGGCCTTGGGGAGGAAGACAATGCCTGCCATGCATTTGGACGAGCACAAAATGGATTCAGGCTGCAAAGGGACGTCTACAGCGAGACGGGAGAGCTCACCCCGGATAATATAGGCGCGGTAATGCTCGAATCGGTTGACAAGTGGAACCAGGTGGCACATTATGTTCGGGCAGTCCTAAAAGATAAAAGAGACTCACTGCGGCTGGGAAATCGCTTTTCTGGCACTTCCTCTTCCCTCTCCCCTCCGGCTAGAAAAAGGATTCTCCAGCTTGAAGGCACCTGACGGCGTAACAAAACGAGTCCTGGCCCGAAGTAATGTGTCAAACGGTTCCAGTCTAGGTTCTCAGGTTGACAGGGGAGATGTTTAGTGGGTAGTCCAGCCACCTTTTTGCGAGCATGGGATTCCCTCACTCTGCACATAAATGGCATTCACCCTTGAACACAAAAAAATATGCTTGAATAAGATCATTCAAATTAGCTAAAAGATGCAGAGTTTTGTTCATAAGTACAAAGCAGGCACCATTTCGTTCCACTTTCAATAATTTTTCTGAATGCTCAGCCAATCAGACATGTTCAAATTAACGACTTTTAATTATATTTTCTTGAAAATCCGAAGAAAATTAGAGCCGGAGAAAATAAGAGTAGGAGAAGAGTGGCACGAAAGAGCCGAGTTTCGAAAGAGCCACTATGATTTACGCGTGAGTTTTCAAACGAATGTCACGTTTGTTATAATGTTTACATTGCAACACATCAGATATCACCCACAAACATTTGACAGTTCACTAAAAGTAAACAACGCGTGCGCAACGCTTTAAAGATTAAGTTTTTTTAGTTCATTTTGTATGTTTATGACGGATACATCTACAAAGCTAGCATCAATATTATTATACTAATGTTTTATGGATACATTAATTTTGCTAACAGCATATTTACTTTGGAACCCAGGCTTTGACTTTGTATTGATTTGTAATGTTATATGTCTTGAGGGAAAATGTTTTGAAAGAGCTGGGCGACGGTGTGATGAGAAAGCTGGCTCTTTCAAGGCCTATAGAAATTTAATGATTGCAAGACCAAATAAATTACTTTATTTTGATAGTTGGTTTATTTAGACCAGTTTTTAAGATAGGTAACAATGGCATCTGGAACAGCGATACCAAAAAAGCATGAAAGACCTTCAGTGTCTATAATGGAGCAAGCTGTTAGTGAATGATTGAAAAAGGATAGTCCATCAATAGAACTGCTGTTTTCTTCAATTTTTTAAGAGCTTACTTAGCTGAGATAATGAGGAAGGTAAAATTTTCTGGCGAATCATCATATAAACATAAGCCTGATATAGGTAATAAACGCATTTTCACTGTGGAACAAGGGAGGTTGCTAGCATATTATTTGAAAACCACATCGAAAATGTGCTACGGGCTTCCAAGACAGCATACCAAAAAGTTGGCATTTCATTATGCAGAAGCGAATTCACAAAAAAAATGGAAGGACTCTCAAGGTGCAAGCGAAGATTGGTTAAAAGGATTTATGAGCAGACACAATGAACTAGAAGTTAGAAAGCCTGAAAGAACTTCACTTTCCAGAGCTACTAGTTTCAATAAAACGAATGTAAGCACGTTTTTTCGAAAAACTAGCCGATGTTTTCGCAAGTTTTAATTTTCCGCCTTACATGATATTCAACGCAGATGAAAGCAATCCTCCGAAAGTGATTTCTCGAAGAGGATCGAAGCAAATCGGACAAGTAACATCAGGCGAACAAGGAAGTTTGGTAACAACTTTGTTTTTCATTAATGCTGCTGTTGGTTTTCGGCCATCAATTTTTATTTTTCCACAAGCTAACTACAAAGATATCATGTTAGCCAATTGTCCACCAGAAGCTCTTGGGTTGGCAAATATTTCTGGAAAGATGAATGAAGAATGCTTTATTAAAGCTTTAGAACATTTTGTAATGCATGTGATGCCTTCCAAAAGAAATCCGGCATTGATCCTAATGGATAACCACAGTTCACATATTACCCTCAGAGTTATTCAATTCACTCATGAAAACTCTATTGCAATAGTGACTTTCCCACCACAGTGTAGCCGTAAGCTACAGCCCCTTGATGTCACAGTATATGGTCTCTTCAAAAGTACAGATAGAATTACAATGAATAAGTGGATGCTGTCGAATCCCGGTAAAACGGTGACCATTTACCAAGTTGGACAGTTTGTGAAAGATACATATCCCGTAGCTTTAATTCCTCACAATATTACACAAGGTTTTCTGAAAACGGGTGCTTACCCCTTGAGTTCAAACATACCTGTTTGGAGAAGAATAGTTTTTATCATCGTTTGTGATCGTTTGATAAAGAAAATCATAATAGCAATGTGATTGAAACTGAAGAAAATATGCTAGAACTTTAAAGAAACAAACTGCATTACAAGATGAAATAAGACCTTCTTTATCTTTGCCTGCTTCTACAGTTCCAGTTGCGTCTACATCAGGGAAACTGGTCATATCGCCACAAATGATTAGGCCATTTTCAAAGGCAGAGCCCAAAAAAAACACGTCCCGTAAAAATCGGAAATTGCCTTCTGTTATCGAATCTGAGTCTCCTAAGATGAACAAGATAGCAAAAAAGGACGCAAATGCCAACCACAGGAGAAAGAATATAGAGAAAATGACTACAAAAACCTATAAAAGCGATCACTTAAAAAATTTGGAATAAACAATCTTACAGATTCGAGCTCATCTGATTCTGAGGATAATGTAGTATTATCACAAGCTAAAACAAGTTGAGTTAGCAGGAGAGTGCTCCTACCAGTAGGCCTTTGTAAACATCCTAGGGTTAGAAACAAGTTTTCTAATAGCGTGAATCGATAACTTTAATTATTCATCTAATACTTTGATATGAAATCGTTCAAATTTATGCAAAAGATGTACAGTTTCTTTCACAAGCACAGTGCAGCCGCCATTTTGATCCAGCTTAAATGATTTTTCTGAATGCTCGGCCAATTGAACATTAAGCTTCATTCCTTAAATTTTAATGAAAATTGAAAGAAAATAAATGTTCTGTGTGGTCTAGTGGTTAGAGCACGAGACGCATAAGCCGAAGTTCCCAGGTTCAAATCTCGTTGGTGAACAACGTGATTTAGTGCAGGGGATTTTTTGGACAGACTACGAGTGTTCACTCAGTGGTGATATGTACTGATTTAATCAGATCATATCATAGCTGAGCAGACACACGGGAGCATGGTACTGACCAAACCAACTTTCGAAAAAATTTTAATAATTTTCAGATTTTCGGCTCAAAGGTGTCCAATCGCGAGGAGGGGGAGTTGTGTTATAAGGGGGAACCCCCCTTAAAAAATTTTTAAATTTTTGGTAAGACCTTAACTTTTGAGAGACCATCGCTTTTGACCTTTTCACAAAGTTTGAGCATTCTAGCTTCTATAGTTTCTGAGGAAACTTGCTGTGACGCACGGACAGACGGACGGGCAGACAGGTCGCGAAACTAGTAGGTCTTTGTAAAAAAAGACCTAAAAAAGATTTTAGTGAATCATAAACAGGACAATCATCGTTTAGTGTGCAGTAAGAATTATTGGAATAGCGATCAAGAATGGTACCAGTGCAAAATTTATAACAGTTGTGCACATGAATACTATGAGGTAAAAGGAAGATTCCATTATTTTTGTAAACACTGTTTTTGAAGCGTTACGACTAATTTATTATTATTAATTTTGGACTTTGGATAACCTTACTTATTAAAATACCATAGTACTTAACTCAGTTTGTAATGACCGATCTCAAACGGCTAATTTTGTGAGTTACTTAGGCTTGTGTAAAAACTTTATCCAGAGTTTTCCTGGTATAAAAATCTTTATAAAATAATAATTTTTTTCCATAAAATCTTCGTTGATTTGCTCTTCAATCTCTCTACAAAAGATTTAGGTTCTTTCGTAAGTTTGGCTGGCTCTTTCAATGCGTATGTGTCATGAAAGAGCTGAAATTTATTCTTTATATAAATGGATAGTAAGCCTACAATATTGTTTTTGGGAAACATTTCATGACATTACATACATAAAGCAATAAATATTTTTTTATGCTACACGTTTTATTATTTACTCATATCCTTTTGGGTTGTTTCCCCCTTTTTGTGAAACTGGCCTCTTTTATGCCACTCTTCCCCTAGCTAGGTCGATTTGAAATATGTATCGACCATCAACACGTGTTCTTATTGTTATAATTCCATACAATTGAAATTGAGACAACCCACTTGATTATGGTTTGATTTGCATGAAATTTTGTGAGCATACCGGCATGACTGTTAAATTTTAAGAAGTCTTAAGGGCACGGTTTCAATTTTAGGGAGAAAATGTAAAATTTACAATCATATTATTAACAGAGTTAAGTGTTGCTCTTGTACTGATAATGATCTACCATCGTGATTTTATCCGATTTTACGGCTCCAATCGCGAGGGGAGGGAAACCAAATATTATTCGTACGTTTTGCCTCCCCCTTGACACCAGATGCAAAAAATGACTTTTTCAGGTTCTGAAAGTGCTAAGACCTTTCATTTGATACCCTACTCGACTGCATTTGATGAAAATATTTGTTAAGGGCCACTTGCTTGTGAGGGTGGAGTCCCCTTAGAAAATGTTGAAATATTTGATGACCTAAACTTTTGAGAGACCGCCGCTTCTGAGCTTTTCACAAAGTTTGAGCCTTCTTGCCCAAGTATTAGTATTATTAAATTGGACGAAATCAGGAATTTAAGTAGTTCATTATAGTCTATAAATTTCAATAAAATTTGCAGAAGCTATAGCTGCTTGATTTTCTCTGATTATAACAATCATATACGATTTTTCTACTACATGGGCTTTCCATCAAACCAGACACAACACTTTTGATTGGATCTTCTCGTAATTTTCAGGTAAGATACTTAAAAAAAATAGCACTGAGCCCATAAGCCGAAGGTCTCTGGTTCAAATTTCGTTGGCGTCAGTGAGATTTAGTTTGAGTGGTTCTTCGGACGGACTATAAGCCTGTTCAGTTATTATACGTACTGGTTTAAAATTAGAACGTATCGCAGCTGGGTGGACGGACACACGGCCAAAGCGTGATAATGATCATATCACCTTGTGGAGTGGCGATACATTAGATCTTGACAATGAGATACTCGAACCATCTCTAAACGAAGGCCCGAAAGGGGCTGTAGGGCTACGAAGAAGAAGATGAAGATTAACAAAAATATATGAAAGATTCCGGTACCCGGAATGTTGGCTGGCTTCTTTTAAAGCAAGAATATATTTTTATTACATGTCATGAACGTTTTTGTTGAATCAAATCATTTTAACATATCTGCATATTATAGATCTATGAAATTAGTGCTTACTTTTTGATACATTCTGTAAAAAAGAAGAAAATTAAAAATTTCTTTGCAATTAAGTATCAATAATTTATTTTATTTTAGAAATGCACGACGCGTTTCGTTGAACTAGTCAACATTATCAACAACTGCACTTGATAATGTTGACTAGTTCAACGAAACGCGTCGTGCATTTCTAAAATAAAATAAATTATTGATACTTAATTGCAAAGAAATTTTTAATTTTCTTCTTTTTTTGCATATTATAGGTTAAGTACAAAACCCTTCTGACATGAGAGTAATTCAGTGTATCCAACTAGCTATTTTATAAATCAAATAACTTTAACTCAGCCAAATTGACTCAAAAATTTATTGTAGATTGATGAAACCAAAATTATAAACAATTTAATGGTAATTTTAATTCCCGCACCTTTCAATGAGAAATCCATAATCTCCAAATCGTTAAAACGAAAACCATAATCTTTTTTGAAAAAACTCTCAAACAATATCAAAATGACTTAGTTATAAATCCTCTTAAAATCTCCAACAATTAAATTGAAACCCATCAAAAGTCAACACAATAATGGCAAAGTAAGCAATTAACATGCAATCTAATCATGATAATGTAAATGAGAAAACTTTCTAATCTGTTTTATTTATTTATTTGCTTGTTTACTTACGAGTATTCCTTCTGCTATTTTATCTCTTTATTCATTTTGAAGATTAAATCGATTTTTCCATTGAATTTAATTTGTGGCTACTCTTTATCACATGGATTACTAGTTCCATTAGCCATTAGAGAGATCCCTATGAAATGCGTACATGAATGTGTTATTGCATGTACGAGTATGCGTACATTTAGAAAACGACACACACTCTCACCGGGAAGTATTTTACAATGGACTTAAAGTCTCTAAAGTAAGTTATTATGGCAAGAAGGTTTTCGTTCCAGTAATGAATCGAAGGATTGATAGTAAGCTTAATTGTTGAGCTTATGTGTATCCTAGTTACAGGAGTATAGAATAGGAAGTGGTAGTTGATGCGGTTGGAAGAAGTCTCAATGATCCTTTTAAGAGACGTGTGTGTATCTAAGTATCTACACATCATTTACAGATTAGTCTAATTAATGGAAGAGAACATAAGAATAAGAGAGGAAATTGTTGAGGTAAAGGGTTCCATGTTAAAAGCCATCTTTGTAAAGATGCCAATCAATTTTGTAAGGCTTTGATGTAAAGACTGAAACCATTAACGGGGAAGTGTACATGAAAAGATAGATTGTAGCTTGAAAGAATTTTTACATTAAAACAATTGCTTTAATTTTACTTACTGATCTGAGGCATTCTGGATTGTTGTGACTTACCTGAAAAGAAAAGGGTATTAATTTTAGAATCACATTTTTATTTGGAATATATTAATAAGTACATCCACATACTTTAAAAGTCAACTAACACTAATAGCAGAGTAGATTATAAGTTCTGCACGTACATTTATTTTTTGTCTTTTTTAGGATTTTGCAAAATAAAACTAATTTCGGCACAAATCTGTCCGCCCGACTGTCCGTGCGCCACAGCAAGTTTTCTCACAAACTAAATGAGTTAGAAACACTTGCAGGTAGGTCAAAAATCGAGCACTCTTCAAAGCTTCAAAACAAAAAAAAAATTATAAGGTTCCAATGGTAGCTGACATGGGTATCAAATAAAAGCTTTTAATGAGAACGATGTCACCTTCACATAGTATCCACAAATTCCATTTACCCTGTATTGCACACTTTTTGAATTTTCCCAGGGGTCGGTCAGCTGAGTCAGGGCACGTCAGCTGAGCAGAGGCCTGTCGTATTCAAACAACTAAACAGAAAGCAAATAAAATTTCTGACGCACGTGTTCTTTTACGCAATTCAGAACATGGGAGTGCTGCCAGATCCTAATAAAAAACTAAAAGACAGCATGGAACAAATTTGTTTTTCTACAAAGTTGTTGATTTTTTGAGATCTGGTGATCCTGAAATGTCTCATCGAAGCACATGTTTGTATTCACACAAATCCTCGCGTTAGCATTTACCTACCTTCCTGCTACCGTAGATTTATGATGGCTCTTCGACTTGTGTTCGGATTTTTGCGGAGGGTAGATTGGGTGTGGATACTATGTGAGTATACTATGATGAGAACTTTCCGGAATAGATCTTAAGCTAGCATTATTTATCACGGTGGATACAGAGGGAGGGTAAATTTATTAAAATGTATGCCCCACCCTCTCGTGATTGAACATCTTTGATACTGAAAAAATCTACAAAACAAAAACCAAGAAATATGTCAAAAGTCGATCAAGTTCAGCACGTTTTATGAACTTTACGTCTTCACTTAAAAAATCAGAAAGGGACCGTGAAATTTGTCAAAAACTCGTATTACAATTTCTTAGTATCAGATGTACGAAGACGGTCTGATAAATACTTCGTCTTACCACCTGATTGCGCCACTGTTGCAACAGAGATTCAATATCATGTAGTGCATTCTTGTAGACGGCTACTGTCAAAATTTCAGCCGAATCGGATTTGCAGTTTTGTTTTGACCGCGTGTGGAAGTTGGCGTGTCTGCACATTTTAGAAATATGGAGAAAAAGCAATATCGGTCGGTGATTTGGTTCATGCTTTTGGAAAGGAAATCGTGCACTAAAATTAAAGTGTGCTTAGATGCTATGTACGGTGACTCTGCTTCTGCGATGGCGACTGTAAAAAATTGATTTAACGTTTCAACGCGTCCGCACGTCGGTTTGTGATATGCCACATCCAGGTGCCCCAAAAATGGCTACCAATGAGTATAATGTGACAAAAGTCCAGGCGCTCGCATTGGCAGACCACCGATTGAAGATGTGCAATGTAGCTCAGATTACACCGTGCATGAAATTTTGGGCATCACAAAGCTGTTGGCGCGATGGGTGCCGCGTTTGGTCGCGCTGGACAACAAACGTAACCGTGAGACACTTCAAAGTAGTGTTTGACGCCGTTTAAGCGCAATCCGATGGAGTTTCTGCGTTGTTTCGTGACCGTCGACAAAACATGGCACCACTAATACACACCAAATTTCAAGGAGCAGTCGAAACAGTGGGCTTCACCTGGCGAACGTGATCCGAAGAAAGCGAAAACTGTCCTATCGGGCGGAAAGGTGATGGCCCTCATTTTTTGGATTCACAAGGTGGGATCTGCATCGGCGACCTGGAGAAGAACCAAACGGTCACAGAGCACTACTAAGGCGAGGATTGGGTCAACTCGATGCCGCATTGCAGAAAAAGGCTGGGGCCTCTCATCTTTGGCAAAGGTGAAATGTTTTTCATCATGACGACCTACCGGCTCGCCACTACGCCGTCGCCACGATCAAATTGGTTGGATTGGACTACGAACTGCTACCTGGTCCAGCCTTTTCTCCAGATTCGGACCCGTACGACTTCTTTTTCTTTTTAAAACTTGAAAAACTCACTCGCCGGGCATTGATTTGAGTCGAATGAGGAGGTCATCACGGCGACGGAGGTCTATTTTACAGACCGTGAGAAAACGTATTTTTCAGATGGGTTAAAGAAGTTGGACCAGCCAGTTCAACTACTGAATCGGAGTATGTTGCAGCTCATGACCCTTTGAAGGAAATAGTGTGGGTTCGACTTTTACTGAATGATATCGGACGCGAACGACAGTCGCCGACTGCGCTCCATAGGAACAATATTGCCGCGCAGAAACTGATCAATAAACTAATTTATCATCGCCGTACGAAGCATATCGTCTTAAACTATCACTTTGCTCATCACTTGGTACTCAACGGAGAAATGATCAAATAGCTGATTTCTTTACAAAGCAAAATACAAAAAACAATAGACTTCATTAACTCCAACGGATACAAACTGGTAAACAAAGACCCCAACAATAAGTTCCAAGCGGACTCACGTACTGCCATTATACAATCCCCACTAATTATTCTTCTTAATACTAAGCAACGCTACATAAACCCAAACCCATGCAAATCACCCCTTTAAACACAAACTAAGCTCCACAAACCCAATATTCCTATCCGTCCTGTAGTCAACTACCGCCCAGTTCCTGCATACCAATTAGCACGGTACTCGGCAACGATAATGGCTGATGTCATGCACCTTGACGACAAATACGCATTAAAGAACAGCCACGAGCTAGCAAACTCAACCACTTCTTTAAAATTGACTGAAGCTTGTCGACTTTTATCACTAGACATCACCAACCTTTATACGTCTATACCCGTCTATGAGACACTGGCTTTAATAAAAGAAAAACTTTCATTCAAAAACAGCCGACAATTCACAGATCAACTGCTCAATCTCATAAAGACCACAATCAAGCAGAACTATTTTAAATTCAATAGCAACACATACATTGCCAAGAACGGTCTCTGTATGGGACATCCAATGTCTTTGATAATGTCAGAAATATTCTTACAATCTTTGGAAGAAGTCTTTGTACCCAAAGTTGTCAAAAGATTCAAGCTAATACTTTATAAACGATATGTGGATGACTGTTTCATCGTTATTGACTCACAAGAAAATAAACAAGACGAACTACTTACATATATGTATGAAATCCACCCGAATATAAATTTCACTATGGAAAAAGAAACAAACGGACAACTCAACTATATGGACCTAACTGTGACACGTGAACAAACACGATTTGACTACAAAATATACAGAAAACCAACCACAACTGATAATACCATACACGAAACATCTAACCACCCCGCACAAAATAAGCTAGCAGCGTACAGATCAATGGTGCAGAGGTTTCACCAGGCAACCCGGCAGATTTTAATTATGCGACGCACCTCCAAAACTACGCACATGAGCCTGACGCTATGACAAACTCTATGAAATTGCTACACAAACAAAGCAAAGGATCGGGATTTGACATCCTAGAAAGGCTTGAAATTTATAAACATAGAAAGACAGACGGTAAAATTATCAACGAACAAGTTGTTACCGATTCCGACGCAATTGTCTCAGTACTGGACCACATTCTTAGACGAAAATGGAAACGTGATGAAACAGAACAAACGGACATCCAACAAGCAAAAAATTAAAAACTTAATATCCCTCTACCTGGAATAATTTAGTACTTGGCGTAGTTTACTACCTGACCTAATTACCCATCCGGTAATTACCCATCCACTAATTACCCATCCGCTAATTACCCATCCGCTTAACACATCCTACGACTATATAAAGTCATTCCCTTCAACACTTCCTTTAGACACTGAAGATGACTCGAAGTAGTCGAAACGCGTCTGCTCACACAACAAAGCAAGACCCGACGGCTTTTAAAGAAAAAAAAAAACAAAATAAAAGAGATAAATTTATAAACAACCAACATTTGCTAAATATGGTATAATATACTCATTTAATTATACTTATCTGAATACTCGAGAATTAACTGATTTGAATGATTTGTACTTTTTATTTTATTCATTCTTGGCTCAAACAAGTGGGAGTATTGAGAGAACGAGATCGAATATGTGTTCTCGCATCATTCGATTTCTTAATCTATTAGTCAATCGGTTCGCATCCTGCAACCTGAGCGCATCTAAGTTTTTATATTCATTGAAATAAATGTTGTGTTTTTGTTGAACGCTTTGTTTAACTACACAAACCCAAAATCTATGTATCTGGAGCTGCTAGTGCCTTAAAATCGCTAGAAGTACGGATATAATAATTGCTGCAATCACTAACCAAAAAACAGCAGTTAAGGAACATTGTTCCGCCGTAGACGATCCCAAGCCCGGTTGGGAAAGGAGGAGGGTTTCCCATTGTTTAACTAACCCACAGCTTCTATAACTCCCCATCCTAGATCCCACGAACAAATGGGTATAATAGTCTCGAGGTCGTACACTGGGTTTACTGGTTCTCCAATGATCGGACACCAAATATCGAAAAATGTCAATAGCTGCAAGAGCACCTGCGGCTCTACTACTAAGTCTTACTTACACTTCCTTTGTGGTGGTATATGATGGTGAAGGCGAGTCTTTTCACCCCTGATAACAGAGTATAACGGAAAGAGGTCGGACCACGGGCTAACTCCCCGTTCCTGTAAAACCTCAAAATGTTTTGAAACCTGCAACAAACCCTTGGAATGGATTTGATCTACGGCAGTAAACTTGTAACCGAAAATTGGACTATGTTATTGGATCCTGGAATGTCAGATTTTTAAAGGACGCTGGTGCTGCTAAGGACCTTTTACTGCAGGCCAGTGAATATAAATTACACATACTTACAACCCAGGAAATGAACTAGACTGGAAGTTATATTCAAGACATGAGATCGCGCTCAATATTCAAAAGTGGGAAGCCCAATGGAAAACGAGAATTCGGAGTGACCTTTATTGTAGACAGGGAGTTCAAATTGCAAGATATTGATTTTAAGTAAGTCAATGAACGGATAAGTGCGATCCGTATCAAAGCGAAGCTCTTCAAAATTTGGCTAATAAACGTAAACACCTCGACTGAAGAAAAGGACGAAGAAACGAAGAAAACGTTCAACAATCACCTGGAAAGACTAGTCGAATCATTGCCTATAAACGATACAAAAATAATTCTGGGTGACTTCAATGCTAAGGTTGGCAATGAGCTATCTCATCGGGGAACGACTGGAAGATAAAGGCTTCACCATGAAACAAATGACAACGACTAGCGAATGGTTAACTTTGCATGTAGCAGAAATCTAGTCATACGTTCGACTTGCTTCCCCCATTGACACATACATAAAATGACCTGGGTGTCAACAGATGGAAATTCACAACACCATATCGACCATGTTCTGAACTAACAACGTTGGGCCTTGAGCACACTTGACGTCCGCGCATAGCGAGGAGCCAATTGTAACTCAAATCATTAGGAGATCAAATCAACTTATAGAAGTCGTATGTCAAAGGCGTATTAGGCAAAGGCCAGCCCTCTACAGAGTTCCGACATTAAAAGGCTCCGTCCAGCGCCTGTGACCACAAATTTCAAGAAGACTCTCGACAAACAGCTGGCTCCCATCTTATCAGACACATCGCCGAAAACAAGTAACAAGCTATGGATCGAAGTGAAAGTGGCATTTGAGAACGACGCACAATGGATCAAGGACATCAATCCCACTCCAAAAGAAATAATCCATTCCATAAGGGGTGCCAAAATATGTTGAACAAAAAGAATCAGGCATACAAATAATATTTAAGTAGGACAAACAGGACGAAGAGGAATATTATGAAAATCCCAGAAGAGTGGCGAATAGGATAATTAGAATTAAGAAAAGAAAATACTTCGATGACCAATTAAGAAGTAGCTCTGGAAGTTTAGCAAGCAACAGCACAAGACAAGCATAAAAAGTAGTGTAACGCCTTAAATAAGGTTGCCAGCAAAAAACCATGCTCTGCCGTGATAATTTTAGTAACATCACCGCTGACGAAAAATGGATCAAGGAAAAACGGGAAGCACATTTCAAGAACTTCTGAAATCCTCCACACAGCTCCAGAACATCGGAGCCTATCAATATTCTCGGAAAGCTTTCATTGGCCCCATCTACCCTGGATAAATTTTGTTCCGCCATTAAACCCCAAATGAATAATAAAGCACCGGGCATTGATGAGATCCCAGTGGAGCTCTACCCTACCATTATTATTGGGGAGATCATACCCTACCATTATTATTGGGGAGAATTAGAGTGGCTTTAGAGCAGGTAGATCAACGATAGACCAATTGTTTGCAGTCAAGCAGGTACTTGAGAAATGCTGGGAGTTCAACATATACGTTCATTAAATTTTCGTCGTTTTAAAACAAGTATACGACAGTATTGGCTGTAAACTACTGTACCAAATAACGCTTTGCTTTGGTATCCCAACCAAATATGTCCGTCTTAACAAAATGACAATGATGTCGAAAACCTCCCGAGTCCGCATCAATAACCAAACACCGACACTCTTGACATAAATATCGGGTTAAAGCAAAGAGGTGGGCTGGCTCCTTTGCTATTCAATTTGGCTCTGGAATATGTCACAAGAAAGCTACCTGCTGATACAAGAGGTATGTTACTAGACTAGTCAAGCCAAGTTGTAGCCCATGCGGATGACATCAACATTTTGTCACCGTCCTTAATAACAGGTAAAGAACTACTTCTAAAACTCCACCGGGAACCAAAATTATTAGGGCTGCAAATCAATGAGAATAGAATAAAGTTCATGACATAGTTGACGAAAAATACCTCAAATACTCAAAACATCACACTTGGCGAACACAGTGTCAAAAATGTGGGTGAATTTGCATATTTAGGCTCCAAAATAAAGAGAACAGGTAATGAAAGACACGAAATGCGCCGAAGAATACAGATCGCAAATTAAATGCTTTGTTCAGTTCTGACGATCTTGAATACCAGCTCTATGGCAAATTCAATGCAATCATGAGGCGTATGCAGTTTTTGACGAGCCGGAGGTCTCAAAGTTAGTAAGACGATGAAAGCTGCAATGGGTTGACCACGTGAATCGTATGGGCGAACCACGGAAACCCAAAAAGGTATTCGTTGGGCGAACTAAAGCGTGGACACCTGTGGGGAGACCTTGAAAATGCTGGTCTGACTCGGTAGACAAAGACAGTAATTGCTGCTTAGATTTCGAAATTAAATGATGCGGTCAATCGACCGAAGCAATCGGAGGCGCTTTTTGCAAGAAGGAAAAGGAAGCAGGCGTGTAAAGGTTTGTAGTGCTACAAAAAAATGAGAAGAAATCTTGACTATTTGGGCCTTTAGAGGTCAGTCATACTAGCCAATCATATCTATTATTAATTCTGTGATGATGATTACGCAGGTTATAAATATATACCATTTTGAGTGAAACCAACAACGTCTGCATTGAAACCAGCAAGTCCTTTCGCGTCTATGGCATTGTGATCATGTTAACTAGGCGGGCTATTACTGACGGTCTCCCACAGCTTATAGTATATATCAACTTAGTTTTGATGATATTGGATTTCTTCTTTCAATGTTTTCGGTTCTTTTTTAGTGAAAACAACAGCGTCAGCTTTTTATCGGTCAATACACAAATGTAAAGGATTGCTTGGTAAAACTTTACTTTTTCAATTGCAGACAAGTATTCACCCCGTTCTTCTCCTCGTTTTTCCCTATTCATCATCATAGTGCAGTCTCTCATGAGATTTCGGACTTGTTAGACACGTTATTTGAATCTGTGCCTAAGTAGAATCTGCTACCAACTCCATCGATCTTTCTGTAAGACCTGGTCCTGACCAAATTCCAAACATGTTTTCAAAACCCTTGCTAGCTCACTTAAATGAACCTCTTTATATAGTTTTCAATCTCAGTCTCACTAGTGGGGTTACTACAGTTTGGTAGAAGGCGGCCAATGTTGTGCTGGTCACCAGCTATCGTCCTAATTCCAAGTTTTCCAATTTATCAAAAATACTTGAAAATGCTATTTATAATAAAATCTTTGCAGCAGTACCTTAATTAATTTCCTGTAGACAGCATGGATTATTCCTTCGACCTCTACAACCTCGAATCTCCTTGATATAATTAGGACTAAAGCTTCTGCTTTTTATAATGGACATCACATCGATGTTATTTATAATGATTTTTCTGAGGGCTTTGATTTAGTGAATCAACATACCCTAGTTCACAAGCTGCGAAATTCAGCCATCGCTGACAAGGTTATCTTACTATCTGACAAGGTTATCTTACTATCTGTCATCTAGAACCTGCCGGGTTGTATCGCGGGGAGTTATCCCCATTTTATCTCACTTTTGGTATACCTCAGGGGTCAATCTTGTGCCCACTTTTATTCAACATTTGTATCAGTGATTTTCCTTCCTATTTTGACTCTTCACCCCTGATCTATGCAAGTGATTTTAAAATTTATAGGGCTTAATTCCCTTGAATCCTGGTTTAGACTGAACCCTTTGTATTTTGATATTCCTAAATTTTATATTATGTCTTACTCGCTTAATATAGTTTATAGTTTTTCTTTACAACAAAGAGTCTTCCCTCTCGGAAGTTGTCTCTCAGATCTCGGTGTGAATTTCGATTTATTTTTTGGGTAGGTCCAGGCAATTGGTTTTTGCATGTCTTTTGAAGAAGTATGAATTATTATTTTATTTTGAATACGGCAATTGGTTTTTGGATGCTTTCTGAAGAATTGATTTTTAGATGCCTTTTGAAGAAGTAGGAATTATTTTTTTGGTTCGGATACGGCAGTGAATTTTCGCGCCGCAAGGTTACTTGTAAACTAAAAACGGAAAAATTAATGTAAAAATAAGGTGCATGTGAATTTTTTTTGGAGAAAAGTAGTGTGAAAACAATGGAGGTTGTGAATCAGGAGAAGAACCGCATACAAACTGAGGAGTATTATCAATTTTTTTCCCTTTATTATTTATTTTATTGATGCATGAGGGAACAAAGTTAAATAGAACTTAGTTTTGTTTCCTCCTGCAATTTAGGTGAATTATAGTTTGTTTTTGGTCAATTATTTTGTTTATTTATTTTTGGTTCATAATGTCTCTCACTCACTCATTAATATCCGTTCATTCGCCCAATGAGTCCTCCGCATCCGATCCTTCCTTTTTGATAGATTTGTTTATGTGAGGTGGCCCAGCACGAGCAGTAACCTTTCCCTAACGAGCCCAGACACAGCTGAGCTCTAGCCGGCTCACGATGCCACTTGAGCGTTCGAGGTTACTCCCAAATACTTAAGCTTACGACTGCGGTGAATACCACGGTTCATAACAGACATTGTTTTATTTTCTCGGATCCACTTTTTGTAATGATGCTTTACCTTGGCTCGGTAATTACAATCTTACAAGTAGAATACTGTTCCCCTATTTGGTCTCAATTTTTATATTTTTATGTTATTTAATTGCCCTCGTCGAATCCATACAAGGTAAATTCACCTCGAAATCGATTCATCCTATGTGGATCGACTAAAGTTGTTAAAGATAATTTTCTTGGAGAATCGTCGTTGGACGCTTGGTGAATTTCTTCTTTTTGAATTTCGTAATCATCTTATTAACTCTCGTCTAGTCACTTTGCTTGAAAAAAGAAGGCTCACCGCACATCGCGTGCCAATAATTTGTTTATTATCCTTTTTGCACAGATGGAGATCTACTTCTGTCCTCCCTTATTGAGACTTCCTCGGAATCATGACCTTCTTCTGCTTGATTCTTTCCCTGATTCTTTTTATGCTTTTAAATCTTTGTGTTTTGAATTAAATCTTTTTGAAATTTGTTTCTTCTATAGTTTTGCTTTAATTTGCGGTGTATATATTTATATTTTATTTTGTTACTTTATTTTCAAATGGATCCTCTTCTTATTGTTATCACTCTATAATTGGAGCATGCTTCAAAAAAGCTCACTCCACGGTGGTTGCTATGACCGTGTTCCAAGCCAATATAACGAGAAGCTGGCGCAACAATAAGCTTGTTGTAGCTTACCTGATCGATGTGGAGAAAGCCTTTGACTCTGTATGGATCAATGGGCTTCTCTGCAAAATGGTAAATCTTGACTAACCGGCCCATATTGTGAAAATTATAGGCAGCTTCATGAGGGGACGAATTGCCTTTGCGGTGGCTGGTGAAGCTAGTTCAGAACCATTTAGTATTGACTCGGGGGTCCCACAGGGGTCTTTATTAGACCCATTTCTTTTCAAAATATTCACCTCTGACGTCCCGGGCGTAAGAGATGAATATAAGCTGGGAATCCAAGTGAACCTCTTCGTTGACGACTTGTTAGTGTAGTCATCTGAGCAGAATTAGCGCTTTGCTAGGATGCGGCTCCAAAGATATTTGGAATCTCTTACTGCATATTACCGGAAATGGGGAAGAAAGGTAAATGCAAAGAAAAGTGAATTAATTTTGTTCGAGGACCCGCAAAAAAACTTCGGTCGTCGTGCAAGAGGCATCGGTGACTCCAGGTTTAAGTTGAATAGGCAGATGGTGCACTGCTCTAGGCAAACAAAGTACTTGGGGGTAGTTTTCGACAGGAAAGCTTCCTTTATTGCTCACGTTGATAATATTTAGTAAAGGATCATTCTTCTTCTTCTTTTTCTTCTTAGCACTACAGCAGCTCTCGGGCCTTCGCTTCTTGCAAACAGCGCCTGCAACTGTCTCGGTCCATTGACCGCGTCCTCCAATTTCAAAATCCGGCAGTGACGAATTGTCTTCGTCAACCGAGTCAGACCAGCGTTTCCTCGGTTTCCCCACTGATCTCCGGCCTTCAGTTCTCCCAACGAATACCCTTTTCGGGTATCCGTAGTTCGTCGATACGATTCATGTGGCCACCCCATTATAGCTTCCGCAGTCTTACAATCGTTCAGACTGCGGAAGCTGCAATGGGCTGGCCTCATGAATCGTATGGACGAACAACGGATACCCTAAAAGAGTATTCCGGGACGTCAAAAATTTCATACAGCTCATGGTTGCATCGAATTCGTCATTGGTCCCCGTCTAACTTCGCTCTGATTATTTGCCTCAAGACCCGTCGCTCAATGGTGTTCAATATATTTGGGGATGCTTGGGTTAGGGTCCATGTTTCACACCCATACCATAACGGATTAATAGATGAATAAATAAATCTTGGGTCGCGGGAATGGTTGTCAGTTTTACTCGAGTAGCGAGGAAGCTGATACTGTTGGTATCAGATCCACCCTCCATCACTCGCAAATCAATCGATTAATCGTTTAAGTCATTTCTTGCTGATGCGCAGCCGGGATTTGTGATCAAGCTGAGAGTTAGCTTGTTTTCAATCTTCTTCTGCAGGACGGTAGGTCGCTAGTGTGCCGCTGGTATTCTTCTTCGAAGCTGCTAGATGTTTTAACATTAGTTGCATATAAACGCTTCCGCATTTTCCTAGACATGCAATCAATGAAAAAAAAAACGCCCCATGCATCGAGCCTTATAGTTTTAAAACAAAGTTTAGAAACTTACGGAGGGAAATTATGGAAGATTGAAACTTAATTAAAGTTTTAGGAAAATTTAAAATCATGAAAGGAACTAGTTTTCAAATGTTGCTACATTTTTCTGTATAACAAAGCCAAAATGCAACGAAAATCTAAAATTCAACCCTAGCATATTCTGCGTGAAAGAAATTCCTTATTAGGGTGTTAAATCTAAGTAATCGGAGTTGTAGGAAGAGGAGCAGAAAGTCTAGCATACAACACAAAACTGACAGACAGGATAAAAAACTAGTAGCACATTGCAGATTCTGTTGTGTGTGTAACACGAAGGTTGAACATTCCTTTGAAGGAAAATAACAAGTGCGCTACATAAATAACTAAACACACTCTATTTAAATTCAGTTCCTGTGCCTGCCAACCGACGACTTGATGAGAAAAAGTGAGAAATGTTGCGAGCGCGAGAGGCAGTTCGTATCTTCTAGTTCTAGTTTGGATTCTTCTCAACCCTTATTTGGTTTCCTGAGTTACGAGGATAATATCAATGTTGCAAACAAAATAATAGTCTGTGATACAATAAATTTTGCGAGTACACTAACTTAAAACATATGTTGAATTTGAAATTTTCACGGTTTTCAACTTTTTTTGCAAGGAAGCAAAAGATGGTCGCAATTTATTTTACATTATATGAAGGATATACTTAGATGCTCAATTTATTTGTGAATACCAGCGTACAACAAATTTACCTTAAAAAAATTCTCCAGCCTGTGTAATTTTCACCAAACACAATACTTTATCATTTTTCTACTACGCATAGTAATCTAGCGTTTACAGTCTTCTACTATTGCACGAATATTCCGTTTCTTATTCTTCTCTTAACAGCTTTTCATACAAAGATAGTGTTTTGTATTCGCTAGGATTCTTGAAAGGCGCGTTCTGAATCCCAAATTGAGTCTTCCCCAGTGAAGCTAACACCCTTGGAAGTAATGGCGGCAGGAATATAAAATGTGCGATGACTTTGGATCCCTCCGACCCGTGAAGGATAAATAAATTTCAAGATTTTTCCCATGCTGTCGTGCACCGGGGAAGGAAAATGGTAAATGTAACAAGAGTCACATAAATTTTGGATGGCAGCCAGACTCACAATTAAATTGAGATTTCACCTTTTACCCTTTCAAATGTTTTAGATCAAGTTTGTTCAGCCATATCGCAAACTAAAAGAATTCGAGCAAATAGACGTGAAAACGTTAACATTGCATTATTTATTTAATTTAGTGAATGAGGCAACTTAGTTTGGGAAGCACAATAATTAACAGTCCTACAAATCAATACAATTGGAGTTGAGATTTTAGGTGCGTAATCAGAGAATAATTCGAAGAACGGATGAAATATGTCGCAAAAAGTCTTTTCCAGATGTTGTACATATTTAAAAGTCATCCTTTACCGTTCCCAAAAAATTTTAGAAAGCTCAATTCTATTTTGACATGAGTTGCGTCATTTACGCTTTTGAATATAAAATGATAACTAACCTCCATTCAACCCAGTCGATATAAGAAAGTATCAAAATGAATTTCAACTTTATGCACTTTAAATAGGCACTTGACACGTTCACACGGTTGAACCTATGTCATGACAAAATTCACATACCGTCTCCTAGCAAATACAATAAAAATGATAGGCAAGTTACATGTTCTCCCGAAAATCTTATCTCTCCGAGCAGATTTTCGTTTGAAAATCATTGCCTGGGTTTAACCTATTTTCCAGCATTAGGCATATATTCCGTTCGATTTTAGCGTCGACAAAAAATAGATCCACATTTTATTCCTTACAACCCTTCTTTATTTATGAATAAAAGGAGCAATGAATCGAGCTAAATCGAACCGAAAATTGGAGTCATTTGAGATTTAAAACCGATTCATAGATCCGTAATTTAAAGACATCCAACATGGAATTGGGTGAAAAAGGACACGAACGGGAATCCGTAAAATATGGATATCTTGAGCAGTTAATCTTATATAAAAAAGCAAAGCAAAAATGTCTATTTTTTATGACGATGACCCTCGGAGTTCAGACGCTGTTGTGAGGGTTGTATGACGAAATATACAAAATAAAACCAACCCCAATATTATTGCCTTGTTCTTTTGAACCTGCACGTTTATATTATACAGATGCCGTACATGTGTACGAAATAAACCATGTATAAAATTCGTGTAGCTCTGCAACATCACATAATCCTTCGAAATCGAAGTCAAACGATTTAACCGAATCAACGGACATAAGAACATGGGTAAAGCGTATTTTCCTTCTTTTTAGCCAGTTCAAAACCATTTCGGATTTTATTTGTTGGTTGGTTGTGCGTAACTAGTTGACCGTAGGTCATCTTTGATTCTCAGTTGATTCACTAAGAGGGATGAGTTTTACTTTGACCAGGAGACAAAGATTATATTTTACCTTAATGTTTTTGGGAAAAATGTAAACTGAGCTTTTGTTTCTTTGGGGTTGGTTTTTTCAGCAAAACGGATTTGTAGTAAATTTTTTGAGAGAACTTCAATGGTGAGTTTAAAAGATTTATTTCCAGTAGAAATAAAGTAACGCTTGAAATAAATCGAGTGAGTGACATCAGGTAGACTAAATCAAATTGATAATAGAGAATTTATGAGAATTGTGCCATAAGGGGTGAACTACTAAGTTGTTTCCAGAGCAATAATAAAATAAAATAATCCCGTTGGCACCACAATTTCTCGTAGGTACCCATATTTTTATTAAAATGTGTAACAAAATAATAATGTTATCGCCATTTCTTAGCATTACACTAGAAACCTAGGCTAAATGAAGTTGGTTGTATTGCTGGTTCATTCGGAGTAGCATAATAAATGAATTTAGTCCGATTGCAACCACCATCCGAGTTTTATTATTAGGTTGTCGGCCCAGACTCATTTTCGTAAAAAAATTTTTTTTGGCACATATTCGTTTTTAAAGTGTCGCAGAACTATATTGCAAACGTTCAAAAGCTTAGAGGTCGTGAGAATTATGACGACTGGTGTTTCTTGGCGTCAAAAGTACTGGTTTTGGAAGGCATGGGGGACGCCATTATAGCTTAGTTACCGGCACCTGCAACTGCTGTCCAGAAAACTCAAGATTTGAAGGCGAGAGCGAAATTAATCCTCACAATCTATCCAGCGCTTTATGTTCATATAAAGCAGACACAAACAACCTATAGGCTATGGACAATATTGAAAAATATGTTCGACGATTCAGGTTACACGAGGAAGATTATTTTACTTTGAAACGTCATCAATATTCGCCTAGAAAATTGTGAATCTATGACAGACTACGTCACTCAAATAATAGAAACGGGACTACGACTGCAAGGAACAGGTTTCAAGAGTGGGTTGGTGCATTGATGCTGGTTGAATTACCGGATAAGTATGCTCCAATGATAATGGCCTTCGAACACTCGGAGATTGATATAACCGTAGATATTCTTAAAACAAAGTTAATGGATATGTATTCTAGTTTAGGTGCTATCTCCAACTACGAAAATGCATTTTTCGCAAAAAAATCTCAGAATTCGCAGCGTAACAGATATGGCAGCCAACTTGGTATCAAACAATCGTCAGACGTGAAAAATGTCAAAAATATAAAGTGTTACAATTGTAAACAAACCGGTCACTACGAAATCAGTGCCCAAACTTGGATAAAAGCAAAAGAAGATAATGAAACGCTTTTAGTGCTACATTTCTGGCCGGAAAATTTAACCAGAAGAATTGATATGCAGATTGCAAATTACAACGAGTGCCGCGACCACCTGTCGACACTCCTAGATCCTGAACAAACCGGTACAAACCCATTGCTAGTGCGACCAAGCTCCAGATACGACCCAAACTTTGCTAACCTCCAAACACAGTTCTCTTGAAGTTCCGCAGCCGACGTCACACGGTGTCGAGGCGGACGCGCAGGGGAATGGTAACGAGATGAAGGTCTCTTGACATGTTAAGCCCTTCCATGCAAGACTGCGGGATTATCTAGCTATTCGTCAGCGCATCTTTAATGAGGAGATGGTTACAACTATTCCTCCGCGCAGGAAGCAAGCCACGCGTCGGATGCGGAGCTTCTGGAGAAGGGTCTGGCAGTCGAGGAAGGCTTTGCGGGCGATACACTTAGAGGAATTATTGAAGGATGTCGTTCGGCCATACGCGTCAGTTCACCTCCTGCAAAAGCGACTGGTAGGCTTGGTCGATAATGGAGCCAGTGTGAATTGCATATCAGCCGATTTTGCAGGAGAGGTTCTGGCGACTCACGCGGATCAAATCCAGCATTTTACCACGTGGTTAAGCACGGCGCCCGAAACTCGTCACTCCGTAGTGGGGAAAATTATGACGGATGTCACATTTAAACGGATGTATAAGTCTCTGAAATTCTATATTATACCCCAATTAGCACAAAATCTTTACCTAGGGGTGGACTTCGTTTGAAAACTTAATTTGGCTTCGGCACTATTTTCTGGCACGATACTGGATTCCGTCGCCACTGTCAATGACACGATCACAACTTCACACTCATCACGACATGCACTGGATGCGAATCAACAACTCCGACTTGACTCGGCTAAATCGGCTTTTTCATCGCATGAGAAGGAAGGTCTCGGAAGGACAGCCCTGGTGTTTCACACAATAGATGTGGGAGATGCCAAACCCATAAAGCAGAGACATTTTGCCATATCTCCGGCGAAGGAAAAGCCGTTATATGCCGAAGTTGATCGAATGCTAGCACTAGGCGTGATCGAAGAATCGTAGAGCACGTGGGCCTCCCCGGTCACTTTAGTTGTCAAGCTAAAGAAGTCCGGCTATGCTTAGATACCAGACGTTTGAATGCCGTCACTGTCAAGGATGCATACCCTCTACCGTTAATTGAGGGCATCTTGAGTCGATTGCCTAAAGCCCATCACATTACGAGTTTGGACCTCAAAGACGCTTTCTGGCAAATCCCGTTAGACCCTGGCTCAAAGGAGAAAATAGCTTTGACGGTACCAGGTCGCCCACTGTATCAATTTGTGACCATGCCATTTGGACTGTGTAATGCCCCTCAAATCATGACGCGCCTTACGGGTAATTTATTTATTTATTTATTCAAATCCATTTAACAGACACAAATCCAATTACAAAATAGACTTAGACAATTAAATATAGTTAAATATAATTTAGAGTAAGACAAATTAATACAACAAATCAAGCAGAAAAAAGTTATTAAAACATGTAAGAAATGAAGTTAGAGTCTAGATCAAAGTTTGAAAAAATTGAGTGATAAGAAACATTAATCAGTATCCGCAAAAAGTAACGTCTTTAGTTTAATTTTAAAAACAAAGTAGGACGTGGATGGAGTACCAATCTCGAGGTTGTTATGCATTCTGATGATTCGCGGCATAATTTAGTGAAAATGTAAATCTTTCCGGGCGTACGGAACCTCGAGAATGTGATTAGACCGACTAGGCCGTGCATACAGTCTGTAGTGCAAGTCTGCACTTAGGGTGGAGGCAATTAGTTGGTGGTACAACTTATCGAGGAAACATTGATCTAAGAAGGTTCTACGGGACAACAGAGAAGGGAGACGAAGTATGGATAGACGACGCTCATAAGACTCATAAGCTACGTTGAATTTGAAAAACACAATACGGGTAAACTTACGCTGAACAGCTTCTAGTGAGTTCACAAGATATAAATGTCTAGGAGACCACACTACTGAGCAGTACTCAAGAAGCGGGCGGACAAGACATGTGACCAAGCGAACAGCGGTAGCAATATTTGCAAACTTATGCAAATGCCGCATAAGAAAACCCGAAACTTTTGATGCCTTGGTAATTAAGCTAAAAATGTGGACATCTAATTTAAAATTTTTTTTTTCAATAAAGTTTCCTTCTTGACTATATAATTTATTTTTCCCTGTATATACGTATTTCTGTGGGAACATACCACCTTCATCAGTACACTAACCGGTTAGTGTACTGATGAAGGTGGTATGTTTCCACAGAAATACGTATATACAGGGAAAAATAAATTATACAGTCAAAAAGGAACCTTTATTGAAAAAAAAAAATTGTAATCCAGACTATAAAACTTTCCGGAGATATTAATAATTCTTATATCAAATTTAAGCTTGGAGTCAAATATTACACCAAGATCTTTACATGAGTCTGCAGAGGAGAGAACAACATCACATAGGGTGTAATTAAAGGTTAAAGGGACAAGTTTCAAAGTAAAATTCATTTTAAAACATTTGGAAACATTGATACGAGGGGAGTTTACATTACACCAGTTAAAGAGGTTAAAAAGATCAATTTGGAGTTGCTGACAATCTTCAAGGGATCTCAGCATGCAGGAGACAAGAAGAGGAAATTACAGAGGGAAGATCATTGATAAACAGTACGAAAAGAAGAGGTCCAAGGATTGACCCTTGAGGGACACCAGATGTAGGAATGAATGGAATTGTGCCATAGAGATTAACACGACATGAACAGGAGGATAGATACGATGAAATCCAAGAATGAAGGGAACCGGATATACCGAGCAAAGCTAACTTTTGACAGAGGAGAACATGGTGCACGGAGTCAAAAGCTTTGGAGAAGTCCGTGAATATTGCATCTACTTGAAGCTGTTTATCTAAAGCTCTTGCAATATAATCTTCGAACTCAGCCAAGTTCGTAGAAGTTGAACGACCCATCAAGAATCCATGTTTCTGTGGTGTGACAAATGAACGCAGGGACTCAAGAAACCTGTTGTGAACAAGTCGTTCCAGCAGCTTAGAGAAACAGGAGAGGAGTGATATGGGACGATAGTTTGAGGCCGATGATGGGTCACCGTTTTTAAAGATAGGAACAACATTTGCATTTTTCCAGTACGTTGGAAAAGTGTCGGTACCAAGACTGAGATTGAATATAAGGGATAAAGGAAAACACAAAGAGGAACAAAGTGACTTTGCAAATATATTAGGTAATCCATCAGGACCAGGACTAACGTTCGGATCGAGCAAGTTAATAAGGGATTCAACTTCAGAAGGATCAGTGGAATAGGATGTACTTGATGCTGGATAAGTTTGAATTGAATTTATAGGGGAGTGTAGTATGTCAGAAGAGGAAAAAGTAGAGGAAAAATATTCGGCAAATAGGTTAGAAATATCCTGAGGTGAGGAGGCTTCAGTATTATTCCATTTGACAGTATGCGGCATGGAAGAGGAAGATTTAAGGGATCGGATGTATGACCAAAAGGGTTTAGGGTTATTAGTCAGGAGCTGCTAAAGTAGTTTTATGGCCGTTTTGAACTCTTTTTTAGCCAAAGAGCGCAGTCTGCAGAAATTTTGTTTAGCATCATCACTTCCGGTCAATTTATAGTGCCTATGCCCCTTATCTTTGGCTTTTAAGGCACGAAGAACACTTCGAGTAAGCCAAGGCTTCATTTTCGCTTTGCGAGGAGCTTGGAGTGGAGTATAAAGACCAATCAGATTATTAAAGGTAATCGTAGATTTTGTTCAAACAACTATCGCAATCAAGACGAGAGAAGAAGGCACACCAGTTGACCGAGTCCAGATTGGTTTTAATTGCCTCATAATTTGCTTTAAAGAAATTGCAACGACAAACTGAAGCAGTTCTCTGGGATTTAAGGGTATGAACGGTTAGTGCTAGAGACAAAGGTGGATGATGGAGATCAGGTTGAGCATAAGGATGTAAAACGGGAGCTATAGATAGACCCCAGTTTCAAAATTTGACATGACAAGGTCCAAAAGACGACCATTAGGGTTACGGATATGATTAAACTGTGAAAAAGAACAAAGGGAAAGAGGGGAAGAAAGTAACAAAGAAGGATTATTTGTTGAGGAAATGCCAGGTGTTGTTAAGTGGTCCCATTCCACTGCCGGTAGATTGAAGTCCCCACAAATTATAATTTTGGAATGTGGATGACGAGCAAGAAGATAGGCAGAGAGTTCATCGAAGAAGGCTTCGTATACAGTTAAAGGAGAATTACAGGGAGTATACACAGAGGAAATTAATAATGAGGAGTTATGAGGAAGAGAGAGTTTCACAATTACACACTCAACAGCACGAGCAAATTTGAAGTCAGCACAAAGTGAACTTTTGAGGGTTTTGCAGACTGCAACCAAGACTCCCCCACCATCAGATTTATTAGTGATGCTAAGGTCACGGTCGCATCGGTAAACTAAATAGTCAGGTAATATTTGTGCATTTGAAATATTCTCATTTAACCACGTTTCAGTTAAACAGATAACTGAATCGTTGGCTAATTGGGACACGGTAGTAAGTCCTCAAGTTTGGTTCTCAAGCCACGAAAATTCTGATAGTGAATAGAAATAGATGAACGATTAGGAAGAGAAGAATTACTTTCAGTGTTAGATGATCCTTGAAGGTTGTTGTGGCAGTTTGGAACCTTTTTCGGGACGAAATCGCCGCTTAGGTTGCCTTGTATCGAATGCTTTAACGAGTCTCCCCTTTGGCCAAAAATCGGAACTAAGTAGGCTAGAAAGCTTAGCCGGAACTGTCAACTTGAAGGAACTTATGAGCTGGTCAGGAAGGTGGTCTTTTGTTAACTTTACGCAACTGAAAATACTAGGCGTGTAACCAAGCTTCAATGTTACGTAGTTGGTAAGTGTTTCCTTGGTTGTGTTGTAAGCGAGCCTTGTTATGAACAACTAGAAAGGTGAGGAGACTGCTCGTAGTACTTTGTTATCAGCTAACACACTATCTGTAAAGTTTTGTGGTGCTGAAGACATAACGATATTTTGCTGAAAATTTGTTGATTGTGTTAGGCACAGCTCGGATTGAGGCTGAATTTTTCGTTGCTGTTGAATAGGCAAGATAGACTGCTGCATGCGACTATTTTGTTGCAGGACCGTAGCTTTATTAATTGGAGCCGGAATTGACTCCTGACTACATGCTTACTGTTGTTGCGCAAGCACACTTCGCGTAAGAGGCCGCTGCTGCCCAAGAGATGACACGGTAGAATTTTTTATAATGCTGTGACGGCGTGACGATACCAGCTCATCATACACACCGGGCGAAAGTAACTGCGGGGACAGCAGAAGATTTTGAGGTGTCGACGGTTGATCCGGAAACTGCTGTAGCTGACCAACATGCTACGAAAGGGATATAAGTTCGTGTTGGAAGGGCCAAGCTTGCGAGCTTTTGAAGAGCTAAAGAAGAGTCTGAAACAGCCCCCGTACTGCATAGCCCGGACTTTGGTAAACCGTTCTCAATCCAATGCTAGTCAATATGGGGTGGGAGCAGTCTTAGTCCAGGTTGCGCAAGACGGCGAGGAGAGGCCTTTAGCCTTTATGTCTCACAAGTTGAACTCAGCCCAGCGGAATTACACGGTTTCGGAGCAGGAATGCCTAGCGGCGGTGTTGGCGGTGAAACGCTTTCGAGCATATGTGGAGGGACATCCCTCTGAAACTGTTACGGGTCATGCGTCTGTGAAATGGCTAATGAGCCAAACTGATCTCCACGGCGGTTTGCCCAGATGGGCCTTGAAATTACAGGCATTTCACTTCACGATTCGACACCGGAAAGGAAGCCAACACGTAGTACCGGACATTTTCTATAGCGAGTGAAGTCTAACTTCCATTGAGCTAGGGAACTCAAGTTCGATGGCGTCTTCGACTTTGACCAATTCCGTGAAGCAGTCAATGTCTCTGGTATTGAGCGAGTAATGCTCTCCTCCTTGACCTTTTTGACTGCATTTCAGCATAATACTTTGTTCGTGTTCTCTGGTCTGAATTAGTAGATCGCAAAACCGTGTTGCTCTAATGGCGGTTTGCACGTTACCCATTTTTTCGCTTAACGGTTCCCGTATTTCTCGTAGAACATCTGCACAGGATCTTTAATCCGTAGGTTCGACCAACAAAGCCTGCTTTAGAGGTTCGCACCGTTGTTTGGTCGTACTTAGATTACTCTTGATGTTTCCCAGCTTTTTGCATCTTGGGAAGATACTTTCTTTTCGTTGTAGTTTCGAAAAGCTTTTTGGCTGCCTTATACATGACTACCTGGAACCCCTTATTCAACTTGATAGAGTACTTAAGGATCTCCTCCTTCCTCCTCTTCTCTCTATCTGCACCAATCGGGGCACAGGCCTTTGCCCTTAGTTTCTTGTTTATGGGTTTTTAACATTGCAGATGATTTTTATCAATTCTAAGACCACTCCCGTCTGAGCCAGAACAGTTAAAATCAACCGAGCTAGCCAGCTTTTTTGTTCTGCTGGAGTGAGGCCCCTGACACTGGCAAGTTGTGTCTTGGTGTCTCTGATGGTGAGAAAGCCGCTTTACTTAGAGAAATTTGTGTAAACGCTATTAATTTCGGGGCTGATTGACATCAACTCTTGTAGTACGACTTTTTAAATTTTAGAGCTCTATTATAATTTCTGTATTATTTTCAAGAGATTTCAAGCATCTCTATCTATAAATTTAACTTCGATTGTTCAATGTGAAAAAATAAATAATCAGTCCCAAACGCATATCGCTTAAGATATTCTATTGCTACGTGACAGATATATTTGTCATAACAACTGAGAGCCCTTGTCCTAAAAGTGACTTCATCAAACCACCATTAATCATAATCACTGTTGTGCGTACAAAAAATTTATATACACATAATGCACACATACCCGAAACCGAGGGATACTGTGGAGAGCATTGTTACAAAGAAAGGACATCGAGGAAGATATAGCAGAGATTCTACTTCGGTTCAGCACTCCAGGAAACATTTATTGTAAGAAATGGTAAGATATGTCATTCAAATAGTTATCAATCAATTCAAGTGGTGAAAGTTGCCAACATTGTTGTTGGTCAATCGACTCTCTATCTACGAATATTGGTTGCGCAGTGGGCGACGACGAAGAGAAAATGGAGTCTTGAGGGTTTGTCCTAGTTTTTCTTTTGTTTTGTTTCTATTAGTTATTCTTGGTGAATATCCCCAGCGTTGTGAATGCCGTCCTTAGTTTAATATCGAAGGATATAACATTAACTTTCAGCAAGAGGTATTTGCACAAGCCTGTATAGAAATGTTGCGTAAACGTGCAGTTGCTAAAAGGATCATAGAAAAATAAATAAAAATAACGAGCCTAAAGTTCAGAGTACTTCAGATCACAAACCTAATTCACTTGAGCATGTGTTGTGAATATATCCTTAATTTCTCTTCTATAAGACGCACTAAAAGCCTCTTCTTTGCCAATCGAATTGAATAAATTTTCGGAGCAAATAAATTGAAATCATTTTTTCTCTCTTCTCCTTCCGACATCAATGAAAAAAGACTTCCGCCCGAAAACCAAACACCAGAGACATTTGATCACATCGATTATATAGCTCTTTAGCTATCATTCTACTTTAATGTCCTTTTTATAGATAGTCTTTTTCTTCGCTTGAGCTTTTCGTCGGAATCCCAAATTTATTACCAGCAATTTTTCTTTTGCTTCTCCCAAAGCCAAACAATAAAATGGAAACGGTAAAATGCATGGACAATGACACGCCTTTCCATTTGCTCCTTTGCAAACTCACCACCAGGCCGACGGCGGAAAATCGTCCATCCATTATTTGCTTGCCATCACTCTCGAAAATTGGCAAGCCATTTTAATTTGTGTGAACTGAACCTTAGCGCGAGCAGTTACCGTTAATTGCCCGCCATTTTTGATGTTTAGTGTGTCATGGCGACTGACCATGACAATTAACGTAAATGGCGGCCACATTAAGTCTGCAAAATCTTCGCAGCATCAACACAAAAGGACGCAGACTTGGACTACGGAAACTCACGAATTGAAAGCGGTAATGCATTGTGAGTGCCGAGGATGGGCGACGGGCTACAGCCGATGGGACGAATTGAGATTGGTGGCAGGAAGCCTTACATCTTGCCATCTGATAAACTGCAGGGAAATTTATCTCTGTCGTGGAAATGGTGAAAATGGAAGGATGAAAGCATTCAAACATTGCACACCCATGAAAGGAGAGAATTAATCGTTGCGATATGAGGTTACGGTCCAGCCTGGCTCCTTGTACAATGCAAAGACGAGAAAACGTACATTCGCTACTTAAAATGGAGGCCAAGAATGAGGAAGATAAACAAATGGCTGACAGGACGATGGACATGGACAAACATTCCAAATGAAGAGTGGACGATTTATGTCGTTTGGCGAACGCTTTAATAAGGACTCTAATGGATGGAATTTATCAGAGTGACGAGCGAGCGTCTAGTTGTTTCAGTTCAGTGGTCAAATCCTGCTTCTATCATTCTAATCCTGGATGTATGGATCGAACGTTGAGCCGCTAGAGAGACCACACTACTTTGTAATATATATATAGCCGGGCTTAAACTTTGCGGATACTTTGAGAGCTTTGAGGTGAATGGACATTGCGTTTATACAGTGGTAGAATTAATGGTTCAATGCGAAAGGATATACTAGGTATCGATGTCGTAAATGATTGACCTGTTGGTGGTTGAATGGAGTAAGGGTTGTTGAGATTATTGATGAGCGCGGCGAGAGTTGTATTGTATTTGGTGGTTTTGGAGCTGACAGATTTCATACAAATTCCTGTTTGTGATGAGCGTATTCAATTTAGAAGTATTGTTATATTAATCAAATGGTTACTGGGAATGTCGTTTGATGTTAAGGAATTTGATAGCTGTTACAGATGATTTGCACTTAATACATTTATTCAATCAATATATTCTTTAACTGGGAGCAATTTAAAGTAACTTAGAACAGTTTTCAAAACTACTAAAGTTTCATTATTTTCGTTGTACTAATAAAATAGTGAAGATTTATTTGAGCTAGCAATATTAAGCTTCATTGCGAAGTGTCGGGGAGACCAAACTACAGAGCAATATTCAAGGATAGCAAGGCAGATAAACAAGCGGACGGGGGTAGATATATTGTTAAATTTATAAGCATGCCTGAAAATAAGTCCCAATATTTTCGAGGCCCTAGTAGTCACGATTAGAATGTGTGCATCAAAATTGAGCTTAGGATCAAAAGTAACACCAAGGTCCTTAGCAGAGCTCATAGCAGCGAGTGGGACTTAATTTAACATATAGTTGAAAGTCAGCGGAGATTGATTTAGATTACAAGTCATTCTATAGCATTTGGCAATATTAAGACAGAGGTAGTTAGACGAACACCAGCTACTTAGTGCAATCAGGTCCATCTGAAGATATTGACAATCTTGTATAGACCTGATAGCTCGAAGGACTTTGAAATCATCGGCATACAGTAGGCAATTGGAGGCGTTAACCGAAGGAAGATCATTTATAAACAATAGGAATAGGAGGGGACCTAAAATAGAACCTTGAGGAACACAAGAGGACGGCGAATAAAATGGAATAGTGGTAGTTCCACAGTAACCAGCACAACATATACGAAAAGATGGGTAGGAGTCCATCCATGATAAGAGAGGATCAGCAACGAGAAGTCGGTGAAGATGACATCAACCTGCAATCGATTGTCTAGGGCCTTAGCAATGAAATCGGTGAATTCAATTAAATTTGAAGTCGTAGAGCGACCTTTGAGAAACCCATATTGTTCCTTCGACAAGATAGGGGTCAATGAAACTGAAAGCCGGTTTTGTACCAGACGCTCGAATTATTTCGGAAAACAGGAAATTAAGGAAATAGGACGATAATTGGACATAGAAGAAGAATCACCACTTTTGAGAATAGGAACAAAATTTGCTCTCTTCCAATAAGTAGGGAAAATACCAGCCCTTAGACTGAGGTTGAAGAGAAAAGCCAGAGGGATACAAAGTGAAGACGCTCATGACTTGACAAAAATATTCGGTAACCCGTCAGGACCAGGTAATATATTAGGATTAAGTGAATTAATGAGGGATTCAACTTCAATATGGTCAGTGAAAGTGAAGAAATGTCAATGGAGTGAAGTACGGGTGTATTAACCGGATCAGAGATATGAGAAGAAGGAGAAAACAAGTTGGAAATATCCTGTGGAGAAGAGCTAACGATATTATTCCAGTGGACTGAAGGAGGGACAGAAGAGGAGGACTTGAAGGATCTAATGTATGACCAGAATGGTTTCGCATTATTTGCCATGAGGGAACTCTCCAAGCTGCTGAAGTAGTTTTTCATTGCAGTCGTTAGTTCTTTTTTTGCTACAGTACGAAGATCACAAAAGCGGGCTCTGGATTCTTCAGTACCACAACGCTTGAAACGACGGTGTGCTTTACTTTTAGCATTCAAGGCACAAAGTACTTGTTTAGTTAGCCATGGTTTTTGCTTTACTTTGCGAAGAGCTTGTAAAGGTGTTAAGTGTTTAATCAACTCAGAGAGGTAGAGAGGTAATTATAAAACTTACTCAGAGCTTCTTTACACTCCAAGTTATCAAAAAACTCCAACCAGTCAACCAAGCTCAGTTCGGAGTCTTGAGCTGCGTAGTTAGCTTTGAAGAAGTTGAATTTTGGAGAAGAAGCAAAAGTACGATTTGACAAAGGTGCAATTGAGAGATCGAGCGATAATGGCGGATGATGACTATCAATATCCACTAGAGGATTCAATGCAATGGAAGCATATAGACAGTAAAGGGGAAAGTTAGAAAGAACAAGGTCAAGTACCCGACCATTAGCATTAGGGATATTATTGAATTGCGGCAGTGAACAGAGTGATAGAAACGAGGGGAGAGATAAAGAAGATGCATCGGTTGATGAAACAGAGAAAGGAAGGTTCTTCGTCCATTGCGCTGTTCCCAAATTAAAATCACCGCACACTAGAATTAAAGATTGCGGATGATAGAATCAGACATAAGAGGAAAACTCGTCAAAGAATGTCTCATACATATACAAAGGAGAGTTACTAGGTATGTAGACAGAAGAAACTAATAAAGATCATTAAGGATCATTAAACATGGGTTTGATATAAGACAAATGCACTGACAAAAAAGCTTGTATAGTATATAATCGCACAAACATTGTGTATCTGCCAAAAAAGTTTCAAGTTTACTTCGAATCTGCTCAACAGCATGGTGTTTTGCATTAAAATTTAAGTATGTCACCCAGAGGCATGGTTGAGTCCCCCATTGAAAAAAAATAATCTTAAATGTGTTCATTCTACCGTTCCCCTAAAATTGATTCTCCCTTTTCTCTCTTCTCACCACCCACTCATTTGAAACTATAATTTCACACTCACAATCTCAATTTGATTCTTACCTTCTCATTAACTCAGGTTAGACTCAAACTTGCATCCCACAATCACAAGATTAAAGCACTCGTATTGAGCAATGAGGCTTGTTATCGTACTTAACACTAAAATCATCTATATAATGCGTTCGCATTCTTGATTGTTAATATATGTAATACTAGTTACCTAAGTGACTTAGCTATTTGCCTAAGTTTCAAGTGCATTTGACTAATGCAGTCTAAAGTAACTCACCTAGGGTCACGAATGAATTTCCATATAATATTGAATTTCATATTTAAAAAATGTGCTACCCAAGTGTATTTAGGCAGTTTTATCCCGTTTTTTAGACCCTACCAAAATCGAGTCGTTTTTGTTCTTCCGTCTGTCCGTCCATTTGTGTTTCACAGCAATTTTTCTCGCAAACGATATAAGCTAAATGATACCTTTTTCAAAGTCCCACTGCAAAAAAAAGCAATGCAAGGTATTTAAGCGGGATCTCCCCATATAGAGGAGTGGTCCCTGAAAAAAAATTCATCAAAAATAGCCGATATGCGTATCAAATCAAAGGTATTGACAAGAAATTTTCAAAGCAGTTCAGTGGCATAACTATAGGGTGGCAGGGCTGGCCAAATGCCACGGGCCCCTGACCCAAGAGGGTCCCGCCCTAAGAGGCCGCGAGCTCATAAATAATTTTTTAACATTGTACCTGATTATTTTATTTTACTTGAAATTTCAACACATCCTAAATAAAAAGATGTTGATCTATTTTAGAGCACATCCATTGGTTTCTTAATTTTTTGTCGCGGTACGTTGGCAGCGCGGGTGACCATTGACGATCAGGGAATTCCCTCATTATATGTATATTTTTTCGAGCCGCTGCGGCTGGGGCGAGCTAGCAGCTCTGTGTTAGGAGAATCCCGGATTTGCCATTTTTTATGAGGGCTCTACTGATTGCGTATTCTTTGTGTGATTGTTTTGACAATTGGTCATTTGAATCTTTGATTTTTAGTATTCGTTGCTTTATTGAATCGGCAAAGTCAAGTTGAGTGTTTAAGCTAGATATTAAAATGACTAGTTCCAGAAAATTTTTCAGTGGGAGGGAAAAACGAAACAGAAGAGAGAGAGACTGAAGAAAAAAATAAAGAGCTACCTAAAATTAGTCAGTACTTGAAGAATGATGACTTTAATAATGAAATCTCGAGTAAAAAGTGCTCCAAAAGTGAAGAATTGGACCTGATTAAAAGTATACCAGTATTACTAGATGCAGCACCCAACACCAGCATCTATCCAGATCCAGAACAACCACAATAAGGTACTAGCAAAAATCAAAGAGAATTATATTTTAGCGTTAACAATATTGTATCTTCGTCATATGTTTCTGATAAGGGTAATTTTTAAGAGCTAACTGATCAAGTGAAAAGGTTTGTGATTGAAAACGGACATTGTAAACCTAAGGGCCTTTTCTCATACGAGTAAAAAAGTGACAATGGATCTTTTCTAGAAAAACATTACTATATTGCTTCCAAGTCTGGCGTGAAACTGGTTGCGAATTCCGGCGTACCGGCTTTCTCCCATTCGCAACTTCAATTGCTGCCGTAATATCTCCACTTTCCTTTGGGCACGCCTACCTTTTCTTCTGTGTATTTATTTATTTTTACTAACAATTTTCCAATTCCCCTAAATTTTTATTTCTTCATCATTACAATCCTACCATTTTCCCTTATTTTCAATTACAAAAGATAGTATAAAATAATTATTTTAATTTTCCCACTAACAACATTCCATTCATTAATTACCACTAACTAAACTTCATTCAATACATTTTTCCTAACAAAACTTAATTCATTCCGTCATACTTACTAATTTTATTCATTAGCTCCCACTAAAAACTTTATTTTCCATACTAACGAAAATTCATTCATGTTTCCCTACTATCAAATTTCATCTCGATGCCCGTTCAGAAAGGTGCATAGTTGAAGTTACTCATTCAATGAATGGGAAATCCACAGAAGGTGGCTCCGTTGGTAGCGTCGGGGATTCTCGACCGGGGGCCTGCAGGGACCCTGGGTTCAAGTTTCGCGAGCGCAGGGAAGCACTCTTTTTGGAGTATCGGCAAAATCAATAGTTTACGTATATATATATGATACTTTGCATCTTATCAAACGCTTCCTTGGTTATGCAAATTGCTATGTATGCAAAATGGAAATTCTTACATTTGTCGGTACGAAAAAGATGTGTGGGTAACGGAATCGAGGTGTAATGAACTTCGATTCCGTTACCCAGATGCGGCAGCGATAATGGAAAATGAAAGGATTGCGGAATTGGAAATTGGGTTCTTGGAGCAGTCAGTTTTGGACTTTGCAAAGATCAGAGGGATTGCTTTTGGCGAGGCAGTTTTTCACGTTTTTGTGGAATGATTTGCTGATCTTGAAGAGAGGATGAAGTTCTGTGGCAGCTTGGGGAAAAAAGTCTTGACCTTGTGAAGGAAGGTTGAGTGACGGCAAGACGAAAGTGGAACAGTGGAATTTGGTGATAAGAGTTTGTAATTTGGGTTTCGGGGATAAAGTTTTAATGAAGAAAAGTTCGAAGTGTACAATTTTAATTTCAAATTGGGATGCACAATTACAAATCAAAAGTGTCGCGAAGCTTTTTCGCCGTCGTTGACAAACAAATAAACGAAACCTGTTAATAAAATAACTGAATTGAATTGAATATCAAGACGTATATGATAGTTTAAAGTGCAGAGACATAAATGTACAGTGCCTGAAGATAAAAGTGAAATTAATTAAAAGTTGGTTCAATAGTATAATGTTTAGTCAAGCCAGTGTCGGAGTTGCAAAAGTGAGGAAAAAAAACAAACAAGATAAAAAAAAACAAAAGCAAAGAAGATTAGTGGCAGTTCGGGCATACGTTCATTGGAAATTCTTATTAATTTTAAGTTACTTAATTTTTTTAATTCCCCCCGTTTTTCAGTTGCAGAGCGCAAATTTAAAAGGGTAAGTAAATTCTTCATTCTTTTTGTTCCTTTTAATTTGATTTTATTTGTAGTTAATTTTTATATTTGCAATTTTATTTTTTTGGCTTGATTGATTAATTATTTGAGAAAACATATTTAGTTCGCTTTTAATTAGGAAAGAGGGTCGATCGATTCACTGAATTTTTTTGATTCTTATTCTGTGCTAGTTTTTCTTCATAGTCTGTAATTTGAATTGGTGGAATTTGGCGTTTAAACTGAATAGAGTAACAAAAATGTTCTAAATAAAAATAATTTTTCATTTCTCAGAATGACCTCCTCCTCTCCCTTCCGTTTTCTTGTGTGTTAGGTTTTACATGTAGGGTGGCCAAGCACGAGCAAAGGGTGTCCCGGAAGTCCCACCACACGACTGAGCGCTAGCCGACCTCAGCATGCCAACCCGCGCTACACACCCCTCTGCTAGAAATTAATGTCTGCAACTGCGGTGACTTCCGCGGTTGTAACAAAGATGAACGTACATGGCTTTCCTATTCTTTAATACTTCAGAAGGCGTATTGTGAACCGTGTTGGTTATTCGCAAATCAGGCATCTAAAAAAATACAAAACGTTTGGATTGAGGGCTATGACGACTGGAAACGTATTGTAGATGCCATAGAAAGACACCAGACGTAGAAAATTCACTTGGATTCTTGTGTTACGTATCAACAGTGGCGGCTACATGGAACACTCGATGAAGGGCAAGAGTTCATGATCAAAAAAGAAAAATCTTTTTGGCGCCTAGTACTCTAGACTCCTTGATGTTACTCTGACACTTTCAATGTGTAATTTAGCCTTTCGTGGCTACAGAGAAAACACAGATAGCAGTGATCCAAGTTCTAAAGGAAACTTTTTAAGTATTGTTGAGTTATTAGGAAAATATGACCCAATTTTACAAGAATTGTTAAGTAAATCAAAGGGCCGGATAGAATACTTAAATCCAAAAATACAAAATGAGTTAATTTCTGTCCTGGTTCTAAAAGTAGAAAATGCACTCATAAATGAAATAAATGCCGCACCATTCTACTCTATCATGTTCGATACAACCCAAGATATTTCAAAAATTGATCAAATGTGTGAACTTTAGCGTTATTGTATGATCGAAAAAGATGGCAATGGGATGCCAAAGACACTTTTCAATAAAGAGACATTTTTAGGATTTCATGAAGTTAAGTATCAAACTACCTTAGCAATGTTCAAGCAAATTATTAAATCCATAAATGACAAAAATGTTCCTCTAAATAAGTGCCGAGGCCAAGGATATGATGGTGCTAACACAATGAGAGGGACTTATGGTTGAGTTCAAAAACTCGTAAAAGATGTCGAGCCAATTGCCGTATACGAGTATGTTCACTGTGCTGCTTCATAACTTAAATCTAGTAGTCAATGATGCAGTGAGAGAGGTTACTGATATGCAAAATTTTTTTGCTACAGTTCAACAAATTTATAATTCTTTTGGGCAAAGTATCAAAAGATGGAATATTTTATCAAGCTTTATATCTAATAAAGAAAGTGAGTCTTCAACTTCAATAACATTAAACCCTCCTAGATGGGCAGGACTTTATGATGTTGTTTTTGCTTTAAAAGTTCGGTTTGTTCAAGTCCAAAAAGCGCAAACGAAAACAATTCTGTTAAATTGCAAATCAGATGAAAGAAATGAAGCTGTTTCACTCAAGAAGAAGATCGAAAACTATAATTTTATTATGTTATTGTTTTTCTATTGCAAAATTCTACAAACTACCGATGCAGCCTCTAAAGCACTTCAGTCTAAAGCTACCGATCTTTCAAATGCCTTAAAACGTTTGAAAATTTGTCTAGAAGAATTGGAAAGGTATCGACATGAATTTGTAAATTTAATAATGGATGCAAATAGTGTAGCAGAAAAATGGTCCATAACCCCTGAATTTTTTAAAACTCGTCAGAGGAAGGTAAAACGCCATTCTGACGAGTTTTGCGAAGATGAGCATCTCCAAGATTCGGAAAATTTGTTCCGAGTGAACAAATTTTATCGATATTGGACATTATTCTTACTCAACTGAAATCGCGTTTGCTCCCGATGAATGAAATTGTTTCAAATTTCAGTATTTTGCAGCCTTCAGCTTTACAAGTTTTAAATGACACTGATCTGTTGAAAAAAGCTCTAGAATTTGTTGATATACAATATATAAAAAAAACATATGTTATCTGAATGATTTGCTAGGGGAATTCTCAGTTTTCGGTTCACTTTCAGAGACGAAATAGAAAAATTTTCGTGTATTAGAGACCTTGCTGATTTATTAATAATAAGGAATCAATTTATGTCCTGCAGCTTTCCTGAAGTATGCACTGCATTAATATTATTTGTTACAATTCCTGTGACTACAGCTAGTGCTGAACAATCATTTTCAAAACTAAAATTAATAAACACCTATTTGAGAAACTCTATGCGACAAGACATGCTATGTAACTTGGCTATTCTGTATATTGAAAATTCTATGGCCCGATCTTTAAACTTTGAGATGTTGTAGATAATTTTGTGGAACAGAAAGCTCGAAGAAAAGATTTTTCTTAATAAACATCTTATTGAAATTAAATTCGTAATTTTATTTCATTTAAATGTATGCAGGTTCCCTCACGATGTTATTCCTCCACCGAAAAGCTAGCGTATGGAAGATGAATTTGAAGTCTCCAATTCATCGACTATAGGCCGTTCCCTCTCGCCTAAGAGAGGAGGTATATGCCCAGCAGTGGGACGTATATAGGATGGTGAATGTGAATGAATTTAAATGTATGAGCCCATACTCTTGAAAATAATATTGTTATTAGTGTTGGATCAATACTTTAGTGGTTTATTAAAACCAAACTAAGTACAACTTGACGAATCCTACTGATAGGGCCCTATCAAAAGAATTTGCCATGGGCCCAAGATAGTATAGTTACGCCACTGAAACAGTTCTTAAACTGAAATTTTCCTTCGAGGAGTGCACAGGGAGGAGAAACACACGAACAATTTCAATTCGCTTCCTCGAGATTGAGCACGTGTGATCTTAAAAATCTAAATAAAATATAGAGGCATTTGTTTGTGAGTACCATAACAACAAATACCTTAGAAGTCAAAATCAAAATTTGCACAGCTTTGTTCATAATAGTGTGATCTTCGAATTTCACGTTTTCCCCCGAATAAAATCGTACGCTTATACTTAAACTCAACGAAATCCGATATTTAAATAGTCTTGCAAAATGACTTAATACTCTATAAGTTTGATAAAAATCGAATCATATTCGTGGAAGTTATAACCATTTAAAATTTCTCTAATTACAGCAACGATACCGCACAATTTTGGTATTCTATGAACTTTCCATTGACTTAGACACTGCAGTTTTGATTTGATCTTCTTAACATTTCCAAAAACGAGGGCAGTGCGATAAGTATTAAGCCTTACCGCCCCATGGTGCCACTATAACAAGAGAGATTCACTATCGTGTAGTACTTTATCGTAGAAGGCTACTATCAAAATTTCAGCCGAATTGGATTTGTAGCTTTGTTTTGACCACGTGTGGAAAAAATGGAGAAAGAACCAAATCGATTCTTGTTTTTGGAAGGGAAATCACACTGCAAAATCAAAGAGCGCTTGGATATTGTATACCCTGACTCCGCTACTACGATGGCGACCGTGAAAAATTGGTTTAACGAGTTTCAACGTGGTTGCACGTTGGTTTTTGATTAGCCACGCCCAGGTGCCCAGAAAACGGTTGCCACTGAGGATAACGTGACAAGAACTCACAAGCTCATGTGTGTGAAAGATAGCTGAGACAGTAAGTAGCTCTGAGTTTTGCGTTGGTTATATCTTGCATGAAATTTTGGGCATGAGAAAGCTGTCGGCGCGATGGGTGCCACGTTTGCTCACTCCGAACAAAAAATGTAACCGTGAGACCAGTTCTGATAAGTGTTTGACGCTGTTTAAGGGCAATCTGAAAGAGTTTCTGCGTCGTTTTGTGACTGTCAAAAAAACATAGCTCCATTGTTATACACCGAAGATTAATGAGCAGTCAAAACAGTGGACTTGACTCGGCGAATGTGCTCCGAAGAAGGAGAAGACTGTTCTATCGGCCAGAAAGGCGATGGCCACCGCTAACCGGGATTGACAAGGTGTGATCTACATCGACTCCCTGGAGAAAGGCAAAATGATCACAGGGCTTTACTATGCCGAATGATTGCGTCGATTCGATGCTTGAATTGTAAAAAAAAAAGTCCGACTTCGTGAAGAAAAAATTGCTCTCGCACCATAACAATACAAAAAAAGTACGATGATTTCGAAATAGGAATTGCCAATCATTACAGAAAGTCCAAGCGTTGGTCAATCTATGGTGGCTTACCATTTACCAATCATCCACTGCCAACGTTGACGTATTACTGGCGATCGATTGGCAAACTTGAAAGTTTTGTAGTTTATAATGCGTCATAGTGAAAAGAAAGGCCAATAAAAAGCCAACGATGGCCCAACTTCGGGCCAAGTTTATGCTATAGAAATGCTATGCTATAGAAATTAAGCATTATTATAAAAAGCTTAAGCATTATCCAAGCATTGGCCGAACATTTGCGTAGCATTGGCTGCACAGGGAGAAAAAATTTTTTTGTAAATATGTGGTGGTGAGTTAATTTATAAATTCATATCATTTCCAGTGCAATGTACCAGTTATAATTGTAACACATATGGAACTGCAAACATTTAACTCACGGTTATAACAATAACAACTAGCTCAGCATTAGTACAACATCAGCGCACCAATGGCAATGACAATCAGTCAAACATTAGCCCTAACATTGGCAACAACCACTGGCTCAGTATTGGCACCGATCATTGGCGCTGATCCTTGGCCCCGATCATCATTGTGCATCCAGTCTTTGCCCAAAACACGCAAATGTATTGGCCAAAAATGGACCAAGCATGGCTCAGTTATAGTTTAAAAGGCATTAACTCTATGGTCATAGGATTCCTTTCCTTCCTGGTTCTACTTTATTTACAGTATACACCGAAGAATACAGCTCGCAAATATAATATTTTATTCAGTTTTGACGGTCTTGAAGACCAGCCGCATACATAGGAAAACAAAGCTCCAAGTATATGAATCTGTGATAAGACCTGTATTATGCTATGGGTGTGAAACATGGACCACGACCCAAGCATCCGCAAATGTATTGTACGGCTTTGAGCGATGGATCCTGAGGCGAATAATCGGAGCGAAGCTAGATGTGGACAAATGGCGAATTCGATACAACCATGAGCTGCGTATGAAATTTTTGACGAGCCTGAGGTCTCAACGATTTTAAGACAGCGGAAGCTGCAATGGGCTAGCCACATGAATCATATAGATGAATAACGGATACCCAAAAAGGTATTCGTTGGGAGAACTGAAGGGCGGAGACCAGTGGGGAAACTGAGAAGACACTGTTCTGACTCAGTCGACGAAGACAGTTCATCGCTGTTTGGAAATTGAAGTACGCGGTCAATGGACTGAGACAGTTGGAGGCGCTATTTGCAGGAAGCAAAGGCCTTAGAGAAGCTTTCGTGCTAAGAAGAAGGAGAATTTTACGGATTCCGAACTACAGATTTTATAGATATATTACCAGCAAGGAAGAAGCAGAAAAGAAGACTACTAGAAAACAGATAAATTGTCTTATCGTAAGATATCATGCTTGGTATCGTGGTCTGAGGCTCCATGAGAATATTCTAAGCTTAATTTATGGACCCCAGGCTCCGCAGAAATCGGTCGATTCCGATTCAGTTAAATTTACAAAGAATCGTTTTTAGGGTTTTGTAAAATAATTTTACAAAACCCTTCTAAAATCGCGTCCTGTCTGTCCGTCCGTCCGTCCGTCCGTGTGTCACAGCAGTTTTTCTCGGAAACTACTGAAGCTAGAAGCATCAAATTTTGTATGTAGGTGTAAAGTGGTGATCTCTTCAAAGTTCAACTACTAAAAAATTTTATAAGGTATTTAAGGGGGGTCTCCCCATGTACGGGAGTGACCCCCCGAAAAAAAAATTTCATTGAAGGTAGCCGATATGGGTATCAAATGAAAGGTCTTGATGAGAACTTTTCAAAACAGGTCTTAGTTTGGCAAAGTTTGCTTCGAGGGGCGCACAGGGAGGGGAAATACACGAAAAATTTGTGTCCCCCCCCCCTCGCGATTGGACACCTGTGATCCGAAAAATCTGAAAAAAATCAAGAATGTAGGCCTTGATGAGTACAACAACAACAAATACGTGAGAAGTCGCAATTCACTCAACTTTGTTAGTAATAGTATGATTTATCGATTTATGTTTTCTTGAATAAAATCTTGACGGTACCCTTAAATTCAATGAAATTCAGTACACAGATGTCTATTCGTAAGATTGATCAGCCCTGCAAGTTTCATAAAGATTGCATCATATTTAGCGAAGTTATAGCGGTTTGAATTTTCCTGTGTTACTATGGAACAATATGCGCTGCATGTATTACTATGGCAACATATGGCTATGGAACAACATGCGCTTTTTACCGACTCAGACACTACAGTTTTGCTAGGATTTGCATGAAAATTTCAGGAATGATAGGTGTCATGAATAACTTTGAGAATCAGTTCAGCTAGTGGCATCAGTAATCGTAAAACAAAATAGTGGCTGTTTTAAATGCGAAGATTGAATAACTTTGAGTTATTTTTTCCCAACTTCAACGTTTAAGGCGCATGCTTTGAACACTTGATTCAATTTAATGAATGACTGAAGCTGAGTACCTACAATTAATACTCATAAGTGAAACAAGTCAAGGAGGCGGGAGGGAGCTTCTAACAAAAGGGCTTTGTAACAACTCTAGGATTCGAAAAAATTGGCTATTAATCGATGATAACAGTACAGGAGAGTGGCCCCTGAAAAAAAATTCATCAAACGTAGCCGATATGAGTATGAAATGATAGCTTTCATGGGAGCTTTTCAAAACAGTTCTTTAACTGTCAGTTTTTGCTTCAGTGGGGGCACAGGGGGGAGATACATGAAAAATGTGTTTCCTCCGTCGCGAATGGACATCTGAAATAATTATCAAGGGAGATATTTATGAGTAGAACAATAACAAAAACCTCAGAAGTCGAAATTCTTTCAACTTTGTTAATAATAGTATGGTCTTCGAGTTTCATAGTTTCTCCAATAAAATCTTCATTGATATGCTTCTTGACTTTATACAATCTGGTGACTGCATTTTGAAAATTGAATACAAAACCCTTCTGACATGAGCGTAGGTCTGTTTACCCAACTTGTTGAATTTAAATAATGTCGAGAATGGTCTCAAGTTTTGATTCTTTTTACTGAATATAAAGATATTCAGCTGCCTATACAATGTATTGCGGGCAATTTCAGTTAATTCTTCTTTGCATTCCTTATGAGGAGGAGGTTAAAATGCATTGGTAGTTTCTACATGAAGTTTAGAGATTTGCAGCTTAGAGCCCTGAGAAATTTTCAACTCTAAAGATCTACAAAACAAACTTTTCAACTGCTTCGATAAACTCAAGCATGCTCTACTTGAAATTTAAACAGCAACGTCATCCCTATACCCACACGCAATGTCATTCAAAATCATTTTTCACCTTTTCCCTACGACCTGGATAATCGCTTATGAGTTGAAAAACTCGAGATAAACCCTTTTTTGTCCCATCCGAATCCCGATTTGTTATTCGTTTCAACCCCTTGAACGATACTGAAAATGTGTAGGCTCTCATGGAATGAACAAAGCACTTGAAAACTTAAAGCTGAGACTGTAGTAAAACCAGACTATTACTGTTACACATCTTCCTGAACGCAGACTATAACGTAGTATCAAGTAAATCTGATTCTGTTATCGTAGAGGTTTTCGGTCCGTGCGTTGAGTTTAAATCTGATGAAAGCAGCTTTGCCGTCACACATACGTGAAATTTTCCTTATGTCTATTATTTTCCACAACGTGATGGAAATTACGGAGAACACGACCTACACGAGTCCTGATAGACAATATACTTTCAGACAGGGCAGGTGGGTGTGAGTGTTGGTTTAAACCGATAGAATAGAAAATATAGAATAGGTTTTTCATATAGTGGTGGCGCTATAACAGTTATATCACCTCAGTTTAAGGTGAGGTTTAGTCAGATTCCCTGTAAAGAGGGTTACACGAATAGAATTGTATTTGAAAAGGTGTTTGTGCGTTGGTTCGACTAAGAAAGAATGACATATTCGTTTTATTTACATTTTTTTTTCAGCACCATCCTCAACCCTTCAATGTCCTTCGAAATACACTTTAAGTTTAGCTATTTCAGATCCAAAATGATACGGGTATTCATGACAACAACAGAATGAACGAATAATAAAAAGTAATAGGATGCGTGAAAAAAAGTTTTTTCCCTCTATTTCACTTCTTTCCAAAGTGTTCATCACTGGAAAGGAAAATTGATGTGAGCTGCGACCGGCATACATTATAAGGCTCAAGGGTTTTTGAAATATTACGTTCATAAGGATAATACTAGCGTGCGGAATAAATTGTTTCGATGTTTCGATGAGATGTTTCTTAGTCCTCGCTGACGTACGGTTAGATCTGAATGGCTTTTTTGCGCTTTCCTCGCAGGATATACAAAATGGAAAAATAAAGAAAAGTTAAGTCCCAATAGATAATTTTCAGAACATTTTTATTTTTCTTATTTTCAGAGAAAGGATGAATAAGAAGAAACAGAATGGAAAATATGAATATTTATTTAAGGACTAAGGACAATGGAAAGTTCTTTTATCAATCAAGTGGTGTCGTTGTGAATATTTTATACAGCGAAATTTGGATGCTGGGAATGAGTAAAAAGTTGAAAATGGAATATATCTACGCTTTTTGTTTTTTTCATCCTGTACTAAATTTTCTCCTCTCTTTTTGTGTGAACTTTCAGTAAGGACAAGGTATCTCAAGTGTATTTCAATCATCCTACCGTTGGTTGTCAGTGTTTTAAAATGGAGATATTACCAACTTATTTTGTATATCCAGGGGAAACATATTTAAAATTGCCTTGCAAGGCGGATGAGGAGTATTTTAAATTATTGCGAAATCTTTTGGGATCTGTCAGTCTAACAAGTGGTTTTTTGGATGATGTCATTAGCAATTAGAGAAAACAGAACCTGCTAAGTTAATTGGTTTTGTCAGTGAAATAGATAATTTTTGCTCGGGCCTCCATAATAAAAATTATTGCTTTGTTTTTAATCTAAAATTAAAATAAAAATTTCAGCAGATTACACAAAGAATATTGTCCGCGTGGTAAAGTGTTCGCTGCGTAAGCCGAGGGTCTCTAGTTCGAATCTTGTTGGTGACAACGAGATTTGTTTCAAAGGATTCTTCGGACGGATTATTAACTCCTTCAGTTATAATACGTGCTGGTTTACAATCAGACCGGATCGCAGCGTATCAACGGCCAAAGCGTGGTACTAATGAGATATTCTAGCGTGATAGATAATAAGATATTCTAGCTATCTCTAAGCGAAGACCCAAAAGGAGCTGTAGTGGTAAAACGAAAATGCTAAGGATAAAAAAACATTTGCTTGAAAAAAAAATCTAAAAAAATATTCAACCAAAAGTGATGTGTAAATTTCTAATTCCGATAGGATGGTGCAAGATACTGATAAAGTAAAGAGTATGTTCTGACTGAAAAATTCCACTTGAGTATTACAAAAGCTGAGTGTGGATGGAATGCTATTGACTTCAAGCAGGGGACAAGGGAAGCCATTTTAGAAAGAATGAAATAAAACTACATTCGGCTTGCTTTGATAACAAAGAGTTAAAGTAATTTTTTCTGATACCAATATTTCCCAAAGGAAATTCCACATAAGAATACCAAAGATTTCTAAAGGACACTTCCCTCGTCTGCCCAGCTCCAGCTCATACCCCAAGCTTTTTGAAACCCACTCAGGTCACCGTCTTTCAGTCTGCAAACCATCATGAGTATACAAATGAATTGAAACCGATCCAAAAAAAAATGCGATTCATCGAGCCCATGCTTTAAGGTTCTGTGATTATTTTTTCTCTATTCCAGGCTTCAACTATGAAGAATTTGACATAAAAAGGGTCTGGGTCGTCCTCAAAATTGTTAAGATTAAAGAGCAGCAAAAACTTACTGTGAACTTCTTCCTTATTTGATAATTGTAAATACATAAACCGTTGATAATTATTTTAAACCAAGTTTTTGGTTTATATTTACTAATAAAGAGGATAATATAACTCTTTATTCTACATATGTTGTTTTCTTTTCTAACGCTAAAGTCACTTTCACTAGGTTTTATTTTAAATTGCAGAAACAACTTTTAATAATGATTTTAAGGGCAAATATTAGTAGAACAAGTATCTTATAATGTAGATTTTTAGTTATAACTTCTACATAAAGCAACTAATTATTGTACTCGTATGTTGTATGAATTATGAATTACAAAACGTAAACTTTTACTATTATTATTATTTAGTCCTATCACATCGCTTACATCTATTTTATGTTTCGGCATCGACCACGACATTGTAAGCTACCTGTAGTGATCCGTGGCAGTTGCCAAGAAGCAAAATGAACGTCATATGCTCTGACGCAAAGCTTAGCGTTTAAGGACTCGGGATAAGCCACTTACCGGGTATGCGGAAGCTTGACGCTTCAAAGATGCACTGTGTACTACTTGAGGCCAAATGGAGTAGTTTGGGCACCTTCCCCTGTGCACTCTGACCGTTTTGACGCTTCATCTTAAGAACACTTGACCGACTGCTCCCTCTTCAGTGCGGCAGAGCTAACGGAGGTGACACAAAACACAAAGAAGTGAAAACCTGCAGAACCTGATGACGTCCCAGTCGAAGTGCTGCAAATGGTTCATCGCATTTACCCTGAGATGCTGCTTAACATATTTAATGCCTTTTTAAAGGACAGAGTATACCTACAAAGCTGACAGGAGGCAACTCAAGTGCCGATCAGCAACGGAAAGGGGAACTCAAAGCTACCTTCCGTATACGGCCCCGATATGAATGCTGGATATCGCTGGTAAAGGATAAGAAAGCTCATTTGTGAAAAGCTTGCTGAGGTAATTCAAGCCGCATGATGAGAATATTGACCTTTTAATATTAAAAGGTGGTCCAACCAAAACGCACGATGATAATTGTAAATAAAACAAAAAGTTTTCAGGGAATTATGTTGACATTTTTTATAACAATAGAAGCATCTGTGACAATTATGTGTGAAACAAAATATCGCCCAAATGCTCGACACGACTACGGTGGCATACTTCTATCCAATGGTCCATATTTTCAATGAGGTTCAATGTCGTTAATGTACTGAATTATCTCATCCTTCAGCTCTTGAATTGTTCTTGGCTTATTGACGTACACTTTTTCTTTTAAATATCCCCAGAGAAAGAAGTCCAACGGTGTCAAATCACATGATCGTGGCGGCCAATTAACATCGCCACAACGTGAGATAACACGGCCATTGAATTTCTCGCGCAAAAAAGTCGTTGTTTCGGTGGCTATGTGGCAATTGACATCATCCTGTTGGAACCACATATCGTCAAGATCCATAACCTCAATTTCTGGTCACAAGAAGTCCGTTATCATCTCGCAATAGCGAATCCCATTCACGGTAACTGCTTCGCCGTCCTCATTTTTGAAAAAGTACAGCCCGATGACGTCGCAAGCCCATAAACCGCACTAAACAGTCACTCTTTGTAGATACATCAGTTTTTCAACAATCACTCGTGGATTCTCATTTTTCCAAATGCGACAATTCCGCTTGTTAACGAATCCACTAAGGTGAAAGTGTGCTTCATCGCTGAAGATGATTTTCTTCGTAAACTGACTATTCCCCTCTGTTCTGTCTTGAGTCAATTAAATCTTGAAGGCGTGTAAATTCAAATCTTCAAAATTCGCATCAGGGATATTCGTGAGATGTTCAATTGTTGGGCACGATGACGAGTCGAGGTTGACGGCTCTTCGGCCACACTATCGCGAACAACAGCAATATTTTCCGCAGAACGAACTGGGCGAGCATGCACAGGTGATTTCACATTTCCTACAGACCCGGTTTGCTGAAATTTGCGCACGATTCTCCCGATTGTGGACACATTTGGTCGATTATGCTGACCAAAAATATCACGAAGTGTACGAAATGCATTTCGCCCATTTTCGTAAAAGGCTTTAAAAACCTTAATGCGCTGCTTAATTGTGTATCTCTCCATTGTTGAATTTGTCAGACACTGAAACAAAGAAATGTCAAATTAAGTTGGGCGAAAACTGGGCGTTAATATCGTGCATTATGGTTGGACCACCCTTTATAATACTTAATGCAACAATCATCTTAGGCTGCACTTCCCGGATGAGTCGTGAATGATTGGCTATGCAGACAATGTAACAGCATCGAGCAAGCGAGCCCTAAACTAGGTAGGTAGTGCATCAAACGAGTGAAAATATGATTAACCAGAACTTTAATCTAGCGTAGAAGAGAACTAAGGTGGTTGCTTTAACTACGAAACGGATTCGCAGAGTTTGCCTCAATCAAATTGGAGAAAACATTGTGGAGTCTAAGGAAATGATAGAAGACCTTGACTTGGTAATTGATTTGAAGATAAGCTTCGAACAAATGAGGGCAATGGTACACAAGGCCGCCACGGTAGTGTCTCAACCATGAGGCGCTTACTTATAAGTGCAGTGGAATCAGTTATTACGTAGTAGCCGAATCGTTATATAAAAGACGTAAATAAATAAGACAAAACTTTTTACCAGTTAGACGAAAATCTAAATAAAATCATTAGTAACAAACATTGTTACCGCCGTAAATATTGTACGTACATATTTTAAAATCTATGCTATTAATAGACACAAATACTATCAAAAAGATAGATTCAAAACAATGACAATTTACATACTAACTATATCATAGATACATTAAAAGTTAAAGAACAATTACAATTTAAAAATTCACTATGCTATCAAAAACCGCATTGACCGATAGATTCAAAACAATTAAAATTTACAAACTAATTATATAATAAATACAAAACAATTGCAAATTAAAAATTCGTTATACTATCATAAACCGTATTGAAAGATAGGTACAAAGCAATTACAATTTACAAACTAATTATATACTAGGTACAATAAATAGATACAAAACAAATACAAAAACTAAAAATTCATTACACAATCAAAAACCGCTAATTATATTAATATCAAATACTGTATAGAGAAACAAATCTAATTATAAGCAAAATCGACTAAACAACAAGCATTCAAACATAATAACAAAAAAAATATGCTGAAGCATATTCCACGACCATCTTATCAAAAGTAAAACGACACCTAATGAACTGGCATGAATTAGCGATGCGATTCAAGGTCCAAAAAGTCAAACAGCACCAAGGACGGGGAATACGGAAGTAACAGACCATGCATTTAAACACACAGCAGGGATGATATGCGGTTGGAAATTTTATCATCACAAACGCGTTAGCGGATGAATATTTATGTTCCGGGATTAGAACAAAACCATGCATTTGGACATGCAACTTGTTCTCCGCAAGAGTTTAATTGACTATGGTTCGTAGTTCTACGGAGCAAGAAAATTGAATTGAAGAAAATGCAAGTTCAGCATTTCGCCTTATTGAATTATGGAACTGTGTTTAATGAAGAAAATTGAATTGAAGAACATGCAGTTCAGCAATTCACCTGATTGAATTATTGAGCTCTGTTTGATGAATATAATTGGATTGAAGCAAATGCAAGTACAGCATTTTAACCGGCATAGAGTACTAAACTCTGTTCAGGAAAAAAAATTGATTGACGAAAATACACGGTAAGCAGATATGAAAGGTCGAAATCTGATCGATTGGGGAAAAATTAAAAGCGCTGAACGATAGCGTCAGCACTTAACGTGTATAAAATCACAAGCAGCGGAGCAATTGCCCTCTTTTTTTTCCCAGCAAGTGATAATGTAAATTGGCACCTTGGTTTTAGCCTGGCTATATTCAACTGCGACTAAATAGGGTCCCTTGGCTTGCGCCTAGCCCTCCTGCTGTATTGCTGCATGCCATCAATACTTCGACTCCTCGGCTTACGCCCGGCCAGACCTCATTAGTCGCCATTCGACGCGGGCCCCACCATCGAATAGAGTCCCTTGGCTTGCGCTTGGCCCTTTTAATGTGTTGCTGCATCCCACTAATACTACAGCTTCTCGGCTTACGCCTGGCCGGACCCCATCAATCGCCGTTCGCCGCTAGCCCTATCATCAAATTGGGTCCCTTGGCTTGCGCCTGGCCCTTTTAATGTGTTGCTGCATCCCACTAATACTACAGCTTCTCGGCTTACGCCTGGCCGGACCTCATCAGTCGCCGTTCACCACTAGCCCCACGATCAAATAGGACTCCTTGGCTTACACATAGTCGTGGGCATCCTTTCGTTGCATCGGCTCCCCGGCACTCTCCAGACCTGGTCGATGGTAAGCAGCTCCACGAGCCTATCCGCCTTCAGCCTAGAGGTCCTCGATTCTTTTTGCTAACTATTCAGTTTATTCGCAGGCTCCCGTCAGCCTAAGAGGAACATAAGAGCGGCTTTCCCGCCCCGCCCAGAAGCCCACTGAGCTACAGTTCTAGCTCCAACAACCATCAGGTCCCCCTTAGAAGTCGTTTTCGCTGCGGAAACGCTATCGGACCCCCGGCCCACTACGTTGGGAGAGTATACGGTTTGACAGCAGCGGAAACAGATGGGCCAAAGCGGCAAACTTCCCCAGTACTCTCCTCGGACACAGAGGAGGTCAGCAGACGAAATTGTAGCACCAACTAGGTGAGCTGCTGTGTTTAGTTGGGTCAGCATCACACCGGAGGAGAAAGTTCGTTTCCGCGACCAAGCGCGGGCCCTCCAGAAACAGCATCGCAACATACAACGGGAGAAGCATCGCAAATGCCGCCCAGATCGGAACCAGTCAGGAGACCTCACACTATTTCGAATACATTAACCCTGTAGTTGCGATTATGATACATATAAGAATTATAACGTTTTAAGAAAAAATCAAACTCAAGTCTTCTCCTTTTCTCCAATGGGAAGAATATTTCAGGTGTTTTTAAGGTAAGGTGCAATTGACAGCCAAAACTATCATTTAAGATATTTTGCATAACACAGCGCTTCTGTACAGAGATTCATGCAGGGACAGAGGCAAAGAGCTTTCCGGACTATCCTTTTCCCTCCAATTGCAACGGCCACCATCTTTCTGCAGTATACAATATACCTGTTCAAAAAGCAAATACATAAAAATAAATTGCCCTTTAGTCAGATGGCGTTTCGTCTGGCTTCTCAAAAAGACCTGTTGAACAACTGATAATAAAATTTTATTGTTAAAGTCATTTATAGTAAAGATTTACAATTAGTCAATTTTTAACATCGCAAAGTCCGTGTCGCGGTCATTGCCTGAGTGCTGATTCGTTGAGAGTACATTGCAGCTCGTCACATGTTTGATGTTGTGGTCAGCAAAAAGTACATGATCGCCGTGGAAATGAAATTTCCGGAGTATGCATATTACACGAATGAGCTTATGTGTAATTTGGACATTGATCCCGCGCGCGGAAACTAAAAATGTTTGGAATGTGCATATTGCATATTAAGTCGGCTTAGGTGTAATCCAGAGTACGTTGAACGTTAATCGCGCGTGGAAATTGGAATTTGTTGATGCGCACAATTTTATGTGAATTTTTATTAAACAATACCATTCAGTGAACAGAATCTCAAAGATAATGAAGTTTTTCATCAATCTTAACGCTTTAAATAAAATTTAATCAAAAATTTAGCAAAAGCTAATACGATAGGAAAACTGTACATTTTTGTTATGATATATGAAAAATCAAATGCCTATAGCTTCACAGAATACTGCTAAATTTTCATGAAATAGAACACATTTAGTTATATGGACATAGCATTTCATTGAGTTTAATTGAGGAAAATGTCAAATCTATGAATCTTCCTATTATCAAGAAAATTGAGCAGATAAATAACTAACCCTAGGATTATATTCAGATTGTTTTCGAAGCGGGAAGAAAGGGCAAAATGTTGTGCATTTCTCCTTCACCTGCACCTCTCGACGCTGGCAGAACTTTTATAAGACCTGTTTTGAAAAGTTCTTATCAAGACCTCACACTTCATACGAGGGCGGTCCGATAAGTACTTAGCCTCACCTCCCCCATGGCGCCACTATCACAAGACCATGCTCGTAAACGTGTAGTACATTCTCGTAGACAAATAATTTTAAAATGTCAGCCGAATCGGACTCGTGGTTTTTTTTAACCGCGGGTTGAAGCGGGCTTGTCGGTGAAATTTAGAAAACCGCAAAAAGTGCAATATCGATCGGTGATTCGATTCTTGTTTTTGGATGGCAAATCACGTAGTGAAATCAAACAGCGCTTAGATGCTGTACACGGTGACTCTGTTCCTTTGATAGTGATAGTGAAAAATTGGTTTCATGATTTTCAACGTGGTCGCGTCGGTTTTTGGTGAGCCACGCCCAGGTGCCCCGAAAACGGCTACCACGAAGGATAACGTGACAAAAATCCACGAGCTCGTATCGGCAGACCACCGCGTGGGTTATCTCCTACATGAAATTTTGGGCATGAGAAAGCTGTCAGTGCTATGGGTACCGCGTTTACTGACTCCGGACAATAAACGCAAGCGATTACTTCTGGGTAGTGTTTGAAGATGTTTAAGCGCAATCCAAAGGAGTTCCCGCGTTATTTTGTGACCATCGACGAAACATTACTCCACTAGTACATGCTAGAGACCAAGAAGCAGTGGAAACAGTGAACTTCATCGGGAGAATGTGCTCCAAAGAAGGCGAAGACTGTACTTTCGGCCGGAAAAGTGATGGCTACCGTTTTCACAAGGTGTGATTTGCATTAACTACCTGAAGAAGGGCAAAACGGTCACAGGGCTCTACTACGCCGAACGATTGGGCCGATTCGATGCCGAATTGCAGAAAAAAAGTCTCATTTGGCGAAGAAAAACGTCCTCTTCCACCGTGAAACAGCCTGCTACCCCATCCACCATATTCTCCAGACTTGGCCCCGTCCCACTTATTTTTGTTCCCAAACCTAGAAAAGGCACTCGCCGGGCAGAAATTTAATTGAATGAGATGGTCATCGCCATCACGGAGTCCTACTTTGCAGGTCTCGCGAAAACATATTTTTCAAACGGGTTAAGGAAGTTAGAGTATCGCTGGGTTGTGTATCGAGCTAAGAGGACATGATGTTGAGAAATAAATTGCCACTTTTTCAAATTATGACCCGTTTATACCTTAATAAATTTTATAAATTTGAAAGTAAATCATATTTGAAACACACTCATGATATATTAAAAACCAGCCCATATTCCTCAAAGGAAGAAGCCCAAACAAAAACCAATTGCTAATTGGCTTTAGAATATAGATCTAATTTAAATTTTCAGCAACTACCGCAATTACCATTGGTGCTATATGCTTCATATTTAAAATATAACTTACAGCAATATTTGCGTTTCGCTGTTTCATTTCACTTACCTGAAAAGAGAAAAGAAAGAAGAATTTTAGAAATGTATACAATAAGGTAAGGCGAAATTAAGCAACATTTAAAATTATATTGATTTCAGTAATCAAAACCATAAAACCGGAGGTTATATTTCTTATTATACTTATTTTCGAAGCGTTTAAGTAAAATCTTCTGTCAAATACCATATTTTATTCTTGTCTTTATTTTACGATTAATGAAAATTTCACTATTTTACATTAGAAAATATTTTCACCAGAAGATTCATGCTAGCCTGATCAACTCACGAAGCTGCAGATGATCCTGAAAAGGAATCTTTTAGAACATTCCTTCTGCAAACCACATAATATTACAACGTTCTGTGGAATGGTTTTGATCTAAAACGACCAACAGTCTCTGATAGACCTGAAGATTTCCGTCACCAATGTGAGCAACATCCTGAATAAGGATTCGCTAATAGTGCCCATAAATGAGAGATACTACGACTATACTCGTATTCCATCATAGTACGAGTATTAATACCTAAGACAGAACAAACATTATTACCGAAAATTTCTCGATTCCCCTAACTGCCACCGCTTTATTGCGGCTACTCCTGCGGAGGCTCCACCGACCCAATTCGTTTCTCCGAGCCTCTCAAGGGGTCGTCCGAACGAGAAGACGACCATCCGGAGTAAAATTACAACTAGAAAGTTTTGGGGGCTCGTCGTCACTTAGCCGCGAAACCGCCTACAAAGGAAAACTACCTCGTGGAACGAGTTAAGGTGTTCAGCCACCACCTAAATTCGGGTTTTCCTACACCAGGGGAACCGAAACTACCCAGACCGCCACTGAGTTCCACCCACAAACTTTACCACTTGTACTAAACATTATCACTTGTATAAAAGTCTCCAGGTCTTCCGGCCCCGCCCCGGGAGAAGATTTCCCGAGCTGCACTTCTTACAGCTGGAAAAAGAAGGTTTAGTTATTGTAGCGAGAAAAGAAAAAAAAAAGAACAATTATATCCTTCAGTTTGGTACGTTACTTTATTCTAAGAAGATAATTCGATCAATAGATGCTAAAATGAAAGCCACTTAAACTTATTCCCTATTCTAGTAAGGGACCCCTTGCTTCCATTCGCTTGAATTTCGCCATAGTTGTCTCGTCTTCGTTTGATGATTCAATATCCACTGTACTGCTCCAATTCCTCGTCAGAAGAAAAACGGTCGCTGATCACTTGTTCTATGTTACCTCGTTTGAATCTACTTGTCGGGTTAAATTTCGATCCCTTAACACTTGGTTTCATGCAGCTTCACGGTTGCTTGTAAGGAAACTCCCCAAAAGAACAAAAGAGAAAGCGCGCCAATCTTCCCGGGCTTAAATAAGCTCTGGGTTAACGTTTTTTTCCTTCCATCCACCGGGGAAATCTTGTTTTTGAGTGCTTATCTTCCGTTGGTGCGAGTAATTCCCCTCGCTTGATTTCACTCATGATAAGTTCCACTTGGTGGTGATCCTAGTTTGAATTGAGTGTACCACGCGCTGAATGCGCTGAATGCATTTGACTGACAGTTCGAATCATCAATAATTGTCGCAACGAGATGTAAGGATTTCGAAGTAATCCTCGTTTTCGTCGTCTGTCCCTTGAGCCAGTGCTCAGATTCCTAAGCTTTTCTTGTCCCCGACGGTAGTTTAATCGCCGGACCAACGCCTGAAGTGTCGTTTATGTGTAATTATCCACCGTTTCCCACTAATTTCGGCCGTCGAATCTCTTCTCGGAAATGGCGCGACTTCCTTCATTTCGATTACCGTGGTAGGATGAAGTGAGTTTAGTGCAAATGAGTGGATATTACGCTTCACCACGATGTCGGCAGTCTGTAGGTAAGAAATTCAACAAGTATATTCGTGTTTCTTGCGTGTATTTTAGTAGATTTGTCAGCCTTCTCTCGTTTGAGCTTGGCGCAATCGGCGGTCGTTTGTTGATGAGCCAAAGTGAGTTTGGTTTGCTATTTTTTAGAGTCATTCATGCCTCTGGCTTGGATGAAATTTCCCCCGATGACTTCATTCTGGCTTCACGTTGTGAGCTCAACAAACAGCATTTGCCTGAGTCCTTTCCAGACTCAAAAACGTTGTTTATATATGGGTTTGGTTGTAACGCCTCCAGATTCGGTCATTTTGTGCGATATTTTTTTAGCTTCATGTTTAATTTCGCTGCTATATATATCGAGCCGCAGTGAATTCCTCCTTCGTGGTCTCGCTTCCTGGTGATTTTTGATTGTAGTTAACAGTCAAATCTTCTAGGACTTGAAGTACTCCTTTCACCTCCTCCTTACCACTTCCGTTTTCTTGCTGCTGCTTCTTTGAGTTACGTTACGCCTTGAATTTGCACCTTACTCGTCCCGTGTTTGCCACTAATGACGTGTTAAATTCGCGAGTGTCTTCCTGCTTTATACGTGTCATTGCTGCCTCAGCAGCATCTCTGCTGGAGTTGCGTGAGTGTGAAGATGCTTGGGGCAGGATCTTTAAGTTTGTATCCTTGGCCGAAAGCTAAGTGGCTGCGCACTCAACACTCAGGTTCAAATTTGACTTAGTCGAATCATATACTACATCGAAATTCATTGGGAGTAGATGAAACCACAGGCAGTATGAAACCATGATTTAAGGTAGTGATGTGAATGCTCTTAGATTATCGCGCATAACACAAACAACTCTTGTCGCGTGCTGGGAGCAACGAATCAACTTCGGATTTCCTCCCAGCGTTGCAAATTATTTGTTTGCGACGTAATTCTGATTGCTTCGAGGGGTTATATGTTTTTTGCTGCCGCATATGTTGATTGGATGACGAACGTTTCCGCTACCGTGTGTATTTGCGTTTCGTTTCGAGCTCGCGTTGATTCTTGATGCTTTCGGCGCTTGTTGCTAGTTGCGTTGTCCATAATTGTCGCGTGTAAATCGGAAGCAACCTAGCTACTTGAGTTTACTTACACAAAGTTACAAAGCAAAAATTATTATGTGGCTTTCTTTCCGTAACTGAACCAATTATTAAATTTAAAATTATTATATGGCTTTCTTTCCGTAATTTAACCAGTAGTCCTTTTGTGAATGAAAACTTAAATTACTTGCTGATAGTTGCATCATTAGGTTACCAAAAAAAAATTAATAAAGTACGGCTCGGTATTGCGTAGGTTAAACTCTTACGAAATCGGACAACTCCGCACACCTCGAAAATTATCATTTCACCTGCACACGATCACGCCTTCGTTATCATTCGTTGAACAGTTTGAATACAACACAACAAACGTTCTCTCACAACACAGCAGATGTAGAGGGTAGAAAACTCGCGCATCAAAGCTGATGGAAAATTCGTAACTTTTGAATAGAAAAGTTGGGTAGACAGATAGCCGCTTATGTTGGAAGGGTGTTGTACCCAATTTCTCCAAAATGCAGTCACAAGCAACGAATAAAGTTAAGAAACACGTCAAAGAGACTCGCACGTTTAAAGAAAACCCATTGGTTTTCTATTTTCAACGGTCGCCATTTTGTTGCAAACTAACAAAAATCACTCAAATTATGGATTACCCAAAAATATTTATGTTGTTGATCTTATTTCAAAATTTCAAGAAGTTGAAATCAACATTACAGTATCTGATTCGAAGGAAAGTTCATAAAAGACCAAAATAATGTATTATTGTTGCCTATAACTTCCGTGTATATCATTCGATTTTCATCAAACTTACAAAGTATGAGAACCTTTTGCAAAACTACTCAAACATCGAATGTCGTTGAGTTTATACGATTTTATTGGGGAAAATGAGAAATTCGAAGATCATAATATCATTAACAAAGTTGAATGAATTTTGACTTCTAAGGTATTTGTTGTTGTTTTACTCATAATTTTTTAGCGGATCCAGTACTCTCTATATTTGTGGACTATAATATACCAGGCATGGGCAAACTTTTTAAGGGGAGGGCCAGATAAAATTAAAATTATCCAGGCGGGCCGAAAAAAATTTAAAAAAAAATTTATTTTTGTAAGCGATAAATTTTATATTTAATTTTTAACATCACACACAACTTATATTATATGCTACTATGGTAAAGTACTTAGAAAAAAAGTTAAAAAATTGATGATTCTTTAGAAGAGTATGAAGGCGTATGTGACAGATGAAACTGTGACTGGGTTTTTCAATTTTTTTTCCTAATCTGGTAGAAACTGGGATGAGCTGATTCGCAGTAGTGACGCTAAATGGTGGCTGGTCAGTCGGTTTCGAACACATTTCAGGCTTTTCTCATAGCTCCTAAGTTTTTTTTTCTGTAACTGCAATAGTTGAGTAGAATCTTGTTTGTCCAGTTGTTTGGAAAATAGATTCGATTGCATTTTAAAACCCCTGATATGACTGCAAATACTATGGATTAATTATTGATGTGGCTGATAAGATCTGCAAAAAATGCAAAATCCGAAAGCCATACAATGTCTTTTAAATGTTCACACTCTTCCATTCCTTTTTCTTCCATGAAAGATATTATTTCGTCTTTTAAATCCCGAATTCATTCAAAAACCCGTCCTGAATTGAGCCACCTAACTTTGGTGTAGCAAAGTACATCAGAATATTTGGACTGCAATGAGTTAAGAAACCCTCAGAATTGTCTATGATTGAGTGCTCGTGAAAGAATATTATTAACAATCTTAATAACGTCAAGCACATGTTTCATGTCAAGAGCAGATTTATACAGAGCTTTCTGATGTATGACACAATGAAGAAACTGAATTTCGTGCCTAGGAAATGATTCCTTGAATATGCCTACAAAATTAGATTTCGACCCTGTCATATTTGGTGCTCCATCTGTAGTAATGTTACAAATATTGGTCAAAGGAACTTTCAAAGACGTGATAGTATCTTGAAATTTTTGAGGAATGTCTGATCATTTACTTGTTAGAGTTAATTCTTCAGTAACAGAAAAGTTGTCATCAATACCTCTGATAAATATCAGTAACTGAGCTGTGCCAGGAATGTCCGTACTTTCATTCAACGCAATAGGACAGAATTTAAATTCGTTTATCTTTGACTCCAGATGGAAGACAAACTGCTTATCAATGACTTCAAGTCTAGAAGTCATTGTTATTCGAGACAAATTTACTGTTTCAAAATCCTTTGTTTTGTCAGGACACAAAATGTCACATACTTGGAGCATACAAGTTTTTACAAATTCGCCATCAGAAAATTCTTTGTTATTTTTGGCAGTTTTATATGGTACAACGTAGCTGGCATGCGTGGCCAGCTTTGTTTTGTTTTTTAATATTTTGTTGATCTGACAGTATTTTACGTAGAGCTACTACTTTTTGCTTCCGTTTTTCTTCGGTCATAGTTTAATAAGTGGTGTGGTTATGCTTTGTCATGAAGTGTCGTGACAGGTTGGATTCCTTGAATATGGCTACAGTTGCATTGCAAATGAGGCAGATAGGCTCATCCTTAATGCGTGAAAAAATATTTCCAAGTCCATCAATCTTTAAAAACACAATATTCTGAATCAACTTTACGTTTTTTACTTGCCATAGTAACGATCAAAATAATGTCAAAAACACTACCAACTAAGCAAAAATATAGAAAAATAAGTCAGACGCACAGTTGTAGAGGTAACTTGAAACTGATTATGTGACTGTCGAAACGAAAATGGAAGTGTCCGATTCGTTCCAAGCTTTGCTGAGCAACACACGTACTGCACTCCACATCGCCATGCAACAGATCGACAGCCATCTACTACGGCACTACTCAGTTAATATTATGGTGAGTTCAGATGCGTCCCATGTAGCCCGGTCAGCAGTTCGACAAGCAACTCGGCAAGCAGCACGACACGGGCCAGCAGGCCAAAAAATCTTTCCCACGCATCTCGGGCGTCGTGAATGTGCACGAAATACTGAAGAGATGGAATGCATGTAAGCCCGCACACGGGCACAAGTAAATTCATCCTTTGATAATGACCGAAGCCAACGTAAGACTAAGCCAAATACACAAACTTTGCATTTATAGTAGTCAGCCTACATGTGCTCAAGCTCTAAGCAACTTTCAGCCTACTTCGGCAAATGCCCTCCAAGTGATTGTATGAAAAGTAGATTTCAGTGCACTTTTGACGAGATTTGCAACTAAATGTATGCAGAAACTAAAACAATTTTTAAATCACAACGGGCGGTACTATAGTCTCCGTGGACTGTCTGGATTTCAACCCTGAAATTCTTCTCGAAAAACGATGAATTTTTGCCGGCACTTAAAACGATTCTCCTTGTATTTTCATAGATTTTGCAAAGCAAAAGTCAGCCTACATGTGATCATGTACGAGTATATGGTATTAGAGCTGTGTAGAATAGGCTTTCTACTGTAGTTTGCTTTTGATGTTTGCCAAAAAAAAATCGGTAGTCACCCGTGCAGTGGCGAGCGCACGCACAAGCAGTCCGTTTACACGCGTATGCTCGTGCTCGCGCCCGTTTAATTGTGGCTTTGAACGGGTGCGTATAAATTCAGCATTAGTTCCGATACTAATGTACTTAAAACGCAATGAAAAGGAAACCAGTATTTTATTCTACCTATGCAGAAAAAAAAATTTTCTCCTTTCCTATGTGTAATTGTAGGGGTTATTCAAAAACATGTCACGGGCCGGATAAACTACCCTGACGGACCACACTTCGCCCGCGGGTCGTACTTTGCCCTACACTAGGTTAAATCAAGTCACTGGTCTATGGCAACAAGCCAACAACTTTAAACAAGCTCAAAGACAACATCCAACGCGAAATTGTCAACGTTCCGGTCGAAATTTGGGCCAGAATAGTAGAAAATCGGGTCGAAAAAATCGACCGCTGTAAACGGGCTCGTAGTGATCATATGACCGAAATCAAATTTCGGTCATAAAATATAATGCTTGCACTACACCCACAATAAATTTGAACTCAATATCTCAAATATTTTTGTGTTTTATTAATAGATAAAATTGTTATGTCCTTAATGAAAAACCCTTTATTATAGAAGGCATCTAGCGTTCACAGGAGGTCAGCTTAATTATTAGCAGCAATGTAAACTCCATGGTCAATTGCACAGAGATTCTGAATTTTATAGCGAACTCAGCCAGCTTAACTTAAGATTTTTTTTTGACTAAGAATCTCTCTACAGAGAAATTTGTTCTCTAGTTCCCTTGCTACCAATTGACACTTGTTTACGTTTTCCTACTAATTAATCCCTCTTAGCTCACCAGTTGAAAATACAAACTGACATTATTGACTTCATAACAAAGCTAAAATACAAACATCATGAGAATGACACCATGATTACTCTATTCGTTTTATTGGACTTAAAATCAGAACAAAGTTGTGGAAGTGGGAAAAAGTCAAAATCATTGTAAACAACCTTAAAAATTGCTCAACCCAACCAACAAATTTACTTTACTTGGCAGCCCTGCCATTCATTTGCACTCACATAATTTATCAGAAAAGTTACTGCCGAGGATACGACACCTATCCTATAAATAGAGTTTTTGCAAAGTCTACTGGCAGGGTAAATACAAACTCATCAAAATGTGCATAGGCTCGTCGAATCGAGCCGCCCATGTTATGAGACAAGCAAGGACAACTTGGATGGTTAGTTGGGATGTGAAAGTGTCGTCGACATCTCAGCATCGACAAAACGTAAAGTTCTGTGTCGCCAGTCTTCCTGGCGATGCCACCCAACCAATGTACCAACCCCTAGGGCGTGACGTCTTTAGTCTTGGCAGGATTCTATGTCGGGTGTACAAGGCGAATATGTTTATACAGTCCCGCTCAAGTACAATACGATAACCTTTTCAAAGTAGGGAAGGTACACTCAACTCTCTCAAGTCAGCATGGTGAAGAAAACTTATCGAGCAAGGACCATTCATTCACTGCTGCTAGCTGGGGTGAGGTTTAACCAGTACTATGGAAATTTCTTAGTACTAAACTCATTAATGTTAAGACTAGTGTTTTGTAAGACTGCGTGATAGATTGTTCTTGCCTCGTAGACGGCAATGATGTCAATCATCCGTTGTAAGTTGCGACTACTCTGCAAGGCTTCGTATATCAAAGGGCAGGAACAAAAGCTCAGTAAGTAAACATCAAATGGGTGGAAAGATCCTTTTGCGAGTATAGCTACGACTTCTTCGCAGATTGACCAGCCAAGACGAAATGCCCTTAAACGCTACCCTGTACACCACAGGAGCTTGTTAAAATAAATTACTCATTACTTATCAAGCTAACTGGCGAATGCTCTATAGAACACTACAA